>CM051011.1:5214538-5227038 GCA_027704905.1 Muraenolepis orangiensis | reverse complement strand
GAGCGGAGGAAGAGAGCTAGAGGAAGAGAGGAAGGGAAAGAGATAGAGAGAGAGAGAGAGAGAGAGAGAGAGAGAAAGAGCGATAGAGAGCGAGAGAGGAAGAGCGAGATGGAGGAAGAGAGAGAGAGAGAGAGAGAGAGCTTTCACGGTATTTATTCAGGCAGAGAGAGCTGGCTTGGCGCGGGTTGCCATGGCGATGTCACCGCAGAGTGCCGGTGACCTGACGTGCCAGGAGAGACAACTCCGCCGTCCACCTGATTGTGGTTTTTATTTATATTTTTTCTCTTTCTAACGTCACTGACAGCGCAGGGGCTGACCCGGTGTATCCACACGTGGGCGGGGAAACAAGCACCGACTACTGAACATCTCTTTGGTCGGACAAAAGACAAAAAAAACAAAATGCAAAATGGTTAAAAGTTGTATTTAACATATTTTTGGATTATTTTGTAAAGCTTTACCCGGTGGGAACTTCGAACTTTGAAGGCAGGATATTATAGTCGCTACGGTGATGGTGGACCCCGCAGCCAAAAAGATAACTGGGTTCAATTCCCCCTGAAAATCCACAAACGGACTGCATCCTTGAGGAAGTAGCTTCTCTTACCATCACTGCTAAGTCACTTTAGATAAAAGCAAACCTTCCAAAAAATGAACAACGCCAGTTCACAACAGTGAAGAGTCAGAAATAAGGGGGGCGGGGCTTACTCTTGACGTTCAGGTACATGGACTTGCTGACGTCGGCGCCCACGTCGTTGCTGACGCGGCACAGGTAGAAGCCGCTGTCCTCCTCCAGCACGTGCTTGATGAGCAGCGAGCCGTTCACCAGCACCTCGATGCGGAAGCCCGAGTTGGGGGCGATGGGGTGGAACTGAGGCACCCCGGCGCCTGTGGAAGGGAGGGGAGGGGAGGGGAGGGGAGGGGAGGGGAGGGGAGGGGAGGGGAGGGAGGGGGAGGGACGGATGGGAGGGGAGGGGAGGGAGGAGAGAGAGGAGGCAGAGAGCATACAGTAGGTGACCCTCAGAGTATCTTGTGCAGCCAATCGAACTGCGTTAGGCTCATGCGGTGTGGGGAGGAGCACCGCTAAGGAGGCAGGAAGGAAGGAAGCTCAGGTTTGTTGTCGGCTGTCCTCAAGAGGCTTATGGCGGCCAACTGAGGCCAGGAGCAACACGTGTGTAGGGGTGAGTTTAAGCTTGCGTAATATACAACAGCTAACTTCCTTTCCTGACAAATAACACTCACACACCCGAGACACCCACACACACACACACACACAACACACACACACACACACACAACACACCACACACACACACACACACACACACTAACACACACACAGCTCTTCTTTAACTGCTTCTCGAGTCGCAGTATTGACTCGAGCTTTGCGGAGGTGGTGTGTGTGCAGCCTCAAGGCTGTGGACATTGTTGTGTGTGTGTGTGTGTGTGTGTTGTGTTGGCATGCAACCAGCAAGGATCCGCCGTTAAGAGTCAAGAAAACAATGCTGCAGGTCAAAAAACAACAACAACAACAACAACAATGTCTTATTTTGCAATTCAGCAAGATTTTTCAAAATGCCGCCAAACAGCAGCACTAACCGTCTCTCGATCACATACATCAAAATTAAGTGTAATCATAAATGAATCCCAGTGTGATTTATCTCTTAACTCTGATTTAGTTGTGTGTGTGTGTGTGTGTGTGTGTGTGTGTGTGTGTGTGTGTGTGTGTGTGTGTGTGGTGTGTGTGTGTGTGTGTGTGTGTACCTTTAGAATACTCCCACTGGATGGTGGGAACAGGGTAGCCCTCCGCAGAGCAGTTGAGGATGACAGCCTTCCCGTAGATGCCGTCCTGGTCCTTGGGTTGCACCACAAACTTAGGAGGAACTGCAAGGCACAACGCACGTCAAAAAGTCAAGTCAAACACCATCGGCAGTGCGTGCAGTTTGGTTTGGGTGGACTCTCTCCGAATCTGTGTTCGGTAGACAAACAGTACCTACCATAGTATAGTACTTAACTGACGTGGCATAGAAAATATGTATGCTACTATACCGTACCGTGTTTTCACGACCAAAGCATGGATAGTGAATCCATTGCGATATACAGATCTCAGGTTTGCATCACTATAATACGTATAAAGACCCTGGGGGGTTCCACGGAAATTTAAGATACCTTTAAGAGGATCCACCACCACGATCACGGGATCACACCACCTGCCACAAACACCTTTGCCAGCATCTGGGGCCCTCGGAGAAGACTGCCTGACAACATAAGTCCAACCCCATCACCCCTGACCCCTGACCCTGACCCCCAGACCCCCAGACCCTCACCGCGGACGATGAGCTGGCTCTGGTGCTCCACGGCGGCCGCCTGGTTGCGGGCGACACAGGTGTAGTTGCCGTTGTGCAGCAGCGTGAGGTTGGAGACGCGCAGGGAGCTGGTGAAGTCGATGTTGTCGATGGTGACGCCCAGGCTGGCCGGGATGGGCCGGCCGTCCTTCTGCCAGGTGATGAAGACGGGCTGGTCGCCCGACATCACCACGCAGGGGATGAACACCCGCTGGCCGATGGAGAAGCGGGGAAACTCGAAGGGGTGGATGGTGGGCGGAACTGCAGGTGTGCCGGGGGGGTGGGGTGGGGTGGGGTGGGGCGGTGGGGGGGTAAGGTGGGGTGGTTTAGGGTGGGGTGGTTTAGGGTGGGAGGTGTGGTGGAGACACGGGTGGGGGAAGTGGGGAAAGGAGGGAGAAATATAGAGACTTAAATACACAGAGTGGGTATGCAGCAATAGCATTTTTTAACAACATCAATACTGATTCTGCGTACTGCCTTTTGGGAATTTGGGCGAAAATCAAACCCATTTCCCCCATAGGATCCATTACCTTTACTGCTCAGTCGATCACAAACCTGTAGTTTGGAGCTTATTACAATGCAGACATTAGTGACACTCTTCTACTTTTTTCCTATAGAGGTTATAGTTTTATGTGTCATTCGAATATCCCAATATTAATATTGATAAGACTCCCTGCTATAAGGGTCTCATCAGCAGGATTTATAGTGAAATGGGGTTATGAATAACCGCCATGCCTTATTCAGAATAGGGATCTTTGTGATCCAATCAAAACGCATCCACACAGCAGATTTATATTTTCTCCGAGGCGCACGATTATTCACAGCGTGTGACTTTGAGAGGTGCTTATACGGTCGATGGAGCCCACAAAATAAAATATTAAATCCATCTCAAAATATCTGGAATTACAAAATACAAAATGACACAACGGCACAGAAGACAAACCGAAAGTTGAGGAAAATAAATGCTTAAAATGGAAAATGATGTAATATATAATCCGATAACCGTACGGTGGTAAGTAAGGAGCCCTCCGAGGTTATATAACACATACATTAGTTGTGTAACCCGCTGTGAAGTCCTCGTTAGTTCTCGTTATCTTCAGTTCAATTTAAATTAGCCAGATTTTCTCTCTCTCTCTCTCTCTCTCTCTCTCTCTCTCTCTCTCTCTCTCTCTCTCTTTCTCCTTCTCTCTCTCTCTCTCTCTCTCTCTCTCTCTCTCTCTCTCTCTCTCTCTCTCTCTCTCTCTCTCTCTCTCTCTACACCTGGAGGAGCAGGCGCTACTAACCTCAGTTTATTTGATTATTTCTCTTTTCTGGGGAAATCAACGGTCATCATAATGACCAATTCATCTCCGCCGTGCCCGTTGGAAAGGAAGGCACTTCACAGGTGTTGGCGCACGTTTCGAATACCTCATCTCACACTGAGGCCTCGCTCGCTGGAACCTCTGAATACACTTTCTCTCTCTCTCTCTCTCTCTCTCTCTCTCTCTCTCTCTCTCTCTCTCTCTCTCTCTCTCTCTCTCTCTCTCTCTCTCTCCTCTCTCTCTCTCTCTCTCTCTCTCTCTCTCTCTCTCTCTCTCTCTCTCCCTCCCTCTCTCTCTCTCCCTCTCTTTATCTCTATTTATCTATCTTCAACACCACCCGCTCCCTTCTCCCCCTCCCCCTCCCCCTCCTCTCTCTCTCTCATTCTCTCTCTCACCCCGCTCCTCTCCTCCTCTCCTCTCCTCTCTCTCTCTCTCTCTCTCTCTCTCTCTCTCTCTCTATTTATCTATCTTCAAAACCACCCGCTCCCTTCTCCCCCTCCCCCTCCCTCTCTCTCTCTCTCTCTCTCTCTCTCTCTCTCTCTCTCTCTCTCTCTCTCTCTCTCTCTCTCTCCATTTATCTATCTTCAACACCACTCCTCCCCCCTCCCCCCCCCTCCTCCTCCTCCTCCTCCTCCTCCTTCGTATCTCTCATTTCCGGCGTCTCTCCCCGGGGACACTGTAGCCATCGTGAGAAACAGATGCTTTGGAAAATTAATGACTTAAAATAACATTGGAATAAGAGGCACTCCGGTGCTTATTTAATTCACAACAAAATGGGGCATAATGGGCTCCCGGGGATTCCCCTCGCCAAGCGCCGGAATGCTAAGCAGCCGACAGGCAAATTAGCCCGGGGATGGAATGGCGGCTTGGCTTTAGTCTGATCACACCCCCTCCCCCATCCCCCCCCCCCCTCCCCCTCCCCCATCACCACACACACCCCATCACCACACACACCCCCACCACCACACACCCCCCCCATCACCACACACACCCCCATCACCACACACACCCCCATCCCCCTTGTGCTCTCGTTAGTACACACACCCGCCAGCCTGAGAGAGAGAGACTAAAGAGAGTGAGAGAGAGACAGAAAGAGACAGAGAGAGAGAGACAGAGAGACATAGAGAGAGAGAGAGAGAGAGAGAGAGAGAGAGAGAGAGAGGGGGGGTGGGGGGGTGAATATGCACATTGCATATTTCAAATTATGCAATGTCATTGAGAGACGGAGAGAGAGAGAGAGAGAGGGAGAGGGGAGTGCGAGAGAGAGAGAGAGAGAGAGAGAGAGAGAGAGAGAGAGAGAGAGAGAGAGAGAGAGAGAGAGAGAGAGAGAGAGAGAGAGAGAGAGAGAGAGAGGAGACACATCAGGGGTTATCATGGTCTCGCTCAGCTCCCAGCATCTGCTGCATTTATTCAGATCACCTCGGCGATAAACCGGCTGAAGATGATGGAGACACTGGCGCCCTGCTATCAGTAGCTATCAGTAGCTATCAGCGCAGGCCCTGGAAGAGCCAAGTTCTCATCATAACAGTGGAAGCATGGCAGGTTTAGTTTCTATTTAAAGATAGATTTTTAACCCTTAGTGATGTCCCACAGATAATTTTTTTAATTCTTAATAGAGAAATATGTGTATGTATTAGCCATTCCTACACAAATAAGCATATGCCGCCAACAGTGCAGTCCCTGCCTATGTTCTCACCCACAGGTGGATGGAAAGCCATTGTTTCCCCAAAGATTTTTTAAAATTATTATCAATAAAATATTAGTGTTTTCTTTTCATGCTTCTTTTCATACATGAGCTTATGCCACCTACAGTATCATCATGCGTTTTTCATTCTTCTATAGCAGAAGAACCTTTGCGACCAATGGGGTAAACTGTTAATTTGTGACCAATAGGAGAACAGGGAAAGCAGTACCTTTATGACCAATAGGAGAACAGGGAAAGCAGTACCTTTGTGACCAATAGGAGAACAGGGTAAAGCTGTACCTTTGTGACCAATAGGAGAACAGGGTAAAGCTGTACCTTTGTGACCAATAGGAGAACAGGGTAAAGCTGTACCTTTGTGACCAATAGGAGAACAGGGTAAAGCTGTACCTTTGTGACCAATAGGTGGAGAGAGCGGGGAAAAAGCCGAGGGGGGGGGGGGGGGGGGGGGGGGGGGGGGGGGGGGTACCTTTGACACTGACGTGCACGCTCTGGTGCGTGGAGAGCTGCGGCTGGACCAGCACATTGCAGGTGTACTCGCCCTCGTCCACGTCCTTCTGCACGTCGTACAGCTTCAGCGTGCCGTTGTTCTCGAAGGCGCGCTGCCGGTGGTTGTAGGGCAGCAGGTTGGAGTCCTTGTACCACTTGATGGAGTAGTACGGGTAGCCGATGACGCGGCAGTGGATGTACATGTCCCGCCCGGCGATGGCGGTGAGGTTCTTCATGGGTCGTATGCTGGCCGGCCCTTAAAGGACGCAACGGAGAACGAGAACACTCTCTTAAAATGGTTTTGAGGCCAGGGGGGTTGGCATAGATGAACTGTGAGTGTTTTTTTTTGTGATACCCCCCGTGAGTCGATGCGTCTTGATGTTTATTCTCTATCCGCCGCCGTAAGAAGCGAACGCGCCACCGAGCGAATAAAGATATATATTTTGGGCTTTTTTTTTTTATTGTGCCGATAATAATTACGAGAGGAACGACGGACGGACGGACGGATGGACGGATGTGTTCCGCTTCACGATCCCACAATTTGTATGTGCATGTCGCCCCCGTCATAGCCGAGGGAACTCGTTCCGAGGTGAATTAGCTTGAAGGTGTACCCGGCTATTTCCGTCTGAATGGAATACTGCGCCCCCACACACACACACACACACACACACACACACACACACACACACACACACACACACACTCACACTTCCCCCCCCACACACCTCCCCACGCACACACCTCCCCACACACACACAGACACACACACACAACACATACACACCTCCCCACACACACACACCCCCACACACACACCCCCACACACGACACACACACCTCCCCCCCCCCACCCACACACACACACACACACACACACACACACATCCCCCCCCCCCCCCCCCCCTGCCCGAGCTTTGATTGCCTCCGACAAGCATTCGAGCAGAATGTTCCTGTTCTCCACTTGTGAAGCTATTATCGAAACCCCTTACTCACGACCCCCAGCTTCCCCGCGTGCTCTCACACAAAAACAACAAAATAACCAAATAGGCTTCTAAGGACTTGGCCTGTCAGGGAAAATTGAGGCTCTAATCTATATATATATATATATATTTTTTTTTTCCAAATGTTCTCTGGCGGAATCTAGCTGAAGCTAGGCTGTGGTCTGAGCTGTACTCTTGAGCACAAGCCGCCCTCTGGGTTGCGACCCTCTGTGCAGCGATTCCGGGTACCGATGATGCGGTGTATGTGTGTGTGTGTGTGTGTGTGTGTGTGTGTGTGTGTGTGACAGAAAGGGGTCATTAGGCTTTGTCCCCGATGACACCCGTGAAGATTTATCCTCCCGAGCGTGGCGCACATGGTGCACCAACCTCCTTAGATCACTCGCACACTTATATTAAGGTCCCATCAGAATCGTCCCTTACTAAGCTAAGCGCGACAGCGTGCACGAACGCACACAATCAAAAGAAGGCCAATCAGTACACACCGAAAGCTAGCCCTCTTTTATATATATATATTTTTTAGAAATAACTCTTAAAAACTGAATTGGTAATGGATTTACACTGAGACACGACCGCCTCCTGCCCTCCAACTCGTCCCATTGAACCCGCTATATAACAATGGAAGTCCAGCCAACCATCGCTGTCTGTTCGGAGGAGATAGCACCTCTGCCGTGTTTGGGTTCCAACTGTAAATCACTGTAATGGCGTCGCTAACATAAAGCCGTCAGCGGGCGCTGGGCTGGATTGGGTTGGGTTGGGGTTGGAGGCGGGTCACGAGAGACCCTGAGTCCCTGAGACACGGCCGTTGGCTGACGACGGATGACGAAAAAGCTGATCAGCCAATCAGAGAGACTGTTCTATTCTGTCCTGGGTGTATGGGAGGACGCCATAGGAGGAGGGGCAAACAAAGCAGGCTAGAGCCAGCCGGTTGATCTAGATTGGTTTTCAGGGAGAATAACCAGACCTGCATGATCGTATCCCATCTATGTATTCAATTAAAATCCTAGAATTTTTTGGTTTCCATCTCATATACTTTATAATAAAGTTTGCTATTACAAAGTGAATTCTTATAATCAATTACAATCCAACCAACCCTCCATACCCCCCCCTTCCTTCCATCCACAATCCTTTTTTCAAATAATTTAAATTGCATCGTAATCCTTAGCGTCCACCACCCCACCCCCCCCTTCCCCCCCACCACACCCCCCAACCCCAAACTATGCCAAGCATCGACCCGCACGCAGCACGCCGTCCGGAGCTTCGGTACATCAAGACGAATGGACTCACCCCCGGAGGTATCGTCTTGCTCTCTGGCCAAAGACGTGTGTGTATATGTGATGATGTATTGGAAGAGATGATCTGACAAGCACCTCTTACGTTTATTCGCGCCTGGTAGGAGACGGTGCCCGCCGAGTTGTTGCAGACGCAGCGGTAGACCCCTCCGTCGGGCACCTGCGTCTGGCTGATGTTCAGGTGGCTGACGGCGTGGCCCTCGGCGTTGGAGTAGTGGGAGATGCGGTGGCGGCTGTCCCGCACCACGGGTTCGTCGTCCAGCGTCCACGCCACCCGGGGCTCCGGCGTGCCCTTCACCGTGCACGCCAGCGACACAAACTCGTTGACGTTGAAGACTTTCTCGCTGAACGACGTCAGGATCTTGGGCGTGCCGTCTGCAACAAAAACAAAAATATTTAAATCCAAGGTGAGGATTTAGATGTTGACGAGGTAATGGTAACGGACTGCCTTTATATAGCGCTTTTATCCAAAGCGCTTTACAAGTCATGCCTCACATTCACCCATTCATACACACATTCAACCACCAACGGTGGAGTCAGCCATCAAGGAGACAGCCAGCACGTCAGGAGCAGTTAGTGTTAGGGTGTCTT
Source organism: Muraenolepis orangiensis (assembly GCA_027704905.1). NCBI lineage: Eukaryota > Metazoa > Chordata > Actinopteri > Gadiformes > Muraenolepididae > Muraenolepis > Muraenolepis orangiensis. The sequence continues at coordinate 5,218,326 of CM051011.1, read as the reverse complement.
GCTCAAGGACACCGACAGTTTTTGCTAGGAGGAGCCGGGGGGATCGAACCAGCAACCTTCTAGTTGTGAGGCGACCGCTCTACCGCCTGAGCTACTGCCGAGGTGTGTTTTTTTTACGACGCTACCGACTCTGTCACTGCTAAACGGGAAGCTTCAAGTTTGAAATAAGTAAACGTACGCTTCATAGCTTAATGTTACCTGTGTGAATCAAATCATTTGATTGGCCACGACTGATTTGATGATGTTTCACCAAATCATAGTATCGTAGTCGTGTAGGAGGATACAAGATCTAGAGATGACTTTATTTTCTGAACGTGGTTTTAGAAAAGGAAAACAAACGACTACCTTCCTGACCAATGGGCCTTTCCTTTTGTTTGCTGCAAATTCTACATCTAACATTTCATTCTGTTTGTAGAGCGTATAATGGAAATCTATCGAATTTATTCTTTATATCATAGGTACTTGATTTGAACAGATTTTTCTTGAAGAGAGATATGAATCCTCGGGGGATTCATCTCGGGGGGACCAGGGTTTATTACAATTAGCTGTTCTGATTGATTCCGATTGCTTTGATTAGTGCCAGGTGATTTGGTTCCAGTAATTAGCTAAACACTTTGGCTTGGGTGGGGTCCCTGTGGTTGTGATTTAGGGATGTTCCTGGCGACTATTTTCCTTGACGTTTAACGAGATGTTTTGGAAACTGCTTGTGTTTTTGAAAACAAATCAGTAACAATTGAGCACATTACAATCTTAGAGGCCTAACAGTGACTGGCGTTGTTGATAATTGTGAACCAGATTAAATAACAATTAATAAATGAATGATACAATGTTTAGGCCTATTGGTCTCATTGTTACATGCATATCTATCCATAATGCATGCAACGACTATTCCTCTAAACTAGACTAGTTTGGTTACTCTAACTTTACGAAGAGGATTGATGGCGTACAAGCGCTCATTTCACTGGCTCTACATCCTCATTGATTATCAATAGCCTCTTTATGGATGTGTGGCCATGGGGAAGGAGGATGAGGATTCTGCAGCAAGCCAGCCTCTGCTTCACTTGGCTACGACAGCCTCTTCCACAGAATCTAATAAAACGGGGCTGGGACCAGCCTGCACTGCAGCACTTATTAGCATACACACACTTGCCCATGCACAGATAGACACACACACACACACACACACCGCACACACACCGCATGTGGATGTAAGGAGACATACATACAGGACTAGCTAGCTAGACACAAAACACACACACACACACACACACACACCACACACACACACACACACACACAGACACACACAGACACACACACACACACACACACACACACACACCTCCCATTGCCATTACAAACACAAACAGACAGATAGACAGACAGAGAGACAGACAGAGAGACAGACAGACAGACAGACAGAAACACACACACACAGAAACACAGGCAGACACACAGTGACAGAAACACACACACACACACACACACACACACACACACATACACACACACACACAGACAGAGAGACAGAAACACACACAGACGGACACACAGGCCGACAGACAGACAGACTAGGCCGACAGACAGACACATGCTGACAGACAGACACAGGCCGACAGACAGACAGGCTGACAGACAGACACACACACACACACACACACACACTTACCTTCTAGGATGACCTGCACAAAGTCCTGCGCTGATAACTTGCCGTGGCGGGCGAAGCACTGGTAGGCCCCCCCGTCACTCTTGGCCATGCCGCCCATGACCAGGTTCTCCCGGTTCTGGCCCGTCATGCGCACGCTGTTTCCCGGGTAGATGAGCTCCCCGTTGCGGTACCAGGACAGCTGGAACTCCTCGGAGCCAGTGACGCTGCAGGTTAGAGACACCTGGCTGCCCACGCTGCCCTTCACCTTCCGGGGGCTCACCACCGCCTTCAGGGGCTCTGGACCGCCCAAGGGAACAAGGGAGACAGAAAGACAGAGAGACAGAAAAAGAGACAGACAGAGGGAGTGAGTGAGGGAGGGAGAGAGAAAGAGAGTGAGAGAGAGAAAGAGAGAGAGAGAGAATGAGGGACAAAGAGAGAGAGGAAATGTCATTATCTGTTTTACAACCGGTTGTTGTAAATTGTTGTGTTTTAATGTGCTCATTAGTGTTGGACTAGTGTTGGACTTACACTTTATTTACACTTTGTTTATTTACACGTAATGTGTGTGTGTGTGTGTGTGTGTAAATGTATGTCACCAATAAAGAGGATTCAATCCTCCAGATTCAGATTGAGACAATTGTACAATTACAAATCAGGAGACTGACCTTTGACCAGCAGCCCGCCCACCACCTCCGCGTTGCCGTAGGCGTTCCACACCTCGCACACGTAGGCGCCCGTGTCCATGGGCTGGGCGCGCTCGATCAGCAGGCCCGCCATGCTCTGCCGGAAGCGTGTGTCGGGCTCCAGCGGCCGGTTGTCCTTCAGCCAGCGGTACTTCGGCGCGGGGTGGCCCGAGGCCTTGCAGGGCAGCTCCACGCGGTGCGACGCCATGACCTCGCGCCGCTCGAAGCTGTCCAGGATGTGGGGGGCGGAGTTGGCGGGGTCTGAGAGACGAGGACGGGGGGGGATTTAGTTTATTTGTCACATGGTACAGGTGCAGGTGCAGTGTACAATGTACAGTGACAGAATTTACAAAAATACAAAAGGAATACACAAATTTACATATGTACTCTCTATATTGTATTGTATTTTCTGTTGCTAAATTTGATCCGATTAGAAGAACACTATAAGAAATGCTGTGTAGGCAATAATCTGTCATATTTTAACCATCCCTTGTATTTATGTATGGCATTGTAGTAACCAAACAAGTGGGTTGGATCTAAAATGGAAGGAATGTAGGAAAGTAAAACAACACTTATTTAAAGGGCCACTATTGTACCACAAGGTGTGAGTGTGATTAGCCATTACAAGCCTTTTCAAAAGTGTATTGACATCACATGTGGGAGTGGACGTCCACCCAGATGTACGGTATAATGGATAGATAAGCCTGCCGGTTGGTACAGTCCACTAAGTAGGCTGGTAGACCGATCTATTCCTCATACAGCTGGGTGGACACTCCCACTGTGTGATGTCACTTGTGTGTCAATGACAATTTTAGTCACATGACAATTTTAAAATGGCTTGCAGTAGCTAATGACACACAACACCAGGTTGTAATATAGTGGTGTGCCATGGGCCCTTATTCAGCGAGACCTCCGTCGTGGTTTCTGAAACGCCGGTGAGCCATTTTGGCCGCCAGGTAAACATGCGCTCTGTCATCGCGGTTTTACCGGAGACGATGAGGCGGGCGCTGTTGCTCTGGCGGGTCTCCCCGGTGTAGCGATGGCGGGTCATGCAGCGGTAGTTGTACAGGCCGTCCTCCATCTGCACGTCCAGGATGTACAGGGCTCCCGTGAATGTGATGAGGAACCGAGACACTGCAGGGGAAACAGACAAACAACAACACCAGCCCGTGAGAAACCGTGAGTCGGCGGTCACAGCGAGACTTGAGAAGAACAGTTTGTACCGCAGTGCCGTACGATAACTGAATACTGTCACCAAACACTGAGGGTGACTGTTCTGTGTAACCACCACAATACTGTACTGTTACAGGACTGTTGCTGGACTGTTCTGTGGGAGTACAATACTGTATTGCATCAATACTACCTATTATGGTAGTTGCATGGTACATCACAATGCACCTATTGTATGGGAATACATTTTTAATATATCTTTGTTTGACAATTTCAGGCATTCTGAT
>CM051011.1:5202038-5204538 GCA_027704905.1 Muraenolepis orangiensis | reverse complement strand
ATCAGTGTATGTACTGCATGTGTGTTTTTAGAATCTTATTTAAAAAGCCAATGAACGAACAGGCACTCATTGGCATCTCATGGTAATTTGCGGTGGCAAGCGGAGCAGGCAGTGGCGCTCTGTAAGCAAAGCAGAAGGGGCAAGGGGAGGATTAGATAATCAAACACTATGCCACTTTAAATAATCTCTGGCTCCACTGGGAGAGGTGAGGCTCAGAGCTGGAGCCACCCCCCCCCCCACCCCCCTACCCCCGCTTTAATTGTCTGATTTTCCTGTCATTACAGTTGAGGGTCTCGGTAATTCAAGACCATTAAATATTCAGGAGCCGCGCTGGGGATGAGAGGGGGGAAAGCCAGGAGGAAAACATGGAGAGAGGGGATGAAAGCAAAGTGGAGAGAGAGAGAGAGAGAGAGAGAGAGAGAGAGAGAGAGAGAGAGGAGAGAGAGAGAGAGAGAGAGAGAGAGAGAGAGAGAGAGAAGAGAGAGAGAGAGAGAGAGAGAGAGAGAGAGAGAGAGAGAGAGAGAGAAATGTGAGTTAACATTAGCGCCCAAAGAGAAGCTTGTATTTAGTTGCTGTTTGACATTCAGACGACATAAGTTGAAACTGACATATTTTAACTGTGAATAAAATAATTTAGAAGACACAGATTTCCCAGAACTACATTGTGGATATAATGCTGCAAGCATACATTTGAACTGAAATTAAAATATATTGCAAAAATAATAATAATCTGAAAAACCAAATATAATAACGCAGAATTGTAAAAATGTAAAAATATGTAAAAATGTGTGTATTGTTAAAATATATGCTTGTATACAAAGTATACAAGCAATATATACATACAGTATATTTATATTTTGTAGTAGTATATTTTAATGCTAAACTTCAATAGAAACAAAAAATCTGACCTCACAAGGAGCTCTCCATGGTGCTAAGACTACACTTCATAGATGAGGACAGCTCCCCAATTTAAGAAATGACCAAACATTGACATTGAAATGTATCGTAAGTCAAAGACATTTTTTTGTCAACAAACATGAACGCCATTTACTTCGGATGAAGGTCACTTTGGATTAAGACGTTGTTTTTAAATTAAAAAAAAAATGTTTATCCGATGAATTAAATTATAAACAGCCCAGCACACCGAAGCACACTAAATCACACAGAGCGTAACGAACGGAGAGGTCATTATGATTCTCAACTCATTCGAGAGTGAATATGGGACAGATCAAAGACCACTAATACAACTGAGAAAAGGCCTACAACAGATCCACTGGCAAATCCCACCAAATCCCTTCGCTGAAATTGCAGAGAACTCTGTTTGAGGTTTGCACTCCACTGATCAACCAAGACCTGCAGCTCACACACCTGCACCCTGTCAATATCACTGGTCGAACACAAGGCCTTTTAGTTTAATCTCACATCAACCGTAACCAAATACACACAAACGATAAGATTCCTTGGATGTATTTCTTTGCATTCATTCAGCTGAGTTGTTGCGTTGTTCAAACCAGCCAGTAACCCCCACACATAAAATGACACATCATTCTATATTATTATAAATTATGAGGAAAAAAAAGAACACACATAGAGAGAGAGAGAGAGAGAGAGAGAGAGAGAGAGCGAGAGAGAGAGAGAGAGAGAGAGAGAGAGAGAGAGAGAGAGAGAGAGAGAGAGAGAGAGATGGAGGGACGCAGCGACAGATATATACGTGTGGAGACTTTGCAACTACTCATTATCCGCCATTTTATATGAAGGAATCTATTCTTTATTCTCTGGGAGCAAGACACCATGAATAGAGTCCCTGAATAGAGAATATGGGGAAAACTGAGATGTTTTCCAGGGCAGACACATATATATATATATATATATATATATATATACCAGAGGTAGGGAGGTTTGGTTCCGGTGATAACTACATCACGACCAAGCAATACATAGCAACAGTTAAATGATATGGTCGGTATAATATATACACACTTAGAGGCACAGTCTTTCATAGGAATAAAGGCAGGTGCACAACCAGCACCCCAAGTAGGATCATCCACCCCCAAACCCAACCCCCCAAGTAGGATCATCCACCCCCAAACCCAACCCCCCAAGTAGGATCATCCACCCCCAAACCCAACCCCCCAAGTAGGATCATCCACCCCCAAACCCAACCCCCCACTCCCCTGCCCAGTTCACTGATTGGCTAGGGGTGACACTCTCTCTCTCTCTCTCTTTGTTTATGTCACTCTCTCTATGTCAAGAGAGAGAATGATAGAGAGCTATCATTCTCTCTCTTTCAACACTGCTGGCTTCAAATAGTCCTGTAATCATTTCCTCTTACCCCCCCCCCCCCGCTTCGTCTCTTCTACCCCCCACATCCATTTTCTCTTATTTCAACTCTTTCCGCTATTTTCTCTTTTTTGTCTCTTCCCCTCGTTTTCTTTTCTCCTTGCTTGCTTCTCAATCCCCGCCCCCCCCCCCTACGCACACACACACGCGCATGCGGACA
>CM051011.1:5187038-5194538 GCA_027704905.1 Muraenolepis orangiensis | reverse complement strand
GCGGGGAGGGGTTGGGGTGGGGGTGGAGGGGTCTGTCTCAAGGAAAGGGATTAGGGGTTAAGGGGTTTGGAAAGAAGTAACCGCACGCAAACATGCAGACGTGCCTCCTGCACACAAACACGCTTGGCTGCAGAGATTGATCACACACACACACACAGATACACAGACACACACACACAGATACACACAGATACACACACACACACACACACACACACACACACACACACACAGGGGAGCCTGCACAGTTGCGAGCACATGGATGTGCATGCAGACACACGACACACCAACACACAAAAGAGAGTGACCAGCATCAGAGTGCTTAATTGGCTTGAGCTTTGACGCCACGTGTGAGGCCACTTAAATCCCAATTAGGCATGAAGCGAGCCCTGGAACCTACATTCAGCCATGGACATCAGCACTGAGAGTACGGCCGTCATTCAAGACACTCAAGATACTAGCCCAATATGGAACGCCTGTATGTGTGTGTGTGTGTGTGTGTGTGTGAGTGTATGTGTGTGTGTTTGTGCGTGCGTGCGTGCATGCAGGTGCGTGTGTAATGAATGCTGTTCTCGTTCTTGTTGTTCTTGGCGTCGTCTTGGAGACAGCAGATAAGAGGTCTTGTCCAAGCCACTGAATGGCAGGTAGCCAAAGTAATCCTATTTAACAAGATTTCAGGCATCGAAGGATGGAGGATGGGGGAGGCGGGGGTGGGTTTGGTGGTGGGGGGGGGAGGGGTTTAGGATGTATGCGAGGAGGAGGAGTCCGTGGAGTTCAGGCTCATATGGGGGGGGGGGGGGGTCAGTCGTTGTGGTCCCTTAAAGTACAGCTTCATTTTGTGTGTTCCTTTTCAGCGAACCGGCCCGCAAGCAAAAGGCGCCTGCCGGCCATGCACAGCCCAGCACAGGGAGTGTGGCATGGGGGCTCTGACCCCTTGCTAGCAGGCTGTGGAAACGCAAATTCAACATAAAGAGGGGGAGTGGGGAAAGGAAAGGACAGGAAGGGAGAACTTCTAAGGACCGGTCACCCAGGAAACAAATATCAGAGTCCCTGTAAGCCGCTGGCCGCTTTAACTCGTTTAGTTTTCTTCCACTGTGCTAATTCCTTCCATCAACATATGTTAACCGGGCAAAGAAGGAGGGGGGATAGAAAAGAGTGTGTGTGTGTGTGTGTGTGTGTGTGTGTGTGTGTGTGTGTGTGTGTGCCTATGTGCGTGTGTGTGCGCAAGGGGGCAGAGATTAGGACATCCTGTCTCCTCACAGACCTTGTATAATCACGTTGGAAGGGTCATTGTGCGTCCCTTCGCCCGTGCGTGTCTCTAATCCTGTGTGTGTGTGTGTGTGTGTGTGTGTGGTGTGTGTGTGTGTGTGTGTGTGTGTGTGTGTGTGTGTGTGTGTGTGTGTGTGCGTGCGTGCATGCATGCGTATGCGTGAGTGTGTGTGCGTGCTTTGGTGCGTGCGTACCTTCATGTCTGCGTCCCTGCACTTGAGGGCCGCCCCATACTGTAACCCCGCTGAGCGTCCTTTGCACCCTGGGGTGAATGTTATGGTTATGTCTGCCACAGCCACTGCCCCCCCCCCCCCCCCCCCCCCCCGCCCCGTGGCGGCAGGCCAGGCCAGGCGCTTGTCCATGTGCTGTATATTTCACCGGTGAACCTAGCAGGTTCCTACAGATCAAAAATACAGCGTTTAGCTCGACCAAGCGTGCCGCTACCGCTTCAGAAGTCAAGCCAGGCAACGTTCCCGCTAACGGCGCTAAATGTTTCAGAAGACGACAGTAGCGCCGAACACAAAAGGCCTCTTAGGGTTTGCGATGAACCCATTTCCCACTGCATTCCAAGATGAAACTAGGAGAGCATATAGAAGGTTTTTTTTATGAACTTCAACAATTCATGATGATTATCAAACAGAACTTCCTTGTCAGTAAGCAGGTACCACACACACACAAAACAAAATTACTCGAATGTAATAATCACGCACATTCAGCCACGCATACACGCATTCGTATAGTGTAAATCAGAAGTATTTTCCCCCCTGGAAGGTGGGGCTTTTCATAAAACGGAGCTGTCTATGCATTAGACTGTTGTTCATTTGCATATATTTGTATACAACCCACATTGTAATGGTACAAACCTTGTTGAAAAGCTAGGTATTCCTTTGAGGGTTGGGTGTCCTGCTCAAGGGCGCCTGGACGACACTTAATGAAGCAGAAGTCAAGGATCAGACCCTGGCGACTCTGGCGTGGAGAGATCCTAGGAGACAACCTGTTCGTACCTGAGCTACCGCTGCCCTCTGGGTCGCCGTGGATACTGACGCCTCTCCTCATGCATATGCATGCACGTCTATTATCACTTTGAAGCAGTCGCCTGTTCGGTCGTTCCTTTCGGACACCTAGCAAGGTTGTGTCATAACTTGTAATGACCCCACCCCTCACACACACACACACACACACATACACCACCCCATCCCCTCTCCTCCTCATCAGCAGGTATAATCCCTGGGGGGCCGTCTGAATAGACAGCCATGCCACCCAGCTAGTGACCGGGGGCCACGGAGCGAAACATGGGCCAGGAGAGGATGCCCATCGGTGGGGGGGAGGGCCTTCCCTTCGACAGGACGTCTTGTTCTCCTTGAAGGTGTGTTTGCTCAAGGCCCATATGGGCTAGCAATTCAGATCGAGGGCTTGCTCTAAAGGGCCCGCTCTATAGGGTCTGTTCTATCGGGCCCACTCTATAGGGCCTGTTTTATAGGGCCTGTTCTAAAGGGCCCGCTCTATAGGGTCTGTTCTATTGGGCCCGCTCAATAGGGCCTGTTCTAAAGGGCCGCTCTATAGAGTCTGTTCTATCGGGCCCGCTCTATAGGGCCCGCTCGCTATAGGGCCCGCTCTTTAGGGCCTGTTCTATCGGGCCCGCTCATTAGGGCCCGCTCTCTATAGGGCCACTCTATATGGCCCCGCTCTCTATAGGGCCCGCTCTTTAGGGCCCGCTCTCTATAGGCCCGCTCTATAGGGCCTGTTCTAAAGGGCCCGCTCTATAGGGTCTGTTCTATTGGTCCCACTCTATAGGGCCTGTTCTAAAGGGCCCGCTCTATAGGGTCTGTTCTATCGGTCCCTCTCTATAGGGCCCTCTCTATAGGGCCCTCGCTCTACAGGGCCCGCTCTATAGGGCCCGCTCTATAGGGCCCTCTCTATAGGGTCCGCTCTATAGGGCCCTCTTTATAGGACCCGCTCTATAGGGTCCTCTCTATAGGGCCCTCTCTATAGGGCCCTCTTTATAGGACCCGCTCTATAGGGCCCACTCTATAGGGTCCTCTCTATAGGGCCCAATCTATAGGGCCCTCTCTATAGGGCCCACTCTATAGGGTCCTCTCTATAGGGCCCTCTCTATAGGGCCCTCTCTATAGGGTCCTCTCTAAAAGGCCCACTCTATAGGGCCCTCTCTATAGGGCCCACTCTATAGGGCCCTCTCTATAGGGCCCTCTCTATAGGGCCCACTCTATAGGGCCCACTCTATAGGGCCCTCTCTATAGGGCCCTCTCTATAGGGCCCTCTCTATAGGGCCCTCTCTCACACATGGGATGAGGAAGAGAACCACGGGGACCGGATGACGAGCGGGTGAAAACTCTCCGGAACAAATCCACTTTAAATGTAGCTGGAAATAACGATAAACGTATGTAATGTATTGGTAATTGAGATGATCATGTTATATTATAAACATTGTCATTGCCCTTACAAATATAAGAGCTATTAACATAGAGAATAAATTATCTTATTAACCATTTTAGCTTATTTAGGATTTTTCTTGTATCTTGGTTTATCTTCATAGGATTAATCTGCAATAAAAAAAAAAATACATTCACAGTGTCATTGTGAATCGTGGTTAACGTAATAATATCCAACTATATTCAATAATGTGTGTGTACTATCTCAAACAATAGACTTCCTCCCAGTAGCTGAAATAAAACTATAGAGACACTACACTGAAACATTTAAAATTAGAAAAGTGTGTGCGTGTGTGTGTGTGTGTGTGTGTGTGTGTGTGTGTGTGTGTGTGGTGTGTGTGGTGTGTGTGTGTGTGTGTGTGTGTGTGTGTGTGTGGGTGTGTGTGTGTGTGTGTGTGTGTGTGTGTGTACACTACGTACCTCTACACTACGTGGTTCTCAAATGAACAATGCTTCGTTTGACCAAATGACCACTTTCAAAAACGTCAAAAACGAACAAACCGCAGAACAAAACCGCGACTGTGAGCCAACAAACAGGGGTTGTGTTGTGTTTGTGTTTGTCTGCTCATGGGCGCGCGGGCGCACGGCAAGAGAGACAAGCAAGCGCTGTTTCCAGCAAACGCAGGCTAGCTGACACAAAATGGCTGCCTTGGGATTGAGAGGGGAGGCAGTGAGCCAGAGCAGCAGCAGCAGCAGCAGAAGCAGCGCAGCCGAGACGGAGCAAACCTTTTACATCCTACTCCACCACCCCCCCCCCCCCCCCACCATCCCATCCCATCCCACTCCTCCTACCCCACCCACCCATCAGCACCCATAACTCCCCTCTTGCACCCTTGCCCACCCCCCCCCCCCCCCCCACTCCTCACCCTGATTGAGTGAAGATTAACGAATGGCGGGTATAATGCGACTTGATTGCTTTTTTTCTTTTTGTTGTATGTGTGTGTGTCTCTGCTGTATTGCAGGCCCACGGCAAGACATCTTGCGTTGCCCTGGGCTTTGTAGGACTCGTAATCCAGGTTTGAGGGCTGGGTGGGGTGGGGGTGTGGGTGGGGGTGGGGGTGGGGGTGGGGGTGTGGGTGGGGATGGGGGTGGCGGTGGGGGTGAGGGTGAGGGTGGGTAGGGAACAGAATGGCTGAAGGCACCAGCAGACACAATGTAATCAGGGAGCAACATCCAGCAACAAACACCCACCCCCCCCCCCCCATCCCCCGTCCTCCCCCCCCCCCCCCCCCCCACCGGAATCAGACGATCAGCCCGAGGGCCACAGAGATAATTCCTCCTCAAGACATTTTATCCACACATGTTAATCAACAGCATATGTCGAGGACACATGGACACGCACCTAAAAGACACCGGAGCCATGTGACGTGACGCGCTGGCCACTTGGCGACAAAGGTTAGCCACTGCGTTTGTAGTTCCATTACAGCCCCCACCCCCCCTATAGCAGACCTACAAACTACATCACTGCATCCATTATTTAGGCCCCAACATGTTTTAAAATACCAATTTATTTACGAAACATTTGCAATTTTCATCTGTTGAATAAAATAAATACTATTTAGAGAGGGGGGGGGGGGGGGGGGGCTTCAAAATGTAGCACTCACAATTACACATGGGAGTTTTGGTTTGTCTAAAAATATTTATTTTGTAATTTTTCTACGGACACACACGCGTGTTAGGATGCATTCTGTATTCACGTTTGTTGTTTATATTAAACTTTACGCCGCGTTTGCTAAACAAACGCTGAAGACAAATCCCAACAGGAGACAAATCATGAGGAAAATGGCTGCACAAGGTCACATGACACAGCCTCCATTTTGGAGTGCATCGTCCTCAGCAGGTACACAACGGTGGCCTCTTCGAAACACCTGAGACACACCGACAAAAACAACCCCCAAAACATGACACAGACACAAATATACGCAGGCACACACACACACACACACACACACACACACACACACACACACACACTCACACTCACACCCACATAGGTGTGAAAAGCAAACGGTAACCTACATCGCACTAATGGTGCAAGCATGGATGTGAAGCAAACAGCCATGGAAGAAACGGGCTAACGTACAGTGAGCCTAATAACTGATGAGAGACAGAAGCTTATCTCCCCACCACAGCTAATATGAGCTTCTCAATTAGATAGAAGGCTCTCTTCTCTCTCTCTCTCTCTCGCTCTCTCTCTCTCTCTCTCTCTCTCTCTCTCTCTCTCTCTCTCTCTCTCTCTCTCTCTCTCTCTCTCTCTCTCTCATTTTTCGTTCAACTCCTCCAGGCAATTTATTTAGGATGGAGAGGAAAAAAAAGAGAAGAGAGAAGGCGAAGCGAAAGCCGAGCCGATTGGCTGAGCCGCCGACGAGTCACGGGGCGCTGCAGCCAATGGGGCGAGGCCTGACGGCGTCGAACCGAGACCCTCAGCAACAACACGTATTTTTTACTGCGCACTACAGCAGGGGAATCTGTCAAAGGTTAGCCACTGCGTTTGTAGTTCCATTACAGCCCCCTATAGCAGACCTACAAACTACATCACAGCATCCATTATTTAGGCCCAACATGTTTTAAAATACCAATTTATTTATGAAACATTAGCAATTTTCATCTGTTAAATAAAATAAATACTACTTAAGAGAATGTTATATATTTTTTGGGGATGATAAAATGGTATTTGTAAGTTTGTAATTCTGCATTAATAATTAAATACTGAGAAACTAAATATAAAATGCTTTTGAAATGAAGATTCCAGAGCAGAAGCAGCTCAAATTAGATACGCTCCCTGTGCATTTGAAGGCAGGGATATTTTTAGACAATTTGGTTCAGTATTGTGCCGTGTGGATTAGCTGGGATTATGCAAACGACCCCTTCGTGCTTTCATTTATCGGTATAACTTCTTTGTCCTCAGAAATATATCTTTTTTTTTGACGTCAACTCCCTAAGTGTCCTATATCAATCCCCTTCTATAGTTCCCAAGTGGAACTAAAGGATTAGGTAAAAGCATATCTAAATAAGATACCTCAGCCACTGGAAAAATACAGCATGTATCGTCCAAGCATCACAGAAAGGACACTATTTGTTTTATTATTATGATGCAGACAGAATTAAATTATTTTCGGTGTTAAAGCTGCAAAAATTACAATGGACTCATTGTTTATTAACAATGATGTAATTTGACGTAAGTCTGTCTTTCATTGATTCTATTATGATGTAATATAATAATAATTACTATTATAAATGACAACACTTACTGGTGTCTATATATCTCATATTTAAAAAAAACCAATATATACATGCATGTTTTTTTTGCTCCTACATTTACAAATTTCCCTCTCAAAAAATAACCTATTTACAAATGCATGTGTATTTGTTTGAATATAATTCTACAGTTATAGCCATATATTATACAACATATAATACAAATAAAAATGAACATGCATTATTTTTCATCACCAAACAAGATAATGAAATGTATTTTATGAAATAATTGATTGATACATTTATTTTTTAAATAAATTTATATATATACATTGTATATATTTTAAACCTGAAAATATTTATGTTTTAACAATATAAGCAGTATAATTATAATACTATAATTGATGTAATATACATTCTACATTCTAAATTATATTATGGTTTATTTTTACCTGATCCAACACATTCTTTAAATGACTCAATGTAACATACATCATTTGTAAGATAAATAATTCCTTTATATAATCCCGAAGGCTTAAACATAAACGGTTAACGGCCAGTCAGAATCCCCCTAAATGTGTTT
>CM051011.1:5107038-5182038 GCA_027704905.1 Muraenolepis orangiensis | reverse complement strand
TGTGTGTGTGTGTGTGTGTGTGTGTGTGTGTGTGTGTGTGTGTGTGCGTGTCCATCCGTCCATCCATCCAAACACTCACACACATTCTCCGCAGGCCACCTGACCCAATTTTCTGTGTGAATAACAATACTGGAGCCAATCAAAGGCTCTATCTCTCTCTCTCCTCTCTCTCTCTCTCTCTCTCTCTCTCTCTCTCTCTCTCTCTCTCTCTCTCCTCCATCCAGCGTGTCACATGTCAGAGTCTCTCTCTACCCTGCCTGTCGACAGAGCGAGGCAGAGGGGAAGCAGAGAGAAAGAGAGAGAGAGAGAGAGGAGAGAGAGAGAGAGAGAGAGAGAGAGAGAGAGAGAGAGAGAGAGAGAGAGAGAGAGAGAGAGAGAGAGAGAGAGAGAGAGAGAGAGAGAGAGAGAGAGAGAGACTATGTGTTGGTTATTCCCTCCCTCTCTCGCTCTCTCTTTCTTTCTAGCTCTCTCACACACACACACACACACACACACACACACACACACACACACACACACACACGCACACACACACAGGGACCAGTAAAACCATTATCCGCCCACTGCCATCCTCCCCCCCCCCTCATCTCAAGGTCTCAATGCACCAATGGCTGAAGCTTTCTCCATGCAGACTAAAGGAGATCAGGGAGAAAGAAAAAGAAAAAGAAAGAAAAAAATAATGGGAGAAAAAAATAATAATAATAATAGAGGAAGGTAGAAACCAAGAGAGAGAGAGATCCGCAGCGCCCGCCTGACACAGAACACGGTGTACACACACTACAGCACGCCGCACACACCCTCCCAGCTACCTGTGGGCTGTGTGGAGGATTCTGTTAGCAATAAGCCCCCCCCCCCCCCCGGCGGCACGGTTATGCTCACAAAAAAAACGAAATGCTCCAAATCCAAAGGGGATTAGAACTGACAAATGCGCATATGCAAAACGTAGGTTATTTTTTAAAGGATGCATGTCGTTTAGCTCATATAAAAAGCATGTTAAGCATGTGTTGTGTTCAAACACTGCGTGTATAACGTAATAAGGTGTTATATATAAACCATTAACACACGTTTATTTTCCAAGCAATTCCTGTACACTATGTGAGGTTATATAAAGCATTAACATATGTTTTTTTGGAAATGCATGTCATTGGTTGTTACATTGCAGGTTATATAAATCAATTAACATGTTATTCGGAAACTTTGCATGTCATTTAGGTTATATAAACCATTAACATATGCTATATTTCAAAAGCCATACGTGTTAATACTATGTACTTCCACAGCATAGGTTATGTGATCGATACATGGGTACATACGTAAGAAAAAGATGTTGTTTTCTTTCTGTTTTCACGCCACAGAGTCGGGCATCTGGCTATTGACACCATCTATGGTGCCAAGGAACCAACAGCCACAGGTTAGCTGAGGCTCGCCCCAACGAGGCTCCTCGTATCTCGCCCTTGAACCTTGAACGCCACTGAGTTGTGGGCACCTTGAAAATACTCACAGGGAAAGACGCATTGTGTGTGTGACACACGATAAAACCCTCCCTAGATTAAAAATAACAAAAAAAACTATTAATATTTACTTCAAAATGGCCATTATCTCCCAAACGGCCAATCAAAGCAGAGAAAGCAGAAAGCGAGGTGTGTGGATGCTTCTACTTTATTGCCGCCATATATTGAGACCAGAGGCTAGAGGCTGGCGCCTGGCTCTCATAAACACAAACTAACAATCGCCCTTGGTCAACGACAACATCTGAGAGGGGATGAGCTGTAAAAGGCAACGAGCGGGAAATACATGTTGCTGGACCAAAACAAGCCTGTGATTGAGTGATTAGCGCTACTCAAGGGCCACAACGAGGACGCCAATTCTGACTCGATGAGTTTGCGCGGATTTTATCCTGCCCGGTGCACACGCCCCCACCAACAACGCCGGCTGTGGAGGAAGATCAATTTTCTCCACTAACGAGGACCTGTCTTGTCACCTGGCGATGGAAGTGTAAGAAGGAGAAAGGACAGGAGAGAGAGGAGAGGACAGAAGAAGAGCGAAGAGGACAGGAGAAGAGAGGAGAAGACAGGATAAGAGAGGAGAGGAGGAGAGAGGAGAGAAGAGGACAGGAGAAGAGAGGAGAGGAGAGGACAGAAGAAGAGAGGACAGGAGAAGAGAGGAGAGGAGAGGACAGGAGAATAAAGGAAAGGAGAAGAGAAGAGAGGAGAGGAGAGGCCAGGAGAAGAGAGGACAAGAGAAGAGAGGAGAGGAGAGGACAGGAGAAGAGAGGAGAGGAGAAGAGAGGATAGGAGAGGACAGGACAGGAGAAGAGAGGAGAGGAGAGGACAGGAGAAGAGAGGAGAGGAGAGGACAGGACAGGAGAAGAGAGGAGAGGAGAGGACAGGAGAAGAGAGGAGAGGAGAGGACAGGAGAAGAGAGGAGAGGAGAAGAGAGGAGGGGAAGCCGTGCAATGGCCGATGGCCCTATTTTCTAAGCGTGTGCAATGAATAATAACAAGCCTCAGTGCGTTGGGTGTGTGTGTGTGTCTGTGTGTGTGTGTGTGCATATGTTTGTGCACATAAGAATGTGTTTTGTGTTTGTGTGTCGTATTTTGTGGTGTGTTCAG
This sequence comes from Muraenolepis orangiensis, assembly GCA_027704905.1. Lineage (NCBI taxonomy): Eukaryota > Metazoa > Chordata > Actinopteri > Gadiformes > Muraenolepididae > Muraenolepis > Muraenolepis orangiensis. The sequence goes on along the minus strand of CM051011.1, from coordinate 5,179,427 downwards.
AGTGTGTTCATGTGCATATATCGATCGTGCCTGTATTGATGTGTGTGTGTGTGTGTGTGTGTGTATGTGTGTGTGTGTGTGTGTGTGTGTGTGTGTGTGTGAACGAGTGTGTGTGTTGTGTGCATGCACATATGTGTGTGTGTGTGTGTGTGTGTATGTGGGTTGTTTTTGTGTGCGTTTGTGTGCACGATGATCTGAAGTCAGGCTGATCTGTGATGGTGGAGGTAGGTGGTGGTGGTGATAGTGGCTGGTGGAGGCAGTGGAGGGTTGTTCCTCCTCCTCTCGGGTCCTACTGCCGCTGAATGCAGAGCAGACACCATCAGGCCTCGGCCAATGACTTACAAGGCCCCTCCTTAGTGGCTGCAGCAGAGGCTGCACCTGGGGAGAGACGACCCAGCACAGCACTACAGTAGAAGGCTGTGGCACTACACACGCACGCACGCGCACACACATACATGCACACACACACACACACATACACACACACACACACACACTGGGAGTGGACTGCACCAAACAGACCAGCCAAGCCTTCCCAACTGGTTCTCATTTACTCCGTGTGAGCGAGCCTCTTGTATATGGGTCCTTCGTCGTGGTAGTCGTCATCATCATCATCATCATCATCATCATGCTCATCATCATCGTTTGGGTTTACAATACAAGGAACTAATGTAAGAGGGAGCTTCTGAGCATTTCATTCTCAGCTCTTTGGCTCTCTCTCTGTTCTCTATAGCTCAGTGTGTGCAGTCCGCTACCTTTAAGAACAATCGAATGCATCAATACTTTTAAAATTGAAATGCGTATCGAACTGAAATCGCTGGGAATCACTACGACTACTACTAACAATAACAGTTATAATAGTGGTAGTCATTTGTATATTTACATACTGACTTTATGCTTGCGTTGCCGCATAAATACTCCTGTTTACACTACAGCCGGCATCACAGACTAATTCGGGTCACAATCAGAAGCGGTGCGACAAGTACGGAGCTACAGAACCCGGAGAAGAGCTACAGAAATGCCGCCGTTAGCGGCCACGTTCGGGATTAAGTTAATCCCGGCGTCGACATATGTCATGTATCATCTATATAAAGTCTAACGCAAGATAACGTGGAGCTGTAACCCAAACTGTCAGGCCTTGGCATGCAACTAGGAAAAACTTTAGGAGCACGTTTTGACACGACAGTATAATGTTATTCATTGTAATGTATGTATTCTTGTAGTATCACCATTCAGTCCAGTTTTAATACGTCTGTAATGCGGCATTACAGAAGTAAACTGGTCTTTTCAGACACATTATTATGAATCAATATTCCCACAAACAGGAGACGGCAAAACACACTGTATACCTGTTCAGAGCAACGTTTAAAATGAGTACAGAACAAAGTAAGTTCTGGTAAGGGTGATCCGGTGAGGGTGTGTGTGTTTTACCCTCCCCCGGTCAGCGTACAACACTCTCTCTCTCTCTCTCTCTCTCTCTCTCTCTCTCTCTCTCTCTCTCTCTCTCTCTCTCTCTCTCCACCTCTTTCTCTCTCTCCACCTCTCTCTCTCTCTCTCTCTCTCTCTCTCTCTCTCTCTCTCTCTCTCTCTCTCTCTCTCTCTCTCTCTCTCTCTCTCTCTCTCTCTCTCTCTCTCTCTCCACCTCTTTCTCTCTCTCTCTTCTCTCTCTCTCTCTCTCCACTCTCTCTCTCTCTCTCTCTCTCTCTCTCTCTCTCTCTCTCTCTCTCCACCTCTCTCTCTCTCTCTCTCTCTCTCTCTCTCTCTCTCTCTCTCTCTCTCTCTCTCTCTCTCTCTCTCTCTCTCTCTCTCTCTCTCTCTCTCTCTCTCTCTCTCTCTCTCTCTCCACCTCTTTCTCCACCTCTTTCTCCACCTCTTTCACCCTCTCCCTCTCTCTCCCTCCCTCCCTCCCTCCCTCCCACAAGACGCCAGGGATATTAAAGTGCTGCAGTGTTGGCCTCCCGCTGAAGACTGGGGGTCGTCCTGAGAGACGGTGGGGCGAGCGGCCCTGACAAGAGGCACGCAGCACTCCGCTCCACTCCACACCTCTCAGCGGAGGAAACACTCAATGGTCAATTATTGATACCACAGCGGCAGACGACTTTCAGAAACTTTCTCTTTCTGTATTTATTTCCTGTTCTTTTTTTTTTTCAAAAGCGTGGATATTATTTCAAAGGGCTTTTTAAATATTGAGTTGGTGTGTGTGTGTGTGTGTGTGTGTGTGCGTGCGTGCTTGTGTGTGTGTGGTGTGTGTGTGTGTGTGTGTGGTGTGTGTGTGTGTGAGTGTGTGTGTGTGTGTGTGTGTGAGTGTCTGTGTGTGCGTGAGTGTGTGTGAGAGGGGGGAGGGGAGGGTTGGTCAACAAGAGGCCAAGGCAGCTCGTTCATAAATGTATAGGGGTGGGAGATGGACAAAGACAATGAAACAAGTGCACACACGCACGCACGCACACACACGCACACACACACACACACGCGCACACACACACACACACACACACACACACACACACACCGCACACGCACACGCACACGCACACACACCTTTAAAATGCAAGTGCCATAGAGAGTGAGGGGAAATGGATGGTGCATGGAGGGAGGGGTTGGGTGGGGGGGGAGTTGTTGTAAATAACCATTTGCTGCGGAATTCCTGGGCCGCTATCCTCCATTATTGAGCAGGGGGAGATGAGTGACTGGATGATCGTTGTGACAGCGTTTTACGTGGACAACGCTTACAGACGGGAACGCATCGCTGGACACGCCCGTCAACACTTTGTTTTGACATCCCCAGCGCTATTTTTATTAAGGAATAAATACAGCTGCATGCTGTTTTGGTGAAAGATGATCACCTAATTCTATTTACGTTACAATACTGTGTACAAAACTGGAACGGCTACATTCGAAAGCAACCAAGTCTGGGATGGCTATACGTCTAGGCGGCAGGATAGCTCAGTCTGTTAGGAATTGGCTTGGGAAACGGAAGCTCGCCCAGATTAAGTCATCAAAACACCTGGGCACTGCCGAGGTGCTGCTTGAGCAAGGCATCAGACCCCCCACACTGCTCCCCGGGCAGCTGTATATACACAATAGCTGATACCCACTGCTCCTGATACTAGGATGGGTTAAATGCAGAGAAACACATTTCACTGTGTGTGTGTACATGTATTTGACCAATAAAGAGGATTCAATCCTCCAGATTTTGATTTAGATGTAGATAATAAATGTATAAATGTATAAATGTAGTTTATAACATCACTCCCAGTATACCCAGCGCTCAGGAAACATCCTTGGGAAAATCCATTTAAGGACAATTAAGGGCTATTGCTATAGATTTTCAACATGGATGCTTTCCCCTCGGCAGCCTGATGTGAAACATGAACCCAAAAAAACTCAAAAGCAAATCGCTGGGCGAAGGCTCGCCGGCGTTTCTGCCCTCCGTCCAAAAATGGGGAAAATGACATTATCTCTTGTCTATTGAGTTTGTTAAATGCCCCACATAAAGTGAATTTGCCCCTCAGGGTTGTGGGGCCAGCGTTGTGTGGTAAGGGATTCGACTGACCAGAGCATGCAGGGGAATGCTGCAGTGGGTCTACTACCAGACACACTAATGGGTCAATGGGGCGAGGCTAAGTGACGCGGCTAAGAGGCACGCGGCTAGCTAGCAGCCCCCGCCCCACGCCCCCAGGGCTCTGGTGGAAAAAAACAAGAGAGAAGTAGGACCTGGCTGTCATTGGGTCAGACAGACCTGGGTCACACACACACACACACACACACACACACACACACACACACACACACACACACACACACACACACATAAACATAAAAGCACACACTGTACAATCGAGTGGAATGCCCAGCCACGCTCGTCCTACATGCGCACACACACACACACACACACACACACGCTTACATAGACATAAACAAACTTGCATAGATCAGCCAGACTGGTAGTCTGGCCATTCCCATGTCACCGTGTGTGTGTGTATGTGCATGTGTGTGCATGTGTTGCGTGTGTGTGTGTGCGGGTGCATATGAGTGTGCGTGTGTGTGTGTGTGTGTGTGCATATGAGTGTGTGCGTGTGTGTGTGCATATGTGTGTGTGTGTGTGTGTGTGTGTGTGTGTGTGTAGTGTGTGTGTGTGAGTGTGTGGTGTGTGTGTGTGTGTGTGTGTGTGTGTGGTGTGTGTGTGTGTGTGTGCATATGAGTGGGTGTCTGTGTGTGTATACATATGAGAGTGTGTGTGTGTGACTCAAGACCCACCTGTTCAGAGTCCACCTGGACTCTCCATGAACCCTCCTTCTCCTTTGTGAACCCCTAACTTGCTTAAGTCCTGACATTAATAGCTCTTAGCATGTTGTATATTCTAGCAAATGTATATCCTTAATGTTGATAACACGCTCTTATCACAGCTACTTAAGCAGGTGAACCTGGCAGTACGACATTGTGTCATTCATCTTGTTAATATGAATGCTTGTGAACTGCTCTATTTTTATGTTTGCGTACCTCAGCGTTATGCTATTGTCTACTTCAACAAATGTACACCTTGTAAGTCGCTTTGGATAAAAGTGTCTGCCAAATGCCCTAAATGTAAATGTAAATGTGTGTGTGTGTGTGTGTGTGTGTGTGTGTGTATATGAGAGCATGTGTGTGTGTGTGTGTGTGTATGAGTGTATATGTATGTTTATTATGTAAATGTACATAAGGTAAATTTATAATCCATGCATGTACATATGTAATGTACTTGATGTACACCCACCAGCAGGCATGTATGCATGTATGCATGTACATAGTGATGTACTTAGAGTGTGTCTATGCGGTGGTGGACGGTGCAGTGCCCAGCAGGACGCATGCAGGACTCACTGTCTGCGTTGATTGACATGGTGTCCTTCTCCCATGACACCACGGTGATGTAGGCCTCCACCGAGGTCGGGATAATGCACTTGAAGACTGCCACATTGCCTCTCATGGCTTTCTGGTCCTCCACGCGGACCGTGTAGGGCTCCCGTAGGACTGCAGGGAGAAGGGGAGGGATTTATCAATATATATATATATATATATATATATATATATATATATATATATATATATATATATATATATATTGTATCTTCTAAGTGAACCAGCTTTGAGGGCCATTTCTAAATAAATAAATAAAACATTCATTATTCATTAAAACGTCATTATTCTTTTTTATATATATATACATATACTCATTATGAATTCCACAGGAGGTGATACACCAAGTAGACCTATTTAACAAGAAATAAAGCGCTAACTTTGAAGAGACAAAGTGAAACAGTGACTTTTTATGAACTACATATGAATATTTGAGTCAGTGTGTGACATGATTCCAGCCACTGACCAGGCCCTATGTGTGCGTACGTGGGTGTACACCTTTCTTTTCGCGAAATGTCTGGAGGTTTTTTTAAAACAACATTTCCATTTAGCAGACTGAGGTGCATTTCCTCTGAGTTTACGTATGGAGAGCCTGGAGTCCGACAGCAATGCTCCACAGCAGGTCGGTCGCGCCTTATACAAAAAAAATGCTGCGTGGTTCTGATTGTCTATAAGTATACCGAAATGACGAGAATAAAGTCGAAATTCCAATTCGAGAAAAAATACTTTATTCTTGATTCATTTCGACTTTATTCTCGAAATTTAAAAAAATCTTCCTCTCATTTTCTTTTGCGTGAGTGAGTGGGGGGGGGGGGGGGGGGGGGGGCGGTGCAGTTCCAACGGGTTTGCAGTGCTTGCTGGGACTTTTAGTCCCAAAAATGGATGCCGTTTGACATATGTCATATGTCATATTGATTGATTCATGTTTGAGGTTGTTGCTGTCAATGTCATTATTGTTTTACTCCGTGATACTTGAGATTCTCACCCCTCGAAACCAGAGGCTCATAGCGGGCCTCACAGATAAACGTTGTGAGATTACTAATTTCGTTATTTAGCCATAGAGCAGATGTACAGAGAATAGAGACGTCATGAAGAAGCAGGTAAGGGGTTAAGGCATCTTGCTCTTGGATTGCAGAGACTGGCGGTGATTGAGCCCACAACCTTTTGGTTGGGAGTCCAACACACACCTAGCCACTATATACTATCCTGCCCTCATATTTCTGTCTCCACAGATTTGGGAAAATCTGCCTTTTGTTTTTATGCGCCTCATTTGCAGAATAATTATTATTAGTTATATTAATTATTATTATTAATAATTATTAGTTATCTAACGCTAGACAGTCGATCAAGCAGTTCAAGTGAATGACTGAAGATTTTATATGGAGTCGAATGGGATCGTTCTTTCCTAAAAATGTGGTTATTGTGTGCTTTGATATTACATTGTATGTGTAATGCATAGTGTCTGAATTTTACTGTTCTTATTTATTTGTACATTAAGTACAGTATGTGTTGTATGCATTCAATATATTTGTGTATGTATCTTGTCTTTTCTGTTTTGCAAATGTATACAGGACTCTCTCGTAATCCAATGAGGCTTCCTGTTTAAATAAAAAGACAAAAATATAAAAATATACAGTATAGCTCAGGAGGGAAGGGGAACCGGAAGGTTGCTGGTTCGATCCCGGGCTCCTCCTAGCAAAAAAACGGTCGAGGTCTCTAACTGCTCCCCGGGCTCTGTATAAATAGCTGACCACTGATCCTAATACTAGGATGGGTTAAATGCAGAGAAATTCCTTTCACTGTACTGTACTGTACTTGTGCTGTACACTGACAAATTAGAATAATTATTCATTCTAATAATACAAGCAACGTGGAGGGGGGGGGGTGTGGTGAAAACCGTATAAAAGATGAACAACACTGACCAGCCTTGATATGGACATCCTGACTCCGGATCCTGCCCGAGAGGTTCTCGGCCGTGCAGTAGTAGCTGTTGTCATGGATGAGCTTGGAGAAGCTGGACGGGGGGATGTGGAAGATCTGCAGCGTGCCGTTGGCGTGCACATGGCGGATCCCCGGCACGTCGTAGATCTCCTCGCCGGTGGCCAGGTACCAGCGCAGGGAGACGGGCGCCGCGCCAGAGGCGGGGCAGGCCACCGCGGTCCCTGTGGTGCTGGCGAACACTACCTCTTGCACAGATGCATTGACAAAATATAAGCTGGAACGTAGATCTTCACTGAAAACTGCATGGAGAGAGGGAGAGAGAGGGAGAGAGGGAGAGAGAGAGAGAGAGAGAGAGAGAGAGAGAGAGGAGAGAGAGAGAGAGAGAGAGAGAGAGAGAGAGAGAGAGAGAGAGAGAGAGAGAGAGAGAGAGAGAGAGAGAGAGAGAGAGAGAGACAGGTGTGTAAGATTGAGATAGGCTGTGTTTGTATGTTTCTGGTTTGTTTCCTCAGGCAAAACCGGAGGATCCGTTTTGAAGAGAACTAGTGGTTGCTGGAATAAGTAGCATGGACTCAAAATACAAATTGCGAGAAAAATCGATTTAAACCAAAACCACATTATTGTCCTTCGGGAAATACGATGAACTTTGATGTTAAAAATCCAATACGTTTCACCCCTAGCAACAGCAGCCCGACACATCATGTATTCGTAATGTATTCGTGCCACTTTGGCTTTAGTATGGGTTTGCTTTTGCCTTGCGTTGCCTGCGATTGTACAGCAGCAACCACACAAAAGACCAAACATTTCGTAGCTGTAAATGTGTTTAATTTTCTACTCTTCATGTGTTTCCATAACCCAATGAATGATGGGGTTGCCTTTGTTCCGCAGTACGCCTATCATCATGTGTACTATTGTGTATTATTTCTATGTGGCTGTAGTTGTAGCAGCAGGCGTGTCTTTAGTGGGGTTGGAGAGCATTTGGAGTGCTGGTGTGTGTCTTTTGTTCTCTGTGGAGAGAGTGGCGAACATGAACGCAATAAGTCACACACAATACCACACAGCGCAGCTTTTAAGGTAAACACTTAGTGATTGCTGATGGGTGGGCAACATCAAAACAGATATGAACGTTGTTTCACGTAGGACGTAATAGTAATAGGCAATAAGTCCAGCTACACAGGCCCATCACAGATGGGCTGTGGGCCTGACACTCATCGGAGACGCTATACCTGATGGTTGGACCCATATCTGGTCACTTTTGTTCAGGCAAACATGTCTTTAGAAAATAAGTGAGCTATATTTATCATAAAAACAAATTATTGTCATCACGTTTAGAATGTAAACCATGGCGGAGGTACCCTACACCTGTGTTACCTGTCAAGGTATATGTACCTGCGTAAGCTTTATTTGAACCTCAGAGAAACCGGCTTTTGGTACCAACATGGTACATTGTTCACTCTCTGTTTGTAATGAGAACGGGAGCGTATATACACAATACGTCATGGTGTCATGAGTGTCATTATAGGAGTGCTAATAATAACTAACGCTAACCAATACAGCGCTATATTAATTTCCAATAACATAAGAACCTGTTAGCCTGCTTGGATCACCTGGCACTGTCTCTTTCTATCTCTCTCTCTCTCTCTCTCTCTCTCTCTCTCTCTCTCTCTCTCTCTCTCTCCTCTCTCTCTCTCTCTCTCTCTCTCTCTCTCTCTCTCTCTCTCTCTCTCTCTCTCTCTCTCTCCAGTCACCAGTCTCCCATCCGCACGGTCACCCGACCGACCGACCCACCGTCGCGGTGCGACAGCTGCCAATCCCAGCGGCTCCACTGGGACCAAACATTTTAGCGCTTCATAAATTCCTAATGAGCGCACTCAAATCACCAGCAGCTTCCACCCCAGCGGCCTGCTCGATCCGTTACGTGACACACAAACACACACACACACACACAAACACAAACACACACTCGTGCGAACACGTGTTTCCGCACTCACTTCTCGCAGACATCACACAGAGGAGGAAGAGGAGGAGGAGGAGGAGGAGGAGCAGGCGTAGGTGTTGAAAACTAGAGCGGATGTTGTTGTGTGTCGGCGGCTACTGCCCCGGCTACCACCTTTCATTTAAGTCAGCCTTGTAGAGGGAGTTAGAGGGAGTTCTGTTTTATTTGGGAGTCTCCACTCTTGTGTGTTAAAGTGTAGGGAATAAATTGAATAGGCCTATTATATTATATGTAAGGATGCAGGCTATTATCATATTGTTGTAATGGATATACTCTGGATGTTTAGTCTATGTATCTTCTTCTTAATCACCATCGTCATGGTGATCGATCATAGTGATAATTAAGGGCCTATTCATTATTTATTAGAGATTGCGCGAGAGAGAGATAGATAGAGAGAGAGAGAGAGAGAGAGAGAGAGAGAGAGAGAGAGAGAGAGAGAGAGAGAGAGAGAGAGAGAGAGAGAGAGAGAGAGAGAGAGAGAGAGAGAGGCTGCTTTTGGGAGCCTGGTGGTTGACCCACAGATGCATGTGGGCGTACATTTACTTTTCACTGCGATGCCGGAGCAAACAGTAATGGAGGGGTGAGGGAATAGAGGCACTCAGGCAGTTACACATAGGCGACTATTAACAGAGGAAGAGAATGGAGAGACAGAGAATAAACGTGTAAAGATGGAAAGACAAACAGAGCGATAGAGGAGGACGGCACACATCAGAGGGCCAAACACGGTGTCCAACTTTTCTGCATGGCTTCCTCCAACCAGGATACTTCATCGCCTGCCCTCTCATCCTCTCTTCTGTATTATGGCCTTATCTTCTGTCGTCCCCTTTGCTGTTATCTCCTATGCTGTCTTCTGCTATCCCCTCGCTTATGCTCCCTTCTCCTCTCTCCCCCTCCCCCTCTCTCGCCCCCCCCTTTCCTCATGCCCCCCCCCCCCCCCCCCTCATCCTCTCCCATCACCTTGCCTCACCCCCCCCCCCCTCTCCCCCCTCCTCCTCCTGTCCTCTCCTCTTTATTAACCTTCAACTGCTCCTCATGCTCCCGTGACCCCTGTCCCGTGTTCACCCTCTGGAGAAGGTTGCAGGGGTGTGTGTGTGTGTGTGCATATGTTGTGTGTACCATTGTGCAAGGCATGCTGTTATCACAGGACCTTAACTGAACATGAAGTGTAGCGGCGATTAGTTCTCTATTCTCTGTCTATACTATGACCTTGGCAGATCTTACACTTAAGTTTAAGTACATCGCAAAAATGGAAATGTAATGGAAATGTAAAATATAATTCTACTTTTTGGGTCATCTTGGTGACTGTACAACGGTGAAATGTATATACTGCATTATACTTTCACATCCAAAACTAGACGGCTGAGCCTTGTGTGGCTGCCTCCACATGCAATTGTTGCCATCACTCGATAATGTAAACCTGCACTAAACAAACACACAACATATTCAAATAAAAAAACCTGCCTGAACCCAAGCAGCAGAGACAACTGTGTGGGTGTATGTTGGCCGTCACAGGGTGTGTGTTTGTGCATCGCAAGCTTAAATTTATCATTAGCGGCCGTCGTCCAATAGTGAAATGTAACACACGCAAATGCACATTCCCACAAGTACATCACACGTCTTGTGATGGATGGTGATGCGAGGGAGAGAAACACAACTGTAACTTAGGATAACCACAGTAGGTACAATACTGGGAGAGTGGTGAGCCGGTCCCCTAGAGATCACACACAGCCATCGGAATTTTAAAACTGAACTACGATGAAAGATTGATGGAGAGTCCATCAATCCCCGGTCGACTGTCCTCCGCCTGCGTGGAAAGGTGAGGTTTGTGTTCTGTAGCACATTGGTCCAAACCCTTTTATTCCTCTCCCTCTCTCGCTCTCGCTCTCACACTTGCACTCTCGCTCTCTATCTCTCTCCCTCACTTGCTCGCTCTATCTCTCCCTCCTTCCCTCTCTCCCTCTCTCTCTCCCCCTCTCTCTCTCTTTGTAGCGTGGAGAGAATGCTTATTGAATGTATGACATGTAATGTTTTTGCCTCTTTATTAAAAACATATCTTTGAGTCTAAATAAATACCAGAGCATCTATAATTATAAGAGATTATAAGGTACAAATACTTAGCATTTTGGAAATTGCACTTGTACTGTGTTTTTCTTATTGTTATACAGGTAATTGAGTTTTGTGCAATACTTAACATAATACACAAACGCACACATACACTTACTCCCACACACACTAACACAATTATGCCATATAACCAGGAACCAACCAGGCTCAATTCTTTCATCAACCAAAACACAAAGTGGGGGAAAAAAAATGAAATAGTTAAATATTGGATCATCTCCATTCATAATGCATGGTGAGAGAGAGAGAGAGAGAGAAATAGAGAGAGAGAGAGAGAGAGAGAGAGAGAGAGAGAGAGAGAGAGAGAGAGAGAGAGAGAGAGGAGAGAGAGAGAGAGAGAGAGAGAGAGAGAGAGAGAGAGAGAGAGAGAGAGAAATAGAGAGAGAGAGAGAGGGGCAGAGAGAGAGAGATAGATAAGGGTGTGGTCAGGGCTAACTATGGGTTAGCTCCTCCAGAGAAATAATGCCCGGTGCAGTGGCTGGTGTCAGGAGCTATTGGTGGCAGCCATGGCTGAAGCTTGCTAACCTCCCCACCCCCCCCCCCCACCCCTCTCCCCACCCCCCACTTGCAGGTGACTCCCCCATTCAGACACAGAGATCCCCCTGCCCCCACACTCACCCACACACACTCACAGCGTTTCCACGTTCGGAGCTCAGGACCATGACAGCTCAAGGGCAAGAGACACATCTCGGTCAAAGAGAGTGCACATGGGCGTGTCCGGACAAACGGAGGTGCATGTGCTTGCGTGTTGCCTGTGTGTGTGGGTGTGTGTGCCTGAGGGTGTGTATGTGCTTGTGTGTGTGTGTGTGGTGCATGACTGTGTGTGCATGTGTGTGTGCCTGTGCATGTTTATGTGTGTGTGCATATGTGCTTGTGTGTGTGTGCGTGCATGTGTGTGCATGTGTGTGCCTGCCTGCAGGTGTGTGCTTGTGCATGTGTGTTTGTGTATGTGTGTGCGTGTGTGTATGTGTGTGTGTGTGTGTGTGTGTGTGTGTGTGTGTGTGTGTGTGTGTGTGTGTGTGTGTGTGTGTGTGTGTGTGTGTGCGTGTGTATGTGTGCATGTGTGTGTGTGTGTATGTGTGCGTGTGTGTGTGTCCTGCACGCTTCACGAGTGGATGTCCTAATATATCACGTCAGCGTTATTTTCGCCTGCCATCTCAGACACCGCACATGAGGGGGGGGGGGGGTCCACTCTCTTGACCCCTCCCGGAACATCTTAATGAAGGAAATAAAAAAACAACACACTTACACAAATAAGCAATTGCATTAATGAACAAATTAACATGATTTGTAACAGTATTACATATCAGATTTTTTATCTCACGAGTTCCCTTACTTTTTCCCTCCCTCCTCCGAAAGGTACAGAGAGTTCAATACATTACCGATGACCACTAAGTCAAACCCCCGTGGACGGATGTCCTTAAAGTGCCTGCTTTAAAAAAAATAAAAATAAAAGCCAATTTATTAGAGTAAGCGTGTGATCAATACATGACCGGCTAAACACGCAACATAAAGTCCTCTGCATTAGCGCCTGCATTAGCCAACAGATGTGTCCGGGGCTTTTTGCTGGCCTCTGTGTACCTCAACAAAAGCCCCATTAATCAACCATACACCGCGGTTGAATCTGTCACTACGTACGCTGTACGGTTGATTAACTCGCGCTTTTTTAAAATGTATTCCCTAAACGTGCGCGCTGAAAAGATATTTCTTTAATAGTCCGGGATGAGTCCGGTTCAGTGATGAAATCCCCATTACCGTGGTGTTTGCAGTTACCGATGGTTTTATCACAATGGGAACGCAGCGTTCATGCCATACAAAACATTGGATTTCAGCGGAATATTCGCCACTTGGTGACTGGCTAGCTGTTCTGTAGCCCCATTCCACACACAAGTCACAAATGTCTTTCTGCCGAAATACAGGAGAGCAGGAGAGAGAGAGAGTGAGAGAGAGAGAGAGAGAGAGAGAGAGAGAGAGAGAGAGAGAGAGAGAGAGAGAGAGAGAGAGAGAGAGAGAGAGAGAGAGAGAGAGAGAGAGAGAGAGAGAGAGAGAGATAAAGAGAAAAAAACTGAGAAACAGAGAGAGCGGAGAGAGAGATAAAGAGCGAGAGTGAGAGAGAGGAAGAGTGAAAGGAACCTCTGGAAAATGGGTGAAATTGGGGGTGGGCGGGGTGGGGTTTGGTGGGGTTTGGCGGGTTGAGGGAGGGTGGGAGGGTGGGAGGGTGGGAGGATGGGTCCGACCAGCTGAAGCTATGCTGACAGATTGCAGCCACGTGCTGCTGCAGGTAATTAAGGGGCTGCACAGACCGCCCAAGGAGACCAAGGAGAGTGTGGTGTTTTAAAGCCAAAAAATTGGGGCGGGTCCAGTCCAGTGGAGCGGAGGCAAATGGGGGTTTGGTTTGAAGGGGCGGGGGGTGTTTCGAGAGGGGGGGGGGGGTGTAATAGGATAGGATAGGGCCGGCCCCACCCCTTTTTCCTCAATTGCCACCCCCCTCCCCCCCCTCCTTCTCTGCCCTAAGGGCTTACAAGGGAGCGACGCAGCGGCGGTCTGCACTTTGTGCCGAGACACAGCAGCCACAAGCTGGGGGGGACAGGAGGGAGGGTGGAGGGAGGAGAGAAGAGGGGGGAGGGGGGAGGGAGGCTGATTTGTGCGTGAGTGTGTGTGTGTGTGTGTGTGTAGGGGGGGGGTGGGGGTGGGGGAGGGGGGAGGGTAGTTGGCTTTGCTTGCCTGCATAAGCGGCCCCCAATTTGCTCTCATTAATAATGTTAGTGACGCACGCACACTCGGCACTGCGCGGCTATGCAAAAAAAAAAAGAAAAAAAAGGAGATGAAAAAAATCCCCCCAGATATTATCGTCCTCTGATGTGCACACTCCAGAGGGTGAGAGGAGGAGGAGGAGGAGGAGGAGGAGGAGGAGGAGGAGGAGGAGGAGGAGGATGAAAAGGAGGCGGAGGATGAGGAGGAGGAAGAAAAGGAGGAGGAGGAGGAGGAAGAGGAGGAGGAGGAGGAGGACGAGGAGGAGGACGAGGAGGAGGAGGAGTAGCGTTGTACGCATGTGGAGGCCGTATGTGAACCTGGAAACGCTCGCTTTTCCAGCCCAACAGCGAGCAGCGAGAGTGGAAGTCACGGATATATTCCCCCCCACCGAGACTTTAATGACTGGCAGGGACACACAGAGACAGAGAGAGAGAGAGAGAGAGAGAGAGAGAGAGAGAGAGAGAGAGAGAGAGAGAGAGAGAGAGAGAGAGAGAGAGAGAGAGAGAGAGAGAGAGAGAGAGAGAGAGAGAGAGAGAGAGAGAGAGAGTGGAGAAAGAATTGCAAAACAGTGAGAGAGTTTATACTGCCTTTCAGGGGAATATAAGGTAAGATGAATAGAGAGCAAGCTGGAAAAAGCCACCTTTAATAAAATAAGAGTGATAGCGTATTCATAATGCGCTGATGAGCCTTCCATGAGCGACACAGCGTCCTAACTTAAGTGTGTGGTGGTGCTGGTTTTCTGTTTATTATTATTCTGCACCGTGATCATAAAAATTGAAATCGGCGGTGTTTGTTTGTTTGTTTACGTTGTGGTTTATCTCAGAGAGCTTTGGAAGTCGCCTGGGGAGTCCCACTGCTAAACAGGACCTGCATTTGACTTGTTACTCAATTAGGAAGTTCGACCCTCAAAGCTACCTTGAGCGGTATTAACATATTTGTCCAACTTTCCAACTTTCCAACTCATGAGAATGTTTACTCTGCCATGAAAGAAATGTGTCTGAGGATAATTGGTCATAAGTTTACATCATTTAGGCTTTTTTGAGGAACTACATAATGTTTTTTTTGCAATCTGGATGTGTGTACCTTTGCTTAACCATGGTCTTTGGTTTTGCACAAGTACTCGTGCTTCGGTGAAATATTGATATGAGATGTTGTTCTATGCAATATTGTTAAGCTATTAAAACGGTCAGCTGCGCAAATGTGCACACACACACACACACACACACACACACACACACACACACACACACACACACACACACACACACACACACAGGACGTTATCAAGTAGTTAACATAGTAGTAGCAGTAGTAACATAACTGACATGATCATCATAATAATAACAATAACGATAATAATAATAATAATAAAACGTGACAATAATAAGGTATTGTGTGAGTTAGACTGAACCCTTATTTGACTCGTTTCGGGTCTGCGGAAAGTCGTTGGATGAGACATCGGACTGGGCACCATTTTCTGGTCGTAAATGTGTATGGATGGTGTAGTGCAGCAGTATTGTAGAACACTCCTGCTACTACTACTAACTGCTTTGAATTGGATAGTAATGCCTCTAAACGGGTAAGATTAATAGAGAGTGGAGTACAGTGCAACACCCTTACACACAATACACATTTATATGACAGCCACAAACACGTCTTCTATCTAAGTGTGCTATTGAAATTAGTTTACTGTCATTTCTTTAATTAAAAGTAGGAGGAGCTGAAGCCCCCTGCCCTTAAATTGGATTGGGGGCCAGTGGACTAGACATGGCTCCGGTCTTGCCCTCATCCATCCTCCAGCCATCCTCTGTAAGCTCGCCCCCACCCCGCCCCCTCTCCCTGCACCCCGCCATACTCCCCCCCCCCTCTCCTTCTCCCTCCTCACCCCATCCCTGGATCCCTGTCATCCCATCCCCCTCCTCCTCCTCCACACACAAGCCTCCATTTGCCTGGAAGCGGAGGCTATTTCATCTTCATCACCAGAGATGGCTGCAGTCCCTTCCATTTCCAACGTGCTCGGATCAGGCACCATTTTCACCTCCATATTTTTATATATTTAAAGACTAAATAAATCGGATTTACACCCAGAATGCATCACTGAAACTATCCACACCACTGTGTGATGTTGAAGTCAACATCAGGGCATTGGATGTACAGACAAAACCAGTCCATGCAACCCTGTGCATGTGATTCAACGGCATAAGCCCTACTGGTCCACTGCGGTG
This sequence comes from Muraenolepis orangiensis, assembly GCA_027704905.1. Lineage (NCBI taxonomy): Eukaryota > Metazoa > Chordata > Actinopteri > Gadiformes > Muraenolepididae > Muraenolepis > Muraenolepis orangiensis. Next base: position 5,163,500 of record CM051011.1, on the reverse strand, counting down.
GGGGAAAAGAACCGCAGTAACACCAGGGTGGGGGAAACACACCAATGGGAATGTTTCTCCATCAATCATCATCACATCCACCCAAAACCACAAAATACCCTCCACAGATGTACTAAAATAAAGAAAAAAGGCCACGCGTGTTTTTTTGGTTTAACTGCCGGTGTAATGCCCTCCCGTAACCCCTATCGCGATCATCCCTTAATCCCACACTCAGATACATATTGCTCCCAATAAAGTAGCTGGATTATACTGTGTGTGTTTCAATCTGTCGTCCTCACCCCTCCTCCCGCACACACACACCCCTCACGTCTGCTCTGGGTGATAGGCGGGGGGGAGGGAGGGAGGGAGGGAAGAGAGAGAGAGAGCGAGAGAGAGAGCGAGAGAGAGAGAGAGAGAGAGAGAGAGAGAGAGAGAGAGAGAGAGAGAGAGAGAGAGAGCGAGAGAGAGAGAGAGAGAGGAGGGGGGCCTTTAACAAACATGGCCAGGCGGACAAAAACACACATGAACGTATTGAGGGGAAAGAGAGCGTTTAGTGCGCGGGATTAATCAAATTATAATTTAATCATCTGATCAAACAGCAATTAACATAATCACTTCTGGTGCAGGCCTGATAGAGCGACGGAGGAGGCAGAATGGACCTGGGGTTTGTGGGGGTTTGTGGGGGTTTGTGGGGGTTTGGGGGTTTGTGGGGGTAGGGAGATGGGGATGGGGGCCTCTTAAATGCCAGGCTCTTTGAGAATGTGACAATGTCCCAATGCTAATCAGTGGCTTGTGTGCCGTCCTGTTCACCGTTTGGAGCCGTAAGAAGAAGCGTGCGGCTGAGCTTCTCCTTATCCAAACATTGCTTAGTGAAGATCCCTGCACCTTTATGTTCCACTGATTCCAACCATCTCACCGCCACCGACACCACCACGTCATGGGGGTAAGCCCAGAGATTTCAATTTTTTGGATTTGTAAATGTATTCAATATTTGTTTATTTTTGGATGAGCAGCTTGTAAATGCTACTTCAACATACACACACGCCAGTGAATTGTTAACTGATTGTGCTGAAAAGACAACAAACAAAAAAATAGTGTCAAGTGAAACTGATGTCACTGGACTCAAGAGTCATATGGCAAAACACAACTTGACTTTTTAAAATAGCTTATCCAATAGCATCACAGAATGTTCGATTATTGTCCCTCATCTCTTCTTCGGTTGCCCATCTGACGTAAGTAAAAAGCCAGGCCTGTCTGGCTTTGACCAGCGGATGCCAATACTCCTACTATGCTACAGTGTTACCCATGGTCTCTCGTTTTGGGGTTGTGGTGGCTTGCCAATAACACACAACTAAGACAGGCTAATATTTATCCTGGCACACGTGGCTAATACCTAACTGTGGCTATTTCAATACATAACAACGTGAGGCTAATGGGATCTCAGAGAGGCTTGTCTCAGGACCGCCCTGCTCAACATAGAACCACTGCTTCTATGTACTGTCAATATCCAATCAACTGTTTGCACTTTTACCCTAAGCACTGGTTCTGCTCTTGGAGGCTTGTTAAAATGGAAATGCACTTACGATTTCTGGTGACAGGTAACTCTCCTGCCTACCTACTGTATGTTGAATGCAATTATTGTAAGTCACTTTGGATATAAGCGTCTGCTAAATTAATGTAGTGTAATGTACTGTTTACAATGTCTAGCTCTTCCTTGCTTACTCCTCACAGTTAGTATTTACTGAGGATCGTATACATTAGCTTCATAAGGTAGGCCTACACTAGCCATTAAAATCCAGTCCAGTGATAATATGGGATGTTTGAGAGGACGGAGGCGGAGTCAAAGCAAGACCAGACCAAGGAGGACGAGGTTTTGAATTCAACCCCAGAAGCTTCTAATCCTGTTCAGCAATAAGGTTGTTCAGACAGAAGGGTGATCAAGGTATTAGCATACTGGCCTACTTTACCATGCTGGACTTATGGGTGCAAAGGGGTGAAGGATAACCTAGTCTGAGCTCTCTAGAAACATCCACCAACTTTAAACTTTATATTGGTTAATTGTTTTATTGTTCTTTCCCTGGTAAGAATTCCTTACATTTTCTTGTATTGTGTTTGCAGGCGACCATGGATGGAGTGTCACCTGGATATGGATGTCAACACTAATGAACCACACTAGACAATCAATGAGGTTAATGTTATTGTATAGTGTTGTATAGTATGTGGTGTTAATTAGGTAAAATGGGGAGTAAGCATGCCATTGTACTTGTTGCATATGGAAAATAAAAACATCTTGAATCGTGAATTTTGATTCTTGAGGTGCTAGTAAGGCACTCAAAACTTAAAAAATGAATTGTTGAAACCAATAAATGGAATATAATTGATTGTACACAACCATTACTCCAACTAAACCTGAGACCTCGATGTTAACAGCCATCCAAATATGTACATATAACATAAATAGTTGGCAGGTATACGGCTACAGATGTTTTTAGATGTATATGCTGTATATTTGTTATAATGACATTTTTGGATTGAATGTTAAAATAATAAAATGGATAACATTACGGAAATGTTCCCTGTTGCCAAGAGATTTTGTGTGGATGTTTATAGACTTACTCAAACAATCCAGGGTAATTATTGGGAAGAACCACATGAGAGATGAATGTGTCCATATAAAAATGTATTTAATTTACATAAATATATATATATATATATATATAATATTCAAATCAACCTCTACGTTATAGAGCCGGGGCTATGGCTGCCTAAAAATAGGCCGGGCATTTGCTCGGCAAAAGAGAAATGGCCTAATTTGATATGAAATATTTGAGCAAATCTTCCCCCCCCGCCCCCCCCCCACCCCACCCCCACCTCCCTCTCCCTATTCCTCCCTTCAACCCCCCCCCCCCTCCTCCTCCTCCTCCTCCTCCCCCTCCTCCTCCTCTTCCTCCTCCTCTGCCTCTTTTTCTGCCTCAACACCCGCCATCATCGTCTCCTTAAGCATTCTAGTCTGGGTTAAATGGGAACCGTTAACAGTTCAGTGTGCAGCCATTAACATATGCTGGAGTCTGTTCTCTTTTTACGGCCAAGTGGAGGCGCGGGCGTAAACAAGGAGGAAAGGGGGGGGGGGGGGGGGGGGGGCTGCGGTAATCTCGTTCCAAGTTGATGAATTTGATGCATTTTGTTGCCGCTTTCGGCCCATAAAAAACAATAACATAAAACTGCAACAAAAACAAAACGAATAAGAAGTGTGACTGTCTAGAAGGGGCCCATTTCCATGGAGATGTAGCAGGATGCACTGAGATTTAGCTGCAGATTAAGGGCTAATGTTATTCCAATTGAGGTTATTATGAAAAAAAAACAAAAAAACAGCATGGACAGTGAAGTTATTATACACAGGGTTTTGTGTTTGTGAACTGATGCACGGCTAAAATGCAACTGACCAAGCACTCGTGATGTGAGCGCTGCAGCTGTGTGTGTAGACCATTACACTTCTATAAAAACAGTTGATAGTGTCTTAAATGGATAACACTTATTTATTCAACACACCGTTTTAATATCATTTGACCCGGATGTTTAAAAATATAAGTATTATACCTTGTCAAGTCCTTGTCAAATATATACAGTATGGTACACATTTTTTTTATTTCTCCCAATCTAAATCTGTTATCTCTGATAACAGCCATTTTCAGTGCAAGTATAACCTACAGACCTAGTTTCTATCTGGCCCAGACAAACCTGGCCTCCAACTGATGAAGTCAGTCAAAATAACCATAAAAACACGATGATGATTCATAACAAACATATCAAACTATAAAATATTGTTACAGATTTAGCAAAATGGGAGTGTTAAGATAAAATGGTATTCCCAATGTCGAGGGGAACATCTGTTCCCTTACCTAAGAAGAGACGATGGGACACAGAATCTCTAAGCTGTACACAATTATGTTGTAAGCTTTCATGAATCCACTGCCTTTCTTGTAGTTTTCAGGGACAGCCAAGAAGACAAAGACATTATGTCACAGTCAACAAAAAAACCGAGCTGTATTCTGCAAAAGAGATATTAAAGCGACAATCCATTCTACCCTTCTCATGTAAATACCGACTCAAATTCAAACGGCCATTTTTATTAGTCCGGTCTATCCATCAGAGCCCAGTGAAGGAATGAAGTCAACATATCCAGAATCCCAGCCCTCCCTGTCACCAGAGCCGGGGCTGATTACCATCTCTGGGCTCATGACAGCTTTATCAGGGTTAATCTGTACCTGAGTTCCCAGTGCAGATCTAAATGAGAAGTGTAAGTGTTGCTGACAGGTATTCAGATGCAGGGGCTCCTCCACCACCTCGCTCGCTTCGGCCCCTCCCCCACAGCCGGGGAGAGCGAACAACCACGAGCTAACACGCTAACACACAACAATTTGTAAAACAACATTTAATTCCTTTTTCTTTTGACACATAGCAAAGTCAAGATTCATTCCGAGCCATGGTCATTTATCAAACAAATGTGCATTCTCCTGTGCATGTAATTTCCATGATTTAATGCAAAATGTTAACCAACACACATGCAGATGCTGCTTGGTGTGCTGCTTAGTGATGCTTAGTGCCTATTGAGGCTGTACAGTATTTACACTGCTTATTAGTGACCAGTAGAGCATACAATGGCTACCCCCCCCCATCCTCCCCCCCCTCCCATCCTCAACCCCCTCCCATCCTCACCCCCCCCTCCCATCCCCCCCCCCCTCCCATCCTCACCCCCCCTCCCATCCCCCCCCCCCTCCCATCCTCACCCCCCCCCCTCCCATCCTCACCCCCCTATGGCTCAGATCAAACTAAACGCATGGTGTGATTATTCCTGCATAATGTGGCCCAGATTATGAATGGTCTATTTAAGGGGGTTTTAAGTGAGATACAGTTCATACATACTCGAGAGAAGAAATATAAATACACTCTACTACAAGAGTAGAAATACACTCTACTACAAGCTGTAATATATTAGTGCAGTAATTATAGACAAACATAGATAGATAGATAGATAGATAGATAGATAGATAGATAGATAGATAGATAGATAGATAGATAGATAGATAGATAGATAGATAGATAGATAGATGATAGATGATAGATGATAGATGATGATAGATTGATAGATTGATAGATAGATAGATAGATAGATAGATAGATAGATAGATAGATAGATAGATAGATAGATAGAAAGGTACATATACATAGATTCTAACTATTCTAAATCATGCTCTATCTATCTATCTATCTATCTATCTATCTATCTATCTATCTATCTATCTATCTATCTATCTATCTATCTATCTATCTATCTATCTATCTATCTATCTATCTATCTATCTAACCATTTTTTCTATCTATCTATCACAACTGTATCTTAAATACAAAATAATAAACTGGAGAGGGTTAAAAACAGCCATGAAGCCATATTTTGATGGACTGTTTGGACCTTCTTCAGGTTTGGATCCTCAGCTGCATGGAGGTACTGTACCTCCGGGGGTCAGAGGTCAGCCGTGGCCCCGGGACCCCCCCCCTATAGCCCACACTGAGACAGCACTCCTCACCCTCACCCAACCCACATGTCCCCATGGAGACGCCGGCAGACCACGGCCCCCTAAACCTAAACCGGTGTTTCTCTACTGGGGAAGAGAGAGATCTGTAAAACGTGGGTTATGACCGACTCATAGCACCTGCATACACAAGAATGCAGAGGATGTGTTTTCAAGGCCAGGCCATCAGAGGGGGTGAATGTAGTGGAGGAATAAATAATAAATACAATTAAAAAATTAATAAATTAATTTAAAAAATTTCATTTAAATCCATAGAATTGCTTAGTTTCTTTTCCAATCAATGTGTTTATTGATTGAGAGAGAGAGAGAGAGAGAGAGAGAGAGAGAGAGAGAGAGAGAGAGAGAGAGAGAGAGAGAGAGAGAGAGAGAGAGAGAGAGAGAGGCAAAAATGCAAAATGGAGGACGTTCACATGATGCAGCATGTGGACACAATTTTTTGTAAACAGGGAAAAAAAGGATTGTCTTCAAATCCACAACAAGGCGTGTGTGTTGTACGGCTGGTGGGCATCACAATTGAACAGGGTTGCAACACTGGTGCAAACCAAATAGTAAAATGTCTCAGAATGATGTCAGCGGTTCAATATGTGTCTGAATGACCATGCAGGATTGCTGGGTTTACCATTCACGGCGGATGTAAAAAAAAAAGACTCTGAATGAACAGGGCTAGGGGGAGGTTTGATATGTTTCCATCGCCGAAAGGACTAGGAGCAGCCATTTTGCAACACTAGGCTAGTGCCCGGACCAGAAAAAAATAAAAACAACAAGCAGTAGAATGTGCTCAGACAAGCACTATTCAGTACTACTGGGTATGAGATCTGCAACGGGCATCTCCGCCTGCAGGAGCAGGGCTGGCCAGCGGGGTTTTCGGACACAGTCGTTCCCCCGGCAACGGAGAGGAGAGAAGACCCACCATCACTGTGTGGTTTTTGATTGATATATATATATATACAGTATAAATATATATATATGTATATATATATACATATATAGTATATATATATATATATACTCTATTCCCTTAAATAACTACTACACGCTACCTTCACACAGCACCACAGCATGGCAACAAAATGGTTTTCCTGTCATCTTTGGTTGACGCATCACACTCAACCGCCCCCACCCCCCCCCCTCCACCTCCACCACCTCCACCACCCCACCCCCATCACCCCCAACCCCCCAGTCCACACTGCACACTGCACATGTCCATTTTTTTTTTTTATCCCACAGAAAGGAGCCTCTCTGTATACGCCATTCTTTGATTTTTCGTCCAAATAATCTTCTAAATGGCGCCAATTTTCGTTTGTGTCCCCCACCACCACCACCACCCACCCCCACCACCATGCACCACCACCCACACCACCACCACCACCACTACCACCACCCACACCACCACGCACCACCATACCACCACCCACACCACCACCACCACCACCCACACCACCACCACCATGCACCACCACCACCACCCACCCCCACCCACAGCCCCTTGTCCTCTTCAATGCACCACCCCCCACTCCTCCACCCTTACTCCTCCTCTTCCTCACACACCCCTCCTTGTAGTCGGTGTGTAAAAAAAGCCTGCTCCATCCTATACAGCCCTAAAAGGACCCTATTGTTTTCCTCTAATATCCTAGTATTGATCGTGCGAAGGAAGCAAAGCCCCGGTCGGTGGGTCGGTGGGTGGTGAGCTGTATGGGGTTTGGGCTACAGGGGTGACTTGTGAGGAGGGCTGATGATCTCCCCCCCCCCCCCCCCCCCCCCCCTCAAACCCAAAATGATTCCATGTCTGCGTTTCTAACATGGCGGGTGCGGAAATAAATAAATAAATAAATAAAGCCAAGCGCCTTTAGTTCCCTCTGAGAAGATGACTGACACATTGGGTCAAGACAGAGCACAATTTTTCTCACAATTTATAAGATTGTGCAAGGCAAAGAATATACATTGTAATATATATGTGGCATTCTTGATTGGGTCAATCATGTGTCATAATACACAGTGTGTTGATATATTGTGTGCAAGTGTGCGCGTGCGTATGTGTGTGTGTGTGTGTGTGTGTGTGTGTGTGTGTGTGTGTGTGTGTGTGTGTGTGTGTGTGTGTGTGTGTGTGTGTGTGTGCAGATTTTGCACCATGTTTCTTTTGGTCCTTCATATATACATGACGTGTATTTTTAGCGAACAGATGCATGTATGTAGCTATTATTATTTTATTGCAATTGCATTGGTTGAATAATTATAATTCCTCACTAATTCTAGAGACAGGAGGCCTATAGCATAAAAAGCTGTCAGTTGTATAAAACATGCAAACATGCAAACACGTATATGTATATTTTAAATACAAGAATCTTTATCATATGAAGGACATTGACTGAAACTGTAATCATGAATTGCAATTAGACTTTGAAATATAATTAGACTAATTTAGCTCAGGCTTAGGCCCAGCCCAAAGAGGAAGAGGATATAAGAACATGCGTTACAGCTGTACAAATCAATCAAACTATTCTGAATTATTTTTTCATTCAAGAGGTGATAGTGTTTAAATATAATTGGTGAAATCGAAAACGAATAATTGCACATAGAAATACAATATAGGCTTTATGCGTATTTCACACCATACTGCGCTTCGTCGCTCTATCCCCCCTTTCCTCTGCCCATCTCTCTCTCTCTCTCTCTCTCTCGTTGGACCACATACGAAACAAGAACATTGGAATATACAAAACAATCTAAATGAATTAAAAAGCGTCAGTACAAAAAAAAAATGTACAATCTACAACCACCTCAGCATGCTATACGACCCAAATCAGCTGTTAATACAAATATACAATTAGGAGGTCATTATTAACCAAAGCCTGTAGATATATAGATATAGGCCTACAGCCTGTTGGTTGCACGGTGGTGGTGGTGGTGCACTGTTAGATAGTTTAAGATAAACTTGAAGCTCATTTGCATATAGGAATGACTTACCATTCAAGATGCACTGGGAAAAGATAAAAGCCAATATCCACATGCCCCGCTCCGGTCAATATCCACGCTAGGATCAGTCTTCTTCTTTTCACTCCACGCGTTCTTCCTGAAATCCCCCTTGTTTGGTTTAAACAAGTCAAATGCAAGGAAAGAGATGGTTTCAAAAAATATCTCTCACTCGCTCTCCTGATCTCTCTCTGTGTGTCTCTCCCTCTCTCTCTCTTGCGCGCGCTCCCCCCCTCTCTCTCTCTCTCTCTCTCTCTCTCTCTCTCTCTCTCTCTCTCTCTCTCTCTCTCTCTCTCTCTCTCTCTCTCTCTCTCTCTCTCTCTCTCTCTCTCTCTCTCTCTCTCTCCCTCCCTCACTGTCTCTCTCTCTCTGTCTCTCTCTCTGAAGAATCTTTTACGTTGGGAAGAGGGGGTGTGTATGGGCTCCTTCCTGGTGGCTGTCTCCTTGTGTATAGAGCTATGATCCGAGCGTGTACGGCTCCCTTTTGAAGAAAAACAAAAAGAGCCACACCACCACCACCACCACCACAGCACCAGCACCAGCACCGTTGCTTTGGGCGCAGCTTTTCCCCCGCGTCTAAGCGCGACGCTGTGCGGGGTGCGTCGGAGGAGACTGAGGTCCGTGCGCTGCTCCGGTCCAGGTGAGTCCTGCTGCTGCTGCTGAGTCAGAGTGGAGACTGGAGACTGGAGACTGGAGACGCATACGCAGGACTACTTTCAAATGTGCCCAACACCTGAGTTAAAATGCAAATGTATGTATAAATAAATAAATAAATAAATGAATAGATAAATAAATAAATGTATAAATGTATAAATAAATAAATAAATGAAGGAATGAAGGAAACTATACACGCAACATAACAGATGATATATTCCTAATTGGCGTGCGCGTGTGGTAAATCCTATTAAAACAGCCAATTAACGTGCACTGCGCTGAATTAATTAATTTCAAACCCCCCAAAAAAGTTCCGTTTTAAATGCAAAACGCTTAAAAGTTGTTGTTTCAAATGAAAAAAAAAACGAAAACAAACAAAGAAACAAAAAAATTATATCGGGTTTTGAAGCGTTAGCTGGAGTAGTGGGAACTCATTCTCTCTTCGCCATGACCTCTCTCCGTCCAGCAAGCAACAAGCACACGCATCTTCCCGGAGCCGTACAAATCACTCTGGTGGTCCCTATATCGCTATAACCTTCCCTGCCACCGAGCATCATGGAGTAACCCTCGCCTCCTCCTCCTCTGCAGACGCTTTTCTTGCTCCATTGCCTTAAAGGTGCAGCGACCAGGCGGCGCAGCAGCTCTGCGCAGCTCTGCGCGGCCACGCTTTCTGTGCGCAAGTTTACGCAACACCACAAGACCACAACCACAACCTTTTTTAAAACATGGAATAGACTCTATTCCATGTTTAAAGCAGGTTTGGTTGAGGTTTATTCAATAGAGGGATGGGGGGAAGCCAAGGGTGTTTGGATTTTGGAATAATATGATCACACAATATGTGTGATTACATATGTCCAGGCTAGAGAGATCATAGACCTATGATATTATTGTATGGTTATTATTAACCACCACCGGTGTGTGTGTGTGTGTGTGTGTGTGTGTGTGTGTGTGTGTGTGTGTGTGTGTGTGTGTGTGTGTGTGTGTGTGTGTGTGTGTGTGTGTGTGTGTGTGTGTGTGTGTGTGTGTGTGTGTGCGTGTACGTGCGTGTATGTGTGTGTATGTGTGTGTATGTGCGTGTACGTGCGAGTACGTGTGTGCCTGTACGTGTATGTACGTACGTGTGTACGTGCGTGTATGTGCGTGTACGTGCGTGTGTGTACGTGCGTGTGCGTGCCTGTGTGTGTGGGGAGGAGGGTGAGGGTGGGTGTGGTGAATGGTGCTGCTAGTGGGAGAAATGGGTGAAGTGGGTTTGATGTTTTTGTTTTTTAACTTAACTGTCAACAAAAGGGGGTACAGGTGAACTCGATGCATTTCCTCAGATGATCATGAGTTTCACAAGAAATAAAAGTATGCAATCACACACTTTGCTATACACACAATAAGTACATCACCCATTCCCCTATTCCCCCCCATTCCCCATTTCTCTAGATAGTCCACATATCTATGCCATTACCCTGTGCCAGTATCCCCTCTACTCTACTGTTATAGTCCATACTGCGGGAGGGAATGGGGGAGTAAGCATCCCATTGTACGTACTTGTTGCAAATGGCCCCTCAAACATCTTGTATCTTGTATCGTGTGATGCCTTGCCTGCCTTTTGAATCTCTCTCTCAACTGTAATTCATGACTACATTGTGCTTTGCAAAATTCACCTTTTTCCTAAGATAATGTTTCATATTTTCAAGAGTAAGGTTATATACTTTAAATAAACCAACAGTAGTCTGTTAATCAATATGACTGATATAACTGATATTTCAATATATCTATATAGATATATATATCTATATATATCTATATAGATATATATCTATATATATCTATAGATATATATATATCTATATAGATATATAGATATATCTATATACTGAAAGTGGATATAGCATCAAGCTGCAAGAAAGCAAAAATACTTGACACAATCGCTTGTTCTTGTTGCATATATGTTAAAGTTTGTGGAACATGGATGTGCAAATAAATGTTATGTTATGTTTGTACAGATGAGGTTGATTCAGTGTGAAGTACCATTATAAGTCAAAATAAGGAATACATTTAAGCTGAAACTATTTTAAAACATTATTCCACTTAACTTGAAAGGGTAAGTGTTATGATATAGTTATCTTAACTTTGAAATAGTGTGGAAGTATATGTTTATTTGACAAGTTAAAGCATGTTTTCTTGAATGGATAATGTAACATATGGTTGTTTTAACTCAGAGTATCAAGTTAAAACAACTAATTTGTAATTGTATATATTTTTGTCAACTTGTATAACATACACAAAGCTTATCTTCAAGTTGAGTTAACTCATGTGTTTAAGGCAGCAGGTGAAGCTGTTTAATTTCTAGGTTTAACTTACTTGAATTTGTTGTGCACGTGTGTATACAACAAAAAATAAAATAAGAATTTGTGATTGGGAAGTGAGGGGTTAAACTAAAACGTGGTACCGTGTGGTTGTGATGTCAGTAAAAGGGGGCGCAGTCTACACCGTTTCAAAAACCAGGACAGTGAGGGGGACCTTATATGACGTACAGGTGACAGAGACAGAGACAGCAGTCAGGGCAGAACACCTTACCAAACATTGAAACAGGAAAAGAGAAGCACACACACACACACACACACACACACACACACACACACACACACACACACACACACACACACACACACACACACACACACACACCACACAAACACACACACACACACACACACACACACACACACACACACACACACACACACCACACACACACACACACACACACACACACACACACACACACACACACACACACATACGCCAAACACAACAGGAGTAAACAAATTCATCACGTTGCAAACAACAGCAGATCACAGGATTTATTTACATTTACATTTAGGGCATTTGGCAGACGCTTTTATCCAAAGCGACTTACAAGGTGTACATTAGTTGAAGCAGACAATAGCATAACGCTGAGGTACGCAAACATAAAAATAGAGCAGATTTATGCAGATAAACAGCAATTCTCGTCTTGTTTACACCTCGTGTTTCCCGTGACGAACGATTGAGCCATATGGAGTATGTTCTATTATAGCCTTAGGGTTCAAGTGACACGTGGTACTGTGTGGTTGTGATGTCAGTAAAGGGGGCGTGGTCTACACCATTTAAAAAAAACCAGGTCAGGGCAGAACACCTTACCAAACATTGAAACAGGAAAAGAGAAGCAATCCAATTATAATTCAAGATTCAAGATTTAAGATTCAAGAATTGTATTTGCCATATGCAAAAAGTACAATGGAATGCTGACTCCCCCATTCCCTCCCGTAGTATGAATTTTCAGAAACACAATCCTATAAAAATAACATTTAAATAAAATGACACAATACACACACAATTACAGCTTTCTTTCTTTTTCTTTGGTCTTGGTCTCTGTCTAGTACCATGTGTCACTCATACACCCCTATTCTATGCATCACACTCTAATATGTGTGTGGACACATCCTGTCGATATATATAACACACTTCACCTATATACTTCACGTGGTGGTACACTCTCAGATGTAAGGCGCCATATCAGCAAAGATTGCACATTATTGGGATGATAATATATTTAAAGCTCTGGCTATATAGACCTACGTATTGTTGTCAAATGTCAAATTAATATACAATATCTGTCTAGACACCACCACAGACGTCAGAGAGCCACGAACACGTCCCAGTAACACAGCCCCACTAGCTCACCAATTGGACCGGTCTGGGATGTACCAGGGTACCAGTGCCGAGGGTTTCTTCACCTGGTCCTCTGGTACACTCACTGGGTTGGGCATCCCTGGTTCTCACCGGTGTTGTGGTGGTGGTGGTGGTGGTGTTGTGACATGTGTGACCCGTGGATGTGTTGCATCGGGGTTGTGTAACAGCTCTGGTGGTCCCCCTGTGCTGTGAGGCAGATAAAGGCCCCTCGTCTTACGGCTCTTATCAGTACATACAGGAGGTGTTTCCCCGCAGTGACGATGTAATACACCTCTGCCTCCTATACCAGAGTTCTGGCTTCTGGGTGGAGCTCTATAGGAAGCCACACAGGTAGAGATGAAAGATAAAGGACGACCCTCTCTCTGCCTCTATAGTAGTGGAAGCCTACACTACATAGACTCACTACATAGACAATGATTGACCTCGTTTTATATTGTACATATTCTGACATAGACAAGGAGCTACATATAGCTAAAGGACACTTATCATATAGATAGCAGGCATTGGGGTTCAAACACAGACCCTTTAACCTGGGAGTCCAACACTCAAACCAACTAAATGACCATACATATTAAAAGGCATTAACATATGAAGGGTTTCTAGGATGCCATAAGAGCATTGAACCTGTGTTTGGATAGCTTTATATAATTGTACTATATTCTGTTGTTATGTTAAATGATATGGCAGCATAGTAAAACATACGGAGAAAGACTTACAGGTGAATTCAGATGACGTCATTACCATCATTACATGGAGCGTTAGACTTTAACGTTCACCAATGGTCACCATTCGACGTGTAAGCGTTCTCTCGAATTCGGCAAATCGTCTTAATTGGGGTTTGATCAGATCCCCTTTTGGTTTTTTTCCATAATAATATATGAGTCCCAGGGGCATGTAGGGATAACCTCGGTCGTAAACCCGCATTCATTAATTGACCTTGACAAATATAGGCAGAGACAACCCCCCCTATCCCCCCCCCCCCTCCCACCACTGAGAAGTGAGTGCATAAATAAAGGATAAACTAACACACACGCAATTGTGCGCTGGAATCATTGGAGGTAATCGGCCTTAAGTGCATTCATGTTTTACACTCGACACAAATAAACACATGCACATTTAATTTTTAAGTGACTTGTGTTTTTAATGAACGGCTCTCTGCACGCGTATATAAGCACATGTCCACATCCACGTTATCTTCTATACGGGATAAGCGTTAGCTTTTCCCTTGTTGCAAGGCCTATTTGGAGTGCGTGTTTCTACATCGATATATGATCGCTGTGATTCAGTGAAACATATATATTGTATAAATGTTATACACGCATGCTCCTGCATGCGTGGGGACTACAGGTCCAGCCTCTAGTCTAGTATGGTTCCCATGCGCCTTGAATCAAACCGTGGTGGAATGCATGGGTGGCTTGGAAAACACACGATGTTACTACACACACGTGTGTATGCAGCGATGCTTTGTACTTTTATTTTAATACATTTTATTTAGTAATTCCAATTTTTAGTGCGAGATGATATGCGCTCCTCTTCTGCACATGCGTGTTGGTCTGTGGTCTGGTCTTAGACAGCAATAGCCAGTCGGCTCACGGTCTCACACCCCTAGTGGACTCTATTTATTTTCCAGGTTTTGTAAGTGCAAAGAAAACAAAACTATACACGGTCGTTATCATCTGTGGATTTGTAACTTTGTACAACCGTTTTCATTATCGTTTGTGGAAAGCCTCAGAGAAACCCAATGTCCGCTTTTTATAGTGTCAAAGAAAATCCAAGAAAAACACAACTTCACATGTTTTGTTGACAACACACGCACACACGCACACACACACACACACACACACACACACACACACACACAATACACACACACACACACACACACACACACACACACACACACACACACACACACACACACACACACACACACACACACACACACACACACACACACACACACACACACACACACACACACACACACACACACACACACACACACACACACACACACACACACACACACACAATAGGAGGATCTGTTTTTAAATACACATACGCCAAACACAGGCGTAAACAGATTCATCAGGTTGCAAACAACAGCAGATCACAGGATTTATGCAGATAAACAGCAATTCTCGTCTTGTTTACACCTCGTGTTTCCTGTGATGAACGATTGAGCCATATGGTGTATATTCTATTATAGCCTTATCCCAGAGAACTGTTATCAATAAGGAGATTGGCGTTAAATCGTTACACTGGGTCCAATCCTCTGTTCTATATAATCCCCCGTTTGCCGCCATGATATGGCGTGAGGAGGGCAGATGCGATCAAGTATTATCCCAGAGTTAGTATCATCCCTGTGTGGTGTGTGTGTGTGTGTGTGTGTGTGTGTGTGTGTGTGTGTGTGTGTGTGTGTGTGTGTGTGTGTGTGTGTGTGAGGTGCTCCATTGTTTTTATGGCTGTAGGACAGATGGAGTAGCAGATGTTGTTCCTAGATGTTGTGTAAATGTGATCGTTAGAACAGCTGATGGGCTCAATATGGTCCACAGTTGACTTGCGATGATTCCCTGTTCATCGGTCAAGTCAGCAGCACCTCTGTTGCTAACCGCTTACAGTCAAGATTTTTATTTGCTATGTGCAAGTACAGTGGAATGCTTATTCCCCATATCCTCCCGCAGTATGCATTTTCTGAAACACTATACTATAACAAATAAAATAATGTACACAATGAAAATAACAATAAAGTGACTGATGATATGTTCATGTGTTTAATTGCGCAAAAAAGCATTTAAAAAGCATTTAAAAAGCATTTAAAAAGCATTTTAAAGTGCCAGCAGTGCAGCAGCATCACAAATACAGTGCAGTAGAACAGTGCAATGGATGTAATGAGTCCATAAAGTCCAGCAAAAGTATGATGTGTGTAATGAAATGTAATATGGATGACAATGTTATGATAGTGATAGTGGCAGCACTTCTAGCAGTTCAGTAGACAAACTGAACTGCCTGTGGATAAAAAGGTATGTGCCTCTCACACTGAAACCCCGGCAGTTTAGGAGACAAAACGGTTAAATAAAGATCCAGTGTTGCCTACTGTCTTGCTAACATTAGAATATAAATGTGCATTAGAAACAAACATTAGAAAGAACGATCATCATGTTAGTACTCTTCTGGCATTATGGATGGTAGCGTCCCACGGTTACAAAGGGGCCGGGTTGGGCTGTACACTTTTATCAACTAAATTGTTTCTAGATACATGTCATTGATACATGTCATTGATACATGTCATTGATACATGTCATTGATGATAAGCAGGTTGGCATTGAGCAGGCAGCCTGCATCGGGATGCAGTTACTTTAAAATGCTTTTAAATGTTTTTTGGGGCGTAAGCATTGCACAATTCAACACATGTATTATCTGTCATCAGTCACTTTACTGTTCTTTTTATGGTTCTTTTTACTGTGTAAAGTATTGTTATAGTATAGTGTTGTATAGTATACGTATAGTACATAGTATAGCATATAGTGTTAAATTGTTGGGAGTTCATACTGTGGGAGGGAATGCAGGAGTAAGCGTTCCATTGTACTTGCATATGGCAAATACAAATCATGAATCTTGACAGTTAGACTCCAGGGATCCGGGGTTCGAACCCAAAACCTTTTGAGCCACGAGCCACGACAACGACTAGACTATACCTCACAGAGATGTTATCGGACGGAATGCGTTATGTGTGACGGATGGTGAGCGACGGTAAGGCCGAGAGCGGTAAGTGATTAGAGGGTCAGCGAATCGTACAGTACAGCAGCGAACCATTAACTCATTGTTAAACAGGGACAGCGAGCAGAGAGAGAGAGAGAGAGAGAGAGAGAGAGAGAGAGAGAGAGAGAGAGAGAGAGAGAGAGAGAGAGAGAGAGAGAGAGAGAGAGAGAGAGAGAGAGAGAGAGAGATCCCAAAAGACGATTGAACACACCCAACAATCATCGTTAAATATATGAGGATCTTAATAACTGTAGAAGAAGCTAAGGATCTTAATAACTGTAGATTAAGTTTAATATATAAGGATTTTTAAAACTGTAGAGGAAGCTAAATATATAAGGATCTTTATAACTGTAGATTAAGTTAAATATATAGGGTAGTTTGGGTAGAAAACAAACTCCACCGAAGAAGCGCTGTAGAAGGATGCGTGACCTTAACCTTTCATTTATCTATTTGTTTTTGTACAAATTTTCGAATGATTCAGGCATCTGGGAAATTGGGAACACATCGTACCGTTCACATTGTGCTCCGACGACGTGTGTTTTCACTGTAGCCGTCCAAACCACAGCAAAAGGCAAAGCGTCTCAACCTTCCGGCTGCATTCAAGAGACATCCCGTCTCCTCTTTAGGACGACTTTATAGAAATGGACTCAACTGTTGAATTATTATAAGCCGAAAACTATGAGTATATACCCTGAACCCCCGGTATTTTTCCAAATCGTTCTTCGGATTTCCTCTCATCGATACTGATGGGGACCGCTGTGAAAAAAAGAAAAAGAAAATCCTGATTCATCTTTAATGAGCCGCCATGTTTCTCAGAATAAGATGGGGAAAACCCTCAGTTGGAAAAACCAACTGACACTGTTTCAGAAACCAGGAGAGCCACGTGTCGGCTTGGGAAAGAGCTATGAACTCTCTCAGGGTTTTTTTTTCTTTTTACTGTAAATCCTGTGAAAAAATATTCAATTAAATCTTTTTTTTCCGAAAGGCTTGAAGTCAAAACTGTGAAAAATGTGGCAAGATTGGAAGAGAAAAGGTGCATATTATCATAAGAAAAGAAACATGTTTAATATATTCCTGAAGTGTCCTTCAGTGAATGTCCTTCAGAATGGAATTCGGAATTTAGACCAAAACCCAAAACAGTTTCAAAGATGCCAATCATCTCTCCAAAACAAGAGAGAAAGAAAAACTAGCATCATATACCATTCCAGCTCCGAGAAACAAGATACCTGCTTGTATGTACAAACAAATAATTCACACAGAAAAGGCCAAGATGAAGTGGTCCATGGACTCCTTACCTGTGACAAAAAAGGTTGCGAAGCAATTGAGTGGAGAGAGAGAGAGAGAGAGAGAGAGAGAGAGAGAGAGAGAGAGAGAGAGAGAGAGAGAGAGAGAGAGAGAGAGAGAGAGAGAGAGAGAGAGAGAGAGAGAGAGAGAGAGAGAGAGAGAGAGAGAGATTCCTGATTGTGCACCTTACTGCATCCTTACATTGATTCCACTCATTGACTACCTTGCATCTCGTGGCTCAATAACCCCCCCCCCCCCTGTCCGAGCCTGATGGAGTGGATAGCTGGGTCATTCAGAGGTAATCCGAAGGGTTTGAAGGCAATTTAGTATGAATTTAGTTTGAAGTGCAATAACTGTGATGAGTCCAGAAAGTCCAGGATGTAAGTGTAATGTTAATGACAATGTTATGAAAGTGAAAGTGGCAGCACTCCTAGGAGTTCAGTAGGTCACTGCCTGTGGATAAAAACGATCCTTAAACCTGGTAGTCCTTGCTGTACGGATGCTGCGCAACCGACGACCAGACGGTAGGGGGGAGAAGAGATGGAGCCCAGGGTGGTTGCAGTCCTTTATGATGGACATGGCCTTCTTCCGACATCTGGTCCTAAAGATCTCCTCAATGCATGGAAGTGCACACCCGATGATCTTCTCTGCCATCCTCACGACCCTCTGAATGGCTTTCTTGTCCTGTGCAGTGGTGTTGCCGTACCACACAGTGACGCCACTCGTCAGGACGCTCTCTACGGTGCCACGCTAGAAGTTCACTAGCCACCATATGCAACATTACAAGTTTCTCCAGGCACTTCATGGCTATGGGTGTTAAAGCCACTGGATGATAATCATTGAGGCATGTTACCATGGTCTTTTTGGGTAACGGCACAATGGTTGTCACTTTGAAGCACGCTGGGACGACAGACTGTTGCAGTGATGCGTTGTAGATGTCGGTGAACACAGGAGCCAGCTGGTCAGTGCAGGTCTTGAAGACGCGGGATGGAACTCCGTCTGGGCCGGCTGCCTACCCTGCCTTCACCCTCTTGAAGATTCTGCCAACCTCGGACTCGGACATTTGTAGAACGTAGTCCTCTGGCTGGATGTTCAAGTTGTTGGTCGGCTCATGGTCCCTTTCAAAGCGAGCGAAAAACTAGTTTATCTCGTCTGGTAGGTTAGGGTCGTTGTTGGTGACTGCCCCTGAGCTCCCCTTGTAGTTGGAGAGGACCCTCAGACGTTGCCATATGCGTCTGGTGTCAGAGCACCCAAACTGTAATTCCAATTTGTTTTTGTAATCCAATTTACCCTTCTTGATGGCTTTTCTGAGTTCGTACTTGGCCTTCTTGTAGTGATCATAGTCGCCTGTTGTGAAGGCGGTACTCCGTTCCTTAAGTTTGTTCCGTTTGTCAGCATTCATCCATGGTTTGCGGTTCGGGAATGAGAGAACAGACCTGGTCGGGATGCATTCTTCCACTAGCCTGATAATGTATGCTGTGACATGATCTGCATACACATCAAGGTCACACTGAGCATTGAGGTATAGCATATAGTGTTAAATTGTCAGAAATTCATACTGCGGGAGGGAAGCGTTCCATTGTACTTTTTTTTACAGTTAGCATTGGATAATACATATTCAGGTCCAGAAGTTTGCTTCTAACTATAATATGTAATATATAATATATCAAGGTATAAGACACTTGGAGTGTTATGCTTGTGGGGCGGTTCACTCCAGCTGGTAGAATTTGACCAACAAAAACAACCAAAAAACCCTAAAGTGCTGCAGTACTTCAATGCAATCAAGTGTATGCAGATGAAAATGTCTGCCATCCATATGCATTTAGTTTTCCTTTACACCACATATAGTATGAAATGTATGAACATCTTGCTGGTGGTGGTGTGTTCGTTACACACCACCGTTATCCCACTGCCGGGCTGTCATTCTCCCGTCACTGGTAAACATCGTGGAGTGTGTGACTCCTCCCATCCGTAACTGTCCAAGATGGGGTGACAGCGTTGCTTAGTAACCATGGCACATGAATGACCTTATCGCTTTAGTTATGAGAATGTATGAAGTGCCTTCATTCTTCCCTATTCACTCCCGCTTTCTCTCTCTCTCTGTCTTTCTCTCTCTATACTGTATAGCTCTCTCTCTCTCTCTATATATATATATATATACACATATATATATATATATGTATATATGTGCTGTATATATGTATGTGATGACACAAAACAACACAAAACGTCACTCAGCAGACTTTTGCTGGAGAACAAATTTACAAAACTGAATGCTGGTAAATTTTGTTCATTTTCATTTACCACACACATTGGTGTAATGGTACACAAACCTGGTTGAAAACCGGCAACGTGTTCCACGTGTGAATGGGAGTAAGTGAGTGAGTGAGTGAGTGAGAAGCCATTTGGTTCGGATGATATAGAGGGAGCCAGATATTATACAGAGAATGCCAATATTTGGCCACTTATTTAATACCCCAGCAGCGACTTTGTGATGCGATTACCATAGCTCTATGATCTCCTTCGCAGATCTCCCCATCTTGAAACATCAAACAACATCAAACATCCTTCTCAATCTGGGCTAAATCCTCAGACTATATTCCCACAGTGAATAAAGTGGCACATCGCTGTGTGTGTGTGTGTGTGTGTGTGTGTATGTGTGTGTATGTGTGACCTCTCAATTGGCTGTGTGTGTGTCCTCGTCTAGTAGTGCATTCAGATCCCTTCACAACCAACCTGGAACATCCCCGGGCCGTGCTCACCAGACTGGAGGGGAAGAGACCCGTCCAGTTAAACGAGGACAGCAAAAAAAAACATGCAGGGAAGGTTCACACGAGGTAGACAGGGGAACCTTAGCCATCACTCAAGAGCAGACAACTGATTCACACAACTCGCGGTGTTACCGCGTGTGTGTAAGTGCGTGTGTGTGTTAGTGCGTGTGTGTTAGTGTGTGTGGGTGCGTGTGATGACACATGAAGGAGGACGTTTCGAGGGACGACGCAGGATCGATACGGGAGAGGGGTCTGACCACGCCACCGTATCACGGCAACCCGGCTTTTCTGCAGAGTGTTGCTCCGTTGTCCCCCAGAGGGAGCCCAGATGTAGGCACGTGTGTGAGTGCGTACTCACACTCACACTCACACACTCACACACACACACACACACACACGCACACACTACATACAAACACACATACATACATATATACATGCATGCAACACACACACACCCCTCCTGGTGAACTCTACAGACAGCTAGGGGGCAGGTCGGGGCAGATGGCACCAGTGTCAAGGGGCTGTCATCAAATCTGCAGTGTGTGTGTGTGTGTGTGTGTGTGTGTGTGTGTGTGTGTGTGTGTGTGTGTGTGTGTGTGTGTGTGTGTGTGTGTGTGTGTGTGTGTGTGTGTGTGTGTGTGTGTGTGTGCGTGTGTGTGTGTGTGTGTGTGTGGGGGGAGGGCGGGGGGGTAGCAGGGTGGATGGCAGGTAGGGGAGAGGGCTCCCATCTGGTACACACACACACACACACACACACCTCCCCCACCACGGCTGGCACGCTGCCCTGGGGGCATCGGCAGTGTTTAGCCCGCAGAAATGCCTGTCAAGAGAGGGAAGTCACCTTGTGCAAAACGCTGTACTCTCAGGGCGCCACTTCCAAGGCTCTACACCACAGCCCTGGGAGGGGAGCAGGAAGCAGGGGGGGGGGGGGGGTGAGTGGGTGAGTGGGTGGGGGGGGGGGGGGGGGCGGGGGGTAGTGAGAGGAGGGGAGGGGGAGGGGGGGGTCACATCAAAACGCTGTGTGCTGCCGTCTGGCCCTAATTGCAACTGACAGTTTGGACACTTGAGAAAGGCCCAAGTGGAATTATTAAGCTGCCGCAAAACAGTCCGAAAAAAATAGACTTCACAGATTGGACTCCGTCCTTCCTCGGGTGTTTCGAGTAAAGGTAAAGGTAACACTTTTAAAAAGTTAGATTCTGGCTTAAAATCCCCCAGTTAGAAAAAATTCAACGGTCGCTGTAGAAATTGAGGCACAGCGTTTGAAAATTCTAATCTGAGCATAATAGGCCTCCTCGTCTCGGCATGCAAGCAGCAGAACGTTCTAGACCCAAATGTCTTGAGGGCTTGAGCAAGGCTTTATGGCACACCTCTGGTGGGGGTGGTGATAGTGTTGAGGTCATCGTGTGCGCACACGTGTGTGTGTGTGTGTGTGTGTGTGTGTGTGTGTGTGTGTGTGTGTGTGTGTGTGTGTGTGTGTGTGTGTGTGTGTGTGTGTGTGTGTGTGTGTGTGTGTGTGTGTGTGTGTGTGTGTGCAGGGGGGGGGGGGGGTAGCCTCTAGGCGTGACCTGACGTGACTGTTGCAGGGCAGCGGGCCAACACAACAGGAAAAGCTGCACTGAGCTGCATGGCGTTGGGGACCATGTGGTTCGATCATCCCCCCCCCCCCCCCCCCCTTCCTCCTTCCTCCTGTATACAAACGACCCCCCCACCACCCCACCCTCCTTCCCAAACACACACACACACACACACACACACACACACACACACACACACACTCCTCTTCTTAATCCGGCCCGGAAGCTCCCTCCCCCTCCATGACCCCCCCCCCCCCCCTCAGCCTTTAATTACTCGCTATCCAGTGTCACAAGGAGATGCCAGCAGATGCCCGGGTCCAAGACGGCCATGATGTTCTTAAAACACGTCCTGGTAATGATGCCCTTTTTTCTTCTCCCAGGGGCTGCCGGTTATTGTTCTAGAACATCAACAGTGCCGTGGTTTGTCTGGAATCCAACCCGACAATATATTTAGTTAATTGTTATTATATTGATAAAAGGCCTCCTCATGAGCAGAATGTGGGCTACTGGCGACCACCGGGCTTCGGTGATAGCATTTGATAACATTAGCTACTCATTATCACAAATTCAAACCAGGAGGACCCCTGGACTTCACCCGTTGTAAGGGAATGTGTCAATCACAGCGGCTCAGGGAGAAAGTGGCTCGTCGAAGGCCGGAGGGGTGGGGGGGGGGGGGGCACAACACTGACCTAAATACTAAATAGTCATCAGTGAGACATTGACCAACTGAAAGGGTGCATTTGGGAAAACAAACATTCAGGTTAGAGATGACGCTTATTCAACAGGGAGGCACTTCTGTTTTTGCTTATTTATATATATATATATATATATATATATATATATATATAATATATATATATATATATTAAATGTATTTAAAAAATAATTATATATACACATATACACACACACACACATTTGATATGCTAATATATTAGTAGTTCATAGCTTTTTTGTACACACAATACACAATATAGCTTTGGACTATATCTAGTAATTAGCTTAACTATCTCTCTTATTTCCAATACTGATCTATGTTCCTTGTCTATGGGTGTATTAAGCCCCGTATTGGTATGTATTGCTGTATGGCTTTGAGATTAAAGAAGGTTTAATCAAGAGATCAGAGATCCGTAGACCTCATCCTTCCTGGTAGACCTGGTATAAAGAGGATGAATCCTTAACCAGCAGAGCATCCATGGACGGCGCCGCATCCAGGACGCTGCGTCAGTGTAATGTGACGCCACCGAGTGGCCAACAGTGGAAGTGCAACCAAAATCAATATTTTTTTTTTAATCCCGTAAAATCGGATTAAAACGGCAGTGTTTTTTGTTGTAGTAAACCGACTCACTCGTGATAATAAATTAACGGCAAGTGTTCCGTGGCAAGTCATTTAAACTCACGCTATCAAATCCCAAGGTGGATCACATCTGCCATTCACCAATTGAATCTTCAAAAGTGTTTGACGAGAGGGCAAGAAGTACGTTTCTAGCGGCGACGCACCCGTAATCAATACATGGTGACATACAAAACCACACGAGAGTGCTGATGCTCAACTGTCAAAAGAACGCCGTCAAGAACGCCGTTCAAACGGCGTCCAGAACGCCGTTTTTTAACACCGCCCAAAGGGTCACCGAACAGAACGGCGTTCTGGACGGCGTTCTCAAATATGGTAATGAGCTCCGCCCTGTGGTTTTCACAGCCACTAAATTTGAACAGTCTTCACCCTATCAGTGAAGAACGAGAACAGACTACAACACTAGTTACTCGCTGATCTTCTTCGGATCTACCTATTCTGCCACGCTTGTCTTGGTACTTGTTTGGGTATCCTAAAGAAAACCCCATATATGCCACTTTGGGTGTTTATATTTATTATATCATTATACACTTTCTGGTTAGAACATGTCATGGAAAAACAACAAAGGCACTTTGGTATTCAGTCAATTTAGATTTGAGCCATGTTCTGTAGTCAGAGTAGCTGGAACAATGGTAAGCGCGTAATAGTGGCTTGTAATTCGAGATTGCTTTTGTGCGTCACAGGTTCACGTCCGGCCAGTCAGTAAGTCAGTATTATTTGAGTAGTGTTTTGCTGCAGGCAGCTAGTTTTAAATTAACCAACTTTTAACATGGAATCCTGTTTCGGTCCGAGTAATGCCATGGCTTTATGGTTGGTTTATCACATCACTCGTTCAACCAAAAACATTTTCTGCACTGTTTTCACATCCACAGTGTACCCAAGGCCAATCGTGGATTCTAGAGGGCGCCCACATGTCAACTAGCCTACTGAATTGAACACTAATAGTATGGTAGGAATTGGTATGGTATGAATTGAACACTAATGGCGTGTTTATAAATGATCTATCAATAAAGATTAAAGACCTCTATATATGATCTTTCAATAAAGATTAAAGACTTCTGGGGTTTAGTTCCTCAGTCTATCTTGACATATTTGACTATAATGCAACATGTGAGTGAATAAGGATTATTTTAGAAAATATAATAATAATATATAATAATATTGCATTTGTATTGCATTGTATTGTGCGCACACACACTGTTTTCATCTTCAGAATTTTTTTAGGTTGTTATCTACCATGAATAGGTCAAACTAAAACGATTGGAGAACTTGTAAAAGTGGAGCTACTGATCAGTGGGACATATTACTGAAATATAATCCAAAATGTCATTGCAATTCATTTGTCTACATCTGCAATATGAGTTATGTTCCAATTAAAATTGAAATATGATGAAATGACTATATGTAATTTGTCAATATGACAAAACTGACCAGGTCGTAGGCTCCAACATGAACTTTTCCACTAGCGTTTATTAAACATGGTAAATAACACGGGCCGTGCCATCAGAAAAGGCACGTCAACACACACAATGTCCCATCCCCATGTCACTGTCCAGTCAGGGAGCCCAGGAAAGACACCACATATAACGTCTATTCTGAGGGGCTCTCTATGGGCCACCGAGTGGATCAAATCGGGTTGCAATCTGTTCCATGTCTGTGCTGTCCGATGTGCGCTGGTTAAGAGGTACAGTTACTCTATCAGGCAAGTCTATCGATGGTGCCCTACTGGAGCAGAAGAGGCTTCTGTAATCCCAGCCGCAGGTGGAGGACAAACACTGCCTCCTCTTGCTCCTGAAGAGAAAGGAGAGAGAGCTTTCTGCACCATATGGCTTTCCATACAATAGGGTCATAACTGCCCAGTAACAAGCGCTCGCTCCTCATTGGCTCCCGCGTGTTGGATTTATCATACCCCTGGCATTAAAACGACATGTTTTATTTTTTTTAAAAGGCTACATATACGCGTACGCAAGCAGTATTAAAGTACAGAGGTGTCATAAAAGGCAGAAGAGAGACAAGAAGCATCCTTCTGTCGTGGGCCTATTTTCTTCTCTCACGCATGGACTTACAAAATGGGAGTTAAAAGAGCAGAATAACATCAGGCTTTAAAAACACACACACACATTTATATATACACATAAGATATATATAAGATATCCTCAGAGTCATGCCCGTCGCCCAGGGTAGAAGTTAGCCCCTAGTAACAGAGCTGTCACATTGTTATTTCAAGTCATCCAGGGGGTCTCATCCTTCACGTCAACACCTCCTCTGTAATTGGCTGAGCTTCTGCAAAGTGCTCCGAGCATCTCTGTGGAGTGCGTGTGTGGAGTGTGTGTGTGTGTGTGTGTGTGTGTGTGTGTGTGTGTGTGTGTGTGTGTGTGTGTGTGTGTGTGTGTGTGTGTGTGGTTGGTGGCTGGTTTAAGCAGCCTCCCCTGGCCTCACGCCGACGGACCGAGTCCCATAGGTTAAACCAAGTCGAGAGGAGGAGTGACATGTCAACACTTAACTCACCTGCTCTGCTTGCAAACCTACTGTATGTTCTCAATAAACCAGTTTTGAGAACTGCGTGTAGCAGGGCCGCTACGATCTCCATTACAGTAGCCACATATTGACTTAAGCACCCCGCATGCACGCAGGTGTGGCAACACCTGTCCAAAGCTATAGACCGATAGACGTGGGCTACAACATCGACAGTTTGAATTAAAAACATCTCTGATCACGGGATAAAAGACATCCTGGTATGTCTGATCATTTTAAAACAGGACTACTTTCTCGTACTTTATTAAGACCTTTCAGAGGCAAATTACAGACCCCATAATTGGAAAATTTGCCAGATTAGAAATAGATGTTATACTGTAGCGTGGCAACAACAGTTGGCTTTTCATGAGGTCCACTCCACAGTAACCTATAGAGCATTCTCTCTCTCTCTCTCTCACACACACACACACACACACACACACACACACACACCATCATCACCCCTCCCCCTTCCCACAGCTCACATCTTTGCAAAGCAAACATGTCTCTTCCCAAAGTGTCAAGAGCTCATTTGAATGTGACTTATGGCTGAGGAGAGGTACGTGTGTGTGTGTGTGTGTGTGTGTGTGTGTGTGTGTGTGTGTGTGTGTGTGTGTGTGTTCAACCTCCTCGCTGAGATCCACTTGGATCCGACTAGAAACAAAAAAAAGCAAGAGGAAACCCGAGAAACCAAAACGCAGTTCCCTGGGGGTTGCTTGAGATGATGACACAAGAGCCCTCCCTGCCTCCAGCACACTCATTCTCAATGGGCCGCGGTTCCAAACGAGTGCTTAATTGTAGCATCTGTGAAGCTACTCTGAAGAGGCGTCGGGAGCCGCATCTCGGTTCTGTTAATTGGCACCAACAGGTAGCAGATGCAGGGATTTAGCATCTGCCAACTTGTAAGCTGGACCCCATGAGCACTGATTAGGGCCAACTATCTAATGATGGGAGAAGAAGGGGAGAGAGAGAGAGAGAGAGAGAGAGAGAGAGAGAGAGAGAGAGAGAGAGAGAGAGAGAGAGAGAGAGAGAGAGAGAGCATAGCATAGCATAGCAGTGGGTGGGATTGATGTAAAGATGTAAAAAAAGTCAGAGGATATAGAGGTGAGAGGATAGTTTAAGTGTGGCACATCAATATGAAAGCAATAACAAAATAACAATGCCTTACCAATGCAAGTTGCATTGGTAACGAATATTACACATTGAAAGTAAAAAACACAAATTATTGAAAAACGATATCACAAAATGAAGTGTTTGTAAAATCTTTTTTCTTTATTCTTGTAAACATTTAAGGAAAACAAGGATAGTTTGTGTGTGTATACATCCGCCTAGCTGTGGAATTTCAGAATACATGGCGTGGTGGGATTGTGTAATGATTCAGATACATGTTGTGACATAATTCTGTTCTGTATATGGCCTTTGCGTTGAGTTGAGTGTTAAATAAAATAAAATAAAATAAAATAAGAATAATTAGCAAACTTGGAAAAAGCAGGGGTGGAGACATTCTGGTCAACATTACATTGAATAAAATGAGTCCAGTTCAGATATCCAAGTGACTGTTATACGCACGCTGCATATACCAGACCAATGAGTAGTAAACACCTGCCAATCTCTCAGCAGCATGGGTCTCATCTTCTGTTCAAGTAGTATAGTGTAGTATAGTATAGTATAGTATAGTATAGTATTGTTGTTGAAATTCATACTCGGGGAGTGAATGGGGGAGTAAGCATTCCATTGTACAAAAATAAAGAATGTGGAATCTTGAACCTTGAAATGTTTAAACCAGCATCCAAACATGAACAAAAAAAATGAATACAAAACATCAGTTTTAGGATTGAATATACCCTGACACACATGCCATATAAAAAATAAATCATCTTAAATTGTGTACTTTGATATGTAAATATAATAATTAAAAACACAATTCTAATATATATATATATTTTTAATCCTCAAAATATTTGAGAAGAAGATTTCAAGCATCCATCTGTTAAAATAGAAAACAGGGCAACACTTAGCAGTCTGCAGATAACCAGGATGTGTCATGTAACAATTGAATATCCATGAACATCATTAACTTAAACATTAAATTGAATTGACCCTTGATATATTGGACTGAATTTGATCTGATAATACAAATTATTATTATTATTAATATTATAAGAATAAGAATAATTGAATGCATTCAAAATATATATCAACAACAACAATTATTATTATTAATGGGGAGTAAGCATTCCATTGTACTACATCTTGAATCACCATCGTCATCATCGTCACTATAATAGTTTTTCAGAACATTATTCATATTATTAACATCATTATTATTATTATATTACATACCTGCATGTGCTTGTAGACCCAGTCCTTAAAGTACGTGACATTGCCGTAGACCCCTGGTTTGTTCCGAGTGGCACATCCAAAACCCCAGCTAGTGTCCCCCATCAACCACCATACACCACCCTCCTGGGCCACTAGGGGTCCCCCACTGTCCCCCTGGAGGAAAACCCAAACAGAATTCAGACAAGCAATCATTCTCTCAAATTTTGTGTAAGAGTAAGAGAGATACAGAGAGCATCATGGGGCATCAAATCATTGACGTGGGAGAGAGACAGCCGGGGGTGAAAAAATATGACATGAGAGAAGAAGAAACAGGCAGGAGGAGAAAGAAGGTGGAGAGGAACAGGAGGAGAAATAGGAGGAGGATGAGCAGAGAAGAAGTAGGAGAAGGAGGAGGAGAAGAAGGAGAAATAGGAGGAGGATGAGCAGAGAAGAAGTAGGAGACGGACGAGGAGGATGAGCAGAGCAGAAGTAGGAGAAGGAGGAGGAGAAGAAGGAGAAATAGGAGGAGGATGAGCAGAGAAGAAGTAGGAGGCGGACGAGGAGGATGAGCAGAGCAGAAGTAGGAGAAGGAGGAGGAGAAGAAGGAGAAGTAGGGGGAGGAGGACAAGGAAGAGGAAGGAGAGGTAAGTGAAGGAGAAGAAGCTGAAAAAGAGATATAGGCAATGGACAAATTCCACCGACCTGACATGAATCTACTCCTCCAGACAACTTCCCAGCACAGATCATGGCCTCAGTCACCCGTTGGTCCAATATGTGCTCTTGGTTACACCTTTCCCTGCTGTAAATGGTCACCTCGGCCTGCATCAACTCATTTGGGCTTGAACCTGAGTGGCGATATTTAGTATGATTTCAGGGACTAAGAATGAGCTGGTCAGTTAACTGAAGTGCGGACAGTGCGCCTACTGAACCGCTAGGAGTGCTGCCACTATCATAACATTGTCATCCGTATTACATTACACCATCATACTTTTGCTGGACTTTCTGGACTCATCACAGTTACTGCACTGTTCTGCACTGTATTCATGATGCTGCTGCCCTACTCATGTCAACACATGTAAATATCATCCATTAGTCACTTTGTTGTTCTTTTTATTGTTATTGTTATTGTGTACCGTTTTTCTTACCGTTTTTGTGTTTTAGAAAATTCATCCTGCGGAAGGGAATTCCGTTTGTCCACTTGTTACATATGGCAAATATAAATCTTTAATCTTGACTCAGGGAAATGCTCCTCCTGAAGCCAGAAAACACTGACTGTGCTTTTAACACATTCAGCCAAGCTTCATTGCTGCCATTTCATTTATTCCCTTTATGAAAAGGCATACATATGCATAGAGATAGGGAGGGAGGGAGGGAGAGAGGGAGGGAGAGAGAGGGAGGATAGAGACATTGTGCTGTTTTTGGATCACCTCCGGAGCTCAAAGTTCCCCATCCAGTGGTCCAGGCTTGTCGCTCCGGACTCAGGTCCACACCAACGTTGGGCAAACAGGCTGGCCTCACATTCCCTGAGGCGGAGCGATAGAATAAAAAAATAAGGGGGATAAAGAGAGAAGAGAAAATGCTACAAAGGAAAAAGATAGAAATGTGGCGGCTAGCTAACATGAACAGGGGGAGTGCGGAGCCTTACGGTTGAACGACAGAGACCTGGAGAGTCTCACGAGGGCCACGTCGTTGTTTTGAGTGTCTGTATTGTAGCCCTCGTGGACGATGATTTTTCGGATATTCCTTTGGTTGTACATCAGGTCGGTCAAACGTACTGCACCGTAGTGGACAGACAACAGTCTGGGATCCCTTATTTGATCCCTTTTTTGGAATATAACAAACAGGGGGGGGGGGGTGGGAGGTGTGAATTAGTTACAAAGCAGGTGCTTTCATCCAAAGCCAACTAACTTACAGTGAGTCCTGATACGCTATGGTATGTTTTGAGGAGAAATAGAACCCTGTGCAGGAGAAGGCGCCGTCATGGTCGCTCATAACATTCAATATGGGTCTACTGCTTTGATGTACCAGGGCACGGGTAGAGGACTAGCCTAGACTAGACTAGACTAGACTAGACTTTAGTCACCATGGACCCTTTCCCAGTGCTGTCACAGCAGAGCAAACATAGGTGTTAGTTCCTTGTTTTTGTTCTACATTCAACATTATATCTCATTCAAATTGCGTATTTTTATTACTACTTTCACTTCAATTTTTTACTACTACTACTACTACTACTACTACTAATAATAATAATAGTAACAATGATAGTAATAATAATATTAACTCAGTGAAGCAGTGAGCAGCAGACAGGATCCACTCGTTGCTGATGATGGAGCCGCCACAGAAGTGGAAGTAGTTGACCTGCAGGCTGACCTGCCAGGGCCAGGCAGCACTATCGGCCACCGTCCCACCCACAATGCGCGTCCTGGGGCCCGTGTCGCTAACACCACATTCTGATGAGGGAGGGAGGGACGGAGGGAGGGACGGAGGGAGGGGATGGAGTGGGAGGGAGGGACGGAGTGGCAGAGAGGGAGGGAGAGGGAGTAGGTGGAGAGAGAGGGAGAGAGAGAGTGTGTGGAGTGGGAGAGAGGGAGGAGAAAGAGAGGGTGGAGTGGGAGGGAGGGAGGGAGTGGGAAAGAGGGAGTGGGAGAGAGGGTGGAGTGGGAGGGAGGGAGGGTGGAGTGGGAGGGAGGAGGGAGGGAGGGAGGGAGGGAGGGAGTGGAACACACTAAGAGTAATGAAGTTTGCACTTTGCTAACTTTATTACCGTTCACATTCTATTTTTGCAAGAAAAAATGTATGGAAAATCTATCACTAAATCATCTATCACTAAATCATCTATCACTAAATCATCTATCACTAAATCATCTATCCATCAGCGTGACTTCCTGTGCAGTTGAAGAATTCTTGCGATGACAGTAACATTTGATGACATGATATCATATTTCCTCTCACATAAAGCCTGGCTCCCACTCAAGGCAAAATTGAACAGTCAAATCACATTTCGGTGTTCGTATTCAGTTTTACCTGCAAATACGTGATCATTACAGGAAAGTATTGCTCCGAACGCCATTTCACCCCTGGCCTACTAACAAGAGCATTAGGACTAGGGCTGAACGATATGGTAACCAAAACAAAAAGAAAATACAATCAAATCATATTGCGATTCATGTATTCCAATAGCATGGCTTCTTCCAAAGAAAATGATAGAAACAATGATGATCTTGCTATGAATGATCTGTGCAGTGAGTTCGATCCCCACCGTCCACAGGCTAACCTGAAGGCAGGCGCCCTTGAGCGGCATGCCTAAGCCCTACAAGGCCCCCCCTACATGCTCCTTGGATACTACTTGTATATCTGAAGTCACTGTAAATTGCTTTGGATGAAACGCATGTGTGTAGTTTGTGTGTGTAGTTTGACTCTCCAGAGAGTCACAGCTAAATACAGCATAGAGCCAGACTTACCAATGCAGTGCAGACGGACAATGTTGTTTGCAGTGCACGTTTGGCTGTATAGGGAACATTAGGGGGGGGAAATAGGGAAAAACATTAACAAATCAATTCAAATGCACAAAGGACTGCCCCTCATTTCCAACCTATTCTCATGCAAAATTTCTGTATGCAAGATTCGAGAGTCGTTAAGAGAGAGAGCCGAAAAGAGCAAGAGTTTGACTAAACAAAACAACAAGTGTTGCATCTCACGCACTTTTAGAGTGGTCTAAAATGTGCTCATACAGACACAGACAAAGTCTAAATTTACTAAAATTACACTAAAATAATAGCGCTCACATATGAACCTAAAGCACCTTTAAGAATTATGTGACTTGGACTTGGTGCAGCTTACAAAAGCTGTTCAAATGTAACGTGTACAACCAGAAAAAAGTACCTGTCCGTGAAACTAATGGGAACACCCGGTACGTAGGACCCTGGCTTCAGGGTGCTGTAGCCTCCCGTGCCCAGGGAGCCTGCAGACATTTTACTGGAGGAGACATACGCAGACCTGTGGAACAAGGTGCAGTCAATGTTGAGTGTTGACAAAGTCACACATTTAAATGATACACCACAATGACTCATTAAACCCAGTCTGAAGAAGCGGGGGACATTATCTTTATTTATTTTTAAGCAGCTAGCAAATGGTAAATGGACGGCTTTTTATATAGCGCTTTTATCCAAAGCGCCTTAAAAGTCATGCCTCACATTCACCCATTCATACACACATTCATCCACCGACGGCGGAGTCAGCCATCAAGGAGACAGCCAGCACGTCGGGAGGATAGGATAGTAAATGATAGTCAATTCTAAACGGTGACATGTGAGTGACTAATTTCAAATTGAGTTCACCCAACAAAAGTGGTTTGTGCACATTGTCACGTAACTTCAAAAATCGACAAAAGGGAGGAGAAGACCGATCAAACATACAAATTCAACATTTACAAAATCAAATGAACTATTCCAATATGCACCAGGTTAAACTAACTATTTACATATTTACAAGGTATAGGTATAGGAACACCCTGACCCAGAGGCCCGGAGAGGAAGTGAGAGAGAAGCTCGAACAAACCATTTACACATCAGAGCGGAATCAGAGAAAATTGTATTCTATACACCGGTGCACAGACTATGTATTCCTTACAGTCGCTTACCCACTTTCTCACGCTTCGAACATTACCGTCAACGTACAGCACGTCAACATAAACCACAGGAGACTAAGAAAATAAGAAGGTATCCACTATCTGCATACCTGTGTATACCAAACTTCCACTGGCTGGGAGGAAGCATCATTTATTTAGTTTTAATAAGATAACAAACTTTTTCTATTGACCGAGGACGTGATGATTTTGGATGAACAATTGGAAACGACTTAAGAGAAGGCAATCAAGGATGCTGTTGTCGTTGTATTACTGTGATTGTAATTGTGATAGGAAAACACCAGGGCACCAGCGCTGACGTGCCCTTGAGCAAGGCACCAGACCCCTTACCCTGCTCCCCGGGTGCTGTGTATACAATAGCTGCTCCTAATACTTGGACGGGTGAAATGCAGAGAAACTAATTTCACTGTGTGTGTGTACATAAGGACCAAGGACCAATAAGAGGATTCAATCCTCCAGATTTAGATTTAGTTTGTTAAAAGTTATTAGATGGTCGTTATGCACGGTAGTCAGATGGTTGTTCGATTTTGTTGCGCATGGCACAAGATGTTATGCATTTTTTGTTAGATGGTTGTTAGGCATGGTAGTTAAATGTTATGCATGGTTGTTAAATGTTGTTATGCAACAGTGGAACAGTGAGTGTCCCACACTGGGTTCCAACTCACGACCCCCTCCGCAATGAGAGGCAGATGCTCTACCAAGGGAAGCTAAAACCCAACAGGCCTTTTAGCTTCATCGCTAGTAGAACATCCTTTAGGTGCCTCAGGGGAGTGAGGTAACAGGCTGGCTTCCGTTCCACATGGTTGTATATATGCCATGTCATTGTGGTATTGGTTGTTGTTGCTATTATATGCTGATATGCACTGCAACAAGGACTACCAGGTTCAAGGGCAGTTTTTATCCACAGGCAGTGACCTACTGAACTGCTAGGAGTGCTGCCACTATCATAACATTGTCATTAATATTACACTATCATAACATTGTCATTAAGACTACACTATCATACTCTCCTGGACTTTCTGGACTCATTACAGCTACTGCACTGTTCTGCACTGTATTCATGATGCTGCTGCACTACTGGCACTTTAAAATGCTTTTAAATGCTTTTTGTATTTTTTATATCGTCCATCAGTCACTATTGTTCTTTTGATGTTCATTTTTTTATTTGATTGTGTATAGTATTCATATAGTATTGTGTTGTGTTCTAGAATTTCATCCTGCGGGAGGGAATGGGCATTCCATTGTACTTGTTGCAAATGGCAAATACAATTTTTGTGTGCTGCTCCTGCAGGGGCGCACACACTCACCTTTGGTAGCCCATCTGTTCACAGGCAGCTCTGCCGTAGTCGTCGTTCCAGCGCTCCGCACACACCGGCCGCCACGCCTGGCTGGACACCGAGAAGCTCTGCAGCGCAAAGTTGGTCCCGTGGAGACGAACTGTAAACCCCAGAGAAACACGTCTCAGGAGGACTGTGTGTGTGTGTGTGTGTGTGTGTGTGTGTGTGTGTGTGTGTGTGTGTACACAATGTCCCCGAATACAATCCAGAGGGGAGGGGAGAAGCATAGTAGGTATACAATTAACTCAGGGACAAAGAAGAGGGGGACGGACGGAAGCAAAGGAACAAACTAAGGATTTACTAATAAAGTCACATGACCATTTTTAAAACGCCCTGTAATGGCTAATCCCACTCACACGTTTGATATAAATAGTGCCCCTTTCAAACAAGACAAACACACACACACACACAGCACGAACAGAACAGAACACCAGTCCAGATAAACAGAACAGTGTGAGAGATCTTACGGCATTGGGACTCGTCCTCTCCTCCCGGACAGTCCTCGACACCGTTACACCACCGGGAGGCGCTAAGGCACTCACCGCCACTATGACATGAGCTCCCTGTACTACACTGGTACAACACTACACACACACACACACACACCACTATGAACATAACAGTATGTCTTCGTAGTGTGTGTGTGTGTGTGTGTGTGTGTGTGTGTGTGTGTGTGTGTGTGTGTGTGTGTGTGTGTGTGTGTGTGTGTGGTGTGTGTGTGTGTGTGTGTGTGTGTGTGTGTGTGTGTGTGTGTGTGTGGTGTGTGTGTGGTGTGTGTGTGGTGAGAGAGATCTTACAGCATTTGGACTCGTCCTCTCCTCCCGGACAGTCGTTGACACCGTCACACCACTGGGAGGCACCACTGGGAGGGCACTCACTGCCACTATGAACACTATCAAAAAACACTAGACACACACACACACTTCATTATCAGCATCATAATACTTATCAGCAATGATATTGCCAAACAGAAAGTCCCTGCCTTACACTGGTACAACACACACACACACACACACACACACACACACACACACACACACACACACACACACACACACACACACACACACACACACACACACACACACACACACACACACACACACACACACACACACACACACACACACACACACACCTTAAGTATCAGCATCATAATAATTGTATGCAATAATATTGCCAAACTGAAACATTTCAAACGGTATACTGTATACTTAATAAAAACTTACCAAAGTACCAGATCAACACTCCCATCAGTAAAGCGACGAGCACAATGGCGGCCAGTACACACAAAACATATTTACAGTTTACACCCGTCATCGGTTCTGCAAGACAGGGAGGGAGATACACAGAGAGACAAGCAAGAGAAAGAGAGAGAGAGAGAGAGAGAGAGAGAGAGAGCGTGTCACACATCACTTGCATTCAAATGTATTTAAAGGAGAGGGAGTTGAGATGAGTGTAGGAACATTGTTGTCATGCTATGAAAACACGGCAAGGAACATTAACATGTCCCACGAAAGGAATAACCTGTCTGTTCAACCGATACATTGAATTCAAAACACCAGGAGACAATATTAGACAAGCGGCAATATTAGTTTTCAAAACATTTACATATTTTTGTGACGGTCGAATGTCCTGAGAATTAAGTAAAAACTGAATAATTCTAAATTCCTTTCTTCAAGTAGAACATGAAGTGGACAAAGGGTAAACGTTTACTAGTGTCTTACTTAGTAGATTATCTAAGTAGATTGTTGGGTAGATATTGTCCTATATTTTTTGCCAACTTATTGTACTTTTACCTGAGCACTGGTTCAGTTCTTAGAGACTTGTTAGAAATAAAATGCACTTTTGACTTCTGGTGACGAGTTGCTCTCTTACCTTCCTTTGTTGAAACACACTATTGTAAGTCGCTTTGGATAAAAGCATCTGCTAAATGACTGTAATGTAATGTAAAAATATGTTGTTTTCAGTATACATCGAAACTGCGGTACAATTGCAGCGACACCAAAAGATAGTGTTAGCAAACGACGAGGCAGTGAGACAGGGCAGGTCGGACCAGACCCTTTCTCCACCTCATGGGCCGCTTTCCAGACGCCAAAACCATCAAACAATGGGTACATAAAAGGAGGGCACGGCAGTGTCACGCATGTACGCAGCTTGTTATGAATGCAATGAATGAATAAAGAATGAATGAATGATTGAATGCAAACCACAGGCGCCATTGTGCTGCCAGGGCATCAAGTCAGTACCGATTGTATAGCGCTTAAAATCATAGGGATTAGAGTGAAGAGTCGCTCACACCCCTACGAAAAAACGCCCAGAGGTCAAGATGAGAAACCTCGAGAATTTATTTTTAAATATATATATATATTTTGTATATACAGTATATTTACCTTTTCTTCGAACAGGCTGTGGCATGGTGGTGCTGCGGGTGTTGACAGCTTGCGGGGGCTCTGGTGGGAGGTAGGGGTACATGCCCTGAACCTGGTTGTAGGGCGGTGGTCTCCCATCGTCGGACTGGAAGCCCCGGTTGTCATGTTGGGGTGCAGAGGACTTGAGGTGGGGGGAAGGGGGAGTTATTTCATACTATACTATACTATACTATATTACAATAATAATAATATTTTTTTTTAAATAGTACTTTTTAAATGTCTTACTCTCATGATGTAACTTTGACTGAGTGTGTTTACACGTTACACGTTTTTAACTAAGAATTGCATGATGACAGTTGTCTTGCGCTAAAACATATATATTTTTTAAACATCTTGGGTAAGTGACTTCGGGGGGGGGGGGTTGATGTGGGGATTGATAAAATACGGCCTAGTCACCAAACTGATCACCACAGGTTATTGTGAAACGAGACAAGTCGGATCACAAAAAAGCAACATTGGTACATTGGTGGATGGCAATTCCAGGAAGAGCTGGTGAGATATAGAAATAGATTACCTGTGTGGAATACATGCCCAAGCCTTTTTACGGGAAGGTGACCGTAAAATGCTAAAAAATAAAACAGAAAAGGGAACTAATTCAACAAAAGGAACGATTCGTGGCACGTCACATTTCTACTAAAGTTCAAATTACACTCAAATTACACTGCTGGTCAGAATCCGATTGCCGCTATTGTCGTTCCACAAGTACAACAAAGATGTGTAGCAGTCGTCATGGTCACTCTTTACACACAACAGCGATTGAAAATATATAAATGATTGGAAAAATAAACTAAACTAAATAATTTAAATTATTAAAATAGTCAAATATGGCTACAGATATATATATATATGGACATATTGGTGTAAAAAGGTTACAAAGAGACAATAGCCTACATCTTAAGATTAACTAATTAAACAGAGCCCATGGTTTTAAATCAACGTTTAAATCATGCAAATCCAAAATATACAACCTACCTTGATAATTCCAATGTTTTCCCCACCAGTTTGGTTTTGTCTATGCCTTCACTCTTGCTACTTCCTCTCAGACTCAGTCTTACTCTGTGTGTGTGTGTGCGTGTGTGTGTCAGTCAAACCATTCTCCACCAGTCCAGGTAAATCAACAGCCTAGGCCACTCCTCACACTTGAGTGGAGGAGTGACAAAGTCTGAAGACATGTATCTGCTTTTTTTTTGCTCTCGTATCTCATGACACTTGGATTGTAAATAAAAAACATTTAATTATTAATTACTTAATTCCACGGTGATATCCGGATAGCTCTAACCTCTGTGTTTGCCCTTTTTATGTCATTAATGATCATCTGATCTGATCGACCGCATTTCCTGTGTGTGTGTGTGTGTGTGTGTGTGTGTGTACGAGAGGCCTTTTGTGGTGAACACTCAAAATAACGTGATTCAGTCATTCAGTGTTTTTTGTCCTTCATCTACCATCAAGTAGATGAAGCCATAAGCAAGGGCTTCATTCAGGGGGGGGGGGGGGGGGTTGGTTCAGTGCCTTCCAAGCAATGAATTGCCATACGAGGAACCAAGAACCAATGGTTTTACATTGAACAGGTTTCTCTGCCATAAAGACTGCTGCTTTTTCCAGCCTTAAGCAATGACCTTCTATAAAAGACATATCTACACGGTCAAAAAAAGTGAAGGACTTCCTTGAAGGACTACCACATAATAGGAATTCCTTAGTCATTGGGACCAAGGGTTACGATTCCGAGCGTGACGGCTCATTAATCAGTAAAAGCAAGGAGGGGATTCTGGAGCAGATAACGCGTATTTAATAAAGGAACCGAGATAAGACGGGAGACCTCTTACTTGGTGCATATATATTCTCCCTTCCTTGGGACGCCTCTGCCTCTCCAAGCTCTTTAAGGAGTAACCGAGCGCTCCTCCTCGGTCGCTGGCACACCCAGAGCCGTATATTGTGCACACACCACCGAGCCTGGGTGAAAATATTCCACAGCAGAAACTAAAAGGGCTGGGGACTTTGAGTCCCATGTCAATATTTGACTTGAGTCCCGACGAGCTGGAAGAATAACAAAAAAAGGACTCGAGGGAGGGCGGATGAAACCGGTGTGACGTACCTAGCCCTGCCTTAAAAAGCCACACTGGCTAATTTGTTTTGAATATATATATATATATATATATATATATATATATATATATATATATATATATATATATATATATATATATATTACAGCACGGCTGTGCGAGCTGGTGAAACATACCGGTAGCTGAAACGAACGCACACTCGCGCATTGAAAGCATTTCTTGTTTACAATCATCATATGAACCATTTAGGATTTGATTCATTATTCCCACATAATAACAAGTTCTCACTTTATTCTCACATTCCAGCCTGCATTCCATGAGACTTATTTTCAAATCACAAAAACAACTAAATAAACGACAAGTGAAACAACAAATCCATTTCATAGAAACTATTTATTAAACCCTTCAGGTTGAACACTTTGCAACAACAGAACCGCATCAATCTAGGGACTATCTGAACATTTTCGCCCAAGTTAAAAAAATCCCGTACACACACACACACACACACACGTGTCATTGAGGGACAATTGGACACACGCAGGGAACAGCAAGGGTCAAAGTTGGCTCTTTTTGGACAAACAACAAAAGGTTTCCTACAGTTTCTGGATGAGGATGGCTGAAGCGCCTCCACCACCGTTGCAGATGCTGGCCAGCCCGTATTCACCTGCTTTCAGGTTGTGTGCCATGTGGCCCACGATTCTCGCCCCGGACATCCTGAAAAAACAGAATCAGATTAGAGTGCATTTATGGTTTGTGGTGCAAGTACCACAAAATTGTCTGTCAATCCTCAAGGAAACTCTTAAAAACAACAATTGAAAAATGTAAATCATAAAAAAAATTAAAAAAAGGGCCACACAAAATAAACAAAATGTTCATACAAAAACGATCTATCTACGGTATATATACAGTATATAGACATACACATAATGCGTTGCCGTATATAAACGATAGTGCAAATTAGAAATGTATTTCTATACAAAAAAAGTGCATGTACCATGCAACTAGGTAATGTCCAACAGTACAGCATTGTGGTGGTTACACAGAACAGTCACCGTCAGTGTTTGACAGTGTTCAGTTCGCAGTGTGGGCCACGTCTAAAGAACCCCTGGGGTGATTTGAGAAAAAGGTGGACAGGTTCTCCATTCTTAAAATAAACAGAAAAAACTAACAAACACAGCTTCCTCAACTGTGTGTGTGTGTGTGTGTGTGTGTGTGTGTGTGTGTGTGTGTGTGTGTGTGTGTGTGTGTGTGTGTGTGTGTGTGTGTGTGTGTGTGTGTGTGTGTGTGTGTGTGTGTGTGTGTGTGTGTGTGTGTGTGTGTGTGTGTGTGTGTGTGTGTGTGTGTGTGTGTGTGTGTGTGTGTGTGTGTGTGTGTGTGTGTGTGTGTGTGTGTGTGTGTCCTCATTTACCCGATAGGGTGTCCCAGTGAGACGGCACCCCCGTTGACGTTGACCTTGGCCGGGTCGATGTCCAGCATCTTCATGTTGGCCAGCGCCACAACGCTGAACGCCTCGTTCACCTCCCACATGGCCACGTCCTGCTTCTTAATGCCACCTGCCTCCAGCACCTAACACACACACACACGATAAATTGCACTGATCATTTTGAATTAGTTTTTTTAGGAATATGGATTAGACATTACAGGCCGTTTCACAATAGCCATGTGACTCAAATTGTCTGATCCACAACGGATAGATCAGTCTACCAGTTGGTACAGTCCACTGGGTAGGCTGGTAGACGGAGCTATCCATCAAAGATCTGGGTGAACTGCACACTCCCGCTGTGTGATGTCACCAAGTTGTGGCGCTTACCTTGGGCACTGCAAACGCAGGTGCGATGGGGAAGTCTATGGGAGCGACGGCAGCGTCGGCGAAAGCTGGGAGAAACAAAAGGGCAGAAAACAAAAGAATAAAGTTTAAAAAGGACCATTCC
Organism: Muraenolepis orangiensis; assembly: GCA_027704905.1. NCBI lineage: Eukaryota > Metazoa > Chordata > Actinopteri > Gadiformes > Muraenolepididae > Muraenolepis > Muraenolepis orangiensis. The sequence continues at coordinate 5,122,591 of CM051011.1, read as the reverse complement.
AGAATGTAGACTACCATTATTTATATTATAGGGGCTGCAGTAGCATAGGAAGTACAGCAGGGTTGACGGACAACCGGAAGGTTGCTGGTTGGTTCCCATGGAACCTTCTAGCCGGGGGCTAGGAGTGTGGAGGTGTCCCCGATGGTGGAGGTGTCCCTGAGCGAGACGCCCAAACCTTGAAAAACGGCTCCCGACGTGCTGGCTGTTTCCTTGCATGGCTGACTCCTCCGTCGGTGGATGAATGTGTATATGAATGGGTGAGTGTGAGGCATAACTTGTAAAAGCGCTTTGAGTGGCCACACTGAAAGGCACAATAAATACAGTCCATTTATCTCAGGCATTGGTTCAGTATGGAGTATAGCACATTGATCTTCCTGTAGCGGCCTAGCCGGGCGGCGGGGCCAGTTGTCAATGTATAAAAAATACATCGGTATTGATACCGATATTGATTCACGTCTCACAGTAGGTTTTCATGATAAGAAGGGTTGTGAGAAGAGCATAATAACATGGATGGTCGTGTTTGATTTGAACTTGGGAATATTCCTGTCACAAGAAAAGAGTTTTAGCAACTCTGATCGGTCTCTAGAACTAATTTGATACAAATTGTTTGCTTTTGATGCCATCGTTTACTTATGGAGGTATGTGTGAGTGTGTCCAAAGACAATTACCTCTCTACAGCTTGTGTGACAGACCAGCGCTGGATCACATTCATGACGATTTTTTGACGATGGCGTACATTTTTGCTGTACTTACCGTATATAGAGATTTCTCTACAACTGTTGATATAACTGCATACCCCTGCTCACTACCTGCTGTATATACACATTTATATACACATATATATATATGTGTGTGACAGACATATATATATGTATATATATACCGTAATTTCCGGACTATTGAGCGCACCTGAATATAAGCCTCACCCACTGAATTTTTAAAAAAATAATTATTTTGAACATAAATAAGCCGCACATGTCTATAAGCCGCAGGTACCTACCGGTACATTGACACGGGCTTTAACCAAACACGGCTTGGAACAAAAATAAAAAATTTGCGGCAAACAGTAGCATACCAACAAAGTCATTGGTCACTATCTTCCTCCTCCTGTGCTCTCTCTCTATCTTCCTCCTCCTGTGCTCTCTCTCTATCTTCCTCCTCCTGTGCTCTCTCTCTATCTTCCTCCTCCTGTGCTCTCTCTCTATCTTCCTCCTCCTGTGCTCTCTCTCTATCTTCCTCCTCCTGTGCGCTCTCTCTCTCTCTTCTCCTCCTCCTCCTGTGCGCTCTCTCCCTCTCTATCTTCCTCCTCCTGTGCGCTCTCTCTCTCTCTTCTCCTCCTCCTCCTGTGCGCGCGCTCTCTCTCTCTTCCTCCTCCTGTGCGCGCGCTCTCTCTCTCTCTTCCTCCTCCTGTGCGCGCGCTCTCTCTCTCTTCCTCCTCCTGTGCGCGCGCGCTCTCTCTCTCTCTCTCTTCCTCCTCCTCCTCCTCCTCCTCCTCCTCCTGTGCTCTCTCTCTCTTCCTCCTCCTGTGCTCTCTCTCTCTTCCTCCTCCTGTGCTCTCTCTCTCTTCCTCCTCCTGTGCTCTCTCTCTCTTCCTCCTCCTGTGCTCTCTCTCTCTCTCTCTCTCTCTCCTGTACATTGTACATTGTACATTACCCTACACCTTAGTGTAACATTTGCACTGGTTAGATAATCAAATACAAAAGACAACTTCCCGGTCCATTGTGATTCACAGACAACAGTGTTGCAATTACATGACATCATAATATGTACTCTGGGGTGTGTGTGTGTGTGTGTGTGTGTGTGTGTGTGTGTGTGTGTGTGTGTGTCTTACAGACAATCCTGGCCAGTGGGGTGACATTGAGTCTCTTTGCAGCGGCAGCCGTCATGAGGACCAGCGCTGCGGCCCCATCATTCAGGGTGCTGGCATTGGCCGCCGTCACCGTGCCTACAAGACAAAGACTTCAATAGGCAAGTCTACTAGGTCGCCCCACCTTGGAAAAACAAAGCAACACACCAAACCAAGTCTAACATTTGCCTCAAGGCATGCCAAGCCGATCAGACTGAAGGGAAAGGTACACACAGCACCACCTAGAGGTGAGTTCACGGCATTACCGTTCTCCTTTTGGAACACGGCCCGCAGCTTGGAGACCTTGCTGAAGTCCACTCGTCTCCACTCCTCATCCTCCGACACCACCACGTCAGGCTTACCTGTGTAACACACACACACACAAACAAACAAACAATAGAGTAGACGGTTGGAGGTGGACTGGGAAACTACAAAACAAATTAAGTACACAACTGCAATGGGCGCCCTGTCCCCCATGCGCTCACCTCTCTGGGGGATGCTGACGGGCACGATCTCCTTGGCCAGGATTCCCGCCTCGAACGCCGCCTTGCTGCGTGTGTAGGAGCCGATGGCATACGCGTCCTGCTCTTCCCTGCTGATGCCGGCATTCTTGGCCGTGTTCTCGGCACAGTTGCCCTGCGGGACGGACACACAGACAGAGAAAGAGACAGACCGACAGAGACACAGACAGACAGACAGACAGACAGAGAACAGTGCTTTGTGACATTGGGTCACACGGGTTTGTTTGATGAAGAGAACTTTCTGAACACTTTAAAAGTGTATGTAATAGGGGTGTAAATACAACATTTTCAGTACAAATTGTACCGTACGGTTTGTGGGCAGCCTGAAACGCGGTACGGCAGAATAAATAAGGACCCCTGATTTTAGCGATCCTTCTACCAGAGGGAGCGCGCCACACAGACAACAGAAATCACAGAAGCTTGGGCGTGTTTATAGCTCATGTTTTACAGCAGCCCATCCTCAGATTATTGCACTTTGTTTTGGTTTGTTTTATGTAATGTTTATTTATCATTTTAAAAGTGCCGTCTTTACTTACCATTTCTTGTCTTTTTTTTTAATAATGCAAAAACGGTTTTGCTGTTTACATTTACTTCATGTGAAATTAGAAATTGGTGTTAGTTTGAGGGTTGATGAAAAATGAAATATATTCTTGTGTGTGTGGGACAGAATTTCAACAAAAATCCAACGTTGCAATGCTTAGCACTGCTACAACAACAGGAGGAAACAAATCTCTAATAGAAGTGTGGAAGGCGTGTAGCCGTGTCTGCTTGTGTGTACTTTAACCAACCAACGGGTACCCGCGGACGCCGCTTACCATGTGGAACTTGTTGTAGACGTCGGTGAGGCCGTCCTTGACGATGAGGTCCTCCACCCGGAGGCCGCCGTACGAGGGGGTGTCTCGGGCCATGACGTAGGGCACGTTGGACATGCTCTCCATGCCCCCCGCCACCATCACGTCCTGGAGAGAGAGAAAGAGTGTGCGCGCACACACACACACAGATACACACACACACACAGACACAGACACAGACAGATTAAAAGACGGGGCGTTTTAACCCACCCACCACGTCGTAGGCTCTATGCTTCTATGCTGTAGCCGTGTTCCATAAGAGGGTAAAAGTGACACTGTGCGAATGAACTCCCCCCCCCGGGTTACAACGACAAGCAGTACGTTCGGTTACCTGGTGTCCACACATGAGGCTCTGGGCAGCCAGCATGATAGACTTCATTCCAGAGGCACAGACCTTGTTGATGGTGGTGGCAGGTGTGCCCAGGGTCAACCCTGGAGGATGGCAACGGGGGGGGAAACACAAGGTTTTGTATTACAGGCCCATGGCATTGTAGCGGCGACCGTGAAGAACAACGTACCGGCTCCCAGCAAGGCCTGTCTGGTGGGGGCCTGTCCCTCTCCAGCCTGGAGGACATTGCCCATGTACACCTCCTTCACCTCCTCCACAGTGATCCCTACAAAGAAGTTTATTGATTCAGTTACTAACACAACGGATTGTCAAAATGAACGTCTGTTGCCATGTACGGCAAGTATTAACATGCATAACAACTAGCTTACAACTAGATTACAATGCTATTTGCACAATTCACCATATGAATATATCATCCATCTGTATTGTTCTACTTATTATGTACAGTATTGTTATAGTATAGTGTTGTATAGTACACATAGTAAAGTATATAGTGTTGTTAATAGTATAGCATATCATAGGCAGTATATAGTGTTGCTTAAAGTACAGTATTGTTTAGTATAGTATTGTATAGTTTAGTATAGAATTGTTGGAAATTCATACTGCGGGAGGGAATGGGAAAGTAAGCATTCCATTGTCCTTGTTGCAAATGGCAATTAAAAACATCTTGAATCTACATGAGTACATGAACTAGCATCAATGATGACGAGGCGATGTCCCATTCAATGACGTGGGATCTGATCTATGGGTGTATGCTTGTGCGTGCGTGCGTGCGTGCGCTTGTAGGTTGTCCCCGTTTTGGACCTGCTTTATCAATGGCTCCCCTGATTGCGATGGAGCCCAGTTTTGTGGCGGGCACCGCCGCAAGGCTGCCCCGGAAGGAGCCCATGGGAGTGCGGACCGCGCTGACGATAACCACCTCCTGAAAGCATCCGTGAAACACACGATTAGGTCAAAGCCAGCAGCAAGCTTTCTACTACACAGTTTGCCGTTTCAGCGAAGGGCACCCGAAAGACTCACATTGAGGGAGGGACGGCCCGAGTAGCTCCTGGACAGGTACTTGGCGTGTGCCTGGAAAGACAGACGATGCCGTTTGTGTCACTGAATTGCTTTACTTATCTTTGAATGAAAATCTCTTAACTACTAAATCACACGGTTGTACGGTGTAACGGTTGGTGATTTTACCCACTTTTTGATAACCCAACTTCTTACATTGTTGTGCATATAATAACACACACACACACACACACACACACACACACACACACACACACACACACACACACACACACACACACACACACACACACACACACACACACACACACACACACACACACACACACACACACACACACACACACACACACACACACACACACACACACACACACACACACACACACACACACACACACACACGTTATTTGCGCATGGTTACTAATCATTGATAAGCCGGTTAATAATACGCAGGACCTTATGACAGTTTTCCAACGTTCCGCAATGTCCAGCAGCCCGATTTTGTGACCCTTCACATATTATTTTATTTACTCGGTTTCTAGACATCTGGGTGGATTCCAGTGAACACAATAACACACAAACGACCTGCAAAGAAACCCCCCATTCGCCATCACATTACACACTGAACTCAAGACACACAAGCGTGTGTTAAGATACCCGTGTACTGTACCTGCCATATATATTTAAATCTCAAACTGTTGATAGAACTGCTCCTACTCCTGGATATACATATACATTTATATATGCCATACATTTATATATGCTTACTTGTATATACATTTACATTTTTGTCCATTGAGGTCATTGGGCAAACGAATTACACGTATTGATATGTGCGTCTGAAATGTGAACGTTATGTTTTAATTTCGCATCTGGTAAGACAACAATAACAATAAGTGATAATAAGTAACCTTAACTTTCCTTAACAAGGACAGATCTGCAGCGGCTAGCTTGTATGTAGCATGCGTTTTTGTTTGCAAGACAGACGGCCGGCCAAAACAACTGCAAACAACGATTGGATATTGGAAACAGAGATGAATCCTTTTACAATATCTGACCATAATCACTTACCAGGCGTTTGCATAGGATGTGGGAGCGCATGGTCAAAAGTCCACTGGATGACATCACTGCACTCACTAAAATGTCAGCTGTTCCCTCTCCTCTCTCGCTCCGGTTCACCTTCAGACACGCAGGGGGCGGGGCCTCTGAGAGTAGTCCAATCACACGGTAGGAGGTGTGTCCCCGTGAGACCGCGCTGTATTGTGGTTGTTGTAGTTTATATATATATAGAGATATATATAGCTATAGATATCTATATCTATATATCTAGATATAGTTATCTATATCTATATATCTAGATCTAGATATCTATATCTATATATATCAAGCATCAACAACGGGCAACAACATTGAGAAGGACGTTATTTAATGCAACTTTTTTTCCTAAATCAGGTCAAATAATTATAATTGTTTTTGGTTTTAGGTTCATGCAATTTGACATATGTGTATATTAATGTTGAATTCAGTACTGCATGCCGGTATACAATAAAATATATTATATATTAAAATATCATATATTAGATTAGATTAGATTCTAATGAATTGTCATTGCACAGCACAAGTACAGTGAAAATAATTTGACATCTAACCAAATGAGTGCAAATGTTGCAGTAAAGTGCATGGTAATATATAATTGAGTTATTACAGTTAATATAATATGATATAATATCAGTTTGTATGAAAGGTGTTTACCTCCAGTATCTGAAACCAAATCTGGTGAACGGTTTGAGATAGCCACGAAGTGTGCCACCCCCCTGATACCCATGTAATCTGTTATAACAATAAATCGTATGATAATAATAACCATTATAACAATAGGAATAATATTTAATAAGTAATAACATTAATAATAATAAACATCTTTCATTTCACTGCAAATCCTGCATGTGTATGTGATGAATAAAGCTCTTGAGTCAGGAGGAAGTTTGGACCGTTCCTCTTAACAAAACTGTTTCAGTTCAGCAATATTCTTGGGATGTCTGGTGTGAATCGCTCTCTTGAGGTCATGCCATAGCTTCTCAATCGGGTTGAGGTCAGGACTCTGACTGGGCCACTCCAGAAGGCATATTTTCTGCTGTTGAAGCCACGCTGTTGTTGATTTACTTCTGTGCTTTGGGTCATTGCCCTGTTGCATCACCCATCTTCTGTTGAGCGTCAATTGGTGGACAGATGGCCTTAAAATCTCCTGCAAAATGTCTTGGTAAACTTGGGAATTCATTTTTCCGTCGATGATATCAATCTGTACAGGCCTTGAGGCAGAAAAGCAGCCCCAAACCATGATGCCCCCGCCACCATACTTCACAGTTGGGATGAGGTTTTGATGTGCCTTTTTTTCCCTCCATACAGTGTTGTGTGTTCCTTCCAAACAACTCAACTTTGGTTTAATTCTGTCCACAGAATATTTTGCCAGTAGTGCTGTGTTACGAACCCCCTTAGATGGCTGGTCTAGGGGTAAGAAAGGTTGAACGTAATAGGCCATGGCAGCATGCAATGCGGTGCTATGCTAACGTCGCTGGCGTGCAGGTTGGCGGAAACACGGAACAAGGACCATGTGGATATGGTGAAAAAAGTAAAGGTTTATTTATGGAGTAAATAAGGACAGTAATAAACCACAATGATTGCCTCTCACAAGGACACATATAAGGGAGACTAGGGAAGGACGCCAAAACAGACCGGGTGTCAAAGGAATGAAAACAGCAAAACACCCCAACTATTCCTGGCACCCCATCAATCACAGAAAACGAACACGTTCGTAAGATTCTGTGAAACATCCAGGTGCTCTTTTGCAAATTTCAAACGTGCAGAAATGTTGTTTTGGACAGCAGTGGCTTCCTCCGTGGTGTCCTCCCATGAACTCTATTCTTGTTCAGTGTTTTACGTATTGTAGATACGTCAACAGAGATGTTAGCATGTGCCAGAGATTTTTGTAAGTCTTTAGCTGACACTCTAGGATTCTTCTTCACCTCATTGAGCATTCTGCACTGTGCTCTTGCAGTCATCTTTACAGGATGGCCACTCCTAGGGAGAGTAGCAACAGTGCTGAACTTTCTCCATTTATAGACAATTTGTCTTACCGTGGACTGATGCTTTTAGAGATATTTTTGTAACCATTTCCAGCTTTATGCATGTCAACAATTCTTAATCTTAGGTCTTCTGAGAGCTCCTTTGTGCTAGGCATAGTTCACATCAGGCAATGCTTCTTGAGAATGGCAAACTCAAAACTGGTGTGTGTTTTTTATAGGGCAGGGCAGCTTTAACCAACACCTCCAATCTCGTCTCATTGATTGGACTCTCATTGGTTGGCTGACTCTTGACTCCAATTAGCTCTTGGAGAAGTCATTAGCATAGGGGTTCACATACTTTTTCCACCCTGCACTGTGAATGTTTACATGGTGTGTTCAATAAAAACATGAAAACATATAATTGTTTGTGTGGTATTAGTTTAAGCAGACTGTGTCTATTGTTGTGACTTAGATGAAGAACAGAACACATTTCATGACCAATTTATGCAGAAATCCAGGTAATTCCAAAGGGTTCACATACTTTTTCTTGCAACTGTATGTATTTTACCGTTTCACCTCCAGGCCAAACAAAAATCCTGCATCTCACAGAGCTCACAGCCACCACCACCGCACCATAGCATTCTTGTGATTCTAACCATGGAGGGGTTCAAAGCCCCCTCCATGGTTAGAATCACAAGAATGCTAAATGATTAATAAACTGCCTTTTATATAATGCTTTTATCCAAAGCGCTATAAAAGAGAAAAGAGTCATCCACCCATTCATACACACATTGCATCCATGCAAGGAGCAGTTACGGATAGGGTGTCATGCTCAGGGACACCTCAACACTTTTTTGCTAGGATGAGTCGGGGGATGGAACCAGCAACCCTCCCGTTGTGAGAAGACCCATCTACCTCCTGAGCTACTGCCGTCCAAGAGGTCGGAGACGTCCTCTCTGTCTCTTGATGTGAAGTGGCAGGCCCCTGGACACTGCACAGTACACAGAGAACCTAACTTGCGTGTGTGTTTTGGAAGTACGCAGGGTTGAATGTCCCTGGAGCATAATGGTGTTATTGTGTTGGTAAAACATGTCTGAACCGGCCCTCTTGTTCAGGTAAACACCTAGATTGGTTGTTTAGATCTTGGTTGTTTGAGGAGAGACCGTTGAAACTACGAGATAATTTGCCATGTCTGGTGACATGATTTTATGGGTTGCATAGATATATCTTCCAACACAATAACATTTAAATGTACAATAACAGCTATTTGAGTGTAGTTTGTTAGAAATTGCCTAGCTATCCATTAGCTATGGGTGAAACACACCAGGAGAATATTTGCTTTGAGTGGACTGCGCCTGACTCGGTCTGAGCCAATTTAGGGCATCTCTTCCCTGATTGGATCAGATCATCTATGTTGCCTGAAAAACCCCAGGTGTGAGAGAGGCAACAACAAAGGGAGGGGACGTTTAGTTTGGTGGTTTGGTTTCAAAATCTTGCTTTCTTCTGCTCTTTAAAACCTTCACCTACAGCAGTGTTGTCTCAGCGAGAGCAATTTTTTAATCATATCTGCTGTGCAATACCGCATTTTCCCAGACGGTGGCGCCATTTCTCCATGTAAACGACCGAGAGGGCGAATTATCACTACTTTTCACTACTATCACTACTTTTCACTACTATTAACACTACTATACAATATACAGTTTAATCTATGTACCTATGCTATACTAACTATACAAGAACTACACAACTATAACTATAACTATTCTCTCCTCAGACAGCAAGACGCGAACTGACTCATTAACAAATGCTTCTGAATTAAACTAATTAAATAAAATACAAATGCTTAATACATTCGACCACAGCATATATTAGCAGACAAACACACGGAGGACCCTGTAGCTAGCATTGGGGAAGCACGTGTCCACGATCAACTTACAAAACCCGAATCCACACCGTTTACATACAAATGACACAAGCTGCATGTTTATACATCAAGACCAACATTTCTTATCCCCTTTACTTTACGTTTACATCGTCCACAATAAAAATAAATGTAAAACTATAACCGGGACAACAAAAACGTACCTCTCCTCAGACAGCAAGACCGAACTGAGAGCAGAGCAGTCTTGACGTCAAAAACAACCGCTGTTCTCTTAAAGAGACAGTACAGGCTTTACAAATAAGGTTCAACTAGGCTACAATTGAGTGGCGCATGCGTGACTGGTTTCTTTGTTCGGGCGCAAGAATCTGCGCCCCCGAAGATCGTATTTAGGACCCTTGATAGGCTACATTTATTAGCTTGATCCATTTTCATTGGCCACTTGCACGCAGTGACGCGGAGATCCTGCGCCCAGGTTTGGAGGTAGGTACTAGATTTATATGAGAGTGACGTCAATGACAAACGAGGGGGGAGAATAGCACGCACAAAACAATGATTTATATTTGCTATATTAACGTTATTGTGCCTTTTAAACACAAACATACTTAAAATGAGTAATTATTATTCATTTTAAACATGTTTAGTTTATTTTAGGGGTCAAAAAATCTAAAATCAACCAGGTGGGGCGGCGCCCGAGCGCCCCCTATGGACGAGCCACCACTGATTGTAAGTCGTTTTGGATAAAAGCGTCTGCTAAATTGTCACAGGAGTGACGCGGAGAATGAGGAACGGGGACTTCGGAGGTGAACCCAAATGCACGACTCCAAATGCACGTATCAAAGTAAAGAGTCTTTACTGATAAATACAGTAACACAAAAATCCCTTAGATGGAAACGCATTAAGCTCAAAAGCAAAAGACCTAACTACAAAAACCTGACGGTGGCATGACGTGGCAACATGACGCTTGTTCATACACATGAAACAAGTAGCAAGTCTCAAAACGTGAACCAAGTACGAGCCTAACAAACAACGAAACAGTATATAATGAACTGGCGCCAAACAAGAGAAGACGCCGCCTATTTAAACACAAGGAACATAACAGGTGGAAACAATGAGGTCCCAGGCAGTGTGCTGTGAAGTGACAATAAACTTGATTTGACTTGACTTGGACGTGATAAGGGGGCGTGGCTAACCTGGGCGAGGGCTGTGAACGCGGGGAGGCAGAACATAAATAACTGTAATATAAAGTAATGTAAAAGTATTATACATTTGTGTAAATACAAATAATGAAAAATATATGATATAATAATGTCTTTATTGTGGCTTAAAAGGGTTAGGGTTAATAGTTGAATAAAAAAAATGCTACAAAATGACTAGATCCAATCATATATTATACATATGGTATTAACTATATATTCCAATCTTGTTACCGAAACAATGGGGCACATTTGGTATAAAAACTGGCACATTCACTGTTAATGCGGTGGCAAACAGATTTGCGTGAACAGTACACAATTGGATGCTTCTAGAAGTTTGTGTTACTTCCTGCACCGCAGGAAGTAATTGTTTCTCAGGACACGCAGCAGCCGTCCGCTCCTCAGGCTGTACTCGAACATGTAGGGCCCGCTGTAAATGTAGGTGTAGCCTGAGGAAAACGGGAGCACAGCGTTAGATTGGTTTGCAGTGGTTTGGTACGACAGAGGAACATAATAAACCTGGCACAACGTCACCACAGCCTCTTTTCTAAGTTATCTATATGTATTATACAGCGTTATAAGTCAAGCTAGATTTGAAGGGAAACAGTGACGTGAAATAAGAAGAAAAAACAGTTTCCTAGTTTAGATCCATGTCTACAAAAAACATAAAGGAGACATCATTGGGACAAACAAAATAATAAGCAGCATCATGGCGGCTCACCTCTGTACTGGAACCCGGCGGTCACCTTGTTGTTGTGTCCAGGGAGCAGGCTGTCTACGGACTTGGGGAATCCCGCGTCCATCGTCTGTCTAGCCTCGTCATAACTGGAAAACGCAAGAGAGACACTGTGATTCACCGGTCGTAAAACGGGATACACAAGTGTGAGTCAGTCAATATGTATATAATTGTGTTTTTGGAGGGGCCTTTGTTTTCACCTATAGTACATGTCTTCCACAAAGAACAGTGTCTTGCGGGTGTCTCTGTCGTACATGGCGGCGCTGATTTTGCTGACTCCCCGGGGGAAACCGAAAACGTTCAGGTTCTTTGGGTAGCCACTCACCAGATTATAGCCGGAGAAGGCCCAGACCTTACGACCTGGAGGAACAGCGGGGAAAGACGCAGGATTACCATGTGTTTGTGTGTAACGTTTGCTTCCATCACAACTTGGTCCGAGTAACATCTGGTTTAAGTTTTTTTAGTTTAAAGCGCTATAAAACACGGCGCCCTTTTCGTAAAGCATAATTTAAACTTGCTTAACGATGACGATGTATTGTCGTCTGAGCTTGTACCTTTGAAAAGATAGACTTTGTCTGTCTGGCGGCTCTCGTAAGCAGCGTCAATGTCTGTGGGGGCATTGGGCCAGAAGTTGGCGATGAGGCTCTGCTGGGGCTGGGAGCTCTGGGGGTAGCTACGCCAGAAGAAACTACAAAACAACAACAACAGCAATGAAACTGAAGTGTATGCGGAGTTGGCAAACAATGCAATGGTCATTGAAAAATGAGTGTTCCGAACATCTTCTACCTGCCCTTGAAGAAAAGCATCTCTCCCCTCAGGGTGGTCACAGCGTCCAGGACCATGGTGGAGTCACAGGCGTCCGGGGTGGTGGGGGGTGTGGGTCCAGCATCGGCCACATTACGGTTGGGACCTGGAAGGACATGAATAGGTCATTGAATAGGTAAACTGGACCGCAACAAAATACAACTGATTTATCTAAATCTGGTCTACATGTACACACACAGTGACATTGTTTCCAGCAGTTGGCAGCTACTGTATATTGAGCTATTGTAGGGGTCTGGTGCCTTGCTCAAGGGCACCTCTGCAGTGCCCAGGAGGTGAACTGTTCAAGTACCAGTTCTCACTTCTTGTACTTTGTCCGTTTCAGGGACTTGAACCCGGCGACCCAAGCCAAGCCAAGTCCCAACAGACTGAGCTACTACCGCCCTGAAGCATCGGGGATAACCCTTACAGTGTTGTTAAACCCTACATACTTTTAAACCCATACATATTACCCCTAACGTCAGCCGGCTGGCACAGCAGACGTTGGGGAATACAGCTGGGGGATACAGGTAGGGAAAGGGTCATCAAGTCCTGAATCCATCCACTGACCATAGAGGGACTGGATGCCGTTGACGTCGTCGCGGGGCAGCCGAAAGGTGTCAGGGTTGTTGAAGCTGTAGGTGGGGAACATGAGTGCTCCGGGGTCATCGGAGTGGGACAGGCCCAGGGAGTGTCCAAACTCATGGGCGGCCACCATGAAAAGAACAAAACCTGAAAAAACAAGTCCTCCAAATATGAGACGGCAGACCTGCTGTATTGATACGCCGTGTTTTCAACATACAAGAATTAAGACTCAAGATTAAACATTCAAGATGTTTTGTATTTGCCAATGTGCAATGGAATGCTTACTCCCCATTCCCTCCCGCAGTAGGAATTTCCTACAATTTAACACTATATACTGTATACTATGTACTATAGCTATACTATACAACACTATACTATAACAATACTGTACACATTAAAAATGAACAATAAAGTGACTGATGGATGATATATACATATGGTGAATTGTGCAAAAAAGCATTTGAAAGCGGCAGTAGTGCAGCAACGGTGCAGTAACTGTAATGAGTCCCGAGAGTCCAGCAAAAGTGTGATAGTGTAATGTAATATGGGTGACAATGTTATGATACAGGGACACATTTTCCACACGGCCGGACTCACCACTGTTCGAGCGGTAAGTGAAGGTCTCAGCCTCGTCAAAGTGGGCGTCGCCGCCGATGCCTGGGGACGGGGCGAAGGCGTGGGCCAGGACGCCATTGGGGCCGTCAAACGGGTAGAAATCACCGTGTGCTGTCAATACGAGAACATCAACACTTTAATGGCAGGTACACAAAAGAAAAAAGAAAAACAGACACCCGGTGACGAATGCGATTGCTGCCATAAATCTCGTCAACATCGTTTTACAACCTGACAACTTGGCACCAACAACATCCACATACGAGACGATACGATCATATCAAACACCCTGTGGTGCGAGTGCAGGCCTGCCGGTGGTGGAAAAGGTAACGGTAATGGATGCTTTTATATAGCGCTTTTATCCAAAGCGCTTTACAAGTCATGCCTCACATTCAACCACCAACGGCAGAGTCAGCCATGCAAGGAGACAGCCAGCACGTCAGGAGCAGTTAGGGTTAGGGTGTCTTGCTCAAAGACACCTCGACAGTTTTTGCTAGGAGGAGCCGGGGGATCGAACCAGCAACCTTCTGGGTTGAGAGGCAACCGCTCTACCTCCTGAGCTAAAGGTGGTGGTCTATTCTTCGTTCGGGTAGAGGTTTTTACATGAGAGAGATTTACATGACGTCTGTCAGGAGTCGTGATGCTACAAGCCACTCCGGGGATAACGACTGACCATAAAGGATACCCCTTTGCCCTGACAAGTTGTCCCCTCGATAGCATACGTTGAATAATATATACCCATCGCCGGTAACACCTACATCGGCCCCCGAAGGAGATCATGATGTCAGCGGTGCCTCTCTCGATCTTTCGGAAGGTCAGGGGAGTGACCTTGGACCACACCTGAAACGCCTTCTCTATGGAGTTGTCCACCTGTGCCCTGGACATGTCCGGGGTGTAGTTCTCAATCCTGTGTGTGGAGGGGGGGGGGGGGGAGATACATACAGTAGATGGTTGATCTAAAAGCTCTCTCATGTGTCAATGTTTAACTATCTTTATATAAAATGTAATAATGTGACACACACACACACACACACACACACACTTCCTACCTTCCTTTGTTGAAACACACTATTGTAAGTCGTTTTGGATAAAAGCTAAATGACTGTAATGTAATGTCATGTAATATATATTTATTTTCATGTACCGGTAGGTGAGGCGCTCCGTTTGCCACTTGGGGTCGTTCCCGAAGGTGGAGAAGCTGGCGACCTTGTTGTCGGGAAACCCACAGCGGGGCTTCTTCATCAGCTGCACGGTGTCGGCGTCCAGGGAGCCGGTGATTACCAGGCCGAAGAAACGCTGCATGTCCCTCAGCTTCGTGATCCGCTGGTTCATGCTCCTCCGGCCCATCAGGTCCGTCTCCTCGGTGAGGTTGAAGTAGCTCTTAAGGTAGTTCTGATCGAGAGAGAGAGAGAGAGAGAGAGAGAGAGAGAGAGAGAGAGAGAGAGAGAGAGAGAGCGAGAGAGAGAGAGAGAGAGAGAGAGAGAGAGAGAGAGAGAGAGAGAGGTGGGGGTTGGTTGGAGGGGAGAGGGTGAGAGACAGAGGAACAACAGTCAGACATTCAGGCAAATTGAGTTTATGTTGTATAGACTTTATAGATATGTTATTTATATATGTATGTGTGTGTGTGTGTGCATATGAAATCAAATATTTTACCTTTGTTTTACATGCAATATTTTAAACAATTCAAAAGTTACACACACCCTTCTAAACAACAACCTTTAGAAGATCTTCATGCAATGTGTTGCAGGAAGACAATTTGTTAAACACATTAATCAAACAGGTTATAACATTATAAAATATATATTAAAAATAATTACCTCCGCCACTTCTTCATCCGAAAGGGTGATCTGTTGTGTTTGTTGTTCTGCGAGGGGCAGGGCGTAGACCACCGCTGCCGCCAAGCTCAGGACGACGCACAGATTCAAAGACTGCATGTTTCTTTATCTCTTTACCACGGAGGAACCTGCGAGTGGTTGTGAGTTGTGAGCACACACGCAGGACAGGCCTTATATATCCTCTCTTTGGGCCGGGGTGTGTTGAGCAACCATGCAACCAGCCTCCTGAGTCACTGGTGGGTGAGGAAACACCATTCCCC
>CM051011.1:5077038-5104538 GCA_027704905.1 Muraenolepis orangiensis | reverse complement strand
TCATAGAAGCGACACAGGTTGGTATTCCTTATCTTAGAACTGACAAATTGCTATGCATATATAAACTTCCCTTGCCTTATCTACAACCCGGTTCAATATGTGGAAGGTTGTACTGCGTGGTGTCAAGTATCAGGCAGTCAGTTACAGAGACATGACATCATTGTTATTCCTTGGCTTTCCCACCCTTCAAACCGAAGGGACACTTCGGGTTTCGACTGGAGGATAACTCAGCTTAGTCACATCCCTATAAACAGAGCAGGGTCAACTGGTCAGGATAGTCTAACGGCTCGGAAGGGGGGGGGGGTGGGTTGACGGCCAGCCAAAATATTCTGGGTTAGAATCCCATTGTGCGCAGCCTAATCAGTAGCAGGACGCCTAACAAATACCTGCTCTTTAAAGACATCAATCTGAATGTACTGTCACTGTCTGAACGTGAATAGTACCGGTGAATATAGTCCAGGGGATATGAGGGTACCTCCAGCACTCATTGCCAGTGAAGAAGATGGTGAGCCGAGCAGAGCGGAAGTGAAGGGAAGCGTCGACCGCCTCCACCCTGGGAGAGAAGCCCAGCTCTGAGATGCTCCTGGGGAAGCCTTCCATCAGCTTCAGCTGGCTGATCGCCCAGTACTGACGACCTGCACGCGCGCACACACACGCACATGCACACACACACACACTCAGGCAGAGAAACACACACAAACGCAGGCAGAGAAACACACACACACACACACACACACACACACACACACACACACACACACACACACACACACACACACACACACACACACACACACACACACACACACACACACACACACACACACACACACACACACACACACACACACACACACACACACACACACACACACACAGGCAAATACACATGCATATGCAGGAAGACACACAAACAAACACACACACACAAATTAAATGCAGCAGTATTTATAATATAGATATAAGTCAGACAGATACACGTGTCAAACATAAGTCAAAATCTTTGGTCATCCATCTTCAATCAATTGAAGATGGAAGACCAATCAATTGGTCACACGACTAGACCCGTACCTTTGAAAAACATGAGCTGGTTCATCTCCACATTCTCATAGGCGGCGTCCATGTTGTGTGGTACGTCGGGCCACAGGCCGCCGATCAGGCTGATGCCGATCTCATCAGACGCCGGATACTTCCGCCACATGAATCTACGACAACAGACAGGTCATGGGCCTACGGATTGTAATGAATGGGCCGCCAGTATGTAATGAAGGGGTGTCAGTATAGCTCAGGAGGTAGAGCCTCACAACCCGGAAGGTTGCTGGTTCGATCCCCCGGCTCCTCCTAGCAAAAACTGTCAAGCTGTCCTTGAGGAAGACACCCTAACCCATCATGAATACAGTGCAGTAACTATGACGAGCATAGTTCGTACAAGTACTACCAGGTTCATGGACTCTTTTTATCCACAGGCAGTGCACCTACTGAACTGCCACTATCATAACATTGTTATTAACATTACACTTTCATAATTTCTGGACTCATTCCAGTTACTGCACTGTATTGATGATGCTGCTGCACTACTGGCACTTAAAAATGCTTCTAAATGCTTTGTGCATAATATAACACGTACATATCATCCATCAGCCCCTTCATAGTTCTTGTTGTGTTTATTTTTTATGAATTAAAAAATATATATATATTATTATTATTTATTTTGTATTTTTAAAGTATTTTGTTCTAGGAATTCATACTGCAGGAGGGAATAGGGAGTAAGCGTTCCATTGTACTGTGGCAAATACAATCATTGAATCTTGAACCATCACTACCGAGGAGTCTTTGGCATCCATCCACAGAAGGGGATTTTGAGGGCCCACCTGTCAACCTGCTGTGGTTGTAGTGTATAAAGCTCATGTGTCGTAACCGGGCGAAGCGTGGTGACAACGCGGGGCATGTACCTGTCTTTGAAAAACACAATCTCCTGCTGCAGCTCCGTCACCGCATCGAAGGACAAATTCGAGTCGCACTTGTCGGGTGTCCGAGGAGGGGGCCTCTCCGAGAAGAGGGAAGCAAACATTGGATTGGTGCCTGGGGGGGTGAAGAGAGAAAGAAGAAGAAGATGTTTTGATAGATGAGTGGTGTAACTCCACACACTCAATCTGTTCTCCTTTTTTTTCTTTCTTTAAATACAACCGAGTTACACAAGGTATGTTTAGCAACTAAAAAACAACATCTTTCATAACTTTGACATTTTATAGAAAATGTACATAGTGTTCTATTTTTTAACCTAGAATGTCGCAGCAAGTGTAACCTTTAGTGTAACCGCAGCAAGTGTAACAATTACTGTAGCAGATAAAGCCATTAAAGGGCTTCTTGAGGGCTCCTCCTGAAGACAAGGACTGATGAATGAGGAATCCGGTTTATTGCAGAGTTTTGAATCATGGTGAACTGAGCAGATGGCAAATGCTACAGCTCTTCCTGAGTGTGTGTGGTGGTGGCTGCTTTAACCTATGGGGATTAACAAGGACACAGGTGTGCAGCCTCACCAGCCATAGAGTAATCAGTCTGACTCAGGCCAGGTGAGGCTGCTTAAGCCAGCTGCCAACCACACACACTCAACAACCAGAGGACGAGGCCTGAGGTGCATGGAGAACCTGGCTTGTGGGAGTGGTGTGTGTTTCCTGCGGGCAGACTCACCGTACATGTGCTGGACCTCCTTGACATCCTGCTCGGACAGGCGGAGGTCAGGGAGGAAGCTGTACGTCGGGTACATGACCGCCCCGGGGTCCCAGGAGTGAGGCAGGCCCAGGGCGTGGCCAAACTCGTGCACCGCGACCGCAAACAGGTTGATGCCTAGCAAGAGTACCACACACACACACACACACACCATCCAACAACAGTCACTTTGCTGTGGCAATCATTTCCATCCACATTTCGGCCTACAGACTTGCCTGTGGCATTGAAGCTCCAGTCTTCATCTTGATCGAAGTGCACATCCCCACCGAGGCCGCGGCCGGGCAGGAAGGCATGAGCCAGGCCCCCCCCCCGACCGTCGAACGGAGAGCCGTCCTCGTGGTCTGAGGACAGGTGGCACACATTTAGGACACTTCTTGACATCAAAGTATTTGACTAAATAGAGCATGGTCCGTGGGAAGACACACTGGGAGCGTTAACGTCAAGCCTCTTCAGGGAGACGACGGGTGTTGATCGGGGAAACTTTCACATGGTGGGTAGTGACGACAAAGGAAACAAAAGGGGAGGGGAGTGACCATCGTGGAGAGTTAAGGATTGACAGGAAGGGGAGAAATTGGGTGGCGACAAGTTATTAGTCAATACACACGTAAGGGAGCTCTCTTTGAGGTGCAAAGAGACTTTATGCAAAGGCTTATTTAATTATATGGTAGAGAAGCTTATACAGTGTGTTTCATGTGGTGTGGTGTGTAGCTCACATTTTCCACGACTAACGCACACATGAAAGGAGAGGCAGTGGGCTCTTCTATCTATATCTGTCAGAGGCCACCAGGGGGCCCTCACCTCCGCGGTGGAAGGAGATGACCACGTCAGCGTCCCGCCGGCTCCTCCTGCGGACGCGGATGGGCGTCACCTCCGCCCACATTCTCCACGCCGCCCGGAAGGATTTGCGGACCTCGGAGGCGCCCCCAACAGTCGGGCCGTAGCTGGAGATTCTGTGACGACAATGTATTTACTTAGGGTGACCAGACAACGTCTTTATTCGGTCTTTGTCCCGTCATAAAAAGCGTCTGGGATAACTAAATAGCCGTAAATGTCCGGGATTCGATCACATTACTACAGTGCGCTACAGTTGCATAACATATTGATTACTTTGACATTTCTCTTTATGTCCCGCCTTTTCGCGTTCCACCATTGGCCAGTCATGTAGGCTACAACTTAAGCCCTGCACGCAAACATTGACCAAACAATGTTATCGGGCTATCGTAAATTACTAAGAAACGTAATTACCTTGGGTGAAAAAATAAATAAAATTACCTTGGGTGTAAACTTGTAACTGACGGTGAACATGTGGTGCAGCGTTGAGTTGTTAAGCTAGTCCTGTATAGCGGTCGTTTTGGTTCCACCTAGCAAGCTAGCTTAGCTAACTGCCTACCTATGTCGACTGCACTATTGTAGGTTGCTTTGGACAAAAGCGTCTGCTGTAATGACTGATATGTAATGTAATGTAATGAAATGCAGTGAAATGTAGCCGTGTGAGGGGGCAACCGAACACGGAATCCCCCGCCCAGCTAGTGTTTAGAACCAATGTAACGGACGCCAGCAGGTGGTGCTGTGCAGTGAAGTAAACCTCCACGACACCTGATAATGCTAGAGGGCTCATGGGTTTTGGGTTCTCACGTTAGAGCGTCGCCTCTCCTGCAATAGTTTGTGAGTTCGAGACCCGTGGGGGACGCTAACAGTTACATTGGTGCCGTGACCCGGGTGGGGTAAGTATAACAGACTTTTGGGCATTGTGGAGTGAGGTAAACCTCACTCCACAATGCCCAAAAGACGTTCTAGCAATGAAGCTAGAGGGCCCGTGGGTTTTAGCTGCTAACATTAGTGCGTCGCCTCTCATGCCGGAGGTCGTGAGGTCGTGAGTTCGAGACCCGTGCGGGGTCACACGCACACACACTGTGACACCAAAATGGCCCACCGTGTACATAGGGTGCATAAAGACCTGTAGCTGACCGTGCTCCTCTTCCAGCGCCACGTCCGGCGGAAGGGCTCCGCGTCGGACAGGCCGCAGCGTGGCCTCCGCATGAGCGCCAGCGTGTCGGCCGTCAGCCGGCCGTCGGCGGGGAGGCCGAAGCCGCGCTGCATTTGCTTCACCGCGGCGCAGAGCGCAGTGGAGTCGTTGGTGGCGTGGGCTTCCCTCCTCTGCCTGTCGGACCCGGACGATAGGTAGCCATAGAACCTCTCTAAGAAGCTCTTGAAGGGGGGGGGGTGAGAGTGACAGTTAAACCGTTATATAACAGTAATATATAATGTATAATAATGTATTTCAAGAGATGTTTTTATCTTGTTTTGAGATTGCGTGATTATTTTTCTTGCAATAAAACATAAAAAAATTTAAAAAAAGAAAAAAAAGAAACCATGCCTTTCAAATATGAATCACTCGCTGAAAGAAAGAAAAAAGTCCTGTGTTAAGCAACAGCAGGCACACACACACACACACACACACACACACACACACACACACACACACACACACACGGATGGGGCGTCAGTAGACAGTAAAAATTCCGCACAAACCTTTAATAAAGCTAATATGCTAAAGGATGGGTCTCCTCATGCGTGGTAATTTAATTACAGGTGTCACCAACAGGCAGAGACTAAGGATTTTTACTCTTGCCTTGTCGTCGCCGTGACGGCGAGAATGAGATACACGTCTATCATCTATCGGATTTGGATGTGGATTACGTAAACAAAAATTACATTCACCGCAACATTCTACGCAATTAACCTTTGAACTCAGGGGTGCGTTTCCCGAAGCCTTCTTAACGCTACGTCGTTCGTAAATTCCACCTTAAGCTGTACCTTAACGTCTCGCCGTGTTTCCCGAAACGTTCTTAGCTAAGTATACATTCCGTAAGTGACACTTTCGTAGGGCAGGTCTGGACCTCTCTTAACTCTACCTTAGCGATGTTGTCAGCTCACTCCGCTAGTGGCCACCACTGTTCCGACCCGCACGCCTCTGAAATCAGCTGTTGGCCTAGTTTAATTTCAATCTGTGAATCAATATGTAGTTCATAACGGTAATAATATACAACAAAAATACCACATTAATGGGAATGTTTTCATGCAGAAATTGTATCACCATGACAATGATATAAAAAAGATTTAAATCAACCTTTTCTTGCCAAATAAGGTGTACTGGTAGGTGGCGCAATTAGCTGAGGTGGTGTAGCGGGAAGAGGCTTGATATCACAATCTGAGGTGGCGGGCTCGTGCCACCTTTAGGCAATCATTCGATTTACGGTTTGATAATTGAGTTTGTAAGTTTTAAATTCTATGAATATGTTCTCAGTCATGATAAATGCAATATTTTTTAGTATTCCTGCAGTGTTTTATTGATAAAGAACACCACATCCTCTCATAACGCGGTGAAGCAGTCGCTACATGGAGTTAATAGTCGATTCTCGAGCCATCGATTTCATCACCATTTCTACTAACGTCGGACGTAAGAAGGTATACCTTAAGCAGCCTCCTAAGGGATAGTTCGGGGAACACACGTAGAACAGTAAACAACTTTAGTAAGGTATACCTTTCAAGTCTTCGTAACATGCTAAGAGACAACGTTATCGGGAAACGCACCCCAGACCTGCCTTACGAAAGTGTCACGTACGGAAGGTATACTTAGCTAAGAACGTTTCGGGAAACACGGCGAAACGTTAAGGTACAGCTTAAGGTGGAACTTACGAACGACGTAGCGTTAAGAAGGCTTCGGGAAACGCACCCCAGAGCCGATGATATATTAATGTTATACCTATGGATGATTATTATGTTATACAGCACAACATGCTGTCCAAGGCTTCTTCATAATAGGAGCATGTATCAATGGTTGAGTGTGTGACCGTCAGTTAAATCTTTACCACAGCCAAAGAGTGGGGTCAAATTGCATCAATATGTAAGATGAGCTTACCTCATCTTTTATTAAAGTACAGTAGCCTGTTCAATCATGATAACTTTAAGACCAGGAATAAAACGATTGCTACCTACATTTTAAATACAATACAATTCTACCTACCTACTACATAAGCTGTTAAGTATATCCATTATATCTTTTAAAGAAAGTAAAAAAGTGTTCACAACTCAGTTTTTTATATTTTAAGTAAATTAATCTTTCCCTGAGAGTGGGTGAAATGAGACCAACAATCCCCCACAACAATCCCCCACAAAAAAAATCAATAATGTATATAAATGTATAAATGTATATTATTGAATTGATGAAATTACCTTCTCTGGAACTATGGGTGAAGCAGAAACACGTCTGAACAGTAATATAATATATTTATATCTATATATATAGATATACATATATATAATATTGAGATATATACAGTATATACAGTTTATATACAGTATATATATATATATATATATATATATACAGTATATATATATATATATATATATATATCATAACACACAATATACATATATCATTAAGAGTAAATCTTACTCTGTAGAGCCGGACCGGTGCATGTCCCCAGAAGAGGATTTTAAAACACCATGTTAGTCCACTTCACGATCTCACACACATTAAGAAGGATGCCACAAGACACAAGACAAAAATGCAGAAGAGAGTCTATCGCACATGCTACTCTCTGGGACCCTGTCCTGATCCCGCGTATCCATCCATAAATACCTTTGCAAACAGCACTTCGTCCTCTGACGGTGCAGGTGGGACAGGCGGAGTGCCTGGGGACCGCAGGGGAAAGCCATGGAGCTCGCTGGGCACCAGAAGGACCAGGAGGCCCAGCCAGAGCGTCCCCATCTCTGCGAGGCCCGTCCCCGCCAGGACAGCATCCGTCTGTGTTTCGGCTTGCTGGTACACGAGGGACTGTGACTGTGTGTCGAGGTGCTGAGGAGACCACCTGAATCACACCCTCAATTATGTCTGGGTGCCTGTGTGCATGTGTGTTTGTGTGTGTGTGTGTGTGTGTGTGTGTGTGTGTGTGTGTGTGTGTGTGTGTGTGTGTGTGTTTCAGTGTTGTGTGCGCGTGTGCATGTGTGTTTGCGTGCTCCTGTCACGACCGGCTCAGTGGGCCTCATGAAAGCGGGGTCTCATACCTAAACACTATGAAGGCACACTCCACATACCGGCTCACACTCTGTACATGTGTGTTATCAGCCATGTGTTTACATATCCATGAAACATAATAACAAGGTGTTTTTTGGGGGCAACGGATAACAGTACTCAAGTCGTAGCCTGAAGACACAGAGGGTCTCTCTATAGCAGGATTACAGTAGTTTACTTTTTACTGAAGCTTTATTAGCTGCAGCCTTTGTTGACAAGCCACTACAGCAAATTAAATTGTTGTGGGTGATGGATCTAAGTCATTATTGTTCATTATAACAATGTGGTCCCATTGTTGAAGCCATTGACCACAAACCATATGGCGCTGAAAAGTTCCAAGTGGTGCGGATTTAATAAAAACATGTTACGTAAATGATATGATCTTAAACCTCAGACAAGGTCACTTTAAAGTAAAGTCCTAAAAGAAAATGACAGACTGTAAATTTCCCATTTCGTAATCAGGCAGTCAAACGATTCAAAAGAAATATCAAGATCTTGAGGAAGTGTGTCATCGTGTGTTAGTCACATACAAAATCTGTTGAAGAATGAGTCGTTTACAATCAATTATTAATTTAATTAATATACATTTTTTTATTGATATTAGCCTATAGTTTTAGCCTAGTCTCAGTATACTGAACATAAAGACATGGTTGTAGACATTAGAACCAGCCATGTAAACAAACAAATGAATAAACCAACTGGAGACCACTCAGAAGAGCACATACATACCTATGCCACACCAAATAGTCCCCATTGCCCCATTATTTCGGATGCTAAACAATCCCTCTAAACTTTCTGAAGCAACAGTTGTTCACCATTTCATCCAGTCCATTAATCATTTAGCCTTTTTTCCCCTGCAGATCCAGATCCGAATCCTGGATCCAGATTCATAACCGGATCTGCAGTCAGGGGTCCGGATTCATATCCCGATATTTCCATTAATGTCCTTAAATCATAATTGGCATTCCACCTAAAACCTCACCAAATTGTATGCAAACATGTTGGTAACTTTGTGAAATAATACACAATAGAGTAGAATCCTAGAATAGAATCCTTCAGAAAAATCCTGGATCCAGATCTGTGGCAAAAGTTGTGTCCAATTCCGTACATTTCTCTTTGAGAAAAGAGTGACCTTGCTTCAAGACAGACAAACAGACTGGGGTGAAAACGAACCCTTCCGGTCCATTTTCGATGGCGGAGGTAATAAAGAACCAAAACAAATAAGATAACAGAAGCAAATAATTTGACATTTCCTTCCATGGGTGCTTTAGCAATGACTCTCCCATAATCGATGATTTAATCTTACAGCCCATGGACACAAACACCCAACGCTATTGTGAATCCTCTGAGGACCTGAACCACGATGCCCTTGGGTTGCCCTGCAGTACTCAGACCCCACGGGAGGCTGTCAATCTGCCGCTCTGTAATCTAAAGCTGGAGGATTTAATCCTCTTTATTGGTCACATACATGTACACACAGTGAGATTAGTTTCTCTGCATTTAACCCATCCTAGAATAAGAAGCAGTGGGCAGCTATTGAATATACAGCGCACAGGGAGCAGTGTAGGGGTCTGGTGCCTTGCTCAAGGGCACCTTGGCAGTGGCCAGGTGTTTCGGGGACTTGAACCGGCAACCTTCCGGTTTTCCGAGCCGAGTCCCAACAGACTAGAGCTATCCTGCCGCCCCCACCCCCTAACGGCATCAGAAGTTGGCAAATCTAAGCTTAACATACGGTGTCTTCACTTTCAAACCACCTGTTGGTTAAAATGACTCTATATATAAAGTAGTATATAAGTAGTGGTGAGCACCCCAATGGCCATGGCTTAGAGGGAATAGATTCATCTGATGTTGGCACACCTACTCTATATGTTATCGTGCATTCTTAGGCCTACGGTTAAAATGCCTTCAGTTTCAGTTGTATTCAGTTAAATGCAGGTGAACATAGGGTCAACGCTAAAATTAAATGTGTTTGAGAAAAACAGGTCAATAGCAGCACTAGTCATATAAAGATAAAATCTGATTAAAAATAATTT
Source organism: Muraenolepis orangiensis (assembly GCA_027704905.1). Taxonomy (NCBI): domain Eukaryota; kingdom Metazoa; phylum Chordata; class Actinopteri; order Gadiformes; family Muraenolepididae; genus Muraenolepis; species Muraenolepis orangiensis. The sequence continues at coordinate 5,094,695 of CM051011.1, read as the reverse complement.
AATGATATAAATAAAATACAACCCTATGTCAATATAGTTGTAGAAGTAGACCCCGTGGACACACAGGAAACAGGAGTGTGTGTGTGTGTGTGTGTGTGTGTGTGTGTGATGGCTGGTTTATCCTGTGTGCCCTGATCACTTATGCACCACAGGTGTGCAGCCTCACTTAGCCCCAATGCTCAAACCAGCCACCAACCACACACACACACACACACACTCCACAATATTCAAATGAGGATATGTGTGTCAAATGTAAAGTTTATACAGAAGTATTGCACATTGGGAATGTATTAATCCTGGTACAATAGCAGCAGTCATGGTTAATAGCTAAGCAGATATGTTTAGCTCCATGAGTTCAGAGGGTCGTCGGTCGGCCGATGAGGATGGCAGAAAAGATCACCGGGAGTGCACTTCCATGCATTGAGGAGATCTTTAGGACCAGATGTCGGAAGAAGGCCATCTCAATCACTAAGGACCCTAACTACCATCTCTTCTCCCCTCTACTGTCCGGTCGCCGGTTCCGCAGCATCCGTACCAGGTTCATGGATAGTTTTAATCCACAGGCAGTGAACTGAACCGCCTACTGAACTGCTAGGAGTGATGTTAATGACATAGTGTAATGTCATTAACATTACACTATCAAACTTTGCTGGACTTTCTGGACTCATTACAGTTACTGCACTGTGCTGCACTTTATTCATGATGCTGCTGTACTACTGGCACTTTAAATGCTTTTAAATCTTTTTGCACAATACAACACACGTACATATCATCCATCAGTCACTTTATTGTTCTTTTTATGTTCATTTTTATTGTGTATAGTATTTGTATAGAATTGTTTTAGGAATTCTTACTGCGGGAGGGAATGGGGAGTAAGCAATTCCATTGTACTTGCTTATAAAACACGTTCTGTCTCTTGCAGAAGCCTGGTGGCCCGGTGGTTCGGTGGTTCTTAAGTTGTTGTTCAGTGTGCTGCCAGTGTTGTGCTGTGCCGCTTCCACCGTCTCCTCTGTACTGGTTTACAGGCTGTGGGCAGAAAAGCTCCGGTGCCAGGCGGCGAAGCAGCCTGTCAGCAGGCCCCCGATCTACAGGTGCACCTGTGCATCTTCTCATAGAAATATAGAAATAGAGCCGCCACTGGCGAGCCTTCTGTCTGTGTGTCTCGTGTCAAAGCACACACCGACGCTATGTTGACCCTTTCCACCTCAGCAACCAATCCCACCCCCCAACTGTCTCCTGTAGTCATTACATTACATTACAGTCATTTAGCAGACGCTTTTATCCAAAGCGACTTACAATAGTGTGTTTCAACAAAGGAAGGGGAGAGAACAACTCGTCACCAGAAGTCAAAAGTGCATTTCATTTCTAACAAGTCTCCAAGAACTGAACTGTCATCCATCATCTCTGTAGTTTTACTGACTGTCATTAATGATGACATCTGGGCTGTGTTTGGCGGCACCGTCAGTAAGTGAGTGCAGGAGGGGGAGCACTCCCCTGAGCACTGTTCAAACTATGGACTTTTCTTAATGGATTAAGCTGCAGTATAAAAGTGACATAGTGCAGGTTAAATAATGTATGTGTATTTTTTAATATAGGCCTACAATTGTATATATTTATATTTGTATAACTAATAAGAGATAACAGATAGATAGAACTAAAAACAGATCCTGTATTGATCCTGACCCTGTGACTACAACAATATGACACCTGCTAGGCAATCTCTGTTCCAACCCCACAAACATGATAAACCCATTTAAAATGTCCATGCTGGAATCCCTGTGTGGGGCGGCAGGATAACTCAGTCTGTTGGGACTTGGCTCGGCCACCAGGGTCCTCACCCGCACCTCACAAGCCCTGGCAGCACATCACACCCACCCTCATCCACCTCCACTGGCTCCCGGTCAAGTTACGTGTCAAATATAAAACGCTCCTTTACCCCTTCCCAGGGGTCTGTGGTCCCCGCCCCCCTTAACTTAACAGACCTCCTCCACCCCCCTATACCCCTTCCCAGGGGTCTGTGGTCCTCGGACACGGGCCTGCTCTCCATTCCCCATTCCCGCCGCCTCCCAACTGTTGGAGACAGAGCGTTCTGTGTGGCGGCTCCCACCCTCTGGAACTCTCTTCCTGGAGAGATCCGCAACACAGTCTCCCTGGACATTTTCTAAATAACCCTCAAAACTCATCTGTTCACCGGGGATGGGTTTGACCTCAAACAGTCATTTTGTAGTCTAATTTTAACTCCCGATCAAAGTGGCCCGATCACACGGTATAAAAACAAGAGCACGGATTGGTCATTTCCAGTGTGAGCAAGCAGCAGGCCGGTGGCCGTGCGTTTCAGTGTGTGAGTGAGTTATGCGTGGGAGTGAGACCGTGAGTCAGCGCCAATGAAGCGCTCAATGAGTGAAGGCCTAAAGATAAAGCCCCTCTCTGCACTTTCTGTTGGGTGATTGAATGTTATGTTGCTACCAATAAGCACTCAACACGGTCGAAATGTATGAATCTTGCCATCAGGTGACACGGCATCATTAAGGGAAACATGGCGGGAGGGAACACACGCACACACACATACACGCACACACAAACGTGCGCGCACACACACACACAATACGAACTACAACCTGTGTACGGCCACACCTCACACCTGCATGACTAACCTGATACCAGGTACAGTCCCGCTTTCCCTACTGGCTGCGTGTTATTGATTAAGTAGGCCTACCATGGTAGGTATATCGGTGGATCGGTATCACTACATCCATTACGATCTTATACTATTATTATCCTGTGATGTCTACATATTGAGTATATTTCACCAGTTGTTTGGACGGGCATGCGATTGCCCCACAGTTACATGAATACACGGTGACGAAAAAGAAGGTGTGAAATATTTGCAGAAAGAGGAAGTGAGCAGAAATAATATGTGGTTATAGTCCTTTGTAAATGTTTTCATCAGCTTTAATGTCGCCACATTTGCATAACCATACACAGACCGGCGCACAGGGCACCGAAAAAGAAAGAGAGAAAACAAGTCAATCATTGTCAAGTCATTGGCAGTTACTGCTTTTACTGGTCTGAAAGAAATGAAGTGGTAAAATATAGCTAGAATCACAGATGTTTTTAAAACAATAGAGAATAAAGAGCTGAGAAGCACACATTGAAATTAATGGTTGGTCGTAATAGCCTTTTGCATACGGTAGGGTGTTAGTGAGTTAGTGTAACAGTAGTCTAAAGAGAGGGCCGGAGAACACAGTACACATGGAAGCCTATTTTTCCTTTAGTTGAAAACGGACATCAAGGCATCTCGGATCACACTCGCTGCAAGGATAAAAATAAGGCACACCCGTCGACAAATGTTGACCCCCCCCCCCCTGCCAGGCGACAAACATCTTATAGAGACCAACACATGCTAAATAGTGTCCATTTTGTGCTCATGAGTTTACACTTAACAATCCCACAGTTTGTGGGGGTGCATATGGATGATGGATGGAGGTTTACTGCCAGTATGGTGAACCTGAGCGCTGATCCTTCAAACAAACAAATACAAAATATGATAAACATATACATACATACACTACTATATCTATATTATACACATATAACATGACATATACATGAACAGTCTTGCAGGCCTCTCAAGGCCATTTTCCATGCTGGACCCTTTCTCCAATTTGTCAAAACACATTTGGTTCAGGAACACAATGAGAATTGAGGGTCGTTTTCCACTTGTTATGACAACAAACAGTGAGTGATATAGAACACTATGCCATCTGGCGGTTACATGTATATTTCATCAGAACAACTGTATCCCGTTATGTGCCACATCTGTTTGGTGACATCGAAATCATACATTTAACAAAATAGAACATTTAAATTAGAAAAACAAAACAAACATTTCAATTTTGAAATCCCATTTCGACACGCAACATGGATTAGCTTTTAGCTGTATGTTGATATTACTCAACCTGAACTTAAGTTAAACCACTAAACAAAACAAATGAGAAGCTACATGAAATGGTTTAACCACATTACAGTTTAAATAAACCTCCTTCCAGTGTATCAATTCTAGCCAACTTCAGTCATACCTACTCCGACAGTGTCTCAAAGTACTCATCCCCAGTTATGGAAATATTGCCAATGTAACAATGCAGGCTTCAATTGACGTTGTTCCTTGCTTTGGCAGGTTTGTTATTTGTTTCGTAATTGGCGTAGTAAATCCATAAAGATTTCTGTTGCTCGTTCAGCAACGACAACATTAACGTTTCAATAACAACCCTTTTGAATTAGCAATGATTACGGCTAATAACAATAATAATTGTAATAATATTTATTTAAAAAAACAAAAACACTTCCGTTTCCTGACACTTCCTATTGGTACACTGAATTTTAGCAAGCCCTCAGTAAAAATCAGAGGGCATGGTGGATGGTGCAGTGAGGAGGTGCACCTGCCCATCTGGTGGTGTACTGGTGTACTGGGGGGGGGGGGGGGGGGGGGAGAGAGAGCCAGGTCATTGGCAGAGTCTCTGCTGGGCTGTTTGTGAGCCTGGTTATGGCAGCAGCCACCGCATGTGGAAACAGCCCCATCTGTCTTCAGGCGGTCTTCTGAGGCCCGATGTGCAATGTGGGCCAAACGCCCCATAAAAACTGCACACATGTATTGCATGAAGATGAATTAGGCTGCGTGATAATGGGACACTGGGTTTGTGTATAGAAAAGTGTGTGTGTGTGTGTGTGTGTGTGTGTGTGTGTGTGTGTGTGTGTGTGTGTGTGTGTGTGTGTGCAAAAGGTGCTTACATACCTTCACATTTGGTCTGTACTTGAGGTAGCTTAATCGGATCTGAAGGCTGTAATAAGGGAAGATCATTGTTCATAGATAATACCGTTTATAGATAATAATGTATTCATATATAGTATTATTATATTTAACCTCTACTAGGTATGTTTTCTCATTAGCAGCCTCTAGTGGCTTGAGTCGTAGCTGCAATTGTATCTACATCATTTTGAGCACTGAGATGGTCTGAGATATTCAACGGAATAAAACAATTTACAGAGAAAAATTCCCTCCATGAATCGAAACATTGATGGGCCCGTCAATGTATAACTGTCTAGTTTAGAATTGTTATGGAGTAAATAGCTACAGTAGAAAAATGACATAGTGCATGTTTAACACAACATTAAAACGTTTTCGTAAAATCATAATGTTTTAAACTAACTTTTTTAATTGACCCCATATGTTTACCTGAGCAGTATGTGTAGGTAGGACCCCAAGCCTGTGAAGATATGCCACCAGGCATGAAACTGTGTCACCACTCCAACACCAGGGGGCAGTGTTTTCCTGCTGGCTCTAACGAGACACAAGGAGACACACCAACTTCAGCAGCACCATGGAACATACAGTAAATGTCATCGTATCTACTAGAATTGCTCATAGGACTTTGCATTACATGTCTTAGTCAGCGTTGTGCTTATAGATACATGACAAACAGTGGACATGGTGCGCCAACTGTTTTCGAAATTAAAATAATTATTAATTTAAAAAACACCTCACTTCCTTACCTTAATGAGTCACAGACTAGATTATCAATATTCCACAGCAGGAACCCTAACAGGAACACCCCAAGAGAGGTGTAGCACATAGACCTGAGCCTGGGGTAGACCCTGTAGTAGTAGTAGTAGTAGTAGTAGTAGTAGTAGTAGTAGTAGTAGTAGTAGTAGAAGAAGTAGAAGTAGAAGAAAAATAAGAAAAATACACTTCATAGTGAGTGGCCGTTTCTGTGGTACGATGGCACTTTGTAATCTTGTTGTTTTTCTTTCTTGTTCCTCCCTCTCGTCTTTCAGCGGCCAACTTACCAGGTAACTATGAAGATAGATCGGATTACCAGGGCTGCTACCAGCGCACCGTACATGACCTAAAAAATGGAAAGGAACATGAATAACATGAATACCCTTCGCCTGACACAAACAACACAAAGGGCGGCAGTAGCTCACTCCGTTGGGACTTGGCGCTTGTGAACCGAAAGGTCACCGGTTCAAGTCCCTGAAACACCCGGGCACTGCTGAGGTTCCCTTGAGCAAAGGCCCCAGACCTCCCTACACTGCTCCCCGGGTACTGTGTATATATAAATAGCTGCACACCACTCCTAATACTAGGATGGGTAAAATACAGAGAAACACATTTCACTGTGTGTGTACATGTGTATGTGACCAAGAGGATTCAATCCTCTAGATTGAGAAAAGGCTTTTGTATATTATATAAGAATAATATAGTTAGAGGTTCACTCCGCACAACTGATTTACTTACTAGCTACTTAAATACTACATTTGGTTTTAAAGTCATCTTTTGAGACCAATGTGTAAGTTGAATTGAATGCGGCAATTTGATTTAAGTGGACTGTATTCCAACACAGGAAACGTTTCCCGCTCACGTCTCGTGTGTGTGCCGCCATGCAAGTGGTGTGTTCAGTAAACAATGAATTTAGCCAAAGGAGCAAACAATGGTAATGTGTGTTTACATTGTCCTGACCTAGGCTCTTAAGGACCGCTGCGGGCCTTTCTGTATTTACCAGGTAAACGTCGTAAACACTGTGTGCTCACGGTTAGAATCTGTATTTAGCATGTATGTTCGATATGTATATCGTACATGTTTATTAAGTATGTATGTATGTATGTATGTATGTATTGTATGTATGTATGTATTGTATGTATGTATGTATGTATGTATGTATGTATGTATGTATGTATGTATGTATGTATGTATGTATGTATGTATTGTATGTATGTATGTATGTATGTATTGTATGTATGTATGTATGTATGCATGTATGTATGTATGTATGTATGTATGGTATGTATGTAGGTATTGTATGTATGTATGTATTGTATGTATGTATGTATGTATGGGGTGACTCCCGCTGCGAGCATTTCTCCCGCCTTTCGAACAATGGTTTTGCCTAACATGCCAGTTGGTGTTGCCACGGTTAAATGGGATTCACTTTGTATTGGCCTGAGTATTGAGTTTCTAAAATGTATTTATGAACTATGAATAATGCTTTTCCTACTGTAAACTGCATGCGTGGATACGGACCGTAGAAACCTAACCTGTTCATAGTCTTATAAACTGTGCAACCTAGATCGATGTTGATGCAATGGCCAACCGACACACTGATACAAACAAATGAGGGAAACACCCGTACACACAAGGCTGAACTCTGACCTGGTGAAAGACCGGTTCCTTCCATTGAAGGTAGACCTACAAAAGATAAGGACAAGAAAGCCTAAATGTAAAAAACGAACTAAATGTAATGACTAAATGTCCCATAGTTCAAAGTCAATAGTCGCTGTTTACATGGCACTCAGTTAATAATATAATTTAAAAAAATGTAATATAGAAAATGTGCAGAGAATGGTAACTTACCACACTGACGGAGACACTGAAGACAAATAATATTGTAATGGTGAGAAAACTAATGGTGTTCTTTTGCTTGAAGCATTCGTATCTAAAACAAAAAAGAAAAACAAAAAAGAAAGAAAATTGGACAGATGCTCAAACTGATGGACCTAAGCAATATTCAAAGACACTTTACTATAGTATCTGTTATCCAATCACAAAACGTCAGTTACAAGAACACACCAACGTCACAACTGTGGAGGGCAGGTTAAACTAATATTGGTGAGTGTGTCTAGACTTCAGATCGATGCCACACTTTAAAGCCTTGAAAAGTGCTTTACGTGGTGTCAATAAGACGATTACTTTCTAAAGGCCGGCCACACTTACAAGCAGTAGACAAAGAAGCATGTTCCGTATATCATTGGCAACTCGTCCAGTAACTGTGGAAAATGCAAATAGAGGCAAATATTTAAGGGGGAAAAAATCGTATTACTCACACTTAATAGCCTAGAATGCCAGCAAAGAATAACAACAGTGTGTACTCCTAGTCCCAGCCTTTTAGAGGGGAATAAAGCTGCCAACATATTATTCATCATTTGTGATACAATGTAGGGACGAATATCAATCAAAACAGCATCTTAACTTTAAATAAAACTCCCTCGTGAGTTACGATCAAAGCATCACTCCCAATCAGAGGGTCCCAAACTATTATTATTATTTTGAACGGTTAATAGTGACAATTTATCATAACACACATTTTCATGATTCATCTTTGCGCTGTAGTATTAGGCCTATAGCGTTATTTGTGTTATTAGTATGAATAGTGGTAGTATCTGTATAGCCATAGAGTAGCAGTAGTAAGTACAGTAGTAATAGTAGTATAAGCAGTAAGTACAGTAGTAGTAATAGTAGTAGTAGCAGTAAGTACAGTAGTAGTAGTAGTAGTAGCAGTAAGTACAGTAGTAGTAGTAGTAGTAGTAGTAGTAGTAGTAGTAGTAGCAGTAAGTACAGTAGTAGTAGTAGTAGTAGTAGTAGTAGTAGTAGTAGCAGTAGTAGTAGTAGTAGTAGTAGTAGTAGTAGTAGTAGTAAGTAGTAGTAGTAGTAGTAGTAGTAGTAGTAGTAGTAGTAGTAGTAGTAGTAGTAGTAGTAGTAGTAGTAGTAGTAGTAAGACATAGTAGTGGTAGTAGTAAGTACAGTAGTAGTAGTGGTAGCAGTAAGACAGTAGAGTAGTGGAATAATTAATAACAGTAGTAGTAGTAGTAGTAGTAGTAGTAGTAGTAGTAGTAGTAGTAGTAGTAGTAGTGGTAGCAATAAGTACAGTTGTAGTAGTGGTAAGACAGTAGAGTAGTGGTAGTAGTTAGTACAGTAGAGTAGTGGAAGTAATAATAACAGTAGTAGTAGTAGTAGTAGTAGTAGTAGTAGTAGTAGTAGTAGTAGTAGTAGTAGTAGAAGTAGTAGTAAGACAGTGATATAAGTGGTAGTAGTAAGAACAGTAGTAAGTGGTAGTAGTAAGAACAGTAGTAAGTGGTAGTAGTAAGAACAGTAGTAAGTGGTAGTAGTAAGAACAGTAGTAAGTGGTAGCAGTAAGAACAGTAGTAAGTGGTAGTAGTAAGAACAGTAGTAAGTGGTAGTAGTAAGAACAGTAGTAAGTGGTAGTAGTAAGAACAGTAGTAAGTGGTAGCAGTAAGAACAGTAGTAAGTGGTAGTAGTAAGAACAGTAGTAAGTGGTAGTAGTAAGAACAGTAGTAAGTGGTAGTAGTAAGAACAGTAGTAAGTGGTAGCAGTAAGAACAGTAGTAAGTGGTAGTAGTAAGAACAGTAGTAAGTGGTAGCAGTAAGAACAGTAGTAAGTGGTAGTAGTAAGACAGTCATAGTAGTGCTGGAAGTAAGAACAGTAGTAGTAGCGGTAGTAGTAAGAACAGTAGTAAGTGGTAGTAGTAAGAACAGTAGTAAGTGGTAGTAGCAAGAACAGTAGTAGTAGTGGTGGTAGCAGTAAGAACAGTAGTAAGTGGTAGTAGTAAGAACAGTAGTAGTAGCGGTAGTAGTAAGAACAGTAGTAGTAGTAGTGGTAGTAGTAGTGGTAGCAGTAAGAACAGTAGTAGTAGTAGTGGTAGTAGTAAGAACAGTAGTAGTAGTAGTGGTAGTAGTAAGAACAGTAGTAGTAGTAGTGGTAGTAGTAAGAACAGTAGTAGTAGGGGTAGCAGTAAGTGTTAGCAGGTGCTAACTGAAGCCCACCTGCATCTCGTACAGTAGAGTCATATGGAAGCACCAGGACCCAACACCAACCGCTGGGTGACAACACAACGCCACAACGTCAGACTGACACTGATAAGAGCTGCAAAGCTTGCATTGTTATTATCTCTCTCGCTTCCTTTGTTAACAACATCTCACACACACACACACACACACACGCTGGAGTGTTTTATTTGCTTGGAGGGCGTTGGAAGGCTTGGCAAGACTGACCTGCCAGTCCCAGGAAGGAGCAGGTGTAGCGAAACTCCAGGCCATCCCTGTAGGTCTGTAGTGCTCCGTAGAGGGGAGGGAGAATCATGATCAGGTTGCTCACCGTGTTCCCTGTGAGACAGACAGAGACAGAGAGACAGAGACAGAGAGACAGAGACACAGACAGAGAAAAATAAAGAGATACAGAGAGACAGAGATAGAGAGACAGAGAGACAGAGATACAGAGACAGAGATACAGAGACACAGAGACAGAGACAGAGAAAAATAAAGAGATACAGAGAGACAGAGATAGAGACACAGAGACAGAGAGAGACAAAGACAGAGACAGAAATACAGAGAAAGAGAGACAGAGACAGAGAGACAGACTTTCATAGTAAGTAGCCACTGAAAAAAGGTTTGGCATGATACACCAATAGCATCAAGGTGGTGACCGTAACCACACATGATAACAACTAGGCACCTGGAATATCTGGTCTGGGATGGACACGGCAGTGACAATGTCTGGTATTGAAGTGAGAACCACAGAATCATCCGTTCTATGTGGTTGCATGGAAATACACTCACTAGTCACTGGAACACAAGCAGAGTTCAAAGTTCAACTTCAAAAAGCCTAGTCTTGCTATAGCTTCCTTTGTATTCTGTGTGTAGTTGTATGTGTGCGTGTGTGTGTATGTGCGTGTGTGTGTGTGTGTGTACCGTTGCGGTGTACCGCATTTTGATAAGAGATTAGGCATAACTGGCCTAACTGACATTGAAGCCTCATTTATCTGTAGGGCGAGGACTTTCTACGTGTGACTTTCGGGTTGTAAAATCATGGCAAGCGCATATAGTGTACAGGGAACAGCAGCCCATATGGTGTGTCTCTGAAGTTACTCAATATTGTATGTACAGGTCCACAAAGTCTCCAAACTATGCTGATTTACACTCCAAACAGCGGCAGGATAGTTTAGTCTGTTGCGATTTGGCTTGGGAACCGGAGGGTCACCGGTTCAAGTCCCCGAAACACCTGGGGCACTGCCGAGGTGCCCTTGAGCAAGGCACCAGATCCCTACACTGCTCCCCGGGCAGCTGTATATACAATAGATGCCCACTGCTCCTAATACTAGGATGGGTTTAATGCAGAGAAACACATTTCACTGTGTGTGCATGTGACCAATAAAGAGGATTCAATCCTCCAGATTTAGATTTAGTGTGTGCTATTACAAGGATTACAATGCCGATGCCCTCTGTTCTGTCTCTCCCATGGACAATGGGACATGCCAGCCTCTGTCAAATAGACGTGGATTGTCGATTGTACGCCAGGGTCGCTTGATGCCAAACGGTGTGTTGCCATGTGTGCAAATGGCCACCTCACCAGGTGATGTGTGACGTGTGACGTGTGCTCAAACTTAACGGTCGCGTTAGGCGTCGCCAGATCACCAGGGTGTGTTTAGTAGGCGGTTATTGCATTGCGTTTGACAGCAATTATACAGCCGGGACCAAATACTGTACTACCAATACAATAGGTTAGTCATACATGGACCACACCTCCTAACATAACAATATTATCATCTTATATATATTCTCCAAGATTGTACAACTATGTTATAGAGTAAACGCCTTTGCCAATTGGTACTTAGTACCATAGGTGCTGAACGACTACAGTAGGTGCACTTGCTGTAAGAAGTACTCCCCAGCGAGATTCAATATTCTTTATTTCGCCCATGTGTAACAAGCACAATGGACCGCTTACTCCCCCATGCACTCCCTCTAAAAGACAGGACGGACCAGCTGCTGCATCTCAGCGGAACGGAACGTTGTTGATGCTATCTGGTGGTTGGTTACACCTCTCTCCTCCTGGGTCTCCTGTGGACACCTCCTGTGGACAGGAGGTCTACAAGTCGGTGTGCAGCCCGGGGTGCTGCACCTTGCAGAGTGGATCTCCAACATCATGGGCATGCCATGGTGGGCATGGACATTCGTGTGAGATGAGTAAACTGTGTGTGTGTGTGTGTGTGTGTGTGTGTGTGGTGTGTGGTGTGTGTTGTGTGTGTGTGTGTGTGTGTGTTGTGTGTGTGTGTGTGTGTGTGTGTGGTGTGTTGTGTGTGTGTGTGTGTGTGTGTGTGTGTGTGTGTGTGTGTGTGTGTGTGTGTGTGTGTGTGTGTGTGTGTGTGTGTGTGTGTGTGTGTGTGTGTGTGTGTGTGTGCAGAACCAGAATGGTCCTGTGCACTCCTACAGTGATACTTAACACACTTCCACGGCAGCACGGATTCATTCAAACGCAATACGACATGCAATAAGCGACACACACACACACACATAACAACACACATTGACAGTGTCCGTCTTAAGGCTAAAATCAGGCGTCTCTAGGCTGGTTTGTAGTAGTAGTAGTAGCCTGGATCGTAGACTGTACATGCTGTACAATGCGGGGTCTTTGTGTGCAAAGAAAAAAAGAAGGAGCTTGAAAAATAACAGTAATGAATAATAATGCAGCAGCAGCAGCTCTACGATGTTGACGTTGTTTCAGAGGCTACCTTAACCACGGGTTATGGACAATCACGCACACGCTGCTCATACTACATTTTGGCATGTAAACGCATTTCCACCCCATGTTGCAGGGCTCCTATATATATATATATCTGTACTTACAGAATTCGGCGATGTAATACGACACGACATAGTTCTCTTCGCACCAGTCGAGCGTGGAGGTCGGCCGGCCCCAGTAGCCCTGCCTGTCCGCCGAGGGAGCCATGATGAAATAAACCAGTGAAGAAAGAAGGGAGGGTGGCTGAGGCTGAGTCTGAAGAACCAGGCTGATCAGCAGCTTCTCTCACAACCTCCTGCAGCCTCCAGCCTCCTTTATTTATCCTGCTGCTCTCGCCACCCGACCGAGCGTCATCATTAGAGGCGCCGATACCGCGAATCGGAGGGGGCGGGTCTTACTGATAAATTAGAAGATGATTGACAAGTGAGTGTCGCGAGTGTTTGTGTTTCAGGAGAGCTTACGTTCGTTCGGGCCGTACAGTACTTATACGGGGCTCGAACCCGTGCCCTTCGTTCTGTCTGTCTGTGAGGCACGACGGGATGGGATGCTGAAACGACGTGTGGAATTAATTGAACTAATTCAGATCGATTATATTTTTTATACTAATGATATTTAAAAATGATATTGACTTTAGGCTAAACTAAATGAATGTATGAATTATGAATTACAGTATTTGTATCCAATTTCAGGTATTTTGTGTACCCATTCATCTGAAATCCATTCATCCTCATTTCCAGTTGTATGATAATATGCAGGGTGAATGAAACGTCTATATTACTATAAACATAAACGCCATGATATTAACAGCCACAAACACCTCTAGGTGGCGACATACACAAAAATTCAAATTCAAATCGATTAAGAATTAAAACAACTCTGTCTGTAGTCTATAATGTCTGTTTCAATTCATGTTTTCTTATTATCAAAAGAAGCAAACAACCACAACAGCCAAAAACAAATATCACTTTACAAAATATTTGCGAAAACCAAGTACACCAAACGTTAGAAAGAAAAGATAACAAATGCATGGACTGTGACCAGCAGATTTTGAATTGTAGTTAGTTAGTTATTAGTTGTGATGATGTGGAATAAATTGGATGAAACTCAAAAGGGATGCAGACAGTGACAGTGTGGCTTGACACACTGCACTTACATCATGACATCATTACATGTTCCCCTGAGTAGCAATAACGATGTGCAAGGTAATGTATGGTCACCAAATCAACAATTATTTCCACTGCTTTCAAGTAAATTCTCCTTTTTGTGGTGAAAGCCTACTTTAATTGAACATTCAGCCAATTCAATCCCAAAAAGTATATGTTAAAGTCACTGATTCAGGAGATTATACTTAATATAAGCATTCATTTTGGACGCTATCTATCTTGTTTAACAAAAAAAATGCCTGCCACGTGGTGACGCAGTTTTTGGACAAAGCTAAATCACATACACACACTTTTGAGTCTGCATTGTGAAATACTATTGGCATCGCGATAGGTCAAAGGAATGTATCATATCCCACAAAAAAGTGTGAATTTTGCATTACAAATGATATATAACAGAACCATACATGCACTCACTCACTCATACACACACTCACACACAGACAAAAACAAAATAGAGAATACAAAAAAGGTGGGAATTGTGGTCACAACATGGCGTTACAATTCATCCCTTATCTTGTCTCCCTTGGGCCGGACCATCCTGCCCATGTAAAGGATGGACTTGGTCTTCTGGTCCTTGACCAGGAAGAGAAAGGGATGGTCGGCGTAGAAGAGCTTGGGGTCCTTCATCTTCTCCAAGCCGTAGATGGTGGGGTCTATGGGGTTCCCCTCCGTATCCCACTCCACGGCCGAGGCGTGGAAGACGTTGGCCAAGTAGAGATTCTTCTTCCCCGAGATGTTCGACAGGTCCGCCTTCGACTTGTTCACCGCCTCCGTCAGACCCAGTTCTCCCAGGTGTTTCTTCAGAACCATTATAAAAAACAGGTAGAGGTGAGATAACAAACGCAGAGGTCTATCATATGCAGAGGTTATGAAGTTAAGAGGCCAGACCAGGGCGGATGTTCTTGCTTTCAGTTCCCCCTTTTGTTTCTGTTGTGTCACGCTACCAGTACATGTATGCCCACCCATTCGGAAACCTATTACACTCCAGCCATCCCTAGAAGGAAAGATCGCTCTGCTGTGTTCCTTCTCACCGTTTGTCACCTCTGTCGTCACGGCCCTAAACAAACTCACCATCTGATGTTTCCTGTGTTCTCTGTGCTCTTTATGAAATTAATACTTGATGTAATGTACACCGGTGGCAATGAATTACCTCTCTGGAGGACAATTTAATCTAACCTAATCGAATCAAATCAAATCTCCCTGTTCTCTGGTTCTCCATGTGAGTCTTGCCGGCTCCCCGTTAGGAGGCTGAGGGTGTCTCAGGGTGACCTGGTTTTGGGACCGACCTGCAGGTTGTGGCTGACTTCCATGCTGACTTTGGGCAGGGACAACGCCACCGCCTTCTCCTCCATCTTGGCCACCCAGGTGTCCAGCTGCTTCCTGGTCAGCAGCTTCTCCAGTCTCCCCAGAGGCTCCGCTTGGAGGGGCATGATGAAGATCACCGAGGACTTCTTGTGGGCCAGCGGGACGCTCAGCACCGTGAGCTTGTTCTCCACGTCCTCGTAGTAGTCGTACAGGCCTGTGTGGAGCGGAGAGACACACACACACACACACACACACACACACACACATACACACAAACACACACACACACACACACACACACACACACACACACACACACACCACATGTACGCCATACAACATAGTGATTATGGGTGCAATTTTATTGTTCATACCCCGTCTGACCATATATTATCTAATCGTATTCTATCGTATTCTAAATATTGTTGCATCCAGTAAGACTGAAATATACACGCAACTCTTTCCCACTTACTTCACGATTTTCCCCGGATTGTTACACAATCCACCCAATCAATATGAGAGCGAGGCCATGCTGACACTAGACTTTTAAAAAAAAGGTCTCATCTGTTGGCACGATGCCTTCTCTCCATGTGTTTCTAGCGTGTCCTAACCTGTGCGGTGCATCATCTGCACTGACACGGTGAAGCCCCGGGACACCAGGAACACACGGTCGTCCACCATCTTGTGATGAAACTGTTCATTCCAGTGGGCTGTGGTAGCAAACAAGGGTAAACCAAATTTCAGAGAGCGTTCGTCACAATTCAGCAAACGGACAAACGCTACTCCAACAACAACAACAACAACAACAACACAAGTTGCAAGTTCCCAGAAGTTCACAGAACTCACGTTTGAAGAACATAGCGTTGATGATCATGGCGCCGTCCGTCTTCTCCACGTCCTTGGTGACCTCGGGCAGCTTGCCGCCGGTGGATTTGTCCGCCCACTCGTTGATGGCGTTCACGGCGCTCTTCTTGTCTTTGAAGTTGATCTTGGTGTGCTCACAGTTGTAGTGCTTCTTGCTCTTCTTCAGGAAGCCCTCGGCGAAGGTGACCGTGCTGGGGCAGTACAGGCGGCTGCTGATCTTCCAGGTGACGTTGCGGGCGACCGGGTCGCTCACCTCGCTCAGCAGCTCCGCCAGGCCGGCGTGGAACTGCTCGTCCTTCACCTTGCCGGCCTTCAGCAGGCTCTTCACCTGCGAGGCGGTGGAGGCCTTGCCCCCCAGGGCTACCAGGCCCAGGGCGGAGGCCACCACCACGGGGGAGATCAGGATGTTCTCCACGTCCTTCTCCTTGGCCACGCGCTGGTACAGGCTGAAGGCCAGGCTGGCGCTGCTGTCGGCCAGCAGCGAGGCGTGGGTGCTGAGGACCTTGTCTGGGGAGAAGGAGGTGGCGGCAGACGCTGCGTGGGCCAGCAGGGTCACGGCCACCAAGCTGGTCAGCAACATGGTTTCAGACCTGCAAGGAAACAGAAGGGTTTTATCGACGTTATACAGGAGACACTACTGCTCCCCGGCTCCTCCTAGCAAAAACTAACAACCTAACCCTAACTGCTCCTGACGTGCTGACTGTCTCCTTGCATGACTGACTCTGCCGTCGGTGGAGGAATGTGTGTATGAATGGGTGAATGTGAGGCATCCCTTGTTAAGGGCTTTGGATAAAAGCGCTATATAAAAGGCAGTCCTTTTACCATTTACAATGCTTACAGTGTGGTCATAGAATACGATGTAGTGGTGAGATGGTAGTGGTACTTTGGATGTGTATTGTAAGTGTATTGTCTGCACTTACTTTGTATAACTTAACATAACTGCCGTTGTTTTCTATAAGAAGCAAGTAGGTCTTCGGGGTTAGCATTGCTCATTAAGACTAGCAGAAATGTGTAAGTCACAGAGCAGGCATAACAGCCACGTAGGCAGCTGCCGGATGCTAGAAGACAAAACAGTAGCCAGCAACGCAGTCCGTTCCCTTGGCATAAAAGACATATTTCTGTGTTGCCACCGAGTCAATTATTGTCCATTTATGTCATCTCTGTCTTCTATTCATTCACACTTTCTGTTTGTTCAGATTGTTTCTCTTAGGGATTGAGAGAAAAGCTATTGTATACAAGAATAGTAATCCCATCACCGTTACCTCTAGAGTAGCCTATTTGTGCAATAGACTTATCAAATTTTAGATATAAAGACAGGATCTTATGGTTGCAAAGAGTACACCAAACAATACTATTTGTTACACATGCTTATGTCAGCTTCCCGAAACCATCTCCAGTACAACTTAAAATGTTGCTGTGTATTCTGTGTGAGGAACATCTTCATGTCCTTGTAAGCCATTGCTTTTAGAAGTGCTGTCACGTAGAAGTAGAGCTTGGTTGGCTTATCCCATTGGACGTGAAACTCACCAATCAGCATTGTCACAGAAGACTAGAACTTTTAGACCTAGAAATAATTTTAGGTTACATTTCAATAAGCGAGCATTGTTTTAAGGTTTGTTCCATCATCATAATAAGTATTGTCCATGATCCGAAGGCATTATTATTGCAAAGAAAGTGAGAAGTTATGTCACATGCATGTTAAAAAGTTAAAAACTTGGATTCATCTCCTTTAAGTTGCACTTTTCTGCAAAACAATGTTCTTCGAAATGTATAACTAACACTCTACTTCTTCAATACACTGAACACATTGATAATACTTTGCTGTTTCCTGTAGACTAAACATTTCAGTCCAAGTCTCCTTTTCCACATTCCTGAGCAAAAGGGCTTCTCTTTCTCCACCCCTTGCCAACCAAGTATTTTTTTCCCTTTACCTTATTTAGCTCCTGCTGTAATTC
>CM051011.1:5047038-5072038 GCA_027704905.1 Muraenolepis orangiensis | reverse complement strand
GTAAAGGTCTGGCAGGGGTCTGACGCACTGAGAATTACTGTAGGTCAGCCACTGGAACCTGAGCAGGAACCCAGAGCTCTGTTGGATGGGTGGTGCTGCGTTTGACATAGCAGCAATAATAACAACAACACAAAGTGTTGTTGTTATTATTGCTGCTATCTCAAATGAAACCATCTAGAGTGTTTCTCCTCCTTGCAGTCTGCAAATACTGGCTCATTGTATTATTGACTTTAGGCGGAGTAGGCATCTCTGCAAAGCATCACAACCAGCTTGGCAGGCCGGTCAGCAAGGCATCTTGTTACTTTAGTGAGGAGAATCCATTCTTACAATAAACTCAGATAGCATACTAATAACAATAATAATAATGTATTGTAATTGATCTCAAGACAGCCTAAGTGCTTTACTGTGTGTGTGTGTGTGTGTGTGTGTGTGTGTGTGTGTGTGTGTGTGTGTGTGTGTGTGTGTGTGTGTGTGTGTGTGTGTGTGTGTGTGTGTGTGTGTGTGTGTGTGTGTGTGTGTGTGTGTGTGTGTGTGTGTGTGTGTGTGTGTGTGTGTGTGTGTGTGTGTGTGTGTGTGTGTGTGTGTGTGTGTGTGTGTGTGTGTGTGTGTGTGAGAGACACCTCATCCACTACCAGTGTGCAGCACCCACCTGGGTGATGCACGTCGTCCTCCAGTATGTGCCAGAACGCTCAGCACACGCTGGCTCTCACAGTGGAGAGGTGAGGAATGATGCAATCCAATTAAGAGACCAGGGAATGTTTAGGAGGGGGGGGGGGCATGTTGGCAGAAGAGCCAGGGTCGGCAATTTGGCCGGCCCACCGGGGTTAGCACTCCTTGGGATGGGTGCCATGAGATCTTTATAGAGACCGACCACACGTCACTAAATAAGCTTGGGGTAACTTATTTAGACTGGTCATCATATCATATTTATTTCTTAAAACATTGTTGAGCTATAGAGGGAGTGCTTTGCGTGTAAGGCAGGCGCTTCCATTGCCCATATTTGACTTTCCTTGTCGTATCAGATGTATTCCCATGCGGCCTGAATTTGATTGAATTTAATGTTTTCCTCTGAGAACAACTTTTGAACGTTTTAATGGAATTGTTAGTAAGAAAAATCACCCCCTGGAGGGTATTAAAACTACTGGTAATGGATGCATTCTAGATGGGCCAATATCATTGTTTGGTAGAACCTATTGTATTTCAGCCCACACATCTGATATAGTTTCAGCTCATCAGCGAGCTACACAAAGTACACTTTGAGTAGTTTTGTCTTGTTGTTTTCCAAGTAAAAACTATAGTGATGTATATTTGAGCTTATTCCATCTCTCTGATTGAGATAATGACACAGAGCCCCATGTGTTGTTGTTGTGGTTAGTTATATTACTACTCAAAGACCAGGAAGTGGTTTTCCCATGGAAAATCTATCTTTGGTCCTTTGGGGTTGAGGCTTCCGGTCCTCGGTTAGGGCCCACACAGGCCTAGTCATTGGCCTCATCGTAGCGAACCCATTGCCATTGCCGAAAACGATATTTCATTCCCTTATCCATTATTCATTTTGATTTATTTAGGATCATCACCGTCAACACCGACCACAATTAGCACCCAATGGGTGGGCTCTGATTTATGGCTTCCGTCTTGGACGCCTGAGTGGAGCTTATCACGATCGCGATGAATGACATGGATTTATTCATCCTGTATGAAATGATATTCATGTCACCATATTGTTCACACACCCCAGTATTTATTGTGCCAACCAACGGCTTCCTTCAAATTGTCTTCATTGCCATTCATCGGTGGTTTATAACCTCTCAGACACGATGTTTAATTTAATGGGATTGCTGTCGTTTATCAAAGCTCTGAATGCTCAGTTATCAATGACTCCTCTGTAATATGTTTTGCAGCCGCCATTCAAAGTCATTTTAATATTGTTTTTGTTGGAGGCATCAAATGAAAATCCACCTCTAGAGGTGTTTGTATAGCGTAGAAAGTGTTTGTTTTTGTTCTGAATTCGGAAACAAATTCATTACTCTTGGCGGCTTGTTGGAAAAACTCTTCACACCAAAACCGAGAGCTCGTCTCATTTCCTTATATGACCTGAAATGAGCGAAGTTGTACTTTACTTCTGTGTTTGCTAGAGAGGAGACTCTTTGACCCAGATAGCTCATTCTGAGTTAACAGGGGCTGGGACACTGCTTAGACAGCTGGTTCAATGTTTTTTTTCTCCGCAGTTAAAGGCCACATCTTTTGAACAAGTCAAGCTTGCTTCTTCGTGGGTTTTTGAAAAAAGGTTGACTCAGGACAATGCATGTCAAATGACTGACTTCTTTGTAATAAAGGAGGAAATCACACATTTCTTTAAACAGCGGCATGTCTGTCTGTCTGTCTGTCTGTCTGCCTGCCTGTCTCTCTCTACTATTTATCTTTTTATTAATTTACGAAAGGTTGTTGTTGCGTCAGATGAGCTACGCCTACGACTAAATGGCCACCTCCGACAGAAATAGTAAACGGCGAAAGTTGTTCTTCCTGAATAGTTAGTGAATAGTTTTTTTCACCAGGGAAGAAAAACCTCCTGACATTATCTTCTCCATGGTCATTTTTGTTCCTGCCGCCATGGTAACCGACATTTTCTCAAGGCAACACGCTGGCCTTTCTCTAGGCCTGTACTGCTGCCCAACTGGCAACCGCTCTCCGCTCCTTAAATCTTCTGTTCCTATAATGAGTGCCTGACTTTGCAGTGACAGTAAAGCGTCTTATATTATTAGGTTGCCTATGCCAAGACATGACAGACTTGCTAAATAGTAGGTGGCCTCTGCCTGTTTTTAGTAGCAACTGCTGCTACTCAAAACAAGTTTTTTTTTTTGAGGTGGTCAACCTATTCATTGTCTTTTTCATAATAATATGACAGGATATTGTGATATGACTGAAAATATATCTTAAAGAGCGACTGAATAGGTACAAATGTTTGTGTGAGACCTTGATGTCTGTGCTAGAGACCATGGTTTGGAGACATGCTGAACTCTTCTTTCGTATAGGCCTACTCTCTGACACACGCATTCGAGTGAAAGGCCAATGTTTATTACAGAGAACCATGTTTATTCAACACTCAAAATAATATAGAGAGCAACTTAAAAACAGGCTATTGACCAAGCTACAGCACTAGCACTATACTTTTACTGTTTTACAAAAATATAATGCAGACAAACCCATTTTTTGTATGATGGTTGATCAACTTAAACCTTTAGAAGTCGGCAAACTCAACAACATAACATGTGTAATCTAGTTGTATGTGCAACCAATTGAAGCTCTTGTAATACCCTTTTCCTCCTTAAGGGTTATACCTGTCTTGTATGGGATTTGGACTCCATCTTTGTGAGGGAATAGCTTTTTGTATAATTAAATGTTCATTCATCCCCCAGGGTTCCCTGGTCCTGTGTGGGATGCTACTGGACTGGTGGCAGGTCGAGGCTGAAGGAGCATGGTGAAACACCAACCCTTGCAGGTCTACGAGAAGCAGGTGTTTGTGTCTTTTGTGACCGGGATCTACGGTTGCCGCTGGAAACGCTACCAACGCTCCCACGATGACAGCTCTAAGGTGAGGGAGTGATTCCAGATGTACAGTATGTACTTTATTCCAGCTGTAGAGAGGGTTAGAGAGAGAGAGAGACAGGTGGGGGGACTGAGGTTGGTATTCTGACTTTTTCTGGAAGCTGGTCACTTAAACACTGGATTCCCCAGGTGTACCACAGAACGCCATAGGAAGTCCTTTCTTCCTGTGGCCTTCAGTCTCTATAATTCATCTACCTCGGGCCGTGAGAGGGACAGTGGAGACTCAGTGACCTGAGGCCAACGCACTGTTATTATTATTATTTTTTGGTCAACGCACTGTAAATCCTTTCACTGTAATTTTGCACTGTAAATTCAATTTCACTTTTCACTTTTCACATGTCACTTTTTCAGTATTCATCTGAGTTATTTATTAATATATTATTACTGCCAATTTGCACTATACGTATTGTTGTGTATTGTATATACCTACGTATTACTGTAATAATACTGTCAATTGTGCAATTCATCTATTCATCTATCAATACATTTAGATTTCATTTAGAGTTATTTTAGTTATATTTTGTTTATACTAGTTATGTTTAGTTAGTTGTTGTTATTTAGTTTTTAGCTTTTAGGTATTAGTATATTTTTGTGTGCATTTATTCCCCCTGTGTCAACTGTTGCACCTTAATTTCCCTCGGGATAAATAAAGTTATCTTGAATCTTGAATCTTGATGCGTATTACAAGATCATTGGTTCTACCACATGATATATACAGTATGTCTACTAACCTTGCATCTTTGATTTCTATAGCTTATCTGCACTACTCTGTCCAGTTATTCTTAAAAACTTGGTAGAATTATTTTCTCCAACTCTCATTGTCTCCTCACATAGTCCTCATGGATTCACACAACCTTGTGGGCTACCTGTGCCTCCTCCCAGACACTCCAGGTGCACCACTGTTCCCTTGTGCTTTAACAAGCCCATACATTTGCTTATTTACGTTTATGTCCACATTGAAAAGTGTCACACAGCCTTACAGCCTTAGCTGCCTGGGGAAAGCTTAGCCCTGGCGTGGCATTCCAAAGGGACATGTATGTATGTATGTATGTGTGTGTGTGTGTGTGTGTGTGTGTGTGTGTGTGTGTGTGTGTGTGTGTGTGTGTGTGTGTGTGTGTGTGTGTGTGTGTGTGTGTGTGTGTGTGTGTGTGTGTGTGTGTGTGGTGTGTGTGTGTGTGTGTGTGTGTGTGTGTGTGTGTGTGTGTGTGTGTGTGTGTGTGTGTGTGTGTGTGTGTGTGTGTGTGTGTGTGTGTGTGTGTGTCGAGTAATAGCACCGTTAATCTGACACATTGTGCCAAGTGTTCACATATCCATTTCATCTTAACTAATGAATGAACTCGATTACAGTATGTAGTTTTGTTTGTTATGTATTACTGCTGCAGCAACATCCTCGACCTCAAATGAAGCAGAAGTCTACAGATTCAAAAGGGTATGCTAAGCTTGGAAAAGGAGAGGGTTAATAGAGTGACATTGCGTGGAGAAAGTCATGTTGCCGTCTGCGTGGGTCCTTTATCTTACACCAGGAATAAGTGAAGCTGCGTCATTCTGCTGAATCCTGTTCACCTTTCAGAAATAATTGAAGAATTTTCCATTTGTCTAGTTCTGAAAGCACCCTAAAATAGGTCAGGCTTTGTCAAAGGAAGCACCAAGGCTCAGCCTGCGCACGCAACCCAAAAAGCCCCGCTATGAAGCAAGGCATTATTCAGCTTTGTTGTATTCGGAAAATCCAGACTGAAGGATGCAGTTATTAGAAACGTATGCAGGTGTTCTCTTGGAAGAAGCTGGTTGCAGGCGGTTTTAACAATAAGTCTTTCCAAGAGAACTCTTGATAATCTCCAAGTATCCTGAAAGACTGGCCAGACGGGTCTCTATCAGGCCCATTCAATGGAAGAACGCTTTTGATGGGCAGAAATAGAAGCAGTGGAGTGTTGAGAATGTTCTCTCTCCAGGCCAGATGTCCAGCTGTGTTCAAACTGGGCATGCGGTTCCAAACCGAGCGCCTATCAGTGCTCTTAATACAGAGCGGCTCGGCCTGACATGACTCCAAATGTGTTTACACGACCGCTAGCGGTGTTTCAGAACATTGGGATATATTTTTAATTTATTGTTATGTAAGCATCTTTTCGTCAGTCTTTTTCAGTCCCTTTTTTTTTCAACGTGGAATTCAAAGAAAGGGTTCAATTCATGAGAGATAACTTTCCCTACGTATTATTTTTATATTTCAGTCCTTTTTTGATTTAAAATAAGAAATACAATCCAACCCTCATGTTATCTTTAAGATGTTGATGATGCAAACTATGCGATTGATTGTATGTTTGTTGATCGATGAGTCGACAGTTCATGTGTTCATATTTTATTGTTGCTTGGTTTCTCAACTACTGCTTCTTCCAGATAATTGTAGCTTCATCTTGTGTTTATATTGTATATTAATTGTATTTGTTCAGGATAGAAACTATAAGCCAAAGCAACGTACAAAGGACTAAAATCACAGACCCGATATAAAGTTATTTTCTCCTGTCATGCTATGTAGATGCTGTTGCCACAATCCCAATATGTATGATGAGGGTTTAAATGTACTGCAAAAATGACTGTTGGCTGTTGTTTATACAGTATTTCTATAAAAAAGTGCTATATAATGATCGTCTCACTCAACGACTGAATGAAACCTCCCTCTAATGTGTCTAATAGCAGTGTTATGGAAAATGCATCTGTAACTTGCATTAAGCAAGTGGAGTGAGTGCACGGGTTTGGGAGTGGAGCTGGTGGTTGTTGATGAGCAGGCCAAGGGTTTGTTTACTCTGATCAAACAGATTCCCCCAGCCGTTCAAGGACTTGTGAGCTTGCTGCCAAAGCTTTTTTTCCATCCCCTGACCTCTGGTGACCCCAATACCCACGCAAATATCAGACCCTATCAATCATAGCCGAGCCTTTAAGTCATACTCTTTAATCGCTCATGGGGTGGAATGAATTTATGGAAAATCGAAAACCGATCTATATTTTACTTTTGTTTTGCAGGTTGGGGGGTGGTCTAAGTAAAGACGGTTAGGAAATTGAGTTATAAATTGAGTTATAACTAAAAACAAACTTCTTGATATCAGTTTTATCTTGTCACAAAGTTTCAAACTTACATGCTTTGTTTTAGAGAAAGATACTGTGTAAAAATTGCAATATCTGCAAAATCTGACTAAAAACCAAGACAGACTGCAGTAAGTGAAGTTACTGTGGTCTTCTTTCGGATCGCCTGACAAATAGAGGTTAAGGGTTTAGTTAATATTCTGAAGTATACATTTTTAGTACACTCCAAAGGGACTTGAAGGGAAAGTCACGAGGCCATGAGGTATTATGTGGTCCACTCTAATGGATGGATGTGACATAAGGTTGTAGCTTCTGCAGAAAGGGCCTTGTAGATGGATTAATACATATGCTTATCGCATCCCTCAAACAGAGGAGACCAGCCAAGGTTTCCATACAGGATGTAATGATGTGATTTGCTATGAACATCAGCAGTAATAAAACCTAAGAGCAGAATCAGGTAAACTGCATCCAAGGCAAGAGCAGAGGCTGAGGCATAAATGACCTCACCGTTATCCATGACTCAGAGAAAAAAACAGCTTCAACTATTTTCCTACAAAACAGAGGAAAGTTGGTTATAATTCTATACACTAATGTACGACTATTTCAGTATACAGTATGTGCATGTAATTCATGTACAACCATGATGCTGCTGCACTACTGGCCCTTTTAAAAGGCTTTTAAATGCTTTTTGCACAATTCTACACATGTACATATCACCCTTCAGTCACTTTTATATTCATTTTTATTGTTTATAGTATTTTTTGTAATATTGTGTTTTAGAAATTCATACTGCGGGAGGGAATGGGGAGTAAGCATTCATTGTACTTGTCGCAAATGGCAAAACAAATCTTTAATCTTGAATCTACAGTTACTGTAATAACACTTATTATACCTATATCCCATTTGGCTGGCCACTTAAAACACATTTTGTCATGTTTACCCTTTGTGTAGTTACTGTAGTGAGGCTTTGTAGGCCAGTGTAGGTTACCTGTAAACCAATCGGAGCTAATGAGGCTGTTTAAGCCCTGCCTCCTGTCTCCTGCTTTTAATCATAAAAATAACTACGACGGCCTGCGATGCATTTCAATGGACCTCCTTCAGACGTCGAACGGCGGAAGTCACGGTTCTGCCAATACCGTCATTCAGGTTTCACCCACAATGTGTTTAACTCCGCCCTCCTACAGTCTTCCTTGTGGTTTTAGCGGCGACTTCCCGGTCATCCACGGCTCTAATATTAGCTCTGTAGTGGAACCAGGGCGCTGGGCGGCTGCAAAGCTGATCAATGCACTGATGAGTGGCCCTGTGCACGCACGCACGCATGGATGCACACGTGCACACCCACACATGCGCAGACAAACACACACATGCACACACACACACACACACACACACACACACACACACACACACACACACACACACACGTGTACACACGCAAGCCTGCTCCAGGTGGCATTAGCACCTAATCCTGTCAATTACTGCAGAGACGTGTCCTTGAGCCCCTGCATAGCCTAGCTCCCTTCTCTCCCCGCTCTCCCCCACAGCTCTCCTCCCCAGCCCCCACGGCTCTCCCCTCCCGGGGGGGAGAGCCCCTCCCCCCGGGTCTCTCCCCCACAGCTCTCTCCCACAGCTCTACCCCCTGGGTCTCTCCCCTGGGTTTCATCCCCCCAGCTTTCCCCCACAGTTCTCCCCTCTACACACACCACAACAGGGGAGGCCATTAAACACCATCAGGTCTACTACCGACTGGGGAAATATGGAGCCTTAATAAGCCTTTGTATTAAGTCCCCTTTTGGTTGATAATGAAGGCTGGGTGTGAATATATTCTACCTCACTCAAGAGCAAATTACATCCATTAGACGACACTGCTCTGGAGATAATATACTATGATTGTCTCTTTAATATACTATCATCATTTGTGTTGAGCGGTAATAGATTCATGAGAGTGTTTATTTAGTATTTTAGTCATTTAGCAGACACTGTTCACCAAAGCCATTTATAGGGCAATTCAGTTATTAAGGCTCATTAAGGTGCAGGTACAGGTGAGGCATGTTGCTCGAAGAATGCCTACAGGTAGGCTGGAATTCTGCAGGGAATTTCTGTTCTAATTTGAACAGAATTAAGATGATACTGAAGTCCTCACCATGACCTCTGTAACACAACGGCATCCTTTTGGTTGAATGACGATGGATGAAAAAAAGATGGATCAAAGATGTTTTGTTTGTGGTGTCCGTGTGTCCAGTGGGAGTGCGCGTGGCTGGTCCTCCTGTTCATCTCCTTCCTGCTGCTGCTATTCTGGGCCTACTTCTGGCTGGTGGCCCACAACGACTACAACCAGTTCAACTGGTAAGTGTCCAGTCCCAACAGAATGGAACCCTTCTAGTACTTTCTGTTGGTCCATGGGAGGGGGCCTTTGTTACATCCACGTGTGAAACTATAAATACAAAGTGAAAAGGTAAAAAAGTATGATAATAAAAGTCATAAAAGTAAATAATAATTCATAAATAATTATTGTAAAACAATTCGTTTCTACAAATCTAAGATCAATAATCACAGAAAACGAATTCACGTTTATTCAAAGTTTTATTCAAAACAAATCGATGATTCTAATATTGAAGCTGTTTCAATAAGCAGGTTTACAAAAATGTATTTACAGATATTATTTCATGTTTTACAACTGACCCTCTCCCTCCTCTCCTCTCCTCTCCCCTCTCCTATTCTCCCCTGCCCTCCCTCCTGTCCCTCCCTCCCTCCCTCCCCTCCTCTCCTCTCCTCCTCTCCTCTCCTCTCCTCCCTCTCCTCTCCTCTCCTCTCCTCTCCTCTCCTCTCCTCTCCTCTCCTCTCCCTCTCCCCTCCCCTCCTCTCTGCAGGTTACTGTACAACCGTTCTGGAGAGTGGAGAGATGACACGGTTCTCATCCTGGCCTACAGCGCTGTGGGTTTCAGCTACATCTCCTTCCTAATGGTAAGGCCACGCCCACAACCCGCATTACAGTGCCGAGCAGACGGTGTCACCCAACATGACTTTTACATACATATCATTAAAATGAGCAGGTAGGAGTTGGCAGGTATCCTCTTGCTGAATCCAATCCAATCCAATCCACTTTATTTATATAGCACAATTTTAAAAACAGAGGGTTTGCCAAAGTGCTTCACAACGAACATAAACATTATCACAAAATATAGCATTACAAAAATAGATAACACATAAGAATAGGTGCAGGGCACACATAAAAGGCTGTGGACAGACAATCAAACATACAAATAGCTCAGCATAGCTCAGACTGACTGGAAAGCGAGGGAAAAGAGGTGGGTCTTTAGTTGGCACTCAAACGTTTGAAGAGTGGGGGACAATATGACCTGGGAGGGGGAGGGGCCAGGTCATTCCAGAGCCTGGGGGGGGGGGGGGGGCAGGTCATTCCAGAGTCTGGGGGGGGGGGGGGGGGCAGGTCGTTCCAGAGCCTGGGGGGGGGGCAGGTCGTTCCAGAGCCTGGGGGGGGGGGCAGGTCGTTCCAGAGCCTGGGGTGGGGGGGGGCAGGTCGTTCCAGAGCCTGGGAGGGGGGCAGGTTGTTCCAGAGCCTGGGGGGGGGGGGCAGGTTGTTCCAGAGCCTGGGGGGGGGGGGGGGCAGGTCGTTCCAGAGCCTGGGGGGGGGGCAGGTTGTTCCAGAGCCTGGGGGGGGGGGGCAGGTCATTCCAGAGCCTGGGGTGGGGGGGGCAGGTCGTTCCAGAGCCTGGGGGGGGGGGGGGCAGGTCGTTCCAGAGCCGGGGGGCTACCGCTGAGAAGGCTCGGTCCCTGGCCTTGTTCCTCGTTTTAGGGACTACCAGCCGCAGCCGATCGGCCGACCTCAAAGCCCTCGAGGGGGTGTACACCTGTAGGAGGTCGGAGATGTACTGAGGGGCCAGCCCATTAAGCGATTTAAAAAAACAAAACAATAGAATCTTAAAATTAACTCTAAAATGGACAGGAAGCCAGTGGAGGGAAGCCAGTGGAGGGAAGCCAGACTTGGTGTAACGTGCTCCTGCTTGCTCGGGTTCCTGTAAGCAGCCGAGCCGCAGCGTTTTGTACAAGCTGCAGGTGTGCCAGCGAGGTCTGGTTTAGGCCGGCATAAAGTCTGACCGAGTCGAAACAAAGGCATGAATTACACGCTCAAAGTCTAAAAAGGATAAAACCGGTTAAATTTTGGACAGGAGCCTCAAGTGATATAAACTGGACTTAACCACAGAGTTGATCTGTTTATCTAATTTAAAAGCACTGTCGATTTTGACACCAAGATATGTGACCAAGGGTTTTGCATACGGTTGCAGGGAACCCAGGTCAATGGAAGGGACATCCCCATTTGGTCCAAACACAATGACCTCTGTTTTGCTCTCATTTATATTTAGTTAAGTTTAGCGCCATCCAGGCCTTTATGTCATTAAGACAGTCAACCAGGGGCATCAGAGAGCTGGTGTTTCTTTTTAGGGGTAGATATAATTGGGAGTTGTCCGCATAAAGGTGGTAGGAGACGCCGTGTTTTCTTAAAATTGGTCCAAGGGGGAGAAGGTATAAAGAAAAGAAAATAGAACCTTGGGGAACTCCACAGGATAGGGGGGCAGAAGACGACGCAAAGTCACCAAGCCTAACAGAGAAGGATCTCTGGGCCAAATAGGAGCTGAACCACTCTAAGGCAGTTCCCCTGATACCCACACAGTGCGCTAGACCAGAGATAAGAAGGGAGTGGTCAATCGTATCCAAGACAGCTGTGAGGTCTAAGAGCAGAAGAAGGCAGAGTCACCGGAGTCTGTAGTGACCAGGAGGTCATTGAATACTCTCAGAAGGGCAGACTCAGTACTGTGAAGAGCTTTAAAACCCGACTGAAAAATATCAAAAATATTGTGTTCAT
Organism: Muraenolepis orangiensis; assembly: GCA_027704905.1. Lineage (NCBI taxonomy): Eukaryota > Metazoa > Chordata > Actinopteri > Gadiformes > Muraenolepididae > Muraenolepis > Muraenolepis orangiensis. The sequence goes on along the minus strand of CM051011.1, from coordinate 5,060,475 downwards.
GTATAAAAGACTGCAGCTGTAATAGTACAGTTTTCTCCAAGATGTTTTAAATAAAAGGAAGCTACAGATGGGTCTGTAATTAGAGAAGACTGAAGTGTCCAGATTAGGTTTTTTTATCAGGGGTGCCACAACCGCTTGTTTAAAAATAACTGGCACAGAACCGGACTCTAGGCTGCTATTTATAATTTGATGGACATAAGATCCAATAGTCTCCCATATCTCTTTAAAAAGTCGAGGAGGGACTGGGTCTATGGGACAAGATGAGGGTTTTAATTTAACAACAATGTCACTAAGAGATGACAACGACACAGGTCCAAACTGCTGGAAAACAGCAGTGCATGTGATGTCAATGGAGGGGTCAAAAGAGAATGAATGATGGCCTATGGGTTATAGGCACTGCCGACACCGGGGAATCAAACCCAGTACCTTACAGCTGGGGAGTCGAACGCCCTCGGCGCTTCCTCCTACATGATTCAAGATTCAAGATTCTTAATTATTTTGTACAATGGAATGTTTACTCCCCATTCACTCCTGCATTCTGAATTTCTACAACAATCATATTAACAATAATAATACTATAATGAACACTATACTATAACTATACTATACTATACTAATGTATGATATATACATATGCCGGCTGGGGGGCAAAACAACGTTTTAAAGTGACTGTAGTGTAGTTCTGTAGTAAGTGTCAGCAGCATCATGAATACAGTGCAGTAACAGTGATCGCTCCAAAATATCAAATCATTATTTTTGCCATTGCCCACAGTATAATATGATAATATCAAAACACAGTGTATTTCTGCTCACTTTCCAGATTTTAGCATGCTTCCATATTTCCCTGGGCCAGCAGCTCAACCTCTACTGGGTGCATAAGGTATTTAAATGAGCCATCCATTAGACTGGGAATTGTGACGTTTATTATTCTTCTCGATATTAATATTAAATGCACTTCAGAAGTCACTCAGCTAGTGCTCTCTCTCTCTCTTTCTATTTTTCTCCCTCCCTTTATCTCTGCCTGTCTCTGTCTTTCCTGTCTCTGTCTCTGTCTCTCTCTCTCTCTCTCTCTCTCTCTCTCTCTCTCTCTCTCTCTCTCTCTCTCTCTCTCTCTCTCTCTCTCTCTCTCTCTCTCTCTCTCTCTCTCTCTCTCTCTCTCTCTCTCTCTCTCTCTCTCTCTCTCTCTCTCTCTCTCAGGTGGGCGTGCTCGCCACGCTGCTCACCACCATCTCTGGGATGGTCACGGTGGACGACGTGTGGCGTGAGGAGTGGGCCATCGTGCTCATATCTCTGCAGGTCAGTCGGGTGGATATTCAGTACGAACAAAATGTTTCATATAAACGTCAAACCTTGTCATGTTTTCTTCATGCAGGCTGGGTTTAAATATTCTAGTAGATGATGTTTGAAGTGAGGCTGAGAACAGTCAAGTCATACCAACAGCGTCTCTACAAGCTCACCCAGTTTATTTAGTTTACTTAGCTTACTAAGTAAGATTCGCACTTCTCTTGTATATTTAAGTTACTGTATAGGATAATAGCAAGTCACCATGTGTGTTATCACAAATGATCACCAAAAACTCTTGGAATTGTATTCATAATGCTGCTGCACTACTGGCTACTACTAACAGCTTTTGGCACAATATAACACACCCAATAATCACTTTATTGTTATTTTTATGTTCATTTTTTATTTTTATTGTGTATAGTATTTTGATAATATTGTGTTTTATAAATTCATACTGAGGGAGGGAATGGGGAGTAAGCATTCCTTTGTACTTGGCAAATGGCAAATACAATTCTTGAATCTTGAATCCCCCAGTCTTGACAGTCATGACAGTTGAGTGCTCACGGCCCCTCCCTCCTCCCTCCCTCCTCCCTCTCCCTCCCTCCCTCCTCCCTCCCTCCTCCCTCTCCCTCTTGACATCATGTGTCGTGTGCCCTCAGTCCACAGCCCCTTTCCTGCACCTGGGAGCTCTGGCCGTGTTCACGGCTGTCGGCTGGCTGGTGGCCGGCCACCTGATCCGCAGGGAGAGGTCCAGTAAGTGCTATGGATCTCTTCCCCCCCCCCCCTAGTTTTCTTCTCTTTCTTGCACGTTGAATTCATCCTTTTCGTGTCTGGATGTGTGACTTTTATTACCGCGTGACTTTCAATGTACGAACTATGAATGAGATACTATGTTACTATATTACTGTCTATTTAATGTATTCTAATGACCATACCTTCTGAAACGCATAAGTCGCAAGTTCTCCCAGTCCTAGGTTAAACCTTGCGTACGTGTGTCATTTGGTAAGTGACCTGCCTCCTCCTCTTGCTCCTCCTACTCCTGCTGCTCCTCCTCTTCCCTCTTCTCCTCCTCCCCTCCTCTTCCTACCCCTTCTCCTCTTCCTGCTTCTCCTCCTCCTCCCCCTCCTCCTACTCCAACCCCTCCTCCTGCTGCCCCTTCTCCTCCTCCTCATTCTCCCTCTTCTCCTCCTCCTCCTTCTCCTCCTCCTTCCCTTTCTCCTCCTCCTGCTCCTTCCACTCCCCCTTCTCCTCCTCCTCCTCCTACTCCAACCTCTCCTCATCCTGCTGCCCCTTCTACTCCTCCTCCTCATTCTCCCCCTTCTCGCCCTCCTCCTTCTCTTCCCTCTGCTCCTCCTCCCCCTCCTCTTCCTACCCCTTCTCCTCCCCTGCTCCTCAACCTCCTCCTCCTCCTGCTCCTTCACTTCCCTCTTCTCCTCCTCCTCTTCCTCCCCCTCCTCCTTCTCCTCCTACTCCAACTCCCATCACTCCTCCTCCTGCTGCCCCTTCTTCTCCTCCTCCTCATTCTCCCTCTACTCCTCCTCCTCCTTCCCCTTCTCCTTCTCTTGCTCCTTCTCCTCCTCCACCCCTCCTCCACCCCTCTTCCTCTTCCTCTTCCTCTTCCTCTTCCTCTTCCTCTTCCTCTTCCTCTTCCTCTTCCTCTTCCTCTTCCTCCTCTCTCCTCTTCCTCCTCCTCCTCCTCCTCCTCCTCCTCCTCCTCCTCCTCCTCCTCCTCCTCCTTCTCCTCCTCCTCCCCCTTCTCCTCCTCCTTCTCCTCCTCCTCCTGCTGCCCCTCTTTCTCCCCCTCCTCCTCTTCCTCCACCCCTCCTCCATCCCCTCCCCCCCTCCTCCTCCCCCCCTCCTCCTCCTCCTCCACCTCCATCCCCTCCCCCCTCCTCCTCCTCCCACTCCTCCCCCAGACTTCCAGGTGATGGTGCTGTTGATCTACGTGGTGCTCCTCCTGGTGATCTACCTGGCTCCTCTCACCTTCAGCTGCCCCTGCGTCATGGACCGCCACGCCCTGGCGCCGCGCCCCGAGGTCATCGGCCGCCGCGGCGCTCCCATGGTGAGCCCTACGGATACCATGCTAATGCTAAGGCTAAAGCTAACGCTAAGGCTAACGCTAGGGGCAGGATAGTGGAGTGGTTGAGGGTCGTTGACTGACTCCCAGCTGAAGTCACATTGTCGGTCACATTGGGAATTGCAAAACAATTGGTTTCTGTGCAATTTCTGTACAAAGTACCGAAAAAAACAATTTGATCAACTGTGTTTCTGAACTAATGAATGTTTTAATAATACCTGTTTTGCTAAATATAGTGTAAAATATACGTCCTAAAAAAAAACAATGTCAACATTATACAACATATAATATATATATATATATATATATATATATATATATATATATATAAAATACTAAATCTAGATATTCTTATCTCATTCATACATTTGTATTTAATTGTGTGTGTGTGTGTGTGTGTGTGTGTGTGTGTGTGTGTGTGTGTGTGTGTGTGTGTGTGTGTGTGTGTGTGTGTGTGTGTGTGTGTGTGTGTGTGTGTGTGTGTGTGTGTGTGTGTGTGTGTGTGTGTGTGTGTGTGTGTGTGTGTGTGTGTGTGTGTGTGTGTGTGTGTGTGTGTGTGTGTAGCTGGCTCCAGAGAACACCATGGTGTCCTTCAACCGAGCCCTGCAGCAGGGGGTGACCTCCCTGCAGACTGATGTCACCATCAGGTCAGAGAAGCCCTATTAATAACACCACGAAAACACCATTAATAACACCACGAAAACACCATAATAACACCATGAAAACACCATGAAAACACCATTAATAACACCACGAAAACACCATTAATAACACCACGAAAACACCATGAAAACACCATTAATAACACCACGAAAACACCATTAATAACACCACGAAAACACCATGAAAACACCATTAATAACACCACGAAAACACCATGAAAACACCATTAATAACACCACGAAAACACCATTAATAACACCATGAAAACACCATTAATAACACCATTAATAACACCATGAAAACACCATAACAACACACTAGCAACATTATAATCTTGCTTAGTATAAATAATCCATAATATAGTGAATGACAACCAGGAGTTAAGTCATTTTCTTTTGATGAATGACGCCATGGCCCCCATGATGAGGGATGGTGACTTGTTAAAGTTTGGTTTCTCCTCCTCTTACTTTGTTAAGATCAAAAAATCGTATCCAGAAGAGATGAAATCGTATTTTTTTTTTTTTATTGAATTCGGATGAATAAGCGTCACGGCCGGTTTGTAATATTATCCTATATTCATATGTCATCCTGCGCGTCCCGTAGTGAAGACGGCGTTCCCTTCCTGATGCGGGACGCCACCCTGAGGAGAACCACGGATGTGAGCAAGGTGTTCCCTGGCCGGCAGCACGACGACGCCTCCTCCTTCAACTGGACGGACATCCGCACCCTGAACGCAGGCCTGTGGTTCCTGGAGGTAGGCTCACTCGGCCCGTCCTGTCCTGTCCCTGCAGACACTTTCATCCAAGGCACACACATGGTGAATGTTAGTGCTGAACTACCTGCCTCTCTATAGTTATAGTTAGTACTTTATTAATAAGATACCTGTAAATGTGTACACATTTTTACTGACCCTGCCATATATATTTGAATCTCAAACTGTTAGATGATAGAACTGCATATCCCTGCTCCTGCTGATACATTTATATATATTATTATAATATATGTATCCTGCTTTCAATAACTGCATTGATCACTACCTGTTAAATACTTACTTACCTGTATATACATACCTATTATTATTATTATTATGCTCATATCCCACTTAATACCTAGTAGACTGTCTTTTAACAACTGTAAACTGTAAATTATATTACCATGCACTTCACTGTAACATTTACACTCTGGTTAGATTCTAAATTATTTCCGCTGTACTGTACTTGTGCCGCGCAATGACAATGCATTAGAATCTAATCTAATCTAAAGGGTTAGACGGCTTGTTCGTGGACGCCCTGGAGGTATACAGTGCCGACAGGTCAAATCAATTCAAACGTATAGCATGCGGGAGAACCTGCAATGCAAAGAGCTCCCCATGCTGAGCACTTTCTAGGACGCCGCGTACAAGCTGTCATGTCCTCGTGACCTTGTTTATTCATTCATGTGCACAAATGTTCATACGTGTATGTGCATATGTTTTACATGTCCCATTCATTTCAGGAGCTGTGTGTTATTTCCCACTTGTATTTTTTAATGGTTTAAACAAAAACAAAAAAAACAACGCAACCCAAACCTGTGTGTCTCTATTTCAATTTTAATTGTTATGGTGTTGTTTTTTGAGATTTATACTGCGGGAGGAAATGGGAGTAAGCGTCTAGTACTGTTACAAATGGCCAATACAAATCTGTATCTTGTATCTGTATCTCTCTCTGGTTCAAATCCAAACCTCTTTTCCTCGTCTATCTCTCTCTCTCTCTCTCTCTCTCTCTCTCTCTCTCTCTCTCCTCTCTCTCTCTCTCTCTCTCTCTCTCTCTCTCTCTCTCTCTCCCTCTCTCTCTCTCTCTCTCTCTCTCTCCCTCTCTCTCTCTCTCTCTCTCTCCCTCTCTCTCTCTCTCTCTCCCTCTCCCTCTCTCCCTCTCTCCCTCTCTCTCTCTCCCTCCCTCTGTCAGAGCGACCCCTACTGGACGGCGGGCTCCCTGACAGCCAAGGAGCGTGGTCGCGTGGGGAACCAGACGGTATGCCTCCTGGTGGAGATGCTGCGCTTAGCGGCCCGCGCCAACCGCTCGGTCCTGCTCAACGTGCGGCGGCCGCCCCCCCAGCACCCGCGCCACCGCAGCTTCCTCATGGACACCATCTGGGCCGTCCAGCGGGCCGGCATCCCCCAGAAGAGAGTGAGGACAGTAGGTCTACCAACCCATCTCCCCCCATTACATTCTGTCGTCAGGGCGCAAGGACACAGGGTGATGAGTAATCCGGTTTATTGCAGAGTTTCTAGTGGTTAGACAGCTGAGCAGATGGTCCATGCTAGCGCTCCTCTCTCGTGTGTGTGTGTGTGTGTGTGTGTGGTGGCTGGTTTGACCTGTGGGCCTTGATTCCTCAATGACCCACAGGTGTAAACATCCTTAAACCAGCCACCTACCACACACACACTCCACACATACGTAAAACTGTTCTTTGCTTTGTTGTCCATATGTGTGTGTGTGTGTGTGTGTGTGTGTGTGTGTGTGTGTGTGTGTGTGTGTGTGTGTGTGTGTGTGTGTGTGTGTGTGTGTGTGTGTGTGTGTGTGTGTGTGTGTGTGTGTGTGTGTGTGTGTGTGTGTGTGTGTGTGTGTGTGTGTGTGTGTGTGTGTGTGTGTGTGTGTGTGGTTTCCAGTTTCCCGTGTAGGGATGAATAAAGCGTCATTGACACTGCTGTGTTTCGTGTCGTTTTGGTTTATCCGGGTAAAAATATAGATATTGGTCAATGAGTGTTTGTAGTATTATCAGTAAAACTGCAAATATAAACTAAAATATTTCTCAACGGTAGAACATTGACAATGTTTCCAATTGTTACTACCTTATGAACTTGAGTCTGTTCAGTTGGGTAACCATCCAATGTCCTGAATGGTGAGACAACACAGCAGCAGCATCTGTGCATCTCGACATTTCTTCATTCATACCATAGCTGATGTTTTGGGCTGATTACCGACGGCAAAAGATCCGCGTTTGTCCCCCAGGTGACCTGGACCCCCGACACGGAGCGGGGCCGCACGCGGGGCCCCCAGCAGACCGCCGGGGAGAAGCTGTCGCCGGACGAGATGAGGCAGAGGGGGATCAGCAGTGTGACGCTGCACTACAGCCAGGCCAGCCGCAGAGACATACAGTGAGGCCCGCAGAGTACTCCATTCTCAATCACAGTGTTTTAAATGCATATGTGGGGCGTTCTGCTGGTCACTGGCCCTGTTTACCGGTGGATTGACCGCCTCAATACCTGTGTGTGTAAATATACATATATATACAGTATACCTATAATTCTGAAGTTATTTTCTACCTGTTTTTATACCATGTATCACTGTACCACTATCTTTACATCTTATTTAACCAATGTACATTATATATTACCATGCACTTTACTGTAACATTTTCACTCTGGTTAGATGCCAAGTCCTTTTCTCTGTACTGTACTTGTGCTGTGCAATGACAATACATTTGAATCTAATCTAATCTAATCAATGAATGAGTCAACAAACTGTGGCAGGGGATGGTGTCATGTGACTGAACCGGTTTGAACCAATCCCAAACAAGCTATGACTCCGAAACCGGTGTGGATTGCTGTGTACGGGATGAGGAATTTCTGTTTGTTTCGATAGCAAAGTAATCCTTAAACAAAAACCAAGCAGAATATACTGGCGTGAAACGATGTCCCCCGCCCCCCCCCCACCGCCCCCCCCCCCCACCAGGGAGTACCTGGCCAACAACGTGAGTGTGACCATCTACCCGGTGAACCAGGCCTGGCTCTACTCCCTGCTGTGGTGCAGCGGGGTGCCTTCTGTCTCCTCCGATGCCCCCCAGGACCTCCGCAAGGTGCCTTACCCCATCTGGCTCATGGTAAACCACACACACACACACACGCACCGAACACACACACGCACGCACACACACACACCGAACACACACACGCACGCAAGCACGCACACACACACACACACACACACACACACACACACACACACACACACACACACACACACACACACACACACACACACACACACACACACACACACCAGGTCAACCCGTCATACTTGCATACACACACACACACACACTTCAACATGCAAGGTCATGCAGAAAGACAACAGGGGCAGAGAGAGAGAGAGAGAGAGAGAGAGAGAGAGAGAGAGAAGAGAGAGAGAGAGAGAGAGAGAGAGAGAGAGAGAGAGAGAGTGCGCACATTATATGTAGAGTTTGTAGTATTGCACCTTGAACCGACCTTGACGTTGCTCTATTACTATTATACTACTATTTTCTACTAAGCGACTACTAAGTTGCTTTGAACAACTGAAGGACTGTGCTGTACTGTGTACTGTTTGGGACAGTTAGAGTCTGTCAGGAAATGGGGTTTCCTTATGATATACATTTTGAAGTATTGTTCTAGTCACTGTGCTATGCTTTTGGCAGGGGTTTTCGGTACATTCATATAAATTAATAATCAGATTATGGGTTCCCTCACCACCACCACACACACACCAACACGTGTGTGAGTGCGAGTTGATAATCTGTTTGTTGTTCTCCCCTTTGTCCTCCAGAGCCAGAGTGCTTACTGCTTCATCTGGATTGCGTCGGACCTGGTGTCCATCGCTGTGGTCCTGGTTCTTTTCTCCTTCCAAAAGTAAGCCTGTGGTGGACCCGGGGGGGAGGGGCTGCAGTGCTCCACACTCACCACTAGATGGCATCCATCGTCTCGGCCTGCGGGCGTTTTTTCAAGTCTGTCTATCTGCTCCACTGATCATTATACTTTTGTTTTGTCTTTTTTTCTCTTGATCCACTGCTTCGCCTTCTCCACCAACCTTTATCACATTTCCACCTTCCTTTTTTATTTTGTCTTCATCCCCCTCTTTATGTATGTCTGTCTGTCTGTCTGTCTGTCTGTCTGTCTGTCTGTCTTTCTCTCTCTCTCTCTCTCTCTCTCTCTCTCTCTCTCTCTCTCTCTCTCTCTCTCTCTCTCTCTCTCTCTCTCTCTCTCTCTCTCTCTCTCTCTCTCTCTCTCTCTCTCTCTCTCTCTCTTCCTACCTTCTTCTTCTGTACTGCAACTCTCTTTCTTTCTTTCTTTCTTTCTTTCTATTCTCTGGCTGGTTATGCTTCCTTCCTCCCTCTTTTCGCTGCCCCCCCCCACCCTGGCCTGTCAGCTGTCATGTGATCAGGTAACTGCTCTGTGTCTTTGCTCCCTTGTGCTTGTGCTCGCACAACACTGTCCTGGCCCCCTCTGTTCTAGTGGCCCAGCTCTTGTGTACCACACTACAGTGTGTAGGTGGTGCTTGAAGGTCATTTTTCAAAACGCTGTCCATCCACTGTACAACAGGAACAATACAACTACAATCGCAGTTTCACTTATTCACGTATTCTCTCGCCATTGTTATCAGAAATAATATGCTTTCCAGATTGGGATCCAGTTGTGATTTTCAGTGGTGGAAAACGATTGTTTTTACATTCCTGCGCCGGCATTCTGTGGACATGACTATTATCTAACCCCTCCACCACCACCACCACCACTAACATCCTAGCCCCGCCCCCGTCGCCCCACAGCACACAGCCGATTGGGTGGTTCAAACTCCTGTAGGAACATGTGGTGTGATGACAATCGTGTAGTGTGTCACTGGTGTTTTGTTTGTGATGTTGTGCGCGTTGTGCTGCATTGTTTGTGAGCTTGTGTGTGTTTTTGTGTGCGTGTGTGTTTGTGTGTGTGTGTGTGTGTGTTTGTTTGTGTGTGTGCGTGCATGCGTGTGTGTGTGTGCGCGTGTCAGATGGAAGATGAGTGGGATGCAGAGCTACAACCCGGAGCAGATCATGCTGAGCGCCGTGACCCGCCGGGCCAGTCGAGACGTCAACGTCATGAAGGAGAAGCTCATCTTCTCGGGTACCACGGTTTATCTTTTGTGACTTTTGAACTTGACCACTAGAGGGCAGAATGTACACCCCGATGCAATACAGTAAGCGGACTGACAGCCACTCCTTTCACTGTTATCTCCCAAACTGGAACTTGTTGACTGAACCTTGCTAACATGTTAGCAAGGCCTTAAACAGACTACATGCAAAACATCTTTGATTCAATCAGATCTATCCAAAATCAAACCACCAAGAGATTTGGTTTTGTTTGGTGCAGACTTGGTAAAACTACTAGATACAGTAGCAGCATTAGCAAATTATTTTAATTGAAATAAATATCATAGATGTGTGATAAGAGATCGGGGCACGACAACACATTTTCATCGAAAATATTTGCTCAAGAGTGACACACAATCAATGACAGCTGTTTTTTTATTTATAGTGTCGTGAATATCATTTGTGTTATTTTCTTTTCCACTCCAGAAATTAACAGTGAGTTGAATAGTACGGAGGATCTGTCTCTCAACCCGGAGAACGGCTATGCTAGCTACTCGTGTAGCGGCCTCGGTCACTGAATACATCACACCAGAAGACGAAACGCCATCTTCATGGCGATGTATTAAGGTTTACTTGAAGAGGACCTCCTGATACTGTGTCTGTGTACTGTCTGGTTATGCTGTATTGAGTGGCTTGCGTACATTGGGATGGCGACATAAATGTGAGCTCAGTCGTAGGCACTGTAAACGTGCTGTAAACGTCTCAGCAAAATGGATCTGATTCGTCGCGCTTTTCATGTAATGTGGCAAGCTGTACGGTTCATGCTTCGATATATCAGTGACTAGATCGTGTATATGTTGACTCTTAAGAGACTCAAGAAACACTACATACATTCCCACTTAGGTTTGAGTAGAAAGTTCTAGAGCCGAGTTGACAATAGAGTTTATGAGTTGAGTAAACAAGGAGACTTTAGTGCTGGCTTGGAGTGACCATTTCAGACGCTTTATTTCAGGTAATGGAAAAATGTATTGTTGGTTTTTATTTTTTTCCCTCATCGCTTATTTTTTGCTATTGTTTTGTAACGGTATTGGACGCGTCGCATATCGCTCCGTATTTCAAATAAGTGAAAATATTCCTGTGTATTTTTTTTTAATGTTTCCCTCTGAGAGGATTTTCATTGCTTGGATTTCTGCGTGTAAAAGATAGTGACGGTGGTATTATTTAAACCAATCCATATCCGCTCCAGTATCAAACGTTGGCCTCTGTTCTCTTATGCCATGATCAGTTCGTCTTAGTATTTTCTTATGTGTTATGTATTTTTCTTATGTGTTTTAAACTTTCACAAGGCTGCCTTTTTGAAGTTGTTCTTAGAATATTGTAAAACGTTTGTATTTTAGCCTAATAAAAGAGGTACTTGCTACTGTGTGTAAATATATATTTTATGTTTAACTGCAAACTAATAATAAAAATGTATCTTGCAAAAAAGTGATTTTGTGTAAGTGAATATCTGCTTACATTTAATTGAACAGACACAATGACAACAGCATACCACAGGAGGGACATAAAGCTGGTTTATTGTCAGACCGCTGATATCTGATCCAGTGTAGGAGGAGAAATGAACGGGAAGCGTATCTCCGCGTCGTCTCTGCCGTTATCGGAGCCGTTTGAAGGCAGCATGTGGCAGCCAGAGTCTCTGGCCCGCGTCCTCGGATCAACCACGCCGTTCGCAGTGGGGGTCTCGGACCCCTGGTCCCATCCACCGCCTCCGCCTGTCAGGTGGCCAGAACAATGACAAAATAAATGTGTTCCTGTTCGCTGACAATGTGTTTATCAATGAACTTCCGAGGTGGCGCAACACGATACCGTGTGCTCTTGTAAGAGGAGATTCCGACCCCCTTGCTGCATGTCATTCCCATACCCCATAAAGAATGTCCCATGTCCAATCCAAGATTGTATCTACCTGGGCCCGAGCTGCACCCTCTGCTTCTGCGCAGTCAACCTCATCCTTGGTTTTAGTGGATGCCCTAAAAGGCCCCACTGTTTTCATATCCCATATCCAACCTGTGGCAGCTGAGTCTGATTGAGTCTTAATTGAAATCTAATGGTTTTTCAGTTTTCTCTTCCAGTGAGTGTGATTCCTACGCTCCATTACTCACATTGTGGTTCTTGGAGCGCCTCGACGGCAGCGAGCAGTCGGCGCCTCTCGTCTGGACCGATCTCGTTCCGCTTGGTCGGGCGGTGTTCCCTCAGCCTCGCCAGGTCCTCTACCGCTTGGTAACCATGGAGACGAAGGATGCTGCAACACTCCTGGTGTATATATATATTCAAACAGAACGACAACTTTGTTGAAATAGTGAATAGCAAATTATATTCATGTAGAACTCTCTTTGGTTGTTTTGGGGAACTCAACTCACTCACCTGGAAGTCACTTTGGATAACAATTATTTGGACTTTGGATACATTACAGACACACTTTACCTCTACGCTGTGATGCTTCAGGAGCTCTTCCAGGGTTTGGGGCCTGGATTTCGGCCACGGTTTATGGCTTTGGTACTTCTCGGACTCCCCGTCTTCTAGGACGTCTACGTAGACAAACTTGAAGCTTCCTATCTTGCCGTTCAACATTCCTCTCCATATGCCCATGGTGGGTTTGGCAATGACATCAATCACGTCTCCCACCTGAGTGAGGGCAACAAGGGCTAGTTTCAAAAGGCCCGTCGGTGGTGCTGATGCTGATGAGCCATTACGAGCCTTTTCAAAGAAATCGTCCCCATCCCACGTGATCCAGCCACAGAGATGGATGGACCAGCCTGGCGGTGGGTACCGTCGACCGGCAGGCGACACACGGGGTTTACCTTGAGCCTCAGCGACTCCATGTCGTACGGACTGGGCACAAAGTCGGTGTGCACCCTGGCACGGGCGCAGAACCGTGGGGAGTGGAGGAGGTCCTCCTCAGGCAGCAGACTGCTCCTGTTGCTGGAGCAGGTGGAGCCACTGGTGACGCCGCCTGGTGGAGGAACACATCAGACCGATCGCTATTTTCTGAGAAGGATGAAGACAATTTTCTTCGCCAATGCCTTCATGGCATACATTCATCTCACCGCCGAATGTTTGATGTTGATAAGCCCTTACATTCAGTTAATGTTATTAATTTCACATTACATGTTTGTGAGTGTCCACCCAGCAGTATGAGGGATAGATCAACCTACCCGGTCGGACTGTACCGACTGGTAGACTGGTAGACTGATCCATGCATCATGCATCTGGGCTGGACACTCCCACGTATGATGTCACTATTGGGTATATTTGTAAATAGCTTGTGATGGCTAACCAATCATTCAATCACACCTTGGGGCACATTGTCAGCCAACCAGAAATGGGTATCGTATCAGGTATTGTAGAAGTTGCTCCTCCTGTAGAAGTTGCTTCTCCTAGGTGTTGTAGAAGTTGCTTCTGCTTCTCCTCCCTTATGTTTGAGTTCAGTGATTTATATCGAGTTAATGGAATCCATTAAGTTCTGCTTGCTTATTTCAGGTCTTTAACGTATCAATTGTGAT
>CM051011.1:5027038-5042038 GCA_027704905.1 Muraenolepis orangiensis | reverse complement strand
ATGCAGCGGAGTAATTATCCTACTCAGTAAACCATGGCGATCCAACGTTCATAATCAATACTCTAATTGGGTTATTTTGCCGTGTGATTCAGGTTTACATCCGTTAGAGAAAACCCCGGCAGACACTGCGAGGTGGGGACAGACAGTCCAGTGAGTGTGGAGACATGTGAGACACGGACACTGAGACACGTCGCAAGCTCCCATCTCCGCCATCCACGCTGCATATGGTCAATACACAGCCTGTATGTTTATGTGTGTTTCACATGACCTTGTTCTCATTCAAAGGACACTGGCCTCGCTTTTGTTGTTCTGTAGCCAAATCATGTTATTTCCTTACTCAGGGCCACCATACCAAGATAATTAAATAGAAATTCAATGTCACAGGTCTCTAATTTCTCATATAACTGCATACCCCTGCTCACTACCTGTTGATACTTGTATACCTACCTGTACATATATATATATATATATATATATATATATATACACCTATATCTGCACATATCTCATACCTACTCTATAAGTTATACCTCTGGCCGGTAGGGCTACCATAGTATACGACACTATCTCTGTACATAAATATACTGTATACACATTCATTTTTTATACCAAACTGTACATTGTATATTACCATGCACTTTACAGTAACATTTGCACTCTGGTTAGATGCTAAGTTATTTTTCACTGTACTGTACTTGTGCTGTGCAATGACAATACATTTGAATTTTATATAATCTAATCTAATCTAATATCTGTCATAATACTCAATTTATGTTGTTGTTATGTTGTGAAAAAAAAATCTATATATCAACAACACATCTATTGAGATAGATTGCAATGTTACACTGTTCATAAAGATGGATATGTCTAACAATTAAACCACAACAAAAAACGGTATTGTTTACAGCATAAAAATGGATTACATTTGAGTTAAACAAAATATGAATTACTGAATACATTCTCAATCCTCTGCCATATTAATTACTTTGACCCAAAGGAGAAAAATCCCATTAGAAACTAAATAGCTTGTGTTGCTAATGGGATTTTACCGGGCAGAACAAAGCCCTTTAGCAACACAGATTGTCCCAACACCCTGAATAGTTTGCACTATGCTTACCAGTGATTACCAGAATATGTTTTGTTAATGTACAGCCATGCACACCATGCCTCTGCAAAGCTGCACTTCTACACAGTAATCAATTCAATCAGTAATCAATCAGTTATAATAATAATAATAAGTATTATTTCAGAAGCAGATCCTGCATGCTGTTTCACCACCAAAACAACCAATGAATCTCATCTATATTGTATACAAATGGCCAATGTTGCTTCTGCTAATAAACAAACAAGACCAGTAGAGGTAGGAAGTACATTCAAGTAGAAAACAAATCGTAAACATAATCCTACCAGCGTGAAGCAGAAGAGGTTCATGTCTGAAGTTCTTTGCCTATCTCTCTGTTTCTGGTGTTGTTGTAGTTGTTGTTGACCTGAAGAGCAGCCCAAATGACATGGACCCTGGGATACACAACAAACACACTTTCGCCCACCCACTGGAGGCTCGCACAAACACACACACACACCCTCACACACACACACACACACCACACACACACACACACACACACACACACACACACACACACACACACCCTCTGGCACGCACACAGCCCCCCCCCCCCTACCCCAGCCACCCGGCGGCTTAATCCTGGTGCAAAATCCCTTACATAATCCAATAGATGAGGTAGAAAGAAGACCTCAGAGCAGAGCACCAGGCCATCCCATAATATCACTCCTTAACACGCAGCGCAGACACCAGGCCGAACCAATCAGTGAGACACATGCTCTTGGTTTTATTAGAATGGCTTTAATAACGAGATAGGGGGCTTTTAACTTATAGTTACTACTTCTGTGAGGCAGGTGGCTAAAGTCATTGGTTGGCCATATAGTGCAAACAAAAGAATGTGTATGAATATTATATTAGACACAAATACATCACATTGGCCTAGTCATTTTTTAAACTTCTTGAGCACATCCTTCTGATTTAACAAACAACTATGAATAGTAATAGCAGTAATATGAATTTCAGGCTCTAGGCTACCCTATGTGATATGTTATGATGCTATGAAGCTATTCCCTGGTGAACTGGGTCAGTTCGGAGAGATTTAGGCCAATATGTCTCTGATGTCAATAAACTAAAAAGGATATACTGAAGCCCAATGGTCGCCAAAAACATGAGATTGAGTCTTGTGTGTGTGTGTGTGTGTGTGTGTGTGTGCGTGTGTGCGTGTGCGTATGTTTCACATAAACAATAGACACGTCTGTCAGATAGCCCACGTTTGTGCAGTGCCCTCTACTGGAGGAATATAGGCACTACACTTCCCAAAAGGTTATTAATTGATACGCCTAGACGTTCTATATATTCACTTCTGTGTCTAAATGTGTAGGTGAATCCCTATAGGCCTATGCCCTCCTATGCTACATTAAATGTAGTACTTGATAGACGTAATATAAAACACCAGGCAAGTCAATGACATACACACAAAGGTTTTGTAATAGGCATATATATAGTTTGCTCTAATGTAAGCGTAACGTAATGTTCAACTAAGTGTATTTACAATACTGGCAAGCATTGGTATGGGTGCTGTGGGCAACTCTGCACTCACATGCCTATTAATAGGGACATGGCTATTTTATGACAGTACTCAAGATGGCAGTGTCTCACCTTAACCAACTGACTCTCTTGGAGATGTCTTCGCTCCACATCGCGCTGTCGTTCAGTTTGTTAGTGTGGGCATACCGTAAAATAACCTCACTTAGAGATGACCTTCCCTCCCTGGAAAAACTCTACACGCCAAGTCATCAAATCATGTGGTACATTTTTATGCAACCTAATTTAAAATCCCTAATATAACACGTTTAATGCCGGGTGACTGCTGCTTTGGAGAAGAAGAAAAAAAATACACCAACCAAAGGAATTCATACAGCGAACAACGATCCGTGATCGTTGTTCGCTGTATGAATTCCTGTGGAAGGAAAGACCCGATCATAAGAGATCCAGGGCTCCCGCAGCACAAAGCAAGGTTAATATTCAGATGCATGAGGTGTGTAAGCTTGCACCGTCTTTTGAGCACAGGCCTTGCTGGTGTGTCTATGCGGGATGCTGCCTTGGGGCCTCAATCCAATACAGCCATCAGCGAGGGGAGGGGAGGGGAGGGGGAGTTGAGCCACAACCTGAGAACAACAGTCATTATTTACTCGCCCGACGTGTTCATCAGTACGTGGGGGTAGGGGGGAAAAGGGGGGCGGTGCTCAGGCTTCACCTTTGACCCCTGACACGCCCACAACCTCTAGTTTTGCGCAGCATTCCTGCGGCCACCTTCGACCCCCCCAGGGTTCGCGCACCCACCCCACCCCCCTCCCACCCCCCGCCCCGATCTGAGTGAGCGCCCAGAGGTGATGACCTTTCCCTGTGACCTTCTTCGACCCGCTTGACACCGCCGAGTCAAAAAGTGAAACAGTCAGTTTGTCCACCTTGGAATGAGTGACCTTTCGTCCCCTTCCCTCCCGACCTCCCCCGTCCCCCCCCGTCCTCCCCCGTCCCTTCCCCGCCTCGTCCTGCAAAGGTATGTGAGCACTTTGACCCCGGTGGTCAGCCTTTCATTAGCGCTTCCTTTTATTACACTGCCTCTCTCGCTCTCTCTCTCTCTCTCTTTCTCTATTTTTCTCTCTCTCTCTCTCTCTCTCT
Source organism: Muraenolepis orangiensis (assembly GCA_027704905.1). Classification (NCBI taxonomy): domain Eukaryota; kingdom Metazoa; phylum Chordata; class Actinopteri; order Gadiformes; family Muraenolepididae; genus Muraenolepis; species Muraenolepis orangiensis. The sequence goes on along the minus strand of CM051011.1, from coordinate 5,038,293 downwards.
CATCCCGATTCTCTCGTCCCGATTGCCTCGTCAGCATGTCATGGCGGGTGGCTAGCTTGAAAGAGTAAGAGCGCGAGAGAGAGCGAGAGAGAGAGAGACAGCGAGAGAGAAAGAGACAGAAAGGAGAGGGGAGGGGAGGGGAGGGGAGGGGAGGGGAGGGGAGGGGAGGGGAGGGGAGGGGAGGGGAGGGGAGGGGAGGGAGGGAGGGGGGAGAGTGGAAATAAAGATGCGAGAGACAGGAGAAAGACGAGGAGGGAAAGGTAGCAAGAAAATGAGGCAGAGAGAGAGCGAGAGGGAGACAGTAAATGCAGACGAGAGAGAAAGGACAAAACATAACGGGGGTAGACAGAGAGAGATAGGGGAGGACATAATAAGGGAAGAGATAGCGCGAGTGCAGAGGGGGGGGGGGGGGGAGGAGGGGGGGTGGGGAGGGAGGGGGGAGGAAGGAGGGAGGAGGGGGGGAGAGAGAGATAGATTGGCAGCATCTGCTGCGTTGACTAAAATGTCACCTTTAAATGGCTTCCCTGTCCTTGATGCTGGACCGTATCTGATCCCTCTTCTCCTTGGGAGTTGTAGTCCTGCCAGTGCCGCCGGTTTATGCGAGGCTCTCCCCCCACATAGACACACACACACACACACACGCACACACACATACACACACACACACACACACAGATACACACACACACACACGCACACACAAAGCGTCCGCACCATTCCACATGCACGCGCCCCCCCCCCCCCCCCCCCCCCCCCCCCCCTCCCCCCACATCCAGCCTATATATCTTCTTCTAGATAAGCGGTATGCAAATGTTCATGCAGATTTTAGTTATGGGAGTTCTAGTGAAATTGACCATTTACATGTTACGCAAAAGGTCACTTTGCTATGTATGAATAAAATTGCATTTAGTTGGGGCTCTAGCGGAGGCACCAGCAGTCGTAGTCAAAGGTTTATTGGCTGGTAGCTATAGGCCCTATTTGGGTTTGGGCTTTGTGGTGCTTTCAGTTTTAACGTTGAACTATTCACTATTGTTTTTTTTAATTGTGTACAGTTTTGTTATAGTATAAGGTTGTTTTATAGTATATAGTAGAATACATAGTATAGTATATACTAGTGATGTTTATAGTATATAGTATAGTACATAGTATAGTATATAGTGTTGTTTATAGTTTATAGTATAGCATATCATAGGTAGTATATAGTGTTTATCGTATAGTATTGTTCCTTATAGTATCGTACTGTATAGTTTAGTATAGTATGGCTGTAGGAAACTCATACTGCGGGAGGGAGTTAGCATTTCATTGTACGTGTTGCAAACGGCAAATTAACCTAACAACCTTTTAGTTTTAGTGGTGCAAAACAAATAGAGCTACCTCTTCAGCTACCTGTCAATGGTATGCAAATCCAAAGTGTGTGCGTGTAAATGCTCTATTTACACACACACACACACACACACACACACACACACACACACACACACCCACACACACACACACACACACACACACACACACACACACACACACACACACACACCTAATAGTATACAATAGTGAATACTGCCATGGGCGCAGAGACCATGCAGTGCCTACCTCTCCATGTCATCGCTACATCTTAAATGTCACTCTGGGTAAAAGCAGACCCACTCCATTAGGTTGGGTCTTGTCCCCAGGGACCCGTTCACCCTTCAACCTTACAGTGATCCGGCACAAGAGAACCGGGGACCGAAAGCTGAACCCACACCACCACCACCCTCTCTGGGTCTCTGAGGGCCCTTGCGTGCTTCTTCTTTTTCTGTTACATAATGTACTGTGTGTACCTGTAGGTCGTTAAACTCTGTGTTACCGACAATGGGAACGCGTAATAAGCTTCCCCAATCATCAGGCATGTGTGTGTGTGTGTCGGTGTGTGTGAGAGAGAAAGAGAGAGAGAGAGAGAGAGAGAGAGAGAGAGAGAGAGAGAGAGAGAGAGAGAGAGAGAGAGAGAGAGAGAGAGAGTGTGTGTGTGTGTGTGTGTGTGTGTGTGTGTGAGAGAGAGTGTGTGCTTGCGTGTGTGTGTGTGTGTGTGTGTGTGTGTGTGTGTGTGTGTGTGTGTATGTGTGTGTGTGAGAGAGAGTACGTGTGTGTGTGTGTGTGTGTGTGTGTGTGTATGTGTGTGTGTGTGTGAGTTACCGTGTGCTCGTCATGTTTCCACCCCCCCCCCCCCCTCTCTCCCCTCTTCTGGCCCTGGGGTGACCTTTGCCCCCACGTGACCCAGGGGTCACGGACGGCCCTTTCATTCCCACTGGTATGGTCACAGCCCAACTAATGACCCGCACGGTGACTTTAAAAGGATCAGAGGGGGCCGGACGACAACAAAGCACTCTAATGCCAGTGTGTTCTGTTCCACGACAAAGCATTTCTCTTGCACGTCTTCATTCATTGCCGTTTAGAATGCGAGCGGGGGCCCCCGTTTAGGTGTGTGTGTGTGTGTGTGTGTGTGTGTGTATGTGTGTGTGTGTGTGAGTGTGTGTGAGTGTGTGTGTGTGTGGGGCCCGGTGACAAGAAAGAAGATTCCGGTATGGGGATTATATTCTAAACCCTGTGGCGCTTTGTGAAGTTGTCTTGGGTGCGAGATGCAAAAGAACGACAGCAGCGCGTCGCCGACGGAGGCAGTAAGCGATATAGGTTGACACCATTTGCGAGAGATAAAGATTAGAGCGGCGTAAGCCGCCGCGTTCGCCACACGAGTCGCCGTCGACGCCTCCGTCGACGCCTCCGCCGCCGCCTCCGTCGACGCCTCCGCCGCCGCCGCCGAATATGCGGCGGCTGAGCTGAAGCGATTGTCGCCGTTTTCACGATGGCTCCTTTCCTTTCTGTGTTTTCGCGCCGCATTCCTATTGGCTGTCGCCGCTCCACTTTGGCTGCCACACTATCAAAGGGCCGGATAATGAAACACTTGCTCATGCGGCTGTCTAAAAATGTGACACCGTATGAAAGTGATGTCAAGAAAACAAACACACAATAACAACAACAACAACAACAACAAAAAAGGGAGGAATCCGAGTCTGACCTATTTCTGTCCCAGTGAGCGTTGGCTTGTTTTTTGGAAGGATCAAAAAGAAAAGAAAATCTATTTTCCCCCGCGGCACGCGAATATATCTACAAAGCCTTCGTTAGTCACAAAGAGGAGGGCTGTCACTGTGGAGAACCGGGATATGGGGGGGGGGGGGGGGGGGAGGGGGGGGGAATTAGGACTCCTGTACGAGAGAATGTAGTACAGCACTCAGAAGGTCGCCCTGCCTGGGAGAGAGAGAACGAGGGACTGAATGGATGCTCTGCCAATACTTTGCAATCCCAGTTCTCATTTCCACAATTTGTGTGCATCCTAGCGAGGCTACCGCGGTCGCCGGGGCGCTGTTAGCGCCGTGCCGCGTATGGTCGTACGGTTACAGATGACGGACATTTGCATCGCAACCAGGGGTGCGATCTGCTAATAGGATGGCCCAATAAACCAATTTCCCGGCCGGCAATTATCCATTCTCCTTATTAAGGAAGCCACAGATGCTGAGAGAGAGAGAGAGAGAGAGAGAGAGAGAGAGTGGCGAAGGCATTCACTGGGCTGGCAAATTAAGGCCCACTGGTTTTCTTTCTGCCATAAATGTGATTTTATAACTGTGCTACCTTTGTGTGGATCCCCCCCCCCCTCCCTCTCTCTCTGGTGTCCCTGTTGTGCCGTCCCAGCTGGCTCCTCCACATCACTAGCTCTCTCTCTCTCTCATCTCTCTCTCTGTGTCTCTCTCTTGCTCTCTCACTGTCTTTCTCTCCCTCCTTCTCTCCCTTTTGCTCTCGCTCTCTCTCTCTCTCTCTGTGCTTCTGCTTTTATGTTATTATTTCTTCATTCCGTGTGAAGCGATGTATATATACGGTTGCGATGCAGTATTCACTGCCGTTGGACCCTTTCTGAAGTGGTTCAGGGTGTTGACTCTGGAGAATAATACCCCCACCCCCTCCCCCACCCACCCCCACCACCACCACCACCCACCCCTCGGCCCCCAGCTCCCTTCCTGCTTCTCGAAACAGAGGGGAGTGTATAGCTTCTTCCCTTCTCTAATCCATGTTTCTGTCTGTCAGGAGAGTTCAGTGTAAAATACCACCAGGCTCACGAGAGTCGCTGGCGAGGATTAGGATTGCCTTCATGCCTTTATGTAAGAGAGCACAACCCCTTCAAAGGGAGGTAGTTCTCATATCACCTTAGTCATACTGTTTAACAGATGTCAAGGCGCCAAATATGTAGTTCAGAGCGACCACTGGTTTGTGTTTACAAAATGAATATCTTGGCTATCCTAACTATCTCCTAATAGTCCAGTAAATCGAATATAAGGGTTTAATTCATTGCAATTTTTAAAAAAGCTAAATGAAATATTTATCACATTAGGATTACAAATATGGCCAAATATTGTGTCAGACTCGCTGTGGTTACTGTGAAAAGAACTCTAACTTATTTATTCTCTTGGTGTAAATAGTCCAGTTTTGGCTGCAGAGTGGTCACAGCGTATACATCTTCAAATCAAATGGGCTCCAGTGTTTATCTTACGTCTCTCTATATTTACATGTCCTTCTGACCGGGTTCCTGGAACTCTCCCCACTGCATGGGGACTTCTATTTGTAGCGCCGAGCGAAGCTATCGCTGTCCAGTTTGAAGGCCCCTGACACACTCCTCTCCTGGAGGTGCAGCGCAGGAGACAATAGTAGATCTGTCTCCCGTCAGCCCGTGGGTCAACTCAGTGGGGGGGGGGTGTCGAGGGGAGGTCACAAACTTGACACTCGCATGCCGTGACAGCAACACAAGCCAGCGCCCACCCCCCCCACCCACCACCCCCCGGGGCCCAGGTGAAGGTTTTGGCGGCGGACAGGCTGCTGCTTCTTCTTCTTCATCTTCTTTTTCTTCTTCTTCTGCACCGGGAGCCGTCAGGGGCGATGAGGAGTGATGCCGCCGGTGAGGAGAAGAAGGGAGGGAGGAGGGAGGAGAGGGAGGAGGAGGGAGGAGGAGGAGGAGGAGGAGAGGGAGGAGGAGGGAGGAGGAGAGAGGAGGAGGAGGAGGGAGGAGGAGGAGGAGGAGGAGGAGGAGGAGAAGAAGGGAGGGAGGATGGAGGAGGAGGAGGGAGGAGGGAGGAGGCGCAGGAGCGGTAGAATAATCCCTGGGCTCCTTAAGGTGCAGTGAAAGGTCAGCCACCGGCATCACAATGAGAATTACTCACCGGGGCTACAGGCACCGCCGGCGCCACCGCTAGCCTCACCTCCGCGTCAACGCAGACCAGGCAACCAGCGGGGGGGGTGGGTGGTCAGAGGCAGGGGGGAGGCGGGTATGATATTATGGGGAGGGGGGGTGCAGGGGAGGAGAGGAAAAACAGGGAGAGGAGGAGAGGGGTGACGACAGATGGGTAGCGGGGGAATAATGAGTTTGGGCAGTGTGGGTGCGTGTGTGGGTGTGGGGGGCGAGGGGATGGGGGGGAGGGGGGGGGGTGAACCGCCGAGTGACAGGGTCGGGAGATGGGGAGTCACGTTGTGGTAATGGGCTGCAGGGAGTGTCTGTGTCAGTGTGTGTGTGTGTGTGTGTGTGTGTGTGTGTGTGTGTCTGTGTCAGTGTGTGTGTTGTGTGTGTGTGTGTGTGTGTGTCGATGGAGGGAATAGATGGGTGCTAGGGGCTAGGTGTGGGAAGGGTTGATTGGCGCAGTATATGTCTCATTTGACGTGTCTGTGTGTGTATATGTGAGTGTGTATGTACATATAAATATATATATACTGTATATATGTGTGTGTGTGTCTTTGTGTATATGCGTGTCTGTGTATATACAGTATGTGAGTGTGTGTATATATAAACGTCAATGTGTGTCTCTTTGTGTACATTTGACTGTGTGTGTGTGTGTGTTTATATATTAGTGAGTGTGTATATGTGTGTGTGTGTGTGTGTATATATATACGTGAGTGTGTATGAGTGTATATGTGTGTGTGTATGTGTGTAGGGGTGTGTGTGTTTATATATTAGTGAGTGTGTATATGTGTGTGTGTGTGTGTGTGTGTGTGTGTGTGTGTGTGTGTGTGTGTGTGTGTGTGTGTGTGTGTATATATATATACGTGAGTGTGTGTGTATGAGTGTGTATGTGTGTGTGTATGTGTGTAGGGGTGTGTGTGTGTGTGTGTTTATATATATATAAGTGTGTGTGTATGTGTGTGAGTGTATATGTGTGTGTGTGTGTCTGGGTGTGTATGTGTAGGTGACCGTGTGTCTATGTCCACACATGTGTTATGTGTGTGTGTGTGTGTGTGTGTGTGTGTGTGTGTGCGTGCGTGCGTGTGTGTGTGTGCGTGCGTGCATGTGTGTGTGCGTGCGTGTGTGCGCGTGCGTGTGTGCGTGTGTGTGTGTGTGGTCGGTCGGTCATTGAAGACGACCCGCTTCAGTGCTGCAGCGGACGATGCGACCAGAGCGCCGCGGCGTGCAGAGAGGCGAGCAGCGCGCTGCTCTTTAGTTAAGATGTCAATGGTGCATGCCGCATCAAGGTCGACGCCCCCTAATGAGAAATCTCCGGGGAGCGCGGTAATTATCAAATAACAACAAAATGCAAGGCCAGGGAAAAGGAGATAATTATTCTCAGTCACACAGACAGATAAGAAGAAGGTCCTTCCTGGGGACACCCATCGACCAATAGAAACGCCGTTCCTCTGCTGTTCCCTCCCCTTCCGTCCCCAGTGTTCCGTCCCCACCCACAATCCCGGGCCGCGGGCGGTATCTTGTTCCCATCTGAATATGGCGGTGGAGTAATGCGACGCTACATACAGTATATTATATTTTATAGGCCTCCCTGGCGTGTCACTGCCCTCTCGCTGCTCACATAAAACATGTTGGATGGATGCAGCGCTAGTATTCTTCAGTAGTAGTCGGATCATAGTGGGTCAGGTGTCTGACCTCACACCAACTACTGCACCTCACCCCTATCTACTCCACCCTACCCCTATCTACTCCACCCTACCCCTATCTACTGCACCCTAACCCTACCTACTGCACCTAACCCCTACCTACTCCACCCAACCCCTACCTACTGCACCCTAACCCTACCTACTGCACCTAACCCCTACCTACTCCACCCGACCCCCATCTACTGCACCCTAACCCTACCTACTGCAACCCCACCCTACCTACTGCCCCCCACCCATACCTACTGCACCCTAACCCTACCTACTGAACCCTAACCCTACCTACTGCACCCTAACCCTACCTGCTGCACCCCACCCCTACCTACTGCACCCCACCCTTCCAACTGCACCCCACCCCTACCTACTGTACCTAACCCCTACCTACTGTACCCCACCCCTACCTGCTCCACCCGGCCCTACCTACTGCACCCAACCCCTATCTACTGCCCCCCACCCCTACCTACTGCACCCTGACCCTACCTACTGCACCATAACCCTACCTACTGCACCCAACCCATACCTACTGCACCCAACCCCTACCTACTGCACCCTGACCCTACCTACTGCACCATAACCCATACCTACTGCACCCTGACCCTACCTACTGCACCATAACCCTACCTACTGCACCCAACCCCTACCTACTGCACCCTGACCCTACCTACTGCACCCAACCCCTACCTACTGCACCCAACCCCTACCTACTGCACCCTGACCCTACCTACTGCACCCAACCCATACCTACTGCACCCAACCCCTACCTACTGCACCCTGACCCTACCTACTGCACCCAACCCCTACCTACTGCACCCTGACCCTACCTACTGCACCCAACCCCTACCTACTGCACCCTGACCCTACCTACTGTACCCAACCCCTACCTACTGCACCCTGACCCTACCTACTGCACCATAACCCTACCTACTGCACCCAACCCCTACCTACTGCACCCTGACCCAACTACTGCACCCAACCCCTACCTACTGCACCCTGACCCTACCTACTGCACCCAACCCCTACCTACTGCACCCTGACCCTACCTACTGCACCCTGACCCTACCTACTGCACCCAACCCCTACCTACTGCAGCCAACCCCTACCTACTGCACCCAACCCCTACCTACTGCACCCTGACCCTACCTACTGCACCCTGACCCTACCTACTGCACCATAACCCTACCTACTGCACCCAACCCATACCTACTGCACCCAACCCCTACCTACTGCACCCTGACCCTACCTACTGCACCCTGACCCTACATACTGCACCCAACCCCTACCTACTGCACCATAACCCTACCTACTGCACCCTGACCCTACCTACTGCACCCAACCCCTACCTACTGCACCCCACCCCTACCTACTGCACCCAACCCCTACCTACTCCACCCGACCCCTATCTACTGCATCCTAACCCCTACCTACTGCACCCTGACCCTACCTACTGCACCCAACCCCTACCTACTGCACCCTGACCCTACCTACTGCACCCTGACCCTACCTACTGCACCCAACCCCTACCTACTGCACCCTGACCCTACCTACTGCACCCTGACCCTACCTACTGCACCCAACCCTACCTACTGCACCCTGACCCTACCTACTGCACCCAACCCCTACCTACTGCACCCTGACCCTAACTACTGCACCCTGACCCTACTTACTGCACCCAACCCCTACCTACTGCATCCAACCCCTACCTACTGCACCACCCTAAACCACCTACCTACTGCACCCAACCCCTACCTACTGCACCCGACCCCTATCTACTGCACCCTAACCCCTACCTACTGCACCCTGACCCTACCTACTGCACCCTAACCCTACCTACTGCACCTAACCCCTACCTACTCCACCCGACCCCCATCTACTGCACCCTAACCCTACCTACTGCAACCCCACCCTACCTACTGCCCCCCACCCATACCTACTGCACCCTAACCCTACCTACTGAACCCTAACCCTACCTACTGCACCCTAACCCTACCTGCTGCACCCCACCCCTACCTACTGCACCCCACCCTTCCACTGCACCCAACCCCTACCTACTGCACCCTGACCCTACCTACTGCACCCTGACCCTACCTACTGCACCCAACCCCTACCTACTGCACCCTGACCCTACCTACTGCACCCAACCCCTACCTACTGCACCCTGACCCTACCTACTGCACCCAACCCCTACCTACTGCACCCAACCCCTACCTACTGCACCCTGACCCTACCTACTGCACCCAACCCCTACCTACTGCACCCTGACCCTACCTACTGCACCATAACCCTACCTACTGCACCCTGACCCTACCTACTGCACCCAACCCCTACCTACTGCACCCAACCCTACCTACTGCACCCAACCCCTACCTACTGCACCCTGACCCTACCTACTGCACCCTGACCCTACCTACTGCACCCAACCCCTACCTACTGCACCCAACCCCTACCTACTGCACCCAACCCCTACCTACTGCACCCCACCCCTACCTACTGCACCCTGACCCTACCTACTGCACATACCTGCTTAGACATACCGAGATTATTTGATTTGATTATTGATGTTGTGTGCATGTGTTTCTGTGTGTGTGTGTGTGTGTGTGTGTGTGTGTGTGTGTGTGTGTGTGTGTGTGTGTGCGTGTGTGTGTGTGTGTGTGTGTGTTTTTCTGTATGTGTGTTTATGTACATGTGCATGTGTTTGTTTATGTGTCTGTGTTTTTGTGTGTGTGTACGTGTGGTTTTCTGTGTGTGTTTTTCTGTGTTTTTCTGTGTGTTTGTGTGTGTGTTTGTGTTTGTGTGTATATGTGTGTGTGTTTTTTTCTGTGTGTGTGTATGTGCGTGTGTGTGTGTTTTTCTATATGTGTGTGTTTTTCTGTATGTGTGTGTTTATGTACATGTGCATGTGTGTGTTTATGTGTCTGTGTGTGTGTGTGTCTGTGTTTTTCTGTGTGTGTACGTGTGTTTTTCTGTGTGTGTGTGTTTTTCTGTGTGTGTGTGTGTGTGTTTTTTTTTGTGTGTGTGTGTTTCTGTATGTGTGTGTTTATGTACATGTGCATGTGTGTGTTTATGTGTTTTTCTGTGTGTGTGCACATGTGTTTGTGTGTGTGTGTGTGTGTTTGTGTTTGTGTGCGGGCGTGTGTGTGAATAGCACAGGGGGGAGCTGACCGGAGGATGGAGATTGATCAGCGGCGAGGCGGCGGTGGTGCCTGCCCACCGAGGACTCCTGATTTGTAAGGTCACCCCTGCTAGTGCCAAAAGGGCACATCAATTTTAGAGCCCTCAGGAGGAGCAACATGTCTCTTCCATCACACTACCCCTCCTCGCCACCCCCCCCCCCCCAAGCCCTCCTTCCTGCCTCCCTCCCTCCCACCCATCTCCCCCCCCCCCCCCCCCCCATGGATTTCACGACCCCTGAAGGCAAATCCTTGATTTGTGTGAAAAACCTGGTCCTGGTGCATGTTTAGAAAGCAAAAGGGGAGGAAGGGGCAGATACAGACAGACAAAGACCAGACAGCAGGGCTTGGGCTTGGGGTTGGAAAGAAGAAGGTTGCAACAGGAAACAGGAAACAACGCAACACACAACACGACACACACTCCACAGTTGGGGTGGTGGGGGGGGTAGGGGTTGAATAACACGGCAACAGACTCACGCCTTATTTTTCAAATTCCTTCAAAGGATAACGTCGGACTAATTCGGCTTCTCTTCTTATCACGGACGTCTCCAACCGTGGCCTGTCTAGAGTCAGATGTGTCTCTCGGGTGCCAATTAACAGAAATAGACAAACGACAGACGATCCTGTGGATTTTGTCAGATGGCGGCGCCTTGGTAACAAGCGAGCGTTTCGCCACGTTCAAAAATAAGAGCGTGTGCGTAACAGCAGATCTACCGGTGAGTCATCAGATTCAAAGACCACAGCGCGTCGTAAATAAAATGGAAGATGGGTCGGTTAGCCGTCGGATTTCAAGTCGGAAAAACATCGAAACCGGTTGAGCGCGCTCTGTGTTGCTCTCTCTCTCTCTCTCTCTCTCTCTCTCTCTCTCTCTCTCTCTCTCTCTCTCTCTCTCTCTCTCTCTCTCTCTCTCTCTCTCTCTCTCTCTCTCTCTCTCTGTGCCTTCTTGCGACAGCGTTCCTCGTTTTTTTGACACACCTTTAGCATTTTATTTATTTATTTACTTTTTTACGCCGTCACAAAGCGAGCGTGTCTAGTTGCAAAGGGAGCCTGGCGGAGCTACGACGTGTTCACTCGGGGAAGGAACACACAAGGGCAGCGTCAACACTGAGTGTGATGCTCCCCCCCCCCTCTCTC
>CM051011.1:5012038-5024538 GCA_027704905.1 Muraenolepis orangiensis | reverse complement strand
TATAGTTCGACGCAACAGAAGGGACGAGGCTTGAAGAGAGCATGAGGTGTGTTGTTGTGTCACCAGGAGGGCGGGAAAAACCTTTAAAATGCTAATAGAGAGAGAGAATAGAGAGAATAGGAACAAAATTAATACCTCATACAGTTTATGAACCCCCCCCCCCCTCCCCCAGTGGGAGACAAATCATTTCATATCATGGAGCCATTTTGTTTAAGCTCAAGTAAGCTCGTAGCACTTCTGTTGTGTTGTTAACAAGGCGTTATAATCTGCATGGCATTAGCTTGTCAATAGGTGGGAGAGAGAGAGAGAGAGAGAGAGAGAGAGAGAGAGAGAGAGAGAGAGAGAGAGAGAGAGAGAGAGAGAGAGAGAGAGAGAGAGAGAGAGAGAGAGAGAGAGAGAGAGAGAGAGAGAGAGAGAGAGAGAGATAGGGGGAGACGTGGAGAGAGAGTGGAAGAGAGAGAGAGGGAGGGAGAGAGGGAGGGAGAGAGAGAGCGAGATAGGGGGAGAAGGGGAGAGAGAGTTGAAGAGAGAGAGAGAGAGAGATAGGGGGGAAGTGGAGAGAGAAAGAGAGAGGGAGGGAGAGAGAGAGATAGGGGGAGAAGGGGAGAGAGAGTGGAAAAAAGAGAGAGAGAGGGAGAGATAGAGAATGGAGAGACGGCGCAAGAGAGAGAGGGAGAGGAGAGGGGGAGAAAGGAATATAGAGGGAGGGAGGGAGAGAGAGAGAGAACGAGGGAGAGAGGGGGAGAGAGAGGGAGAGAGGGGGAGAGAGAGAGAGAGGGAGGGAGGTGGGGTGGCCAGCGTGGCTGACTGGCTATCGTTTTGGAGACCGGGGGCCGTGGACCGAGCGCTGTCAGAGCCTGTGTGTGTGCAGCACTGCGGATCAATAGCCGGATAGCGCCTAGACATCACCGGGCACGCTGCACTGCAATCTGGGAGTTTCCTCCTGGGAGGACCGCAGGTCACCAGGGGTACAGAGCATGGCACGCGCGTGTGTGTGTGCCTGTGTGTGCCTGTGTGTATGTGTCTGTGTGCGTGTGTGTGTGTGTGTGTGTGTGTGTGTGTGTGTGTGTGTGTGTGTGTGTGTGTGTGTGTGTTGTTGTGGTGGTGGGTGGAGTAACCTGGCGTGTTTGTGTTACAGCTGCTGATGCGTGAAATGGAACTCAGGTACAGCCGAGGCGGGGCCGGGGGCCCGGGGCCTTCCCTGTGTCTTCCTCCAAGTGATTACTTTACCCCATTGATTTTCTCTCTCCTCCGCTGATCTGGGAAGATCACTGTAGAGAGAGAGAGAGAGAGAGAGAGAGAGGAGCAGAGAGAGGAGCAGAGCGAGAGAGAGAGAGAGAGAGAGAGAGAGAGAGAGAGAGAGAGAGAGAGAGAGAGAGAGAGAGAGAGAGAGAGAGAGAGAGAGAGAGAGAGAGAGAGAGGGACAGAGAGAGAGGGAGAGAGAAGAACCATTGATTGACCCAATACTGAGATTCAAAAGATTGACAGCAGCACCTTGAGTTACCACGCGACCGCTTTAGCCCGATAATCTATAATGGTGGTGATGGTGTGTGTGTGTGTGTGTGTGTGTGTGTGTGTTGGTTGGGGAGTGGGGAGTGGGGAGGGGGGTTGTATGTTCCTTTGCAACATACATACAACCATACTGATCCGGGGTTCATCAAAGAAAAAGCCCGAAGAGCAACAAGGAACCCGGGTTATTGTATCGACTGCAGTGTGAGAGGAAGGCCTTAAGCGTGCCTATATTACATTACAGCGTGTTTGAGGCGTGTTTTGGGTTGGGGTCTTTTGCAGTCTTGTCAGTGGGGAGGGGGGGGGGGGGGGTCCGTCTGTCTGTCTGTCTGGCCGTCCGTCTGTCTGTCTGTCCATCCGTCCGTCCGTCCGTCTGTATGTCTGTCTGTCTGTCCATCTGTCTGTCTGTCTGTCTGTCTGTCTGTCGTCTGTCCAGCCGTCCGTCTGTCCGTCTGTCTGTCTGTCCGTCTGTCTGCCTGACGGCACCAGGCTGAAGTGATGTATGTATTCACGAATGCAGAGTGTATTTCAGACCAGAGAGTGATGTCACCTCAATTCAGATGTGCATGTACTCCTTCTGTGTTCACCTCCAGGCATGGGGGAAATGGCAGTGAATGCATATGCAAAAAGAATAATAATCATAACATCATCGGGCCGGGTCGTATTTCCATAACTGCGGCGCCTAAGCCACCGTTTTTTGGGAAGTTGGAACACTTTTGGATAGTTTTTTTTGTTATTGCATTACGCTCTAATAGTCTGTTATTGTAGCTTTTTTCTCCGGATATTTAGCTCGAAAAACGCCTTCGCCTGTCAGATCGCTGAGGCGCGGCGCTCTGTTCCCTCGCAAACACTTTCCCCGCCTCCTGTGAGACGAAACATAAGAGAAAGATATAAATAGAGCTGAAATAATACAATTATTTTGATATACATGTAAATGCAGAGAGAGAGAGAGTATATATATTTCATAACCAGTCTGTGGGTTGGTTTAGTCTAAGCCAATATGGTAGCCGTAGGACAGTAGGAGCCCTGCTGAGCTTTGGAAACCCGGGGAAGGTCAAACACCGAGGTGCCATTGGAGCATCATTAGGCCGGCCAGTATGTAAAGGCCACCGTCGTAATTAAGACCTGAGACCTACGCTTAACATTGGCACACTCGGGAGCTGCAGAGTGATAAGTGCTTGATCCTGATCAATAAGATTCACAGACCGCCCCCCCCTCCCCCCACACACACACACACACACCCACCACCTCCGTCCGCCACTCGCGGGATCAATATTGTTTTATTTGCTGTTACAATAGGCTTGTCTGCTTGCAAATGAGGTTCCGAGCGGCTGAGTTACTTTGCAAGCGGTAGCTCCCGTACCCCCTCACCCCCCCACCCCCCCCCCCCCCCCCCCCCCCACCACCCTGTGCCCCCATACCCGCCTCCCCCCCACCCCTCCCCCCCACCGCTCCCCCTACTTCCACCCCCCACGCCCGTACACCTAGAGTTGTTCCCCACCGTCCCCCGCTGGTGAACGCACGCCACAGTCCGAGCATCCGTAGGGAATCTCCCCCCCGCTTCTACGAGGAGCAGGTGGTCCACAAAAACACAAACAAACATGCACACACCCCCACACACACACACATACACGCACACGCACACACACGCACACACACGTACACGCACACACACACACACACACATGCACACACACACACAAACGCACACACACACACACACACACACACACACACACACACACACACACACACACACACACACACACACACCACACCCCACACACACACACCCACACGCACACACACACACGCACACACACACGCACACACACCCCCACACACACGCACACACACACACCCACACCCACACGCACACACACACACACGCACACACACACGCACACACACCCCCCCACACACACACGCACACACACACACACATATGCACACACACACACACACACACACACTTGGAACAAAAACATGCAACACAACAACACGTGTTGTTGTTCTGTAGATGTAGCAGGAAGACCGATCTTGTAAGACTTTCTGTACAGCTTTCTGGTTCCATAAACCGCGTGGGCATTAACAAACCAAAAGCACTATTTACCGGAGGGGAGGAGGATGTGTGTCACCTCCGCCCGGCGACTAAGCGGCATTTAAGGCAAATATGAATCCACCCTGAGGACACACCAGAGGGCCACCCCCCCCACTCTGCCCCCCAGCCCACCCCCACCCCCGCCTCCAACACACACACACACACACACACACACACGGCTTTAAATACAAAGCAAGCATACAAGGCATTGCACTCATTAATCCTCTTTTCTTTCACTATATTGTATAGGTACAAGTGATGATGGGATGACTCGATCTGGATTTAGCAAACATGAGTTCCGCCATTGAGCCTAATCGCGGTGGCGGTGGAGGTGGAGGTGGCGGGGGTAGCGGTAGCGGTAGCGGTAGTAGTAGTGGTAGAGTGATGGGGCCGGGCGGCGTGATTTATACGATAGGGGCGGCCGAGGGAGGTTATGGATGGGGGGAGCGGTCGCTCATAATGAGGGGAGAAAGGTCTAGAATAGAAGGTCGTTAATGGACTCAAACCAATCTATTCGTTTAATAAAAGCGCGCAGCCCGCGCGCCCATAGATCACGCTAACGCCGCGACAGACAGAGTTGACGTCTTCTTATCCCCCCTCACACCTCAGGCGGACACCCATGACTTCCATCTTTTTTTGGGGGGGGGGGAGGGGTTGGGGGTGCGTTGTCAGCGTTTTGTCGGGGGGTCATCGTTGTTGTCAGTGCAATGGTAAGTTCGTAGTTCCTTGTAATTGATTAATTATTGGATGAATCCCTGCGCTAATGTTGCTCACACGCCGTTGTTCGTTCGCTATAAGACTCACCACACATACAGTAATGAATGAAAGATCCTCTGTGAATAACCACACACACGTCAAGTTCAACATCGCCGCCGGGAAATTCAACAAGCATTGATGAATTGGTTTTGTAGATATCAATGCAAAATTGCTACGATTGCAGCAGCTGCCCATACACTGTGTGTGTGTGTGTGTGTGTGTGTGTGTGTGTGTTTCTGTGTGTGTGTGTGTGTGTGTGTGTGTAGGGGGGGGGGGGTCTTGTGTGTGTGTGTGTGTGTGTGTGTGTGCGTGTGTGTGTGTGTGTGTTCAATACGAAGTGTGGCTGTCTAACATCTCTCTAATGTCCCATATATAATTCCACTATTTTTATCTCCAGTAACTCGCACACACACACACACACACACACACACACACACACACACACACACACACACACACACACACACACACACACACACACACACACACACACACACACACACACACACACACACACACGCTCTCACACACACACACATCAAGTGCATGCGGTGTGCGGCTGTCACGATCACCTTGCAGTGACCTCCTCACGGTAGATCAATCCTGACAGTGGGAAGGCAAAACAGGACAATCACAGCCCACCCCTCAGCCCGGCCAGGAGAGAGAAGGAAGCCAACCACCTGGCGGAGCTGATACCGTCTCCGCCGCGGCCGCCGCGCCTACGTCCCGTTATCACGCCGCCGCACGCCGCTCTCCGTCACAATCCCTCGCTCAATTAATGCAAAATGCCGCACCGTCGGAGGACATGTGTGACTGATGCCCCCCCCCCCCTGCCTAGAGATGTGGTCGTGGTCCCTTTTGCACGGGTTTGGGCGCATACGTTTGATACAGTTTATGCTTTAGCGCCCACCGTATCTTAGCTAAGGGCCGTTTACTGCCATTTACGTTAAGGGGAAGGGGGGGAATGCTAGCTGAAGCTAATTCTCCCTTATAAAAAAAACCTCCTAGCAGACGCTGCAATCAGTAAATTGCTTTATTAGTCGACCGCAAGACACTAAAACCCATGTCCGCCATAGCGGACGGCCAATCAGAGCCAGATATTTGATCTCAGTGCTCGGATTCAAACGGACGATAGCCAAGCTACTAAACACAAACAGCAACAAAAATCTCCAGCGACGGCAATTAGTCAGAAAGATACCGGCCGGGTACTTTAAAAAAAAAGAATGCACCACTTGTATGTGTTGGTGGAAATCGCCGCTGAAGTTATGAACCCCATTTAACTGGCTTTCCTGCGCTCGTGAAATACTGCTTCCACTTAAAATACAACCCTGACATATCTGCTGGCCCTGCCGTCGGCCACTTAGTTTGGCACTCTCTCCTGGCTCCTAATTCACCTGCTCCCCTGCACCACGGAGCGCCATTTGGCCCGCGGCCGCCAGCTCGCCTAATAGGACTCCGTAAGCCCTCAGTAAATATTACCAGTGACTGCTCGGGGCACGCACCGCACTTGGCCTCCGCTGGCCCCGCCGCGCATCACATCCCCGCTGCCTCTTGCTCCTTCCTCCCCCCCCCCCCCCCCTCACCCTCCATGGCACGACCTCCACCCCACCCCCTCCCCGCACCCCCGGTACACACCGCAGTGCAGAGTCTGAGCAGCCCGCCCCTCCCGCCCCCCCGCCTGCCCGGGATAGCCAACCAACCAGTCAGCCAGCCGGCTGGCCAGCCAGCCAGCCAGCCAGCCAGCCAGCCAGCCAGCCAGCCAGTCTCCATCGTCTCCACCTCCACCTCCACCTCCACCTCCACCTCCACCTCCACCTCACACCTCCACACCTCCACCTCCACCGCCACGGCCTCCAGGCTCTTCTGTCTGTTCAGCATCTCCCTTTAACCTTCATCTGGGAAACAATAAAACAAGAACTAAGAGGAGGTGGAGGAAGGGGAGGAGGAGGAGGAGGAGGAGGAGGAGGAGGAGGAGGAGGAGGAGGAGGAGGAGGAGGAGGAGAGGAGGAGGAAGAGGGGGAGGAGGAAGAGGAGGAGGAGGTGGGGGAGGAGGTAGTGGAGGAAGAGGGGGGGGGTGGGGGTAGGTGGGTGGGTGGGGAGCAAGAAAGAGAGCGGTTTTGAATTCATGATGTGTGTACTTGATTGTCCGTGTGTCTATGTGTGTGTGTGTGTGTGTGCCTATCTCTCTGTCTGTGTGTGTGTCTCTCTCATTCTCTCTTTCTGACTGTGTGTGTGTGAGTGTGTGTCTCTCTGTCTGAGTGTGTGTGTGCGTGCGTGCATTTCTACAAAGAGAGAGTGAGTCTGAGAGATGTGAGAGAGAGAGAGAGAGAGAGAGAGAGAGAGAGAGAGAGAGAGAGAGAGAGAGAGAGAGAGAGAGAGAGAGAGAGAGAGAGAGAGAGAGAGAGAGAGAGAGAGAGAGAGAGAGTGAGAGAGAGAGAGAGACCATCTTCTTAAGCTAACGTCTACTTCATTATCTTCTCCGGTCCTTTATTGGTGGCACTAATCAAGTGGGAGGCGGGTGCACGCGCCAGTGGACGCGCCACAAATATATTATTAACCAGGCGGGCGACAGACGACCTTGCCCGCGTCACCTGAGGACCCCAGTGGGGCCCACGCTGCCAGCGGGAAACGACCTTCATATGAAATCCCCCGCAGAGGTCAATAAACTAAATAATTCACAAAGGTCACCTCGCGCACACTTTTGTGCTGGAAAATGTGCTGTGAAAAAAAATGATACAGATGGAGAGAGAAAGGGAGAGAGAGAGAGAGAGAGAGAGAGAGAGAGAGAGAGAGAGAGAGAGAGAGAGAGAGAGAGAGAGAGAGAGAGAGAGAGAGAGAGAGAGAGAGAGAGAGAGGAGAGAGAGAGAGAGAGAGAGAGAGAGAGAGAGAGAGAGAGAGAGAGAGAGGGGAATGAGCAAGCAAGAGAGAGAGAGAGAGAGAGAGAGAGAGAGAGAGAGAGAGAGAGAGAGAGAGAGAGAGAGAGAGAGAGAGAGAGAGAGAGAGAGAGAGAGAGAGATAGGGGGGAGAGAGAAAAGAAAAAGAAGAGAAGATAGCAAATCTTTTTAAATTGTGAGTGGTTGAAGCAGGGGGCCGGTGTCCTTGTCAGAGTGCACAGTGTCTCTTTATCTTTTGCTTGTGTGTGTATGTGCGTGTGTGCGTGTGTGTGTGCGCGCGTGTGTGTGTGTGTGTGTGTGTGTGTGTGCGCGCGCGTGTGTGTGTGTGTGTGTGTTTAGGGGTCGGGTGGGGAGGGTGATGGTGGGGTGGTTATGGATGTGTCAAAGAAAGATGTAAATCCTGAATCCCTCCGTTTCCTCGCCGCCGCCACTCTTCCATCGATCCGTCATTCTGTGTCGGGGGCTGGAGGTTGAAAGGGCTGCAGTAGAGGCTTTTTTCTTCATCCTTCCCCCCCCCACATGGCTGGAGACACACAGGCAGCTCACAAATACTAGCCGCCGCCTACGCACTGGCCGTAGCCATCGGCGAACCAGCACACAGGGGGGAGGGGCCAAGCGTCGGTCGGTAGGTCGGTTCGCCCCCACGGCGGGAAAGGAGTATAATAATGGCTTAAAGACAAGAAAGAGATTCTAAGAGGGATAACCTTTTTGGATTTTTGTACAAATAAACGGTCATTGTCACTCTCTCATTCACTTGCGGTGTGGTCTCACATTGCAAAGCAATAGAGCAATAACAATGTAGGAGGAACCCCTCCCCCCCATCCTTCCTCCCCCCCCCCCTCCCTAGTTCATAATAATCCACGCAGGGCTACAGGGCTATTCCTGTGCGCAGGAGGTACAGTCATCGTATCTAAAAGGTCAGAGTCGGAAAAAGAACCGCTAGCTTGCTTGCTGCTTGGAGGGTGGGGGGGGGGGGGGGGGGGCGGCTCAGCCATCATTTATTTTGGAGATTAAGTCGCGGGTGTTCATTTACAGATCACTGCAAAAATCGGTGAGTCACCTGACCCACAGCGAAACCACCTGCGCAGTGGCGTTCGACGGGGGGGGGGATTTTTTCCGGGGAAAGCAGCCCTTTGTTACTGACTGTGACCAGCAAACCGCAACGCAGATGGCCTGGTGGTTCCATTTGAGTCTTGTTTCTTTTTTCTCTCTCATCGGTGTCTGTCGTGCTTGGGAAGCACAGCAGACACAAGGAGCACACACAAGGGGCTCTCTTACGCAACACACTCCGCAGACTGGTGTCAACGTACGGGGGTCTGTGTCTGTGGGTAAAGCCCAGCAAAGCCGTGTATAGGCTGTGATGTTTCTTGTTTCTTGTTCATTCCGGCTTTGCCTTGGGCAGTGAACGGAAGAGATGTTTGATATTTTTTTATGTTGCCAACCTCCGGTTGACTCACTGACCCCTGGTTTAGATTTAGGGTGCCTCTTTTTTAAATCTCCTTGTAGTGGATGTACAGTATACCACGCTTAGTGCCAATCCTGCGATCTGTGCAGCTTAGCAGGGAAAGAACCAATCCTCACAGGAGGTTAGATGGCCATGTGCTGGCTAATCGGTTGGATCGGTTTGGTGGGCCAGCTTGCGCCGCTGCCTAGCAACCCCCTTTGAGATGAACAAAAAAAAGAAAGTTAAAGCACCACAGGGTGGTATAAACATGGCAGGGCTTTTGCTTTTGGAACGTCGTCTGGAACTGAACCGTCTGCGCCGAGGCGGATCAGGGAGAGAAGATCTTAAGCCGGTTTCTGCAACACAGAACTTCGAAATACCAATTGAGGTCATTTGACACCATGCAATGGTTCACAAAGCAACAGTGCACCAGTTTCCTCAAGCATGCTCTCTGAGGCATCTGCTTTCTTTTTTTTCTCCATCCATCTCCCCCACGTCAGTAAACTTCATACTTAAATCTTTACCAGCCAACAACAACAACAACAACCACATCAACAACAAGACGTCGAGCCGTAATTAGACATTGCGTAACATGACACCTGGATCCTGCTGACACGCTGGCAATTTTCAGTGAATGCAGCAACTCTGAAGCATCTTGTGCGTCGAGGGGGTTTTACCCCCCCTCCCCCCCCCCCCCCCCCACACACACACACACACACACACACCTGGCAATACGCGCCACCGCTGTTGCCGTCAAACTGTCTCCTCTGCCTGGGTGTGTGTGTGTGTGTGTGTGTGTGCGTGCGCGTGAGTGTCTGTGTGTGTCTGAGTGTGCGGGAGCGCGTGTGAGACGTGAGATGATGTGTAATGCCACTGTACAGTCACAGTTTGTTCTGCTCGTCTTGTCTTGCCACTGGATCAGACGCATCAGTGCCGTCGCCGCTTGGCACCCTGCACAAACTGCCGGTCGTCTCTAAATAACAAGACGGAGCGGGTTGAAGGCAGAGCGGCACGCCGAGCAGACGAGACACGCTCCTGGAGTTCTTCTGAGAATCATTTGTCATCTCACTTGGTTTTTTTTTTGGCTTGTTTTCTCTTCTTTTTTTCCGGCACTACATTAAGAGAGAGAGAGAGAGAGAGAGAGAGAGAGAGAGAGAGAGAGAGAGAGAGAGAGAGAGAGAGAGAGAGAGAGAGAGAGAGAGAGAGAGAGAGAGAGAGAGAGAGAGAGAGAGAGAGAGAGGCAGACTTCTATGCCAAGAAAGCCCTAAGAAGGGGAAGAGGAAGAGTGGAGTGGAGTTAAGTTTGACATGGCAGAGAAAATAGACAGGTTTAATTAGAAGTGCAAGGACTGGAGAGGCAGAGCCAGAGAGAGAGAGCCAGAGAGAGCGAGAGAGAGAGAGAGACACACACACACACACACACACACACACACACACACACACACACACACACACACAGGGGGAGAGGGAGAGGGAGAGCCAGAGATAGATGGTATGCCAGAGAGAGCGAGAGAGAGGGAGGGCCTGAGAAAGAGGGGAGCGAGAACCAGAGAGTGAGGGAGAGAGAGAAATAGGGAGAGCCTGAGAGAGAGAGGGAGGGAGGGAGAACCAGAGAGAGAGTGAGAGCCAGAGAGAGAGGGAGGGAGAGAGAGAGAGAAAGAGGCAGAGCCAGAGAGGGAGAGAGGGGGACAGAGAGACAGAGAGAGGGGTGGGTGAGGGGATGGTGTGTGTGAAAGAGGGAGAGAGAGGGTGAGAGACAGAGCGAGGGAGAGGTGCTGTGTGTAGAGAGAGGGAGAAACAGAGGAAGGTGTAGATAGAGAGGGACAAGAGGGAGTGTGACGGGATGGTGTGGGGAGAATGAGAGACGGAGAGGGAAGAGAGGGGAGGGAGGGGAGAAGCGAGAGTGAGAGACGGTAAAGAGAAGAGGGAGGGAGGGAGGGTAGGAGAGAGTGAGAGACGGTAAAGAGAAGAGGGAGGGGGGAGAGGGAGGGTAGGAGAGAGTGAGAGACGGTAAAGAGAAGAGGGAGGGAGGGAGGGTAGGAGAGAGTGAGAGACGGTAAAGAGAAGAGGGAGGGGGAGAGGGAGTGAGAGACGGTAAAGAGAAGAGGGAGGGGGGAGAGGGAGTGAGAGACGGTAAAGAGAAGAGGGAGGGGGGGAGAGGGAGTGAGAGACGGTAAAGAGAAGAGGGAGGGGGGAGAGGGAGTGAGAGACGGTAAAGAGAAGAGGGAGGGGGGGAGAGGGAGTGAGAGACGGTAAAGAGAAGAGGGAGGGGGAGAGGGAGGGTAGGAGAGAGAGTGAGAGGAGAGGGAGTGAGAGAAATAGTGGAAGAAACAGGCAGAGACATGTGGGGGGTGAGGGTGGGGGTGGGGGGGGGGTGTAGCAGGACAGGGGGGAGCAGGGAGAGGGGGGGGGAGAGGAGCAGGGGATGAGAGGGATAGACTTTAACTGTCTGAAGGACAAAGCTAGTGACCCGTGGATCATTCTGAGGATTGCCTTTCAGTCTCGGAGCAAGGTCAGCCTGCTTATTTTACCTCTGCGTTTTCACTAATCTGTTTTTTGTGTGCGACATGAACAAACACACGTGCACACAAACACACGTGCACACAAACACACACGCACGCACAGATGGTGCCGACACACACACACACAGACAGACACACACACACACACACAAACACCAGCACCGTGAAACAAACACACAGACACACACAGACACACACACACACGCACGCACAGATGGTGCCGACACACACACACACAGACAGACACACACACACAGACAGACACACACACACACACACACACACACACACACACACACACACACAAACACCAGCACCGTGAAACAAACACCCACACACACAGACACACACAGACACACACAGACACACACAGACACACACGGACACACACACACATGCATGCACAGGCCTGTGCTGAATCTAAGCCTGGGCCCGTACCGCCTCAAAATAACAGCAGCCTATGTAGGCTTTGCTATCAATAAACATTAGATGTGTGAGACTCTGTGCCTACACTGGCATCGCACTACGCTGCACCTGTCATGAATTTCAATTACCGCGCAGCACGTCACCACACACACACCAACACACCGTCCACCGCCGCATTCTGATGCACACAACGTCGTCCCCCCCCCACCCCCTGCAGCCATTTTGGCCTTGAGACTGTGTGTGTGTGTGTGTGTGTGTGTGTGTGTGTGTGTGTGTGTTTTTGTTATGTGTTTATCTATGTGTGTGCGTGTGTTGGTTGGTGTATGTGTGTGTGTGTGTGTCTGTATGTTTTAGCATGTGTGCTTATGCATGCAGGAAGATGGAAGAAGAAGAAGAAGAAGAAGAAGAAGAAGAAGAAGAAGAAGAAGAAGAAGAAGAAGAAGAAGAGAAGAAGAAGAAGAAGAAGAAGAAGAAGAAGAAGAAGAAGAAGAAGAAGAAGAAGAAGAAGAAGAAGAAGAAGAAGAAGAAGAAGAAGAAGAAGAAGTAGTACCGGTGGATTTCACTTGAATGGGTTCTGTTTTCAGACGGCCCGCCGGCGGCCCCCGGCCCTCCTGTCTCCCGTATTGACGGGCGGCGAGGTGCCGCCGTGTTGTGTCGGCTGGCCTGGCAGCTCATTAGTAGCCACACTACATTCATGTCAACACGCGTCCCTCGTGATCTGTCGGATGAGGGAGGGAGGGAGTGGGTGGGTGGGGGCGGGGTGGGGTGGGGCGGCGGGGGAGAGCGGCCAAGTGATGATAGTAGTAGTAGTGGTGGTGGTGGTGATGGTGGTGGTCCCCTGGGAGGAGT
>CM051011.1:4989538-5007038 GCA_027704905.1 Muraenolepis orangiensis | reverse complement strand
AAGTAATTTGGCTCGCTAATGAGTAACCGTGTTCATCAAGGCCACTTTTGCTGAATGCATAAAGAAGATGTGACATTGTGGGTGTATTCATCATCCTCATGCACAATACCCCACCAATGGTATTTAAAACGCGTCTATTTAGTGTGTCTAACTATCCCTTTACTTTGCTGGATGGCGATGCAGTAGGGTTAATTTTTGTTACTTTTTTTATTTTTGTTAATTTTTGTAACTTTTCCGATCAAAGGTTACAGTAGGGTGTGACTTCCAAACCAACCCTCCTCATCATCCCCAGCATGCACCTGCCTCCACCCCAGCACCACCACCACACACACCACCACCCCCACCCCCACCCCCACCGCCACCGCCACCACCGCCACCACCACCACCAGCCACCACCACCACCACCAGCACTACCCCACAGCAGCAGCAGCACCACCACCACCAGCACTACCCCCAGCAGCAGCAGCACCACACCACCAGCACTACCCCAGCAGCAGCAGCAGCACCACCACCGCCACCACCACCACCGCCACCGCCACCGCCACCGCCACCACCACCACCACCCCCGCCACCACCACCACCACCACCCACCACTACCACCACCGCCACCACGCACCACCACTACCACTACCACCAGCACCACCACCAGCACCACCACCACCCACCACCACCATCACCACCACCACCCCCACCACTTACCCAGGCATCTCACCCCCTCCCATTACTTCTCTCACCTTTCAGACGTTACAGCAGACGATGCAGGAAAAAAAAGCGGGTGGGGTAGGGCAGGGTAGGGGGTTAGAAAGTTCAAAGGTCAAGGAGGTTAATGTCTGCTGACACTCTGGCTCCGTCCCCTCGGAGACAATGGGGCGTCTGGATCCAAACCCTCGGCTGTTTGCACTGCCGTGCCAGGAGACTGACGTGGCGGGTCATGACCTCTGCCCTCTGCCCTCCCCAAACCCCTTCCCATAACCATCATATGTTTTCCATATTATTTTTCAATGAAATTGTCGGAAAAATGAGAGTGAGTGTGTTCAGAAGAGCCGGGGGCTTTTTATATTTTTTAGTGGAGGTCGGGTTGGGGTTGGAGGGTGTGTGTGTCGAGGTCAGGTTACTTACTATTCCTGGTTAGAGGGCACGAATCAAATCTCCCACAGATCCAATCCAAAGGTTTTAACAATAATCTGCTCCAGTGACCAGACTGTGAACCCAGGCCGACGGCCGGGGCAGGTCGAAGTTAGGAACCCAGTGTGAAAGGGATGGACTGTTTTCTCTGTTACCAGAACACCGTTTCTCGTTAACTAAGGGATGTGCTATGCGTTTTGCGCTATGGTTTCGCACACTGTATAATACACCTAAGTATAATTCTAAATGGCTGTCTTAAGTGTTTCTCCACGGGGGTTGTTTCACATTGTGTCGGGTTACAAAATCCCAATTCACTCCCCTTTTACCACATTCAATAAACCCACTGTGTTGACAAGCTTGTAACATGACCTGTAAAACAGCAGAGGGCTTCAATAAATGCCTTTTAACCTGCCCGTTTGAAATGTTTTTGTTTTAAACGTTTAATCTATCAAATCTAAAAATGTTAAATAAGTCCAACACTTACATACAACACTTAATACATAATACATATACATAATGAGAATGCATTTAGATCATCACAGTAAAGAAATACAAATTAAATACATGTGCATTTGTTGAGTGTTTGGCTGGCGTCCTTAAACCGAGAGAAGCCATGAGTTGTCTGCACTTCGGGTCAAAGGACAAAGTTTCCTGTACCACATTTCTGTGAAAAGCTCCAGAGGGCAAAGTTCAGGGTTTTCTGGTGGAGGGGCGTGGGTGGGAGAGAGGGGTGGGACGAAGGTGGTGTTTTGCTGGTGACTGAAAGGGAGGATATTGTATCTCCATTTATGTGGCGTTTGAGGTCAAAGTTCAAAGGTGAAAGGTCATTCCAGTTCAGAGGTTACAAGGTGAGATAGCATTCAAATTGCTGAGCTCGTGGGCTCGTCGGTCTATTGGGCTGCTGTTTAAAGGCACAGGTAGGAACTATTTCACCGCTCTCTGCAATTATTGTACGTAATAATACACAATACAATGCAATAAAGTCAGTCGAGTAAACATCTGTGAACTGCCCTTTTGGTTTTTCTGAACTTTGCTCGGACTCACATTTATGCTCAAAAACCATATTAAAAAGGCTATCACACCCATCCTGTAGTGCCTATGGCAAACAAACAACCTCGTAAAATGATGTCCAATTTAGCTGACCAACGTGTGTAAAACCTTGGTTTACACCGCTACCGAATTACTCTTTAAACAGCATGAGGACATGGGGTTACATCAGGGTAGAAAGTGCTGTAGCCACCTAAAGGCTGCACATGCTAAAGGCTACACACACCACACACGTCCAGGATCTGGGAGACAAGGGAAAAGGGGAGAGAGAGGCACAGGCAGGAAAGAAGTAGGTTGTGTTGTTGTGTTCTTGAGATTCATGAGAACTCTGATCTTTCCAGGGTCCTCTGAGACGATTTGTTCAAGGCCGCAGGGCTGTCAGATGCAGAGACACAGCAGATAATCACGAGAAGTCAGTCACTTAAACCAAAGTCTCTTCGAAACATGCTGATCTTAACTTAAAACGTCGACTTAAGTGTGTTTATCACATGACAAGATAAAGTAGGCCTATTCCTAAATAAAATAAAAAATAATGAAACAATATTAAAAATATATGTGTGTGGTAAATATATATAACATATACACACATATATATATATATATATATATATATATATGCAATACTATAAAACTCAGAACTGAACAAAAACACATAACGTATATATATATATGTAGAGTCCTATTTCTATTATAATAAAGTATTGAAGTTGATCTATTCTGTATTCTAAAAGTGAGTGCTGAGAGTTGACCAGCCTATTGAAACGCATTGCGGCCACAACAAATAGATGCATATATATATATATATATATTTAATATTTAAGAGTGCATATATTAAGACTGTAAGTGTGTTTACGATAATACATAAAGTAAGACTTTTAATGCATCTAAATATGATCTAATAAATATTGTTTTTTTTTGGTGTTATGGAAGTAATCGAATATATATATATATGAAGGGTTGTTCCTTTAAGGTGGGTGGTGTCATCGACAGAGAGGAGGAGGAGGAGGGAGAGAGGGAGGAGGAGGAGAGGGGGGAGGAGGAGTAGCCTCGGCTGAGTTCTCCACCACACACACAGCGAGAGAGAGAGAGAGGGGATTCCGAGAATAAACAATTCCGATAGACGCTCTCTCTTCTACTACTACAGGTCGCGGTCGGCGGGGTTGTGCTCACTTTGAAAAAGGACTATTTTCTACCCCCCCCCCCCCCCCCCCTCTCTCCTCATCCTCCAACCAACAGATAACCTCGGCGCCCCCCCCCCCCCCCTTGTGTGTGTGTATGTGTGTGTGTATGTGTGTGCGTGTGTGTGTGTGACAAAGCGATGAGACCGAATGCCACCTTTTCCCTTTCCTTTCTTCCATTGAGACTAACCGTGGGATTGCCACCTCTCGAATAACGAACGAACGATGCGCCTCTCCGGCTGACCGCGGGGTCTGCCGCCCGCCTGCCGCCTGCCGCCCGCCGCCTGCTGCCGCCGCCGCGGTAGACACAACGCAGGTAAGGCTAGGCTACGTGCTGGAATACATGATGTACACTCTTGTCTTTGCGTAGCTTATTCAATGATATTAATGATATTAGACATTAGAAGAGACATCGCAGTTTTTTTTTAGAGAGAGAGAGGAAAGAGAGAGAGAGAGAGAGAGAGAGAGAAGGGAAGGGGGAGAGGGGGGGGGTGGTGTTTTGTTGGCGTGTCTAGCCGAGTAG
Organism: Muraenolepis orangiensis; assembly: GCA_027704905.1. NCBI lineage: Eukaryota > Metazoa > Chordata > Actinopteri > Gadiformes > Muraenolepididae > Muraenolepis > Muraenolepis orangiensis. Next base: position 5,003,165 of record CM051011.1, on the reverse strand, counting down.
AGAGGCGCTGAAAACGCTGCATTAAAGAAGTAGTCTGAATACATCACCACCATGTGACCATTATGGTTTAAACAACTTCGTTTTTGGTGACACGGTCGCCTACGTCTCGTTTTTTTGTGGGGGGGGGAATGTCCTCCATCTTTACCCCGTAGAGTAACAGCCGTGTCATCCATCCGCGAATCGGATCCCCAGCCGCCGGTCGGTCACCACCAACGGCCGGTTGTGGTTCATGTTAGTCTAGCGTCACTGTCGACCGCTGTGTTTCCAACCGACCCGCATAACGTTCACCCGCCTGGGCGTCTCGTTGTGGAGACATTAATGAATGACTGAATGAATAAATGAAGGCATGAGTAATGTCAGAACCTAGCTAATTCCGTCCTTTTAGTCTAACCCGGTGACGGGACGGGTTAAAGGGGCCTTTTCGTGTGCTCCATGTCTCTCCATGGTCTCTCTCCGTGGTTCCTTAGCATCACCACCGGTAGGAAACTCCTTCACCGTGGACTCAACGACCCACGTAGCCCACCTCAGTGTTACTGTGGTACGGTTATATAGCTCTCTATGTGTGTGTATATATGCCGGTCATATAACATGTTATTAACATGTTATAGAAGAGTTAGTTAAAACACGACGTATTCAAAAGCATTTGTTGTTCTTGTTGTTGTGTGATGAACCAAAACCAATACAAAATTACCCTTTTATTAGGCTATTATATTGGGAACATTCGCATTTGGTGTGCTGAAATAGAGCCTGTTCAGTTGTGGTTGTGTTTTTGACCTCATCGTCTTCCTGCTTTAAGGCAGAAACGCAAAAAGGTTTAAAACCAAATTGGGGTTTAAAATGTCAGCCCAATGGCAACGAGTCGTCAATGGAAGCCCTTCAAGGTGTCCAAGTGACCAGTTGTCCTCATCATTGTGTTTTATTTGTGTCTGATGTTGAGTTCATGGGTTCAGAGTCCAACGTTAATGCCTTTTTAAAGTAACGTGACAGAAATGTTATGACCATCTTTCATCGTACTCCATGGACCCTGGATCATAGTAAACAAAGGGTTAAGGGTGGGGTGTCTGACTTTTGAGCTCTGTCCCAGAGGACAGGGCAAAGTGTGGCTGACCGATTGTTAGTTCAGGTGCAAACAGTCACTTTACCATACCTTCCCCAATTTAATCGCATTGGAAACCAGACACAATTAATTCAGGTTTTTTTTTACCGAAACCTCCATGGATTAGACTTACAGACTTAAGCAAGCGGTGAAAAGCCAAACTTTCTGTAAAGTCTGGCTCGGCAAGCTCTGTGTCTGGGGGTATGTCTTGTGTGTCCTTTTGTTGAGTGTTTAAGCTGCTTAATTATCTGACCTGACCTTACACAAGATGTTCAAGGTAGCTCAACGTGTCCTCTGTTGCCATAGATAACTTAAACTTCCAGAGCTTGACTTTGAAGTTGCACTTGACAAAGCAATTTCATTGTGATTCTCTCTCTCTCTCTCTCTCTCTCTCTCTCTCTCTCTCTCTCTCTCTCTCTCTCTCTCTCTCTCTCTCTCTCTCTCTCTCTCTCTCTCTCTCTCTCTCTCTCTCTCTCTCTCTCTCTCTCTCTCTCTCTCTCTCTCTCTGTCATAATTCTTTACTCTTCTCACACATTAACATCATGATTAGGAAACTTGCATTTTTTTTTTTTTACCTCCAAGTTCATCCCACCAAGGCTTTCTATAATATTGCAAATTGTGTTTAGAACAACGGTAATATTGTATGTGAGTATTACTAGTATCAGTTACTATTTCTATCTTAAATGTATGTTGTTGTTTTTTTTGGAGCCATCTGCCTGTACTCATCATGACTCGTCATGACTATTAATAGTATCCCGATGTATCGGTCAATATTGAATCCGAACCCCCGGCCCTCACCTCCCTCCTTTTTTGTATACTGATTCATATCAAATCACCAGATTCTTGCCAATACAGCCTTAAACACACAGGCCCTACTGCAGTATGTGTGTGAGTAAGAGTTTGTCCAGGGAGCTGTACGGTTGACTGATGTACAGCAGCATGAAACACAATCATGGGGAGGACCATGTGGCCATTTGAATGGCCACATGCAAACGATGGCAGGTCTGTCGGACTGGACTCTGCCCTCCACTCTCATGACAACAAATCTTATCTGGCCGACTTTTGTTGCTTTATGAAAAACGTCTGCGTGCGTGTGTGTGTGTGTCTGGGTGTTGGCCTGTTTGCAGCTGTTGCTATCGGATGTTTTAGAATAGGTGCCAACCTGTGTCAGAAATTGGTCCCAGCCCCGACGGACACAAGAAGAACAAGGATGGTCCCATTCTCATTTGTGGTTATTTTCAAAAATCTAATTTTGGCATTTCTGTACAGATGATAGCTGTGATCTAAGAACACACACACACACACACACACACACACACACACACACACACACACACACACACACACACACACACACACACACACACACACACACACACACACACACACACACACACACACACACACACACGTACACATGCATGTACACATACACATATTGTGATAAACCCTAGCTCTGTGACTCCATAAGCCTAGCTACTCATTTGTTTATCTGTTTTGACAGGTCTGCTACTTTACTAAAATGTATTTCATTATTTTGGTGTTCATAATAAACTCACCAGATGCACAGTGAAAGCTTTTCTATTTGACGAAGCTATGTTGTAAAATCAGATTAATTATTCATTTTCCTTTCCTTGAGCTCGCTTTCATGCATTGGTTATTTTAACTACAGTATATCTGGCTTCACTCTCTCTTTCGCTTTTCCTCTCTCTCTCTCTCCCCCATTGAAGTGGCTAAAATATAACATCAACAATTGTGCTAGAAATAAAATGGTTTCCAAAGTGTTTGGGAACTAGTGAGGCACATACAGAAGAGGATGGCTGAAAGCATTTGGCAAGTACCATTTATCCCCTAAGTAGGAGTGTTTGGTCTCCATGAGGAGCAAACGTAATAAGCCAGGTCTCTATCCACCTGGTTACAGGCCAGACACACACACACACACACACACACACACACACACACACACACACACACACACACACACACACACACACACACACACACACACACACACACACACACACACACACACTTACGAAGGACCACAATTCTAATAAATCCTAAATATTGCAAACCCCTTTTTTACGCTTTGCTGAGTTGGACAATTCTGAGAAGGTATTGATAAAGACAAAATATGATGATTTTTGCGGCAGTGACAGTGTAAAATCTGAATGTTGGATTTCTTTGTCATGTGTCAATACAAAGCTGGCACAAACCTTTCCTTTATCACAGTGAAACGCTTATCAACTAATGTCGGTGCTTGCTTTGCAGACCGGGACCAAAATGAACACCTGCCACCAGCCTACATACATATTAAAACAATCGCTTAGGCCGGTCGATTTTTCCACACTGGCAGGTAAAACGACTTATAAAGCAGAATTATAAATGTTAATTGTGGACCCCGTCTAAACTCATTATGTAGCTTAAATTCAAACAATTGCTACTGTAGTTTTCCATTATTACAAAATACTGGAATGATTCGAGGGATATGGGTCTGGTTGTTCTGAAGATCTAATCAAGGTTGTGGTAACAATTTTGTGCTGCGCATTAGTGTCAGATCAAAGACATGATTGGCAGGTCTGCCATCTGAAATTCAGCTTGAGTCATATCCAGCTTGGTGGCTTTAGCACGGTCTACTTGATGATGTGGCCTTTTGTCAAACAGATCATGCTTTTCTTACGTTCATTTTCTTATGTCAACCTTTTGGAAATGATCGCTCCAAAATTTGCATGTCATTTGGATGCAAATCGAGCTGCTATAGTGCGATCGCTTTGTTCCACTTTGACCTACCCATCGACTTGACTCGACTACTCTTTGCTGAGGCGTGTGCTTTTTTTTTTTTTTTAAAGTGAGAGACATTGAAAATATTGTACCGTAGTGTAACATTTGTTACTACGTTGAAGTTGCAAAGTCAGCCATTTTTGCGCAAAATTTTTAAGGTCAGATCTTTTCACAATCACGGTAGCTAAATGGCAATACACCTCGCACAATGCCTTTTAAGATACCGACGACATTGTCAATGGATGCATGTCAAACGAAGCTCACCAATCTATAGAGCCTTTAAATGTGCATAGCATTAATGCTGTGCGCCCTGTACTCGGTGTTCAGCTCTGACTAGCTGTCTTGTTGGCACGTACCGCCGTGAGCTACGACCGGTACTTGGGTCTCGCGGGCTGCAAGGCTACCAACCAAAGTCAATGGGAGCAAATTTGATGACACGGCAGGAAGGGCTTTTTATAATGCTGCTGAATGGTGGCTGGAATTATGGCACGGAGAGGAAGGGAGGCCAGGAGAGGGAGGGAAGGATGGAGAGAGAGGGAGAGAGTGAGTGAGGGAGGAAGAGGAGAGAGAAACGGACACTTGGGGCCGGCACCACCCCTGATCTATAGGCCTGCTCTGCACGCATGCTGGACCTCATCTGTTGAATGGGTCACCCCGCCTCACCTCCAGCTCTCACTCTCCCCTCGGTGGTGACGGTGAGGCAGGCGTTGGCCTCGCTGCGGCCGGAGGACCCTTCAATTACCGCCACGATGGATGGTCGCTGATTGCAATTGCCTCAAGTTATTTGAACTTTGTTGAAAAAAAATCCCCCACCAAACAAAGGGTCAGAGATGGGTGGAGAGAGAGTGTGAGAGAGAGAGAGTGTGAGAGAGGGAGTGAGAGGGAGGGAGGGAGGGAGATGGATATAGATTAGCTGATTGGATAGGTTTTTAAAAAGGCGCTCTTGGGGTAGCTTTGGTGACAGTTGAAGGTGAAGTGACTTCATCACCTAGGCCGCATCTCCTGTGAAGTCACCACACACACACACACACACACACACACACACACACACACACACACACACACACACACACACACACACACACACACACACACACACACACACACACCACCTCCAACCTCCAACCCCCCGGTCCGGACGGTGTTGAGCATGCATGAGCGGCCGGTGTCAGATGAAGGTCACAGCTTCTCTACATGAGGCCGGGGCCAATGTCGCCACAGGGTAGGGTCATATGAGCAGGGGGGTGGGTGGGTGTCGGGGGACCAGACGGAGGCAGGCCCAAGGACAGAGGCTTGGGTAACATCCTGTCCACGTGGTTGTACTAGCCAAATGGATTGGTGTGTGTGTGTGCCAGTTGGTTGAGTGGGCTGTGTGTGTTTGGCGTGGGAATTGATGGCGGTTCCAAACACACCCACCCATACCAGCTGAATCCCGAGTACTGGTATCTTCGAGGCATACTTTTGCTGGAAATTATAGGTTTTAAGGTTTGTTGGAAACATGCTTGCTGTTGCACAGATATTTGTATTATTATTATACTTTTGGAATATATTTATATATATATATAGTTTATTATTAAGTAAGCCTAAGGACTCACTAAACCCCAATGAATTCAGAGGGTCATTGGTGAACACATGTGGGTCCCAGGAGGTACGTGCACTGCATGCCTTCCCGTCTGCTTACATCACAGCCTCACTCAAACAAAGGGGGCTGGCTTAAGGTGGCCACTGACAAGATTACAGCGCCTTGTGTTCCAGAGACTATTTATGCATCAGTATTTGTGTTATTCAAAACGTAGCCCCGCAGTGCGCCCTCACAAGACTTATGGGATCCAAGGTTAGAAGCAAGGGCTTCGCCGAGTCCAATTTAGAATAACCTGCGAGGGCTTGGTATAGGATTTTGTCAGTTACTCAAGCGCGTCTTATTTAAGGCAGGTTGTGTTGGTAAAGTTCAGCAGTGTGTCGGTTGGGGGGTGGTGTTGGGAGAGGGAGGGTGGTGTTGGGAGAGGGCGGGTGGGGGGTGGCTCAGGCTAAGTGAAAATGCCACTCATTCTTGAAGAGTCCCTGGCTTCGTCAAGGTTAGTGGCTTGTCTTTTGTAAGTTGAGGGATTGATGCATGAGCCTGTCTGGCCGGTGAATTCAAAGTCCAAGGCTGTCACAGTCAGCCAGCCGCCCACACCCCCACTTCTCACAAACCCCACCCCCCCCACCCCCGTGCTTATATCCTACCCTCATCTTCCCCATCACCACCACGCCTCCTTCTCCTCCTCCCCATCCTCTCTCTCTCTCTCTCTCCCTATCTCCCTCCCTCTCTCTCTCTCCACCTCCGCAGCCTATCACAGGGGCCCCATCCTCTTCCAACTTCTTAGCAGCCTGTCCTTTTGGGAACCTTGAGCCAGGCAGCCAAGGACACAGCGTCTGGTGCAGTAAGCCTGTGCAGAGTGTTGGGGGGGGTGGGGCTGGGGGAGGGGGGAAGCAGGCAGGCAGGGTAGAGAGGGTATGCGGGTGGGCAGGGCCTTTTTACGTAACGCTCTGCTTCAAACATGGCTGTGTGTGACTTCTCTGACACCTAGGAGCACTGAGGTGCACAGGGGGCCGTGCCGCGGTACATTACCCTCTCTCTCCCTCTCTCGCCCTCTCTTCACTCTCTTCACTCTCCGCCCCCCCCCACCTCCACCCCCACCCCCACCTCCACCCCCAGCACCACCCCCAGCCCCGCCCCCAGCCAGCCAGCCAGCCCCGGCCAGGGAGGCGAACCCAGCAGCACACCAACTTAATTATATCTTTCTGTTTTTAAAAGCTTTCGTTTGGAATTAAATTTTCCCATGCAATTAACTAAAGAGGAGGTTTTCAGAATTTATGAATGAATGATGGATATATGGGGAACAGGGCACCGGAGAGGCATGCATAGGGGTGGGGGTGGGGGGGCAGAGGCTGGAGGGCGGCTGCCGATGCACTATATGCGGCGCCTCACTGCCTCAGGAGATTTATGAACCACGGGGGGGGGGGGGGGCTATGGGCCAAGAGGAATTAAGGCGTCATAAAAATAAAAAGTTTGAATTTGTTTTATTTATTATTCCGTCACTCTCACACACTCTTTGTCCGAGAGAGAGAGAGAAGCAGAGGTCAAAAGTGTGCTCTTCCGAAAACCAGGCCTTGTTTGGGCGAGGGTCTACCCTTTTCCGCTTCTTTTCCGTGTCGGTTTATTGGCTGTTGACACACACACACACACACACACACACACACACACACACACACACACACACACACACACACACACACACACACACACACACACACACACACACACACACACACACACACACACACACACACACACACACACACAGGCGCGTCGACCGAGCCGAGTCACATGTCTTTCCTGAATTAGAAATGGAGGGGGTGAGACGTGCATCAGTATTAATGGACAGACATAACCTCAGCATGAGCAAAGTGCTGCTGGGATCATGTTCTGCTCTACGTTGGGCTTATTCAAATGGAGCTGTTTTTTTTTTTTTTTCTTTTTTTTTTGCATGGTGTGATGAGCGGAAGCGTTGCCGGGCAACAGAGGGGACCTGTGCGGGTGGCAGTGCAGAACAAGAGCTGTGTGAGTTTCAAAGGAGGAGGAGAATTCTTCAGCACATACGCTCTGTGTGTGTGTGTGTGTGTTTGTGTAGGGGGAGGCCGGTTTTAAGATCGATTTTGAGAAAAAATAAAATAAACATTGCACCTTTTTTCAGGCTTATGGACACTTGACCCCAAAAAAAGAAAGTGTCCTTGAAGCATAGAGAGGGGGAAAAACGACCATGCTTGCTTATTGTGGGCCTCAGGCCTTCTCATGGGAATCCATGAGAAGTGTTTTGGGGTATATTTCAGTGTGGACTCTATCAGTAGGCAATGCAGCCATGTCGGAGAGTTCCATAGCCTTTCCCATAACTCCTGTTACTGTCATAACTCCGGGGGCATTTGAAAGGCAATAGAAAGCGGGCTGGAGGAGAGTGGGGGGGGGGGGGCACGTGACCCGTTACTTATAGAAAAATGGACAGGCTGGCCAGCAGATCGCTGGCTCATGCTTGCCGCGCCCCCTTCGACCTTGAGCCAAAGGCACTCAACCCGCAGCCCACCCACACACACTGTCTGTAAATATATCTACCTCAAAGAAAGTAGTTAGGATTCATTTAAAAAAAAAAAAGACAGACAAGATGCAAACAGAGGGACATAATCACATAAGTGACTTTGACATTTTGTCTTTGTCTTTTTTATTTTTTTTGTAAGTGTGTGTGACTTTCAGAAAAGTGCCTACGAAGCAACACTGGAGTAATAGAAATGTAGCGCGTAACTTATAAAGGGACCCAGGGCTGTCTAATGTACAACCCACAACTACAACTCATGTTGTTGTGTCTTATCTCTCGTGCTCTCTGTCCTTTCGTCGCACACACGCACACACATGCACACACACACACACCTACAGACACCAACACCCTTCTCTCTTACCCTTTGACATTAAGCCTGGAGAGTGACCTTGACCTGATTGCTAAGGGGACTTTTTAAGACTCTCCAGAAGGAGATCCAATCATGTGACACCCTTCAATCCCTGCCCACCCCCTACACACACACACACACACACACACACACACACACACACACACACACACACACACACACACACACACACACACACACACACACACACACACACACACACACACACACACACACACACACACACACACACACACTGTAAAACCATGTATGTCAGAGTGAGGGCAAATGGTTGCAGCAGATCTCCATGAGGTTGAAGAGGTGTGTGTATCAGACAGAGTGGAGGTCACCATGTCCTTGAATCGCATGGCTAAAGAGAATATACTTTAACATGTGACTGTGTTCATATACACTTTACATTATAATTATACGGTACAATTTGTTTTCTGGAAGTTTCTTCCATACTTGTCTCTAGTTCACAGTGGTATCTCTGGGTGTATTTTTAAGCTGGCATGCCAACGTTCCTTCCCCCTCAGATATGTTTACCACGTTGCTCCAAAAATAAGAAGCTTAACCTTATTGCTAACGCCTTATTAACCGAACCAGCACAAGCATACTGGCCAACTTGAGCCCTGAGAAATAGGGAGATTTACCAAGATAACCACAGGGGGTCTGAGGGATAGTAACTTCATATTAAAGTACAGTATATCAGACGATCCCCATGAACCCGCCACATACAGTGGCAGATTATAACATTTATACATATTCTCCTAATTTGGGAGAACTACGGGAGAATGTGTGTAATCCCTGGTGGAGAGGACAGTGAAAAAATGGTGACCCTCCCAGGAAAATAGGTGAGAGAGTTGGATTTTACACCACAGGCACTTGTGTTGCTGCTGTTTGCAGTCTAGAACAGTTGGAGATTATTACTTGAGGGCACACTTTGCCTCTTTACGTTTTGCTGGTATGGAATGAAGCATTTTCTTTTGAAGTTTGATCACATTTTTGGTATCCACAGGATGAAGCCATGTCCCTCCTATGGGCCTACCGAACTGGTCCCTAAAATATTAACTATTTTGTTTTTGCTCGAATGTGCACACTTCCTCCTCGGTCTTCGCATTAACAGCTGCAGCAACTGTTGGTCTCACCACAGACAGACAGTTACGCAGTTACAAAGGTGAATTCAGGTCACCGCAGTCACACTAAGCTGTATGTTCAATAGCATAACTGAAACTATGATTGTACTCAAATTATACTGATACTCAAACTACAGATATGAGAGATGGAGAGAGATAGAGAGAGAGAGAGCTAGCTTGTGTAGCCTGTGTACAATCAGTCCATGTTCAAAAAAACACACTCTCACCGAAATAAACACACGGACAGTCACCAAGCTTTAGTTAGCACAACCCTGTGTGTGTATCTCTGTTTACGCGTGGAAGGGGCTGGCACTGGAACAAGAGCCAGACAAATGTGGTTTATCCAGAGGCCTCTCTGTCTCTAAGCCACCTGCCCTTCCATTCAGCGGTGACCTTGGTGCTTACGAAGAGGCAAGGCTTGACCCACATCCACCCACTAACGGGAACTACAACCCCCACCACCGCCAGCACCGACCCCCGGCCTTCCACGTCGGCAAATAAAAGGAGCTGGTTGTTTTTCTGTCTATCCGCTCTGTCTGATTTGTTTTAGTTTTCGAACATTTCCACTTTCCACTTGTAAATAACCCCTGCCTTTTTCGAGGAGGAGGTGGTCATTTGAATGTGAAGCAGCAGGTAGCAAAAAACAAATGATGGGGGATACTATTCAGGTATGGGAAGAAGATAAAAAAACATGCACTGGTGATTAATGGTGTGGAGGTGATTAGTGGTATTTAGGGGTTATATTTAGGGGCAGTAGGAGCCTTCTTTGGGGACATGGTTGTGGTTAGACTGTTGTCTCGTGTCTATGACACATTTTGTGCCATTCAAATACGGAAAAAATAACCATAGTGAAAAATGTGCCATTCCTTGTTTGGCCATGAAACGACTGTCTCACCAACGTCCCTGTGTCTCTGAAGCTGCTCTTGCGGAAAAGTGGAGAGCAACATCTCTTAGGCGCTAACGTGTGTACACCAGGGTCAGCATTAGCACGCAGAGGCTTAGCACTGGACTGGTGGGAGTTTAGCAGTGGGTCAGCCCAGCTCATCTCATTTCTTTACCTGTTGTTGTTGTTGTTGTTGTTGTTGTTGTTATTATTTTATTTATTTAATATGCATGTGTCAAGGGACGGCCAATGCAAGTTGTTCCACACACGCGCGGTCCACGCCAAACTGCTAGCATCTGGCGTGGCCAGTCGCCCACACTTTGACATCAAAGTGTGCGCGACACTGGCATGCTAATGCTCGGCTAACCGGGCGATAGACCCGGTTAGCCCATTACATCTGACAGTAGTAGTGCTTTGTGGGAACTAATTTTCACTTAGCCTGCAGATGCTTCGCCAAGGTCGAGTGCTAATACGTAAACGCTTTTCTAGGAACAAAAGAAGTTGAATGACCTCCCGGTCACACACACACACACATACACATACACATACACACATACACATACACATACACATACACACAGCGCAACAGCCACTTAATAAATAAAGGCGCGGCACTGCAGGAGAAGTTAGCACAGGATGCAAAATATCATGCTTCTATCCCACAGTGAGGGGAACTCTTGGGCGGACTTGCTACTGGGCAAGGCAGAGGCCAAGTCCTAAGTACCCTTACCTCCTTCTCCTAGCCAGATGACGTGTCATAACTTCCTGGGTGCATGAGTAGCTGTAAAACATTGGTGGGGGGTGGGGCTATGAGTTTTTTGAGTAACGGATGAGGTAATTAGGTAATAGTCCCCCCTCAGAGCAGAGGGAAGGCTTGTATGTAAGTGTGTGTCTGTGTGTTAATAGGGGGTGGCAGGGTTGTGTCAGCGAGTGGTTAACCCAGGAAGCAGTAGTACGAGGGCGTGGGAGGAATTTCACTGTACATACATACACATAGCTTCACTCCTGTTCAAAAAGGGCCACCGGCGTGCGATCCCCAGCTCTCTCTCTCTCTCTCTCTCTCTCTCTCTCTCTCCTCTCTCTCTCTCTCTCTCTCTCTCTCTCTCTCTCTCTCTCTCTCTCTCTCTCTCTCTCTCTCTCTCTCTCTCTCCTTCTGCGTCTGTCGTCGTCGTCTGTCTGTCGTCTGCTCAGTCTCTCTCTCTCTCTATTCCTCCCCCTTGCTCTGCCACACACCTCTCTCTCTCCTCTCTCTCTCTCCTCTCTCTCTCTCTCCTCTCTCTCTCTCTCTCTCTCTCTCTCTCTCTCTCTCTGTGTTTTTTTTCTTCTTCGTCTTTAGCCACTCCCCTTTCTCCCTCTATCAGGCTCCACAGAACTCCACACATAATCTTAGGGTGGCTGAAGAAAAAAAAGGAAGAATGAGAGAAGTGGGTCAGGGCGACCTATTTTCCTTTTTTTTTTTCCTTTTTTTTTTTCTTCTTCCCCTTCCCTTTCTTCCCTTCTCTCTCCCCCTCCCCCCTCTCCCCTCCCCCCCCTCGCTCTGATAGTTCAAGGGAGGCAGAGGGTGGTGGAGTTGTCGGTTGGATGAGGCGCAAGGGCTCATGGGAAGGCAGGGCCCTGTCGTGAGAGGCAGCCATTCAGAACTGGGTCAGTGGCAGAGGGCTACGTGTCGTAAACGGCTTGTCATACTGGGCAGAAAAGCTGCAAATTAAACCCTAGATTATGTGAGTCGAGTTGAGGCGGTCGTGGAGGTGTCTGTCTGTCTGTCTGTTTTTCTGTCTGTCTGTCTTTGTCTCATTTGATCTGTATATCTCTCTCTCTCTCTATTTCCCTCCCTCCCTTTTTGCTCTTCTGGTCACACACACACACACACACACACACACACACACACACACACACACACACACACACACACACACACACACACACACACACACACACACACACACACACACACACACACACACACACACACACACACACAGAAACATACATGCACACGCAGTAGAAATACACATGTCCACACAGGCTCACATGCACACAAACTGTAACTAGGGTACAGGCTTGACACACGCATGCGTACACTTGGCATACACACACACACTGGCACACACTTGGCAGGTACACACACACACACACACACACACACACACACACACACACACACACACACACACACACACCCACACACACACAGTCACTTAGAGTCTCTGAAGCAGTGCCACCTCCTATAGTTCTCTCTCTCTCTCTCTCCCGCTACTCCCTGGCTCCAGTAATAGTGTGTGTGATTACTGCAGTTAGCCCTGACAAGCTCAAAGCCCAGTGCTACACAAGCTTTTAAGTCAACGCTATCCTATATATTTTTTTCCTCCCTCTTATTTATTTTTTTTGTTGAACGTTTCTCCCCCCCCACCCCCCCCTCCCCTCCCCGTTCATTGACACAAGGCTTCCTGCCTGTCTAAATATAACCCACTCTGGCTCAGATCGGCTGGGATCGCCTTATTCAGGTCAGCTTGTTTACTGTACCACGGTTTGTTCAGACCCTGCTCTCTGCCACGATCGCTCATTCAGCTGAGATGGTCCTCGCGCAGCCGTTACCCAAAGCCTGAAGAAGAAGAAAGGTTAAGAAGAAATGTAAAGAAAACATTTAATTAATGTATTGTATGTAATGGTTTAATGACAAAGTATTACAAAACTTAAATGTATTTTTTTTAGTAGTTGGCGATTTTTCTAAATGTAAGAAAATATATAAAGTATTACAAAACTTAAATGTATTTTTTAAATGGATGCCGAATGGCCTCTTGTATTGGCGATATGGTGATGTTGTTGTCATGGTCTCAGGTGGACATGTTGGGATAAACACAGCAGGGGAGGGGGTGGTTCCCTGCCTTTCCCAAAAGAAAAACAGTTAATAAAAAAAAATAAGAGACCCTGGACCCGGGTCTGGAGCCGAGGTTTGCTCAAATTGAAGATATTGATATAATCTCTACATGTCGCCTAGCCCTAAGTCCTGCTATAATGAGGTGTGGTGGTCAACCCTTCAGTTAATGATGTTTTTTCTTTTGGATTCATCTTCCTTCTTTTGCTGCTGGAGAAGTGGTGCTGGTGTTATGGTGGTGTTACCAATCACCACCGCGGCACTCGCTCGTTAGCGGCTAAGGCGCGCTGCCGCTTCCCTTCTCCCTGCCTCCTATCGGGGCCGTGGTTAGCGCTAATCAGATTGGCTTTGCCCCTCAGTGAAAAAAAGGCAGCCTT
>CM051011.1:4964538-4987038 GCA_027704905.1 Muraenolepis orangiensis | reverse complement strand
TGTGTGTGTGTGTGTGTGTGTGTGTGTGTGTGTGTGTGTGTGTGTGTGTGTGTGTGTGTGTGTGTGTGTGTGTGTGTGTGTGTGTGTGTGTGTGTGTGTGTGTGTGTGTGTGTGTGTGTGTGTGTGTGTGTGTGTGTGTGTGTGTGTGTGTGTGTGTGTGTGTGTGTGTTCTCTGCTCGCACGGACTCGAGTTGTAAGGGAACGGTGACCTTTAGCTAGCTCGCTCTCTCTCGCTCTTGCTCTCTCTCGCGCTCTTGCTCTCTCTCGCTCTCACTCTCTCTTGCTCTCACTCTCTATCACTCCACTCTTCTGCTCTGCTTCCCTGGGTTTTCAGTCAATGTTTTTTTTTTTTGTAATAGAGGGCAAAAGCTTTTTTTAAGGGCTGTAATGAGAGTGTCTTATTCTGTCTACACAGAGCCAAGAGATGCTTGGTTAACTGCTTTGTAGTGGCCAGCCACGCATATAGACTGTGTGTGTGTGTGTGTGTGTGCACGGGCGTGTGTGTGTGTGTGTGTGTGTGTGTGTGTGTGCATGTGGGTGCTTGTGTGTCATTGAAAGGGAGGGATAGATGGGCGAAGAGAAGCTTAGAGTGATAAAAAAAACAACCTCAGGGAAGAAGGTGGGGAGAAGGAGAGAGAGAAAAAAAAAGCTTCTAAAGTTATTTAAAGGGACAGGAAGCAAGCAGCAGTGCCAGCCTGCCTGGACGGTTACTTTTAGTATGGGGAACTTCAGGTTTTGCTCCCCCGGTTAGTAACTCTAAAAGTAGTGCTGCAGCTCCACTGATGGATGGCTGTCAAAAATCCCACCTGAATAGTTCAGTTTTTCTTCCCCACCAGCCGACCTGCAAGCTTCCTTAGGTTTAGCCCCCATGGTTATCCTCCACCCGTTCTTTAAAAAATGATCAGTATTCACTGCACATCGCCTCTCCTAAATGACTCGGCTAATATCATTCAGGAGGAGGAGAAAAACACGCTTTGTGTCGCTATTTGAAAAAAAAAAAAATTGCCAGAACAGTATTTTATACAGCTGATAAACTGCAGACTGTAGTGTCTACATCTTTGTGCATGCATTGGTTCATTCATTATAAGCCATAAGCCGTCATTTAAATGAGCCTTTTTAACATGTTGATGGTGACCTGATCTGTGCCAGAGAACACAGCGTAAGCCGTGGCCCTCGAGTACTTCTTCCATAACCCATCAACCGTGTCCGATCAACCAACTTAACTATGCATTGAACGTAGCTAAAGTGACCGTCTCCTTGGTTTCGGTAACCTATAGGTTGAACGTGTGTGTATAGCTGGATACTTCTACAATTTCGCAATTCACACCACCCCAGTATCGTTGATTAACATCCAAGAGTGGGCCCGGTATCGCCCCATTGAACCGTTTCACTCGCACCGAGAGTCCGGTTACACTTCTATGGATGGACTGACCCACTCTTGGCGGTGTTGTTTACATTGTCGACGCCCGACCTACAGGCCAATCATGTAAGAAGGGCCTGCAGGTGTAGTCGATGGCGGACGCTCCGTGCCAGCGCAATCTCAGCCTAATCTCAGCATAGCGTAGCGCTGCTCTAACCTAATGGTAATGACACTGAATTTTTGTAGCTTTGAAAAAGGCCCTGTATTACCGACCATCCATCATCTTTTACAGCCAGTACATGGCAGGAGTGGGGGGGTCAGGGGCGGGGACAAGAACGGGGTCTGCCCTTTTAATTTTTAATGTAAGCCCAAGTCGTCGCTCTGCTGACAATGTATTGGATTGGATCCCCTTAGCTTCCCTGATCTTTTCAGGAGATTAAGGGTATATAGTTGCCAGAGTGGGCCTCCGGATCACGCTGGCAATCATCTAATTGTTATTTTAGATGTGCGCGAAGGCACAATAACAAACTAGTTATTGTTTGAGTGCACAGTCACTCTCCCAGTGCTGCTAATGGAGCAGCCCCCCCCCCCCCCCCAGCATATGCATCAATATGACAAGACAGATTAGCATCTCAAGACTTTGGGAGTGTTTTAGCATAATGGCATCCTGGCATACAGGAGGCCGTGCTGAAAGAACAAGGGAGGGACCGGCTAACCTCGGTTAGCTGAGTCATGACAATGGAAGACGCAGGACTGGAAGGTTCCGGGGAGCATGCCAGAAATGGGGAACGTGCCGCTTCCGACGATTGCATTGTCAGGCATGTTTGAGATACGGCCTTCACGTTTCGTTATTATTCAATCCTTTTTGTTTTTTGTTTTTTGTGAAATCGGCGAGTAAATGAAAGTAAGAGAGAGTAGGGTGAGGTTCGAGTGTTTAACGTAACTAATGCCGTATTGATCAGCGCATACAACATTAATGGATTAAAAGCCGTTTGTACAATTATGCCAATCCTGTTTAAGGGAATTGATGTACGCTTGCCTGACTTCCTCTCTCTGCTCAGGTTCGCTGGGTGTTCTCTAAATGCTTGCAAAATGGGTCCTGACACAGAGGGGGGAAAACTGCTGGCAGAAATCTGCTCTGCGCTGGACTCCCCGGGATAAGATTTAGCCCATGGAGCTGCTGGTATTCCAAGCTAGTGCTTGTAAAACCAACATTTACAAATTAGGTTTTCACGAACATTAGCCTTCGCTTGCCAACATCAGCACCCACGCCCACTGTTATTTCACAAAGGTCAAAATATCAGCCAGTAAGAAATCCTCATGAATTATGAATTTCTGCTTACATTACTCGGTGAGATTAATATGCGGCGTGTGTGTATAGTGTACACTTCGAAGGTATTTTTTTTTGTGAACTGAATGATCACGATAAACAATTGCGTTTTAAGTCTCATCCGAGTCTATTTGCACAAACTTATCGAGGCCAAAATGTCCTTGTCTGTTCTGTGAGTCAGTTCATTGATGAAGGCACCCGAGTCAGTGAGCCGCTGGTTGATCCCTCTGTCCACAGTCGGCTCTGTGCACCTGTGTGGGGAGACCCTAACTAACCCTTTCCCTGGAAAGACGGGGACCAAAATGATGGTATGGCGGATGGTATGACATCTTTTCTAAGTCCCCCATGCAAACTCTTTTTTACTTTCTACTCAGACAGGACTTATGTGGATAAGTGTCCCTGAGTGGCCCTGTCTTCTGATGCAATCGGCTTGAACACTCGACCACTCTCACAAGCCGGATCTGAAGCGCCACCCGACCCCGTTGCACTTCGACACGGTAAGTGTCGAACCTAAAAAAATATTAAAAGAAGGAAACCAGAAATGTTTCCTATTGGTGGGAGGACGTACCCATGTTCTCACCTCCGAACCACGTGTGATTGGCTGTGGGATCCAGCTGTCCTATAGGGGAACTTCAGGGGGATGACGACAACAGATGCAAGGGGCGGAGTTACGCCTTGTTTCCTGTTCCTGTTCCAGAAATATTCCACCGACGGAAGAAAAGTAATTCGCAAGAGTGCATGAAGCTTTCAGAAGGGTAATTTTAATGAGTGTATTTCTACAATGGCCAGTCTACACAGAGTTGGTTTGAAACCTTTGAGAGACACTTGTTTTACAGTTTACTACTGCTGGTCAAGTTTGTGGTCTTGTCAATTAAGGCGCTTAAAAATCCCCCTGTCCAGTAACTTGCTCTGGCGAAACATGAAGCAAATTCACCCAGATTTGAGCTTGTCTGCCGTCAGACTTTAGATATTAATCTGAAGTCAGATTTCTGAGACTATACGTTTGACTGTACCTGATCAATATTTGAAAGACAAAGACACTGTTTGTTTTTTTTTGTACACTTTTAAACCAAACTATCAAACAAAGTAACGGCTCCATATCGTCATGGATTGGAATTATAAATCTTTCCTAAAAGTCTGCCGTGAAGTCCACGCCGTAGCATTTCCGCTGATTAGCTTTGCCATTACTCATGGCTGCATGTGTTTGCAGTTGATGAATGATTCAATTATGGGATATTTTGTCGCCCATTTGATATTCGCCATTAGTGCGGGCCATCAAAGATGGTCTCCTCCCACTGCACGCACATATGCAGACAAACATGCGCGCACACACACACACACGCACACACACACACACACACACACACACACACACACACACACACACACACACACACACACACACACACACACACACACACACACACACACACACACACACACACAGGGTCCAAAATGAACACCTGCCACCAGCCAATGGCTGATATATTTGACCATTTGGCAGGTCAAATCATGCAGGGTTACATATTAAAACAAGATACTAAAACATGCTTGGCCAGTATATTTTCCCATTCTGGCAGGTAAAAAGATTGAAAGTAAAATTTTGGACCCTGCACGCACACGCACACACACACACACACACACACCACCCTGCTCTATCTGGGTACATGTTGCCCTGAACTTTGGACTTGGTGTTGACACGTCTGGCCAGTGGGCAGAGACTTGGACACATACAGACCACTACCCCATCAGCCTTCTCCCCAAAAGGATTATGGGTAATGGGAGTTGTTGTTGTTTGTTTGTCAACCAACTCCCTTTATAATATACAGTATATATATTTTTTAAATAGCTCTAATGATAGGGTTAGCCTGTTCTGTCGTCAACATTGTGTTGAGTGTCCGTTAGTCGGACAATATGTTGTCCGACTACTTAACAGTAGTAGCCGCTTCACAAAGTGTAGCTGTGTGGACCTATTCCTCTGCCAAAGCTACCCCTCCAGGCACACAAACACACACACACACACACACACTTGCAGCCGTGTGTATTTAGTCTTGCATATAGTAGTATTTAGTAGTGTATTTTCCCTTCGTACAGTATAAGCTGATTCTGCAGCATCCCTCACTTCCTCTCTGGGTTCGTTCTCCACCTCTTGCTCTGCTCGTCTCGGCTCGGCCATGCCTCTGTGTGTGTGCCTCTGTGTGTGTGCCTGTGTGTGCTGTGTGTGCCTGTGTGTGTGTGCGTGTGCGTGTGGTGTGTGTGTGTGTGTGTGTGTGTGTGTGTGTGTGTGTGTGTGTGTGTGTGTGTGTGTGTGTGTGTGTGTGTGTGTGTGTGTGTGTGTGACAGCTGCCTAATTGGGCATTCTCCCCTCGTCTGAGTGCCTGTCTCTCTCCTCTCTCACCCTCTCACTTCACTCCTCTGTGTGTGTGTCTCTCTCTCGCTCTCTTCTCTCTCCCTTACTCACTATGTCTCTCTTCTCGCTCTCCCTCCCTCGCTCTCTGTCTCTCGCTCTCTCGCTGCCCCCCCCCCCCTCCCCAGCCTCGGTAGGCTGGGGCTGCTGACGAATGGCAGTGGATTACAGATGAGGACACAGTGACCTACCTGACCTTGCCGCACAGCTGTGGGGGAAAGGGAGGTAGAGAGAGCGAGAGAGTAGAGGGGTGGGTAGGGGGGATGGTCTGAGGGGGGTGGGCAGGAAGTAATGGCAGGAAAGGGGGAGGGATGAAGAGGGAGAGGACAGGAAAGGGGGAGTAGGTAGTGAGAGAGAGAGAGAGAGGAGAGAGAGAGAGATGCGGATGGAAAAAGAGAGGGAGATGGAGATGTGTAGATGGATGGATGGAGGGAGAGATAGAGAGACAGACGACGTACGGCAGTGGGTGGGGGGTGAGTGGGTGGGTGGGTGTCTGTGCTGCTCTCGACTGCAGAGGGAGATTTGGAGGAGAGGGGAGGGGACAGCATCAGGTCACAGGAGGATGAGGTCGTTGCGGGAAGGTGGATGGGTAGGGGGGGGAAGAGGATGGGGGAGGAGGAGAGATGGAAGGGGAATGGGGGGGTCTGCCAGGTGGCTGGGTAGGGGGTTCAGGATGGAGGAGGAGGAGGAGGAGGGGGGGGGGGGGGTGATGATGAAGGCGGAACGAATGGCAGGCGTGTCACATGACTGACGCCCCCTGTGTCAGTGTGTCAAGGGCACACACACACACACACCCCTCCCGACACACACACACACACACACACACACACACACACACACACACACACACACACACACACACACACACACACACACACACACACACACACACACACACACACACACACACACACACACACACACACACCCACGACACACACACCCCGACTGACACACACACCCCCCCGACTGACATACACACACACGCCCGTAGTCACTGCGGCATTTTTGTGCCACCTTTCCCCTGACCATATTTATTTCTCTTCACGTCCTGTGCGTGCGTGCGTGCGCGCGCGTGTGTGTGTGTGTCTCGGAGCCAGGCAGGCTCCTGCGTGGCCCTCAGGCTCCCAAGGCTCTGATACAAGAGGGGGGGGGGGATGCGGGGGCGAACGGACGACAAAATGATAACAGCGACAACAGCATAAAAAAAAACCCTCCAGTGAATTTAAATTTCTGACGCCCCCTTAAAATGTTTTGCATGCCCTCCCCCCACCCACTCAGGCTGGCGGTTGCATGTGAGACTGCCAAGGTGAGGTTGTGTCCTCTTGTTAAGAGCGATTAATGGCACTCGTTATGTACATAATGAAATATCCCTGCTGATGCAAAGCATGGTGTCCTTTCTCTCTCTCCCTTCGTCTCTCGCTCTGTTTCTCTCTCGCTCTGTCTCTCTCGCTATCCCTCTGTGTGTCTCGCTCTCTCCCTCCCTCCCTCCCTCTCTCTCGCCCTGTGTGTGTGTGTGTGTGTCTCTTTCTCTTTCCCTCCCACACTCGTTCTCTCTCTCTGTCTCTCTCTCTCTCTCTAACACTCTATTTCACTCTTACACTCGGTCTCTCACTCCTGCCTCCATGCTCCATGGCTGCAGTGTGCGTGCGTGTTAGTGTGCGTGTGTGCGCACGCGCTCGTGCGTGTGTGTGCGCACGCGCTCGGTGTGTGCGCACGCGCTCGTGCGTGTGTGTGCGCACGCGCTCGCGTGTGTGCGCACGCGCTCGTGCGTGTGTGTGTTCATGCTAGCAAGCTCCGATACAGCCTGGAGGCAACTTGGGTATGTGTTTGATATGGTGCAAAGACAACCACCCCCTCTCCCCCCTGCCGCCAAACCCATACCACCTCCCTCTCCTTGCTTGTGAGCCTCCGCTTCAAATGAACAACGGAGTGAAATGATGCTCCATGTCAACCCACCGCTGTACGCCGTTTGTTCCTCTCCCGTGATGGAGATGTACTCAAAATGGGCCGTTCTGCCATGCAGTGAGATCTCTTTATTTTTTCATTTATTTGGGGGGTGGGTGGGGTGACACGCATACATTAAGATGTTATCATCTGTGGTGTGTGGCTGTCTTCCTTCCTGTCTGTCTGTCTGTGTCTGTCTCATGTCTTTTTGACCTTGTTGTGGTACGTTTCTGTGTTTTCCGGGGGCTGAGATATTGCCGGGTGCGTGTGTGTGTGTGCGCGAATGTGTGCGCACACACACACACACACACACACACACACACACACACACACACACACACACACACACACACACACACACACACACTCAAAGCCCCCGTGTAACATGCCGCCGTTCAGGGCCTGAGTCAAGCTGTGCTAGCTCTTTTAATCCCACGGCCCGGTGCACGTAGACCTGATTAGTGGCAGCAGTTATCAGCACAGAAGACATCCTGCCCTCCTTTAGCGATTGGTCAGGTCTGGGCCACAGGCGGAGGGGGGGGGCTGTATATAAGCCATGAGAAAGGTGAACGACAAAGGGGAAAGACAGGCAGTGCTGTGTGTGGGGGGGGGGGGGGGGGGAGTTGTTTATGTGTGCCGCGGTGGGGAAGAAAGGAAGGAGGGAGGGAGGGAAGGGAGTAAGGAGGTAGGAGCTTCATTAGTATTCGTAGGGAGCCCTCCCGCCAGCACAGCAAATTGATTACTGCACTTTACCTGTATCAGCCTCCGCTGCTAAGGATGACATGGTGTGGGCCGTATGGGAGAGAGAGGGAGAGGGAGAGTGGGAGAGGGAGAGAGAGACGCGGTGCCTCTGCCTGTACGTTGGCCTGTCCACAAAGCAAACCGGAGCCAAGCAAGGCCATGAGCGTGAGGCCGGCCTCGCTTCGCTTATCTGAGCATTTATTTAACTTTTTGTTTTCGTTTCAAACTATGTTGTGCCTTTCCGCCGTGTTTACCCACCAGATTTGACTCCGGCGCCTCCCTCTCCTTCGTTATGGCTAAACAACAGAGCTACTGGTCACAGTCTGGCGCTGGCCTCGTCTCTCTCGCTCTCGCTCTCGCTCTCGCTCTCTCTCTCGCTCTCTCTTATATATCTGATTTAATGGCCGCTAGCGGACTGAGGCACGGCAGGGTAATTTCCTGCAAGAGTTGGTGCGCCGGCTGGCTACAGTCAAGACGCGGCGACAATGAAATGAAAACACAATTACCGGCAGGGGGGGGGAATAAATGTCTTTAAAAAAAGGTGCATATCTGGGCTGAGCTATTGGAATAACATTTAGGAGAAGCGGGGGTGTAACTGCCTAACAATATATGCCCTAGCCTGCAACACAGAGACCCCGCCAGGCGCTTCTCCCTCCTTTCTTCTCCTCCCTTCTCCTCCTCATCCTCCTCCTCATCCTCCCCCTCTACCTCCACCTCGCACAGCAAACACTCTTATTTTCAGTCAGATTTCTCCACACCCGGGTGTGCAGTTCCAGCCAGGTGGGACGGCTTCGTGTGTGAACAAAACACCAACAAAAAATCGGCAGCCAGGGCCAACTCTTTCCTCCCCTCAGAGGCGGGACTGACCCTGCTATTGTTAGCGCACCGGGCAGACTCCTGCTGTATTTAACAATGAGGCTTAGAGGGGGTGAGCCCAGGACGAGGGCCGGAGGTTGAATACGTGTGTTTTTGTCCTGGACCTCTCGTGTCACATGGGTTCTTACCTGGGGTTCAAAGAGAGATCAAGGTGATCCTGGGCCGAGCTGTGGAATCCTACAAGTACCACTTACCCAGAGGCACTGGAACGCTGAAAAGGTTTTTTTTGTTATAACCCCCCCTTTTCAAGAGGTCTATTGATGCTGGTCGGACAATGGGTTTATTCTCATTGGCCATTGGGCTGGGTACCGTGTCCTCCACGTACCAGTGGCCAGGAGTGTACTAGTGTTGCCGGGGTTCAATTCCCCTGGAGACACCGAAGCACTCGCATTGGATTTGAGCGAGACACGGCCTAATTGCTTGCAACAAGCTGATTGGTGCTTTTCTTGACAGTGTTTTTTTCATTGGTGTGTGTTTGTGTGTGTAATAAATCACACACACACACACACACACACACACACACACACACACACCACACACACACACACACACACACACACAATATGTGTACTATAAATGAAATCCATTGCCAGTAGAAGGTAACCCTACCATGGCAATTCTTAAAGACCATCTCAGTACAATTGTCACAAAAAGCAGTGTGTGATTGTGTTTTTTTTCATTTATAATCTATCTATCTGATGGGAGGATCCTTTAGCCCCATACAGTGAGTCTAAATGTATCAAAATGTATGTCTGAGAATGCTGTTATGGTGCTGTTTCCCCCCCCCCCCCCACACTCCAAACCTCTTGTCAGACAAGCATCTCCCTCCATAAACATATCCCTGATTGTCCCCACCACCCGTCAAGCCTGTGGTCTCGTACACAAACAAACAACGTACATTCAGAAGGTCGGAGGAGGTTTTTCCTCGTCGCCTTTGATCACCGCGGCGATGGCGCCCAGCGCTTCCCTCCTCCGTCGCCTTCAAAGGCCTCCTCCGGTCCCCCACCCGAGTTGGCACAGCGACCCCAGAGCCAATCGACTGCTTTCACCCTCGCCCTTAGTTGTTTACAAATGTTGTCGTCCGAGAGAGAGAGAGAGAGAGGAAACGGGCACCGTTTTGGAAGAGACAACGTAAACGAAAGATTACCTCAAAGCCCAATGGAAATTAATGGGGGGGGGGGGGCCGAGATTGATGGACGCTATGGCTCATTAGGGAAGAGATGCATGTTTGTTTTCATGTTGTTGTTTGTGTGTGTGTGTGTGTGTGTTTGTGTGTATCTAGTTTCATACCAGCGCAGTAATTCCAGGCGACTTAGGAAATGGCCCTTGGGTGGGTCTCCCAAATGACACCCAAATATTTATCATGGACTGTAAACATCATTTTTCCTGTAACCACATCTGCACCACCCTGGGCTGTGTGTGTGTGTGTGTGTGTGTGTGTGTGTGTGTGTGTGTGTGTGTGTGTGTGTGTGTGTGTGTGTGTGTGTGTGTGTGTGTGTGTGTGTGTGTGTGTGTGTGTGTGTGTGTGTGTGTGTGTGTGTGTGTGTGTGTGTGTGTGTGTGTGTGTGTGTGTGTGTGTGTGTGTGTGTGTCGGTTGAGGGGGGGGGGGTGCGGGCGTGAGTAGGGTTCTTCCAGTCAGTTCAACCGGTGCTCTGAATCCTTCAGCTGAGTCACCAGTGCGTGTGTGTGTGTGTGTGGTGAGTGAACTGCCATTCACTCCACCAAGCCCTGGCCTCACAGGGGCCAACCGAGGCTCCGGGGCCCTTCCCTGTCCTGTCCTACTTCATCTGTCCCCTCAAAGGTCGCTTCCCTCATCACCACAGCCACATGACCTGTGCTACTTTCAGCCCGAGAGGTGTGACCTTTCAGTATCTGTGTATCGTATGTCCTATTGTGTGGTGTAACGTCATAGTGTGTGTGTGTGTGTCTGTCTGTCTGTCTCTCTCTCTTTATCTGTGTAGAAATGGAGATGCATGTGCTGTGCATGACTTATTTGGTCATTGCATCCTTGGAAATGGGTCAGAGTGCCCTACTTCTCTCTCTCTCTCTGTGTGTGTGTGTGTGTGTGTGTGTGTGTGTGTGTGTGTGTGTGTGTGTGTGTGTGTGTGTGTGTGTGTGTGTGTGTGTGTGTGTGTGTGTGTGTGTGTGTGTGTGGTGTGTGTGTGTGTGTGTGTGTGTGTGTGTGTGTGTGTGTGTGTGTGTGTGTGTGTGCACATGATTGTGTGTGGGGGTTTGTTTACAGTGTCTGAGTGTGGGTGGGTCTGTATCTATGTGTGTGTGAGCGTTTGCGTGGGATTGTGTGTGTCTGCGTGTGCCTGAGTGGGTGTGTGTGTGCCTAAGCCTAAGAGTGTGGATGTGTGTGTATGTGCGTGCCTGAGTGGGTGGGTGTGTGTGTGCGTGTGCCTGGGTGTGTGCGCCTGTGTGTGTGTTACGCATTTCTTTGTGTGACTTTGTCCTCAATGACTTCTCTCTTCTATGAGAGCGGATCCTTGTTGTGGCTCCCCCCCCCTCCCCCGCTGTTCAAGTAGCGTGTTCCTCTCTTGTTTACCTCTCTCAAGGTGAGCGGGAGCGCTTCTTAATTTGACTTTCCCCATCGTGCTGCTGCTCGTGGATCGGCGTGCCGCGCCGTCCCCGAATGTCGCTTCTATTCAAACAAGCACATTCGGTCGGGGTGGCTTATGGTTGGTCTTATTTAATCACGCCGGGGGGGTAAGGAACTAGCGTCCGGTCGCGGCACACGTGCTAGGTCGCCTGCCGCTTGCTAGCTCGCCTGGCCCTGAGGATGTTTAGCCTGGCCGGCCGGCCGGTTGGTCGGTCCGCCCGGGCAGATAACACGACGATATAATAGTGTTTAGGCGTCGCCTCCCTCTTTCTAAATTCCTTTAACCTTGACTCCCCCCTTTAATGCAGGGGGGAGTGGGTGGGCAGGGGAGGGGGGGGGTGTGGCGGGGGGGACACATCTGCCAGCCGGGGCGTCAGACATTAGTAAATACACACCAGCCCCGGGCAACATTGTCACTTTTTATTAACGCCGTGAGCGTTGCATGGACACCAGCTGTTGCGTGGCGTGGAGAAAAAAAAACCTAAACGAAACCTTGGCGGCCATCGGTGACCTTGACTGTAACTGAACTGGCGCTCTCGTGGCCTCCCCCCTCCACCCATCTCTCTTCCCCCCGCCCCCACCTCCGACCTCCACCACCCCCAGTTTTTAATTCCTTTGTTTTTGGTCTCATACATTTTAAATGACCTCAATGGATTACCGTTCCTGACAATGAAGGTCATTGAAGAATTTGTGTTCAGACCAAAACTATATAAAAGGGTGGGAACCGACTTGCAAGGGCATGGGTGTGTGACTGTGTGTGTGGTGTATATATGTGTATGTGTGTTGGTCTGTGTGTGTGTGTTTGTGTTGGTCTCTGTGTGTGTGTGTGGGTGTGGGTGTTGGTCTCTGTGTGTGCCGGGGGGAAGGAGGTGGTGATCTGGAACCAGGCAGGAGGAAAAGGTGTAGAGGGCAGATGCTTAAAAAAAGGGGCCTTTTCACTTCACTTAGGAAAGGATGGCAGTTTCTATGTTTCTATCGCCTCCCAAAGTTACACAGGAGGGAGGGAGGGAGAGAGAAGGAGAGAAAATAATGTGATAAAGAAGGTAAAGAGGAAAAAGAGAGTGAAGGGAAAGAGCAAAAGAAGGAAAGGGGAACCCACGCCGCCTGCCCTACACAAAAAAAATCACTTGCCCAATGCGGCCGCTTTGTCATTGGCCGACATTGTCAGAGATAATGGGTAATCACCCTGGCTAACTGGGGAGCTGCTCATTGAGACTTTGACCTGCTCATTGAGGGAGGAGGCGTGGGGGGGGGGGGAGTATGGGTGTGTGTGAGGGGGAGGGGTGCAGGGTGGCTTGATGGTGGTTGTTAGGGAGGTTTGGGGGGGACGAAGGGCCTCCGCCTTTTGGGGTGTCACCTTCCAGACGAGACGACATGTTAAAAGATGTGTAAGGTCGTTGTGTGTGTGTGTGTGTGTGTGTGTGTGTGTGTGTGTGGTGTGTGGTGTGTGGGGGTGGGGGTGGGGTGGGGGGTGGGTGGGTAATGTAATAGTAATACACACGTCCGTAGAGAGGAGAGGGGCCCTTGCTTCAGAGTAGGACAGCTACTCCCCTGATACGGAGGTCATGCGTTTGTCAGGAACATATTTTGCCTCGCCCTTGCCTTTGCAGGGGGCTTTTTTCGTTCTTTGACATCCGCCTCTGTCGTTACACGTGCCTTTCAAGAAAATAATAACTTTTTGGGGGATTTTTATAATTTATTTTCAAAAGGCTGACTCGTCCTTTCCACAGTGGATGTGGAGGTTATTTTGATGCACGCTGAATAACGTGTCAGACTGCGTGCCGTGGCGACCTTGGCGTGTATTGAACTTTTGTTTGGACAGAGGCGGCACACAAGGTCATCTCTCTCTTTAATACCGCCGGTTCACCGCCAAACAATACAGAGCTTAGCGGTGTGTTTCTAATGCCGCCACCGTGTCACTGTCTTGTCTGTAATTTGTGTGTGTGAGTGTGTGTGTGTGTGTGTGTGTGTGTGAGTGTGTGTGTGTTTGTTTGTTCGTTTTTTTTACTAGTTTTTCCATTGACTGGGGATACATCGAGCCTACTGAATTAGACTCTCTAAGTGAACCGTGTCGAGGCGGGGAGGGTGTTTACTTGTGCTGAATTAACTCCGTGTTAGAGGACGTCCTGTTTAAGCGGCGGCGGCGGCGAGCTGACGGGTGGTTGGGGGGGGGTGGGGGAAATAGCCTTAATCCCGCCATTTTAGATTAGCGGGGAAAACAGACGTCAGATGGCCCAGAGTGACCAGGTTGGGTTTTGCTGTTGTTGTCAGATGCAGGTCAACGGCTTACAGCTGGTCTTGAACTGTAATGGACGGCAATGAGCTACTTCCCCCTTCATTCATGCTAAAATGCCCTGGAGGAGCTCATCCAGAGCACCTGAACTTGATGCTAAAGTGCACCTGAGAGCGCTGCAGTAATAGCCCCCCCCCCTGGTGAATATCCACTGCATATTCACAATTATCCTGCCCTAGACTTTATTGAACAACAACACCCACAACAACAACAACAACACAGCTCGCTTTAATCTGGTTCTTGATCCAAGCGATCCCAGCGTTTACTAGGTGGCATTAAAAGGTTTCACCTGATCGAGAGACTTTGACCCGCGATTACGTTCGTCCAGGTCAGGACTCAACACTTCCTTGTTTTGTTTGTGGCGCGTTCACTGCCTCTCTTCTCTCTCTCTGCTGTGTCTCTGTCTCTCTCTCGGTGTCTGTCTGTCTGTCTGTCTGTCTGTCTGTCTGTCTCTGTCTCTGTCTCTGTCTCTGTCTCTGTCTCTCTCTCTCTCTCTCTCTCTCTCTCTCTCTCTCTCTCTCTCTCTCTCTCTCTCTCTGTCTGTCTGTCGGTCTCTCTTCTCTCTCTCTCTCTCTCTTTGTCTGTCGGTCTCTTTCTCTCTCTCTCCGTGGGAAGTATTTAAACCGGCAACTCTGGCCGCCTCCCCCAGAGAAACGGCCTTCTCCTCGTAATCCACGCCCCCACCCTTCCCTCCCCTGCCGTGACCTACTGTGTTTAGTGCCCGTGGCGGACATCGGAGGTGAGAGGAGCGTCGGGGGAAGGACACGGGCGCCAGCCGAGGCGAGGCGGTGGAAGCTCGCCGCATTAATTAACCTTTACGGGACGCGACCGCGGTTGTCAGGGAGGTGTCCGCGTAACCACGGAAACCACAGTGACAGGGTTCAGCGCAGAGGTCTCCGAGGGCAGGGCCGATGACATCGTTATAGCAACCAGAAAACGGAGCGCGACCTGGGTGCCAGTGGCTCTGGCGTCATTGGCGTGCGTGGCGTGACAGGTGCACCTGATCACTCTCTCCTCTCTCTCTCTCCCTCTCTCTCTCTCTCTCTCTCTCCCTCTCAACACGCGCTCACAAACAAACACACGCTATACATCTATATGTCCACTGTTCCGTGTCTGATGGATGTCACCTGTGTTGTGCCGTGAACAATCAAAAACATATTGCGTGGCTTCGGTTGAAGATAATAGACGTGGATTGCGAGTTTAGGTTTGGGTGTACTGCGGTACAGTCAGTGTCAATAAAAACACAGTTCCCCCCCCTCCCCCCCCCCCGTCCATACCGCACACAAAAGACCCATTGGCGCAGATCGTCGAACACTCATGCAACAGGGATACGAAAAAACCCAGCATTTCACAGCATAATGAACAGCTCTACTAAAATAAACGCATGGTGTTGGACACTGGCGTAGGTGTGCGTGGCTGTCGCAGAATGGGACCACCTGCCAGGGTTTTGTCATGCTGAGATGCCGCTCAAGTGCATCAGGAGGCGATGGAGGCAGGGGGAGGGAGACGGGAGGAGGAGGGTGGGGGGGGGGCTGGGGGGGGTAATCCACAGAAATGACAAGCTGCACAGGAATTTATTCACCGCGCTCTCTTCTCTCCCTCTCACAGGCCCTTCACTCTTGAAAGACGTCCCAGCGATGGGGGATGCTGAAGGGAGGGCGAGGTTGGGGGAGGGGGGAGGGGGGCTTTACAGCTCCAGACCTGAATGTTTTCAAGGTAGCTGGGCTCAGATTTTCAATTTGGATCCAATCAGGACTAATCTACATGTGTCGTCTGTTGGGCTGCCGGTCGAGGGATGGGGGATGGGGGAGGGGGGGCGGGGATTGGGGTGAGGGACTAGCGAGAGGGAGCCGAGCGCAGTCGATCTGAAATGTTGCTAAGTAACAGAGATGGCAGACGGGGTGTAGAAATGAATGTGATGTGCTGCCGTGCAAATCTCCTCCTCTTATGCATTTTTTTTCTTTCCCTTTCTCTCTCTCTCTCGCTCTCGCTCTCTCTCTCTCCCATAGGTCCCCCCGATGTGAGACTGGCAAAGCTGAAAGGGCGCCACCATAAGAAGCCCCCACAGGTTTAGGAGTAACTATCCTGAGCAATGGAATGTGTCAACAGAAACTCTGTGGAGAAATCCTGCTGACTGCTAGGTTCCTCTCACATAAGCCTGGAGCCGGGGCCTTCTGGGATCAACCAGTGTTCAGAGGCACAGAGGCAGTGCCAGCAAGGCCCTCTTGCCCTAGAATGGCTGTACGTGTGTTGGCAGTTTCATTGCTCTGCTGACTGGACCCTCTTCAGAGAAAGACCCACATCTAGTCAGTGGATCCTCGTACCAACCCCTCCGGACTCTCCGCCGTGCGACGGCTTACCTTCTGTTTGCATACCTGACGCTGTCAGTCAAATGACCCAGTGGACATTGCTTTCCCAGTAGCATTGCCAAACCATACGAGGGAATCCTAGTATTGAACATGACTCATGGGGAGGAGCCTGGCCCTGAGACACACAAGGATTCAGCTGTTCTAACTTATCTGGAAGGTTTACTGATGCATCCAGTGGTGGCTGGGTCTGGGGCCACGGCAAGCAGGAGGTCGGAGGCTGCCCACCACAACCAGGAGCAGGTCGACAAGGTGGGAGGGCCCTTCCAGCTGCCTAACCACTGCCCTGCCACACCTAAGGCTGGTACCAATGGGCCATCACTGGTTGTCTCGCAGAACTTGAAGAAGGCCCGTCTGCTGCGCTCTGGGGTCTGGAACGAGCCAGTGAACCAAAGGGTGAGCCCCCCTTCAGCAGAACTGAATGGCCAAGCTGGAGGCTTGCAAAATGGAAACCGTGAGGGTTCTCCACACGCCGGGGAGAGCACCCTGCTGGCCTCCCTACTCCAGTCCTTCAGCTCCCGGCTACAGAGCGTGGCCTTGTCCCAGCATGCCAATAAACCAGCTAGCGAGTGTTCCCCTCCACCCAAGGCCCCCACCACAGAAAAAGAACCACTTCCTGTGTATGGCACAGCTTCCAGCCGCTTGAAGGGTTTGATGAGGAAGAACAAACTGCAGAATCATAGCAACACGCCTTACAGCCGCCGTGGGCACAACCAGGACAGACCTCCAGAGTCGCCACGCTCGGCACACAGCGCCACACCTCCATCGGCCCCTGTGTCCACTGAGACGGTGTCCTGCGCCGAGCGCCTCAAGGCCGTGGCCAACATGGTTAAGATTCGCTCCAGCCCTGCTCCCTCACCCAAGCCCAGCGTGGCCTGCAGTCAGCTGGCCCTGTTGCTCTCCAGCGAGGCCCACCTGCAGCAGTACTCTCGTGAGCATGCGCTGAAAGCCCAGCTCTCGGGACGCTCTGCCAGCGAACGGCTTGCTGCCATGGCAACCCAGCAGCTAGGCCAGGGCAAAAGGCCGCCCAGTGCAGGAGAGGCTCCTCCTCTAGCCCAAGATGGATTGGGCTCCTTAACCGCTCAGAACGGGAAGATGTCCACAAACGCAGCTAGTGCAACACTCCCACGCATGGCCCATACCTGCCCTCAGAGCCCCTCTCTAATCCGTAGCCACAGTCAGACATCCCCTCCCCCGGTCGCCCAGGGCGTCAGCCACGTCTCGAGCCACGCCCAGAGCCACGCCCAGAGCCACGCACCAGAGCCACGCACCGAGCCACGCACCGAGCCACGCAGCGAGCCACGCCCAGAGCCACGCCCAGAGCCACGCCCCGAGCCACGCCCCGAGCCACGCCCCGAGCCACGCCCCGAGCCACGCACCGAGCCACGCCCAGAGCCACGCCCAGAGCCACGCACAGAGCCAGCCGCCCAGAGAAAAGCGAGGTTTTGACTCGCGCCCCATGCGCCCCCCACAGACCTGCAGCAGTTTGCTGCTGCTGCTCCTCAACAACCACAACAACCAGAAGCAGCTGACCAAGAACGGCCACCTGGAGGAGAGCTGTAGCCTCTTGCCGCCAAGCGGCTCCTCCTCAGTCACCTCTGACAGCGAGTGCTCCACCCAAGAGAGGAGCGTGGCCAAGGACAGCAGCGACGCCGAGAGCACCTACTCGAGCTGTTCGCCAATCGACCTCTCGATAAGGGGTCGGGCCAATGCCCACGCGGCCGGATACAGGGTTGTCAACGCCACCGCTGCCGCCTCTTCCTCCTCCTCCTCCTCGTTGTCCTCCTCCTATGCAGGGTTCCCCTCCGCCCCTGCCGCTTTCTCACCCCCACCCTCTGCTCACTGTTCCTCTGCAACCTTTTCATCCCCCGCTACTGTTGTCCCCTCGGCCTCTCCCTCTTTTTCCTCTCCGTCATCCTCCTACAACACCTCTTCTTTAGACAAGCTGACCGAGACACTGATAAACAAGTGGAAACCAGAACCGTCCGGGTCGCAGGGCCCCAAGAGCAAGGAGCTTGAAGTAAATCCAGACCTTAAATCACACTCTAAGGTCACGCTCATGCAGCTCCTGCTTGAACGCAGGAATAATGACAATAAGGGGAATAGATGTGCAGCTAATGAGGATTTGCCACTCGACGTGACCATGGCCACCATGTCTCGGGGCCCAGCCGATGAACTTATATCCTGGGATGAAACCAGGACAAAGAGCCCACTGGACAAGCTAGGGGCAACAGCCCAGTCCCGCTGTTCCCTCAGCCGAGACCCCGGCAGCTCACTGTCGCTTCATTCCTCCCCCTCCCCACACATTCAATCCAGCCCACTGGATTTGTGCAAATCAAAATCCTTCCCTGCTGAGACGGCTTCTGAGCCAGCCTTCAGTGCCAGTAAATTGTTGCAGAATTTGGCCCAGTGTGGCACAGCGTCGCCGTCTCCACCCATGCCCTTAAGCAAAGTGCAGGGGCAGGATGTGGAGGTTGGAAAGCCCTTGGCCCTGTTGGAGAGGCTCAATGCCCCCCTCCACAGGAACACCACCACTCCTCTGTCCCAAAGGCCTTCCGGTAGCGGCACGCCCCTCAGCCGCAGCGGGACCACTCCCCCCTCCTCCCAGATTGAGAACCTTCTAGAGAGGCGCACAGTGCTGCAGTTATTACTAGGAACGGGCTCGGCCACGGCCACAACTCACCGCAAAGACAGACCCGTTGCCAGTGGTGCACCGAGGACTGTGGAGTGGCCAGGGATGAGCTTTGAGAAAAGCCTGGGTACCTCTGTCATCTGTGACAGCTCTAACGGGCCCACAATAGACATAAAGGTCAAAACAGAGACCGAAGAGGAAGTTGTGGAATTTCCAGCCACATCTGTGGATTCGGCAGGCAGAAAGAGAAGGGGGGGTCATGACAAAAACAGCCCTACCCCAGACCCCCAAAATGACTTTAAAACAGAGCCACGGCCTGCAGAGGTCATTGCCAAATATGGCCTCCTCAGTCAGCTCCTGAAGCAGCAGAACGCTACATACTACAGCAGTGCTGCCGTGCAGACCGAGACACAGCCCAGACAGGTGAAGGAGGAACAGAGGGACTACCATGGGCCCAGCCCAAAGAAAAGACGCCCGTTCCCTGATCCGACTGACGGCCTGCACAGTCTCCGGTCCCCAAGGGCAGTGGATAGCGGAGAGGGCAGCAACCCTCACCCCTCTACTTTCCAGGAAGATCCTCCCCAACAGAGGAGAGCCAAGGAGGAGGACGCTCTGAGCGGCAGTCCCCCGAGCGATTACCTCGCCAGAGAAGGCAGAGGATTCAACGTGCTGAAACAGCTTCTGTTGTCTGACAACTGCCTGAAGGAGCTGTCCCAGCAGCCCCGGGGGGCGCCCAGCCCCTCGGTGTTGCAGACCAACGGCAAGGCCAACGGAAGCATGCTCAGTCCGCCTGCCCACAACAACCACAACTTCCTCCACTCACCCTGGCACACCCATAGCTCTATGAGCTCAGGACTCCCGGGTAACCTCAGACCCCTGCCAACACCCCCGGCATGCGACAGCCCCCTTCGCTCCCCCTGGGGACGCAATGTGAGCCACCTAGGCCCTTGGCAAGTACCCCCAAAAAGGGATGCACCCACTCTGGTCAAGCAAGAGCCGGAGAGCCCGTCGCGGTGGGCCGGGCAGGAGGAAGAGGCAGAGGGCTGTGACTCAAACCCAGACTCTCCGCGGTTGACCCGCTCCAATCCTATCCTCTACTACATGTTGCAGAAGGGCAGTGCGCAGCTGAGGAAGGAGGCTAGGGATCAGACAGAAGGGAACCCGACCATGGTCCGCGTTAAGGAGGAGCCAATCGGTGACATGCATGCCTATGAACACAAACTGAGCTCCGCCCCACACTCGCCATCCCACAATGAAAAGCACAGCCACAAGAGCCAGCGGCTGAGCCAATCATCTGAATAGAGGTTTTGTCTAAGGTAGAAACCTTTATCAAAAAAAAGACTAAAGATTACAATTATACTTTTCGTTCTTTTTTACTGACTTGCCAAATTGGTTTGCAGTTTAATGAAATGAAATGACAGAATGCTGAATATACAATTTTTCTTTTTTTCTTTTTTTTTTTATGGCGCAAGTTCAAGTTCAAAGACATATATCATGACTTGGTTATTTAAAATGTTTTGGTTATTGAATGGTACAGAATAGCTCTATGTTAGCAGAATGTCAATCGAATTTATCCCAAATAATGGAAGCATCCAATCTATTTCCCTCCATTTCTGACAGTCATGCAATCTTATTTAACATTCATAATTTCAAAGTCCTCCTTAAGAATTGGGTCAAATTTTATTTTCAGAATATTTGTGTGATTTGTGCACATATCAATGCTCTGTGTCCTCCGTGTTGCACACTATTAGTAATTGCAAAAATAAAATAGTTTATTTTTAAATTTATTTATAACGTTAACATTTTCAAACCAGTTCCAATCAGTTTTTGATCTGGTTTGTAATACAATTAATTGTGGAAAGCACAGCAGTTCTTTTTTACGAAAACGTACTCCAATAAAACATTTTAAAGGAGGACTTAAAAACAATATTCACAGCAAAGGCAGCAGACAATTCAAATTATGAATATTTTGGTTATTCCCTCAAGAATTATGGTTAGTTTTTTTTACCAGGCAAATCACAACAGTCAATTGCGGTCAACAATTCATCGTTATTTGCTTTGATCTGAATTGAACTTGTTAAGACTTAATTTCAACAGTGCAAATTTCAATGTCTAAACTGGGGGAATGGGCGGTTTGTTGCAGTGGCAAGAAACTATTCCCTTCCCCGTTCATTGTAAACTAGCACTATTTTTGCCAATGCACACAGACATGGCATCGAGCTGTCGGATCTCTACATATAGTCCTAGATTCAGACCAAAGTTTGCACTGTTGATATGCGTCTAGTCTTTGGTGTCCTACGGATAAGTTAATGGCATGTTATAAACAATGTCAGTATTGTTATATGTTGAGAATTTGACAGTTTGTGACTTTAATCATTTCTTGACTTCTTGTGCTTTATGGACACCTTTTTTTGTGGCGGTCTCTTAAGTCATAAAATGTCAGAAGAATTGCATGAACATAAAGAAGAAGATGAAAAAAAATATAAAACACACACACACACACACACACACACACACACACACACACAGGTACAGTTTTGCAATGCAGCTGGATCAATGTACCTGCCCCAGTCCCACAGTACTCATCCAGACACGCTGGTGTCTCGAGGGGAACACCTGGTCTCCAGCTCCTTCTTTTGGATTGTACTGTATTTTTCTCAGTATCCGTTTTTAGTTTCGGTTTTTAGTGGTTGTCCATTACTTTTAAGTGCATATACCTTACGAAGTATGTTTCTTCTAATACGAATACATTTTCACAACGGTTAAATATATTTGTGTAAATAGTGCTTTCATTATGAAAGATGACTATTTTGTATTGTTGAAGAAAAAGATATTACCCTAGTTTTTGATTCCCTGAATATGTAAATATGAATTATATGCGTACTAGTGTACATACAAAGGCAGAGGATGCTATGCCCATCTCTTTTTTGCGTTGTTTTTTCTTCCTTTGTTGGTTTGTTCTTTGCATGTGTCTCAATGTGGTAAACTGATAATCCTATCCTATGCGCTGTGTCGTGTAACAATATGTCTGACTCGTCACTGCTGCTTGGTGCATGCAGACGCATGGTGAAACTACCTGTGTATCCCTACTGGTGATGAGGGGTTTGGGGTGGGGTGGGGTGGGGGTGGGAGGGTAGGGCGGGTGGGAAGGGGTGGGAAATGTCAAGTCTTAAAATAGGTCTTCTTTTTTTTTCTTTTCTCTTCCGTTTCTCTCAAGGCAGTTGGTTTGGAATACGAACGGCCCCTAAATAAACCACACGGCTGTGGGGCAAGTTGACGAAAGATGTGTGAAAAAATAAACGTGCATTGAATATTTTTGGTGATCTATTATTATTATTATTATTATTATTATTTTTATTTTTATTTTTATTTTATTTTTTCTGTTACTGGTTTAAGAAAAAAGGCTGGGTGACCTTGGGTGGGGGGGCTGTAATGGCGGATTGACGTACAATCATAGACCTGCATTGTGCATCTGAGAAATACACACATTTGTAGCAACAAATTGAAAAAAAAAGAGAAAAAAAAGAGAGGCGTTTCATTTTTCCATGTGAAGAACTGAAACCTGATTTCAATTTTTTTTTTATGTTGTCATTTTTGGTGTTCATTTGCACTGATATCTCAAAAATAAAGTTCTAAAATGCATGACCTCGTACTGGTTGTGGGTTCTTTCTTTCCTTTCTCTACGCTCCGCTATTGACACATGTGGTATTTATTATTGATATAAGAACATGGAGAGGGGGGGAGAGCGTTTGGAGGGGGTTGGAGAGAGAGAGCGCGAGAGAGAGAGAGAGAGAGAGAGAGAGAGAGAGAGAGAGAGAGAGAGAGTAGAGAGAGAGAGAGAGAGAGAGAGAGAGAGAGAGAGAGAGAGAGAGAGAGAGAGAGAGAGAGAGAGAGAGAGAGAGAGAGAGAGAGAGAAAAGGGGGTGAGATAAAGATAAGGGGATAAT
>CM051011.1:4897038-4959538 GCA_027704905.1 Muraenolepis orangiensis | reverse complement strand
TGGAAATCCTCTTTTTTAGTTTTGATATTTAATACATGTGTAGTCCCTCAACATCTCTTAGGCCTTTTTTTTTTTAAGAAGAGCGCTAGTATTTGTGCTTTGTGTGTCCGCCTGGTTCAACTGTATTCGACAGTTGGAGGGGAGATGTTGCAGACACCCTGGTGTGATTAAAAGATGCTGCCCTTGGGCCAAGTTGTAAGATCAGCTTTCATGCTGGTGGACACGAGGCAGGTTCAAACGCAGCGGGTTACGCCCGTATGGATTGGGGAATGCAATTCATTGACCGCTGGTTATGTTATTAATTTAGCCGATTGGCTCCACCGATATATATTCTTCTGACCGATAGTTTTGCCGCCTGCCTTCGCCGAGGTAAATCTACGCAATGGCTCTGCCCAGACAAGAGGGCTGGAGGGTCCTACAACACGTATTCTTGACTTGCAAGTGACGTCAAATCCAATTAAAAGACGATCGGAGAACCAGAAGTCGGCCGTGTTGGTGGATTTGCTATCGCCTACAGACTCACTACTTAGTCAGGAATTCAGATTCAGATTAGTCAGAAAAAACTCTCAGTTTCGTCCTTTTTGAGCGCTCTATCAGTCATGCCATATCTTTGCGCAGTGTATAATTGTGGCCACAATAGCACTTGGGAAAGTGGCCAATTTAAGTTTTTTAGAATTCCATCTATAAACAAAAATCAAGGGGAGCTAACTCTGGCACTCGGTATTGAAAGAAGGCGAGCATGGCTTCATAACATTGGCAGACCAAAACACGATCTAACAGAGGAGAAAACAAAGACTAACCGTGTGTAGCAATCATTTCATCTCAGGTAATCTATATTTTTAGTTCTTACAAATTATTAAACTAAAATTCTTCGCGCTACGCGAACAATTCTGCGAAGAGTTAACTCATTGCGTTTTATCATTTAGGAGCGCCGGCGAGGTTGTACGAAAGAAACCATCCTGACTGGGCGCCTACTTAAAACATGGGGCAGCTTTCAGCAAGGGCAAACATCGATCCTTCAGCTGCTGATAGATATGATCGATGATCGGGTCGTTAATAGGACAAGGAAAATCAGGTTTAATGAAGCAGGGGAGGCTTTGGACACACATGGAGGAAGTTCAAGCTGAAGACGAAATGCCATCGTGTCCACGTTAGTAGATTTTATATTAACACAAGCAAACCAAACACAATCTACAATATTTTTAACAACATATCAATACGTTTTATTTCTTATTATTCTAATTTGAACTTCCTTTTCATTGAAATAGTCGAGTGTGAGGACAACTCATGGGTAGTTCGCTATATCAGGACACTAAACAGCCAAATAACTAAAATCCTCTGAGGATTCAAATTAGTTTTAGCTTACTTAGGCAAATAGGATGTTTGCATACCCACCAATATGGCGGACTCTCGTGAGGTTGCACTTTTGGTCACGCGGTTGCAGGTCAAGAATACACCACGTATATACACTGAATCTCAATGTTTCTGAACCAAGCATACGCATTCATATCCACCTTTATGGATACGTGTGCAGGCCTATTTCACCGCTATAGTGTGTTTGAACCGCCCGTGGCGCTTTTGGTCTTCTGAGGAACAGGCTATAATAACCACCGTGTGGTTGTGAAATAACCTAAATTAGATATTTTATTATTACACACCACATATTTCAAACACGTCGAATCAACAATAAGATACATTTGTGCTCGGAATCCCCCAACCCCCACTATATATGCATATATATATGCCTTTGTTTACGGCCTATGGCCATCATTTAATTGTCTGTGCCATGCACGCCTATTTCCTGTATTTTATACAAAAACATATTATATTACACTATATAATATATGAACACAATATTCTTAACCACCCCCGAAGCGATTGGTTTTTGTTTTCCTGTGATAGGAAACGGGACGCGGCGATGGGGTAAATTAATGTTTAGAATGTAAGCAAGCCCAGTTGATGTGGCTTGCGAGTTCATGAGGTATATGTGAAGTGCCAGTTTCACAAACCCAGAGGAAGATTCATCATTTTAATGGCGCACTTCAGTAATGTACAAACCTGCCAACATTAGGCTGTGAAAAAGCAGGGAGATGTTCTGGAGTTTCTGCAAATGGGCCTACCGTCATTGGCCACGCCCCCATTTATAACCCTACACCACAGACGAATAGGATGAGTACAAGGATGGGAAAGTCAAATGACTTTACTTTAATTTGTGTTAAATTCATAGCTCACAGTAAAAAAAAATATAAAACACATACAAAATGTGCAAATCCTCAGAGAGAGAGAGAGAGAGAGAGAGAGAATATCCAGGACTTGTCAGCAAAAACAACTAGACCATTTAAATATATGGGTCCCATATTGGTGTCGTTTTGTTTTTAGCTTAAACTTCGGTTCCAAAGGCTAAAGGAATATACACATATTCTAAGGTGCCCTTTGAAGACGCAATTAACTCAGTTTAGTTGGCCCAATAGTAGGCGTGGGCCCAATTCCCTACAGGAAGTGATATACAGAAAATACACAAAACACACAATTGATGGGGGCTTAGAAGGACTTAAGATAGTAAGTAAGATAGAAACGTCTGGTCTTTTTATTTGTTATATGATTCTATATGATCATTAAGGTCTGCAGAAATTATCAATTGTGAGGCTCCATACAGTAAGTGATGCAATTAGTGGGTGTCAAGGAGCATTCAGAGTTAAAGCTTGAGATCTTTTATAGGAAAGAGGGCTTCAAGGACATGTGTGATTATCAAATGTGTAAGGCCCCCAGGGAGTGATGCAATTTGTATTTGACCCTCTAGGGGTGTAAGTTCATTTCAGCTAGAAACCTTTTTTTTTAATAGAAAGAAGGAAATATGGTTCTCTTTTCCTTATAAGTTTGGAGCTTGCCATGATCATTAGACTCACAAACAGAAATAGTCAATACACTGTATTGCTAGCTGTCAATCTGTTAAAAACTGACTCCGTTACAGCTGAATGAGATCAGCGTTCAACTGACAGACTCAAGACATGAGCTGGGTAGCATGGCAGAACGTCATTTATTTGTTCATCTACATTTAATTTAAAATTCACAATTAATTGGCACATAAAAAGCTACACCAAGTCCTCTCACACATGAGGTGCTATTGCCTCGGCGGCCCCCGGTGGGGCGCTGTTCGGTCTGGGGTATGACTATGATTATGAATAAGTTAACTCTAGGAACTAACTGGAGGCTAAAAGGTTTGACTGCATTTTATTTTGGACGTGTAATCAGAATAAGCTACATAACTGAAACGTGCCTGGTTAAAATATATTAGCTCGGTGTTTTGCTTCCTCGGTAGAGGTTATCGACCGCGTCACTGCCAAATCTGAGTGACGTACCTCGCACTTTATTTAAAAATAAATGTATTAAATCGTGTCACGTTTATCGCGTAAGTAACTATTTCATTAATTAAAAACTTAAACTTTGTTAACTGCGGTTTGGCTTCAAATGGCACCAGTAAGAATATTATGTCCCCTATATATGTCCCCTAGCCAGCGGAACCGAGTTCACGCTAAAAGCCAAACAATTTACGGCAGAACCAGCCGCAACCTTCCTTTCAGCTGCCAGCACGTAACGTCGTCATGGCAACGAGTGCGCTATTAAGGTGATGAGTCTTCATCTGGGTTTGTGTTTAAAAAAACAACCACACACACAAACACAACTGTAAGCTTTCTACATTAATGTACCTAATAATCATGTCCAGGGTTGTTAAGAATATTGTGTTCACATAATATGCTCCCATAATATGTTCATGTATACAATAAAATAAAAGGAAATATGCGTGCATGGCACAGAACATTAAAGTATGGCCATAGGGCCGTTAATAAATGCATATATATATATATATATATATATATAGTATATGTACGAGAACTGTGGGGCTGGGGGGGGGGGGGTGGGTCAGAACTCATTGTTCCACACGTTTGAAATACGTGCTGTGTAATAAAATATACAATGTAGGTTATTTTATAACCACACAGTGGTTATTATAGGCTATTCCTCAGAAGACCAAGGGCGCTACGGGCGGTTCAAACACACTGTAACGTTGAAATAGGCCTGCGTGTATCCATAAATGTGGATTGGAAACGTATGTTTGATCCAGAAACGTTGAGATTCAATCTATCCGTGGTTTGCATAAACCAACGTTTTCTTCTGGCCGACTGGGTTGCAAGGTAACCTTCACACACACACTCTAGTGGTCATTCCCTAGTTCAGTATGCAGCACAGAAGTATCAAATATTGATTAACTTGCCGCTCTTGGAATTGGAAAACAGACTCTTTGATTTACAATGCTACTTGATTTACCAAGCGAAATCGTTTTCATGAATCATTTGCTTTTACCTCATTCATCCTGCTACCTACCGTTGTGTGGATATGTCTTTATGTAAACAGACCAACCAGGCGCCCCAAATAAGATGCTTTGTTTCCCCCTGCTGGACAAAGAGAGAACTGCGTGTGCAGCGCAACGCGGCTAAAGGCCTACTTATTTTTTTTATTTTTTTTTTGCAACCGTAGCATTACGTAAACAACCTTTGTTTAACGATACCCCACATTCACAGTGAAACTACTACGGCTAATAATACATGCATACATTATTAATGTGTACATGCACTAGTTAGATGACACAGAAGTGTGCTACTGAAGCTTCTAAAGAATGACCTAGTTCTATGTGGAAAAAGGGCTGTTCTCCCACTTCCTCCATAAAATGAATAACAACTGACAGATTTGAATACTCAATGTTTAGATGTTTTCCTCTCGTGCTTTTCTGAATAAATTGCTCACACAGAGGGTGGAAAAGTGTTAGATCAACTGAAATAGGCTACACATTGTACTGTTTAGCCATTGTGGATGGAACCTACTAACATACTGCCCTAGTTGCATGATTAAAATAACAACTGTATTGTATGTGTTGAAGCAGTGACTCACATGGAATATGAGAATGTATGCAAGTAAAATATCCTGGTCCACCATAAAACTAAATCTATTGTTGTGACTTGTACAGTACAGTACAGTACATACACTGTAAAGAACAATGTGTTCATTTTAATTGTAATGAAATACCTACATAATTATATATTATATATATATATTATAGGCATATATATAAGACATCAATAAGAAAGTTACAATATTTGCATAAAGCTATAACGTAGACATAAAACCATAACAAAACGACTAGGTTGTTCATGCGTCAGTTTCAGAAATGTCAAGTCTCAGTGACTTTGCTGAAAGATGATCAAAGTCATGGATTATCTCTGCATATTTTATTGGATAGTGTAGTTGCTAGAATGTTCGATTTGCAGCAAGGTCTTGAGTTGGAACCAATGTACACAGCTGATGACCTGCTCCTCATGCCCTCCATCTGTCTAAATAATAGTCAAGTCACATGTACATTACATAACATTACATTACATTACATTACAGTCATTTAGCAATTACTTACAATAGTGTGTTTCAACAAAGGAAGGTAAGAGAACAACTCGTCACCAGAAGTCAAAAGTGGTTCCTAACTTAATAAGAACTGAGCCAGTGCTCAGGTAAAAGTACAATATACATATTCATAGACACAACACTTCAGTTGTGTGTCTATGAATAAATGATGTACAGACAATTGGCACAAAACATGCAGAAAACATATGTTATATAATATCTACAATAAATCAGTATCAAATAAAGGGGCCAGTGTGTTCACCTGCCTAAAAGGTGTACCCCATAATGCCAGATACTCCAGAACTATTCTGTCTCTGCTGCTAATTATTTGTTCTAATAATGCAGGGTATGCCATAGCCTCTACACATTCTCCAAAGAGCCAGGTCCTCTTGGGGCCATAACAGGAAGGCCAACCAGGGTGATGTCTACGGCCGTGGTAACAGGTATGTAGCTCTGTTGCTATGGCACTGAGAGCAAGTACATTGTGATGGTGGAGTAGTGGACCTGCAGCTGTCACCATAGGTGGGGACAGGTGACAGACAGGTGCTGCTTCTTTTTCCTGTGGTGTTCCGTGGGAGGAGGGAACACCAATGTATGAATGTGTGTTGGGAGTGGGAGGGTGGTAATTGGCAAACTAAAATAAAAAATTAAGGGCCATTAATGCAGATATACACCATGGTCGTCCCATCCTCTTTACAAACTGAGAAACACCTTCAGGTCCTCCTTACCCCTTAACCACTGCCACCCCACCCCTTTCAATGACACATGTGTATACTTATCTTAAGACTTCTTGTAAGGGTGTGTATTTTTGTCAGTTACGTGATTGTCACAGGTTTAATCCGTGACGCCGCCTCGCTTCAGAGTCAGACAGACATGAGTAATCGACTCCAGATCGAGAGGAGCGGCAGCGGCAATGTTTTCATGCTGCCTGACGTCTCGCGCTGATACGCCATGGCGCCCGTTATCTCACTGAAGGAAACATCTTAGCTCTTGTTTTCGTTTCGGTTAGTTAACAATAATACATAAAAATAAAATAAAATAAGCGCTTCGACTGGTGACTGGTTCGGACTCTTTAACACCACTTCACCCTGAACCGGCCATGACCGTCGAGCAGAATGTCCTCCAACAGCATTCTCAAAAGGTAAGCTTAATGCTAACTCGGCTGTTGGCTAACCTTGTTAGCTTGTTTGTTTGGCTAGTCTCACACTTGACGTACTGAAATACGAATTAGGTGTTCTAATCGAAGTATCTGTCCAAACCACCTGGCCCCGAGCTAACCCAAACACCAAAACACTCGGTCCACCTATGTGCTAGTAGACTCTATTTACTAGAAACGGGTAATGTAGGCCTAATGTAAAACCCAAAAGCGTATACAGTACTAGGAGGCTAGTTGGTTAGCCGGCTAACTTGCAGTATAAACACTCCGCTGTAGTTTCGCTCTGGTTGTAATGACGACACGCCTTGTAATCACCTCCCGAGATGGAGACCCATCGAACTAGGCCACACTGTATTGAACTGTATTGACACCTTCGCTATATATATATTTCATTTGACTAGTTCCATAGTAGAAGGTTAAACACCAGAGTCGGATCCTAATCAGAATTCCATTAGTAGTACAACGTTAGTGTCCAGCAACATCTTTGATACTCCAAGCACACAATGGGGTTGTTTCTGTCAGTGGTAATGATCTCCCTGGATAGGCCTACACATGACACGAACACTTGACACATGACACTTAATTTCCCTCGGGATTAATAAAGTAATCTGAATCTGAACGATGCAGGCGTTTTTCTTGGGTCACCGATATCTTTGTTTACAAGGCATGGCCGCTGGGGGGGGGGGGGGTGTGTGGGGGGGGTGTGTGTGTGTGTGTGTGTGTGTGTGTGTGTGTGTGTGTGTGTGTGTGTGTGTGTGTGTGTGTGATGAGCAGCTCGGGTGCCTAGGTCCCTATCTGCTGCCACCGACCGACATTCCAACTCGGAAGTGATCAAACGTAGGCCCGAATACACACACCCACCCCGAATCCATTTGGAATGTATCGAAGCAAGCAAACAACACAGCCAAAGCACAACTCCCTGTTATGCAACCACCGAACTGATCCAGCCCTACCTTTGGTGCTTCAGATTGCTGCTATTATACTCTCTCTCTCGCTCTCTCGCTCTCTCTCTCTCTCTCTCTCTATGAATTTATATTGGCTGAACTATTGAAACAAATAGTGTTGTACATGTTGGTTACCTTACACTTCTAATACTAATTGTTTGTGTGCTTTCAAATACATGGTGTGAATTCAAGCATGTTTGTCAAGTCACCGTTGTTGATGACCACCATTGGAACAAAAAATAATAAAGGATAGGCCTACCACATTCTTCACATTCCTAAAAGTGAATCCCAGTTATTTTGGGGTAGTGGCAGATCAGAAATCTTGCATGTGGATCAAATCACACTAAGCACATCTTCTGGGGATAATTATTTTGATGTCAGGAATCAGTGTGGAATAGAACATAGCA
The DNA here is from genome assembly GCA_027704905.1 of Muraenolepis orangiensis. NCBI lineage: Eukaryota > Metazoa > Chordata > Actinopteri > Gadiformes > Muraenolepididae > Muraenolepis > Muraenolepis orangiensis. The sequence goes on along the minus strand of CM051011.1, from coordinate 4,951,580 downwards.
CACTTAACTCAAGGTTAACTTAATCTTTGTTTTGCTTGTTGGGAAAATAAAACGTGCTCTGGCTCGCATATCAGGGTGTGGTAATGTAGAAACAATCAATGTTTCATTATGTGGAATTCTACCCTTTAACAGACTCTGGCAATGAATGAATGCCTTTCTTTGTTGATGCATTGGCAATCCATAACCTAGTAATACAATGACTCATTTTTTGACTGGGATTGTCTTGTCTTAGGAGTTGTGCCTCTAAACTTGGGATCCATAGAAAATAGTTTGTTTTGTCTTTGTGTATTGATCTTTTTTGTTCCGCAAGCACAATGCAGTAACAACAGACAGTTGGCAACCAACATAGTTTGAGATATAACTAGAGGCTCTGATTTCTAAAATACCTTGAGGCAGGTTGTTATTAGAACCTTCTCAAATAAGTTATGCTTTTATATAGTTTTTTTTACACGATTTCTAAGCACACCATTAGGTTTTCTTTATTTTGCAGCAGTATGTAAGATGGCCTGAATTAATAATTCATTATTGTATTGGCTACTATCCCTTAACATTTATCAAGTAATCTACTACTGCAGCTTATATAGTTTACATTTCATTTGAAGGCTTCATGCCATGCACAAAGATTTTTTGTAGATTATTACAGCTGCCCCATGCAAGATGTTATAAATATGTAACAAACACACCAGGGCCAAAGTGGGCTATGAGTCAGTGTTTATGCTATGAATTGGCTAGGCCGAGACCATTTTAGTGGCTTTCAGCTGAGCGTAACGGGTTCATTAGACAATAAACTGACTGGAAAGTCAATGGTTTGATTACAGACCTCAAGAGGCAATAAACGGCTTTCCCCAGCTGGACTGGAAGTGGTGGTCCATGGGGCCGCTGTTGTTATTGTGCCGCAAACAAACTGTACAGTTGGGATTACTGTCTAAACTCTCTCCTCATGCTTCTGCCTGGCAAATTACAAACGTGTATAATCAACTCTGCTCGGATGGCTGCATTGCGCCAAAAGTATGCCTCTAAAAACGAGTTTGCCCTCACCGACTGGGATTTTCAAAACAATATCCAGTGTGGGGAAATTCCTATCTCTAGGAAAAGGAATTTTTGCATGCTTCCATGTTGATTCAATGTCAGTGTTTGTCGTTTGCTACCTGGCGCACAACATGTATTTGTACTGGTGCAGTCACTTCTCTCGATACATTGTGTATTTGACGCATTATCCTTATGTACTCTACCCAGAAACGAGGAGCTTACGAGTGCATTATTCACTACTCTCTGTGATGTTGTGCTGTAAAAACAGATGTCCCAACGTGCAAAAAGCCCTTCTCAACCGGAAAGTTAGTGAAGTAGAGTAGCTTCTTATGACAGTGAATGTAGGCAGTGCCATTAGAGAATGGAACTGCGGATTCCAAATGGGGTGTGACGCTGGGAAAAGCAGCATGAACTTTCACTGTAAGGTCACGTTTTCACCAGCGCCTTATCGTAATTGGCAGGTCCATCCTCTAGTATAGTATTTGTGTTAAGACCACACCCTGAATTATTTAGTGTTTGAAAAATGTGGTGACGAGACGAACATGATCTTCATTTGTATATTTTTACACACACACACACACACACACACACACACACACACACACACACACACACACACACACACACACACACACACACACACACACACACACACACACACACACACACACACACACACACACACACACACACACACACACACACACACACACACACACACACACGCGCGATTGTGGTGTATGCAGAAGAAATGGCCAAAATCTAAATGTCAAATTGCAATTTAAATGCGTTGGTCCATTTCGATGTATGATGATATGTGGCTTCAAAGTCGGCCATCCCAACCGCTTTGTCTATCTCTTGAACAATGATCGTATTGTTTCAACATGTTATTAGAAATGCATCAGCCTTTTTCACCCATGGTTGCCAGCTTGCCTTTCAGTGCTTGAAAGAGTATTTTTAATTACCCCTGCTCTTGGCCAGCTACTGACGGAGCAGAGCTCGCCAGAGACTGGGTGTAGCGCCGTAGCGTTGTAACAGCTTGAGGTGATGGCGTTGAATGGTTTGAAGTGGCCGGCCGTCCGTCCGTCCGTCCCCCCCAGTTTGATAACGGGGAGCTCTTGTCATATATTACAAGCCATGTTCTTCCTTTTATCTGCCTCTTTTCAATCTGAGATCTGCTTGAGTTGCCCCGCTTGTTCAACCCTCGCCAGTAACGCCACGCTTGTAAAGGCTGCTGCAGGCGCTGGCTCTAAGGGCAGCGCATCCGCCTTCTTTAGAGCACAGTCGTTCTTGGCGGCTGTTGCATCATGGGTGCATTGTTGGCCTTCCTGTGTGTGTGTGTGTGTGTGTGTGTGTGTGTGTGTGTGTGTGTGTGTGTGTGTGTGTGTGTGTGTGTGTGTGTGTGTGTGTGTGTGTGTGTGTGTGTGTGTGTGTGTGTGTGTGTGTGTGTGTGTGTGTGTGTGTGTGTGTGTGTGTGTGTGTGTGTGTGTGTGTGTGTGTGTGTGTGTGTGTGTGTGTGTGTGTGTGTGTGTGTGTGTGTGTGTGTGTGTGTGTGTGTGTGATCAAAACAGAAGTATGCTACTCTCCCAAAACTAACAAGAGAGTGCTATACAGCGAGCTTTATCGCTGGTGTGAGGGAATGTTTAATGTCGTCTTTTCCTTGTAGGATGCTTGGGCAAAAACGTCGAACAGAATCCAAACAGGCCGAGTTTAATGTGCAATGTCTTCAAACTAGCTCACTTGTTCCACTAAACTCCATCCACTAAAATGTGTTCTGTTGATCTCCTCCCCCTCCATTAGCACCAACAGACTCTATTAAACCAGTTAAGGGAGGTCACAGGAACCACCGACGTTCAACTGCTCCAGCAGGCCCTGCAGGTACCGTTTACACATTCAGCACACATGGACACGCTAACCGTCAGACAAGTTTTATTGTACCCACGTACATTTGCTTCATATTTCCAATCACCCTGGTCTTAAAGTCTCCTGTAAGCGGACATTACATTACATGACCATGTTAATTTATTTTAGCTCTTTTTCACAGTCATGCTATACACCCATTCAACATTGTATGCCAAAACCCACTGGTGCGTGGGCGTTGTTATACGGACATCTAATCCTGGCCAAGCACATTACATCCCACCTAAGTTTTTTTTATTTTATTTTTTTATTAGGAAATTATATCACCAAAGTAAGACGTGCTCCAGGAGCCGCTTGGTGGTGTCTTTTTAAGACGCCGTGTTTGTTCCTCCGCGCTACAGGTGAGCAATGGAGACCTGGCCGAGGCAGTGGCCTTCCTGACGGAGAAGAACGCCAAGGTCCCCCAGCAAGATGAGCCCACCTACTACCAGACCTCTCAGGTGGCCAACGACCGCTACATCAGCGTGGGAAGCCAGGCAGACACCAGTGAGTGACCATCCAGCGTTCACGCTGAGGCCCCACCATATCTGCTATGATGGGTTTTTCATGTCCATATATGGGCTTGTCGTTGTTTACACTTACAGCAGGGATCACTCCCACTGTTGTTTTGGTAACATGTTTTATACATGTACCAGAAGAAGGGTGTTGGAGGAGAACAATGGAACAAACTATTTTGTCAAAATCAACAGTGATTGGCAGTCACTTTACCGACAAAACCTATTATATTCTGCAATATGTTAGGACGTGTTGTTCTATGTTGATGTTGGGTCATATCAGGTCCCAGCTGTCGACATGCTAATAATAGGCTGTGACAACCCAACTTGAGATGGTGTGTGTGTGTGTGTTGTTGCAGATGTGATCGACCTTACGGGCGATGACAAGGATGATCTTCAGAGGGCCATCGCTCTCAGCTTGGAGGAGTCGAGCCGCGCCTTCAGAGAGACTGGGATCACTGACGAGGAGCAGGCCATCAGCAGGTGCTGGCCCAACCCTGTTAATGACTAGTTAACACCGTCCTAATGACTAGTTAACACCTCGACAACCCTGTTCCCCCACAACACTGCTATTGAACAACCCTCTGACCAGCCAACACACACACACCTCCACAACCCTCTGACCAGCCAACACGGACACCTCCACAACCCTCTGACCAGCCAACACACACACCTCCACAACCCTCTGACCAGCCAACACGGACACCTCCACAACCCTCTGACCAGCCAACACACACACCTCCACAACCCTCTGACCAGCCAACACACACACCTCCACAACCCTCTGACCAGCCAACACACACACCTCCACAACCCTCTGACCAGCCAACACACACACCTCCACAACCCTCTGACCAGCCAACACACACACCTCCACAACCCTCTGACCAGCCAACACACACACCTCCACAACCCTCTGACCAGCCAACACACACACCTCCACAACCCTCTGACCAGCCAACACACACACCTCCACAACCCTCTGACCAGCCAACACGCACACCTCCACAACCCTCTGACCAGCCAACACACACACCTCCACAACCCTCTGACCAGCCAACACACACACCTCCACAACCCTCTGACCAGCCAACACACACACCTCCACAACCCTCTGACCAGCCAACACACACACCTCCACAACCCTCTGACCAGCCAACACACACACCTCCACAACCCTCTGACCAGCCAACACACACACCTCCACAACCCTCTGACCAGCCAACATGGACACAACCCTCTGACCCCATAATTCAGGCACCCATGTACACTTCCATTCTTCAATGCAATGAAATCCTGTTTGCTGTACTCTTATTTTGTGTGTGTCCAAATACACGCATTCTGTGTTATACTTAACTTGACCTGCATGTGTGCAGTAGGGCTGGGCGATATGGACCAAAAATATATCCCGCTATTTTTAGGCTGTATCGCGATATACGATATATATATCGGTATTTTATACAAATTCTGCATTTTCAGTTTAACTCAATGCCACTTTTTATTTTGAGACAACTCATATTCACAAGAATAACAGGCATTCCCTTTTAGAAAATATACAGCTGCACACTACATATTTACACGTAAACGAAAAGGTACATTGAAATAATCCATAAAATAAATAGCCTACATTAAATACATAGGCATACCTCTGCTCCTGCACAAAATCACCTTCGCTATATCGCGCCACTTGGAACTTTTCTTTTCATAACACAACCCTGCTAAATGAAGCTTGTGACGAGGCCTGTTTCAGAGTGTAGTGCGGCGAGGGCTTGGAGGCTGCAGTAGCACGCAGCTTTTACAGACGGCGTCGCTTTGCTCCTCATCTGAAATCCCAAATATCTCCAAATTATAGAACAGTTGTTTTTTTTTCTTTGAAACCAGCCCTTCCACATTACCGACCGTCGCTATGTCCGTCTCCATGTTGCTGGGGAGTTGAAACCAAAAAAATGAATCACCCGACATAGGAATCAAACTTCGGCTTCTTGGGGGGTATAATAATAATAATAATAATAATAATAATGATCAGAAATACTTGATTGTGTGATTATATCACACAATAGTTACACTAACTTAACTTTTAACTAATAGTTAATCACTGAAGCCCTGGTTTGCTGAGCGAACGGCCCCTTTCGCACACTATAGATCTGAAGTGGTGGAGCAGGAGGTCAAGTGCAGAGAGGTCAAGTGCAGAGAGGTGGCACCGCCGAGCGTGACCAAAACCTACCCGAAACCCTACACTAAAGAGCCAAATGCCTGTTCTGTGCTAAATGGGGAACAATGTGAAGTCTCTTTGGGACGAAACCCCCAGAGAGGCATCAGTATACCAGTATGTCCTCGTCCAAAGGGGCGGCGCCGTCCTTACGTTGTGTCTACGCTGTGTCCTCGTTCTCGCCATGTTGATGATACAGAGTGCTGGAGGCCAGCATAGCGGAGAACAAGGCCAGCCTGAAGCGCACCCACACGGAGGTCTGGTGCGACTCGCCCGACCCCCACGACAGGAAGCGGATGGACAACTGCCCCGTGGGCCTCAAGAATGTTGGCAACACCTGCTGGTTCAGCGCCGTCATTCAGGTAGACCGCACGCACCGCGACCCCCCCCCCCCCCCCCCCCACCTTTACCATAACCCAGGACAAGGGAGCATAGAGAGTTCCCCTTGTGGCGGTTAAGCTTATGGAGTCCCCCACACTCCCGTCCTTGTCACCATGATTAGCATTGGTTTGTTGTCTTCCTGTGGCGCCACGGTGGCATGTGAACCAATTTCAAATATGTTGGAAGGAACACCGGATACGTCACATGGTGCCTGGTCCCTGTCGGTAATGCGACCCCCTCCCTCCCCCGCCCCACCTCCACACACGCACATACACCTCCCCTTCCCTTCCATCCTTAACAAACACACGTCTCTCTTAAAGAGGCAGGAGGCTCAAGCCTGACCCCTGTGCTAGATGTTCTCAGAGCGTGTGATAAACAACTCTGAACCACACATATTATGATGAGTGATGATGATGGTGCAGTATCTGTTGAGTCACACTCTAAAATGGTCCAGCGCAGTAAGCAGGGTGAGGGTGATCACGGGTCCAAGCTCTGATTGGCCGCTTGACCCAAAGCAGCCTTGGAGCGGACATCTTTATATTTTTCTTGCTGGCCTCGTTTGATCCTAATAAGTGCAGATACCCATGAGAAGTTTTCCGAAAGGCTGTGGGCCATGTTTTTAAACCTAAGTCAAAGATCCCCGTGCCATTTTAATACTAGTCTATGACTTACAATAGGTCATGCATGTGGTCATATTTGATGCCTGTTGCTCTTCCAAGACATAATGGACTACTAACTAATATTTGTTAATGGAGAAGTGTGTTTTTTTGTATTATTTAGTGCACCTGTAACCTGCACGTTTTGTACCGCTGCTATCGAGGCCGATTTCAAGCAACATTAAAACTATCCAATGCGTGCTTCATCTAAAATATTAACGAAGCATACTTGCAGACAGACCGCCTGTGTGAGAGCGGAGGACTTGAGGACTTATGTGGTAATGAGAAGTTGAGACACGCGCTGCCTCGCAAGACGTGACTAACGCCCTGTTCACAACTTCTCCATTGCACTCAATCATTAAGGGGAAATTCCCTTTGCACCAGACATACCACAGCAGAGCTTGACTATTGACTAACCCTGATCAGACGGTACTCATCTGAGGGCCGTGTAGCCCTTTTTCCCCATCAAGCAGCAAAGCATCAGGATTGGGGGTTCATGTCGATTGTAATACAATTAAAAAGCAAGCAAGGAAGTTAATGGTCAATGGAATGCATTTATATTGTGTTTTGCTAACACAGTGGCCACCCAAAGCCAAGTCCAGCCTCACACTCACCCAATATTCATACACACATTCATACACGGACAGCCAGTATGTCGGAAGCAGTTAGGGTTAGGGTGTCTTGCTCAGGGACGCCTCAACACTTTGCTAGGAGGCGGTGAATTGAACCAGCAACCTTCCGGTTGTCGGACAACCCGCTCTACCTCATGAGCTACTGCCGCCCTATAGAAAGTTTAAAAGTTTGACGATATTCTTATGAAGTTTAATTCTCCTTCGTTCAAGGTTAACTTTTTCAACTTTGTGAAGGTGGACTGACTCCTGTGTGTCTCCTCTCTGTCCTCCCCTCAGTCGCTGTTCAACCTGCTGGAGTTTCAGAGGCTGGTGCTCCACTACTCCCCACCAGCCAGGGTCCAGGACCTGCCTCGGAACCAGAAGGTGAGGAGATCCACCTTTTTATTTTATGAAGCCGGTTCACTTGTTATGTATTTTTTTTTGATTTCTCTACTCAGCCCCAGACCTTTATTAACCTTTGACCCCTTGGAAGGGGCGAAAGGTCACCACCGTGATCATGATATCAATGGCAGGAGGTTACGACACTGCATTCAGCAGCTTTCGTGATTATCTCCTCCGGTTACCGGGGCTTAGAAAGCCCCCTTCTGCCAGTCTACGTGTGTTTACTGAGGCCTGCTGCTGATGTTCAAAAACACACACGCACGCACACACACACACTAGGGATGTTGTTTTTTGTACAAAAAGATGCACTTTCCTACAATACCCCCTACAAACACAACACTCGTATCCAGATCAGATACCCCATAAGGGTTGGTGCTCTGCTACTAATCTGGTCTTAAGCTGGCCATGGGACATCATAGTCCCCTGCAGGGGGAATCACTGGGCTGTTGCCCCAGAGATGGCATGAGACACACAAGGACGAAACCTCCTTGATCATCTTGAAAGATTTGATCTGGCCGTATAAACTCTTATTTTGTGATACGTCTTTGTTCTTGTTAAGTTGGTCTTCGTGCTGATATCACGTAATTATCTTAGGAAATTATCATCTCTATATCTAAAATAATGAGAATAATTTAGCAGTTTATTGCTCAATTTGTTACAATTTGACAGGTGTACTTCCAGCCGTTATTTCTGTTCTAAAATTTCTGTTGCTGTCCTCTCCCCAGGAGCACAGGAACCTGCCCTTCATGCAGGAGCTGAGGAACCTATTCTCCCTCATGGTGGGCTCCAAGAGGAAGTATGTGGACCCGTCGCGTGCCGTCCACATCCTCAAAGATGCTTTTAAGTCGAGCGAGTCACAGCAGGTAACTGGAACCCGTCAAACATCTCCCAAACCACATGGTATACAGAAAAAAAAAGTAGGAAACACAGGCCAATTAGCCGACCCGCTAACTGTTAAGTTTAACCGGGGCCGGGCCTCGAGACACTGTTCATCAGTCATGCTGCGGCCCCACATGGAGAGAGCCGGGTTGGAGAGCCAGTGACCTGGATATGAGTGGGAAACGGCCTTCATCTGTATGATGGAGTGGTCTCTGGGCCCTGGGTTCCACCAGAGGTCCCCACAATGGCTCACACGTCATGAGTCACGGCATGTCATGCCACTCAAAACCAGTGACTAAACGCTGGTCTGCCTGGACTTGGCCTTAACTCGGCCTTAACTCCCTCAGGTGAATAACTCTGCTAGGACCCCTCCCCTGTGCTGTCCTACATAAACTAGTAATTTGCCTCTCCTGTGAATATCCTCTGTCTTTTGTTGTCTCAACAGCAGGATGTGAGCGAGTTCACCCACAAGCTGCTGGACTGGCTGGAGGATGCCTTCCAGATGAAAGCAGAGGAGGACAGGTACACGCATAAACACTCCTCTAAATGAGCTCACCTCGACTAAAAGCTGTGGACATAGATATTTTTTGTTATGGTGGTTAAGTAGACGGCAGAGGTCAACATGAAGCCGGCTACTCTTTTCTCACATTAGTTGTCGGTCTCTTTCTCTTTCACTGTATTCACTGCCGTGGCGTATATCCTTCCTGGAGACTCACTGTTTGTGTGCGAGGTGGAACAGTGACTAAAATGTGACTTTCTTTTCTTTGTTTACCCTTTCAGGGAGGGCGAGAAGCCAAAGAACCCGATGGTGGAGCTGTTCTACGGGCGCTTCCTGGCCGTGGGCGTGCTGGAAGGTGAGACGGGGTGAAGGAGTGTTAACATGCAAAGCGGCGGCTTAGGGAGAGGGAGAGACCCAGGAAGAGAGAAAGATAACAAATAAATGGGAAGAGGAGAGACGGGTGGGGGGGGGCGAGATAAAGGCCGCAGCAGCCGGAAAAGCGGGCCCCTGCCCCCGGTAATGAAAGGTGACCTTGTTTTAATGAGATATAGGCCATGTATATATAAAAAAAAAAAGAAGAGGTGGGGGGAAAGCGGGAGGGGAGGAAGAGGGCAGCTGCATTGATCCTGGAGGACCTTGGCGGTTGATTGACATTGCGTTTATTATGCATGACAATGCTGGCCCAGAGCCACGGAGAGCCGGGCCAGCGGACAAACTCCCCGCTCGTAAAACGACCTTAATGCCTCATCTGCATGTCCACCAAACAACCAGATCCGCCCACCACCACCACCACCACCACCACCACCACCACCCCCTGCTTTTTTGACATTTCCTCAGTACTCCACTGCCGCTGCTGCTCTAAGTGGTTCTGATGAGTGACCGACTGCTGAACTAGAGGAAAAAATCCGCTCGGATGCAAACGAGTGTGAAATGGCTCCAATTATTGCTTTTTATTTTTTTCTCTCTCTCCCCACTCATGCTCTCTCCTCTCTGCCAGAGAGCTCTGCCTCTCTCACTTTCCCTCACGCCTGACCCACTTCTCCCCTGAGCCTGTACATATGCTCTTCTCCCCATCTCTTTTTGTTGCAGTGCACTCTTGCCAGTCTTCTGAGGCTCTCTCTCTCTCTCTCTCTCTCTCTCTCTCTCTCTCTCTCTCTCGTCTCTCTCTCTCTTTCTCTCTCTCTGACTCTCTCTCGCTCTTCCTAATGTAACCATGTGGGTTTTCAGGGGGGGGGGGGGGGGGAGAGCTTGTTGGACCATGTAACCGTATATTACCATGTTGGACACGGCTGTCTTTCTAAAAATCGATAGTTTTTAAGTCCAAATGTTATATTTATAATCCTATATATATATAAAGTATAGAAGTACAAAAGTTGATCTAGTTGTGTGTATATATATGTTGTATATTTTTTGTCCAAACCAAATGTATTTAATATCCGTGTGCATATGGTTTTGCTCCCTTCTCCAGGTAAGAAGTTTGAGAACACGGAGATGTTCGGCCAGTACCCCCTGCAGGTAAACGGCTTCAAGGACCTCCATGAGTGTCTGGAAGCAGCCATGATTGAGGGGGAGATCGAGTCCCTGCACTCAGCAGATAACTCTGCCAGGTCTGGACAGGAGGTCAGTGTCGCCCCCCAGGCTATGGTTCACACCACGCACGCACACACTCACTCACTCACTCTCACTCACACACAGGCAAGTTGCTTTCAACTTCCGTATTAAATCATTTTCCCAAGGTCATTTAACAGACAACCGTTTTCTTTTAGCTATTTAGCAAATACAAAAAGTAGGCACCACATTTTAACTAGTGCAATGATCCAAAGTCCAGAGACTTCCAGCAGAGTCCATCGGTGGCCAGGGTTAGAATCTATCTTTTCCATAAGTGTGCCGTGACACCGAACCCATCTTCAGGGTTGAGTGACAAATGACAGCTGCAGTAGGTCAAGTCTCAGCAAAAATGGTATAATCACCATAGGGTAGTGATAACCATTTGTAATGAACACTATTCGGACGCAGAACAACACATTTCAATCACATTATTGAAGGGCTTGCCCCCCCCCCCCCCCTACAATAATTTGCAACTTCTGAGTAGCTGGTGGTCCAGTCCTCACGATGAGGCCTGTCCACGGGGTGTTGACCTCTGGGTCGGCACACGTCACCCCGACCAGCTGGTCCAGACTATTTACAGGAGACCAGCAGCACATTGATGGGAAATGGCAGCAGTCAGCCCCCCCTGGAGGAGCCCCTGACACACTAGTTTAATGCTAGTTGGGTGGTGGAGATCAACAACAAAAGAGTCATGGGGAAATAGGATGATCTTAGGCTAAAATGTTGAAAGGCGTTAGTGTGTGTAAATGTTTTAGGGTTAGTGTGGACTGCCACTGATATCAAGTCTGTCATGGCTAATCATTATATTTAGACTGGCCTCGACAACCTTGGCTGTCATTGTATCTAATAGACGTGTGTGTGTGTGTGTGTGTGAATTAATTAATTTTTTCTATTGTCTTTCAGCACTGGTTCACTGAGCTCCCTCCTGTGTTGACCTTTGAACTGTCTAGATTTGAATTCAACCAAGCGCTTGGAAGGCCCGAGAAGATCCACAACAAGCTTGAGTTTCCTTCCATGCTGTACTTGGACAGGTAAAGCCATCGAGCAAAGAGATAAATATCCGAAAATACACCTGTTTGTCTGGCTGTGACTGACCGTGTGCGTGGGTCCTGTTCCCTCTCAGGTACATGGACAGGAACCGAGACGTCACACGCATCAAGAGAGAGGAGATCAGGAGGCTGAAGGAGCACCTGACGTTGCTCCAACAGAGGCTAGAGAGGTGAGACACCCCCCCCCACCCTCCACCCTCCTACCTCATGGAAGCTACCTATAATTAACTTAAGCCTCCACAACTATAGCGGTCACTCACTCGTAATCCTTCCGTGTCCAACCTGTAATTTTGTTTATTTCTTTGTTCTTCTCTGCCTGCCTCCAGGTATCTGAGTTATGGCTCAGGCCCCAAGAGGTTTCCTCTGGCAGATGTCCTGCAGTATGCCATGGAGTTTGCCTCCAGTAAGCCGGTGTGCTCCTCCCCCTTGGAAGACATTGACACATCAGCACCCCCCGGTGGCACAACAGGGCAACAGCTGCCCCAACCAAGGTCTGTTGAAGTTAAAATCCTTTATTTTATAACTCCCTCTGCTACCTTTTTGGCTTCATGCATTGCGTTCTTAAATGGATGTTTTTAATACTCTTTCTTTTCACACTTTTGTGAAAGTTTTTGGATGGAAACCACAATGAAAGATAAATAAACTGACATTGACAGGTTGTCTTACAAGGAATTTCTGACTGCTGAGATTGTGTTTTAAATGCCAGCCAAACATTTCTATGCAGATGGGACTTTTCTGGTCTGTAGAACATTTGCAGAGGCAGACTAAACTCCTATAATGCTTAGTGTAATATAATGGTTGATAAGACTGGACCTACTCCAACAATACCTATTTGCTGAGAGGTTTGTCAAATCAGAATGACATTTATGACTGTTTCAAAATGACTTTGGTTAGGCATAATGAAGTGTTTTTTATCTGTTAAGAAAGAATCAAGTGCAATATCCAGCAGTTTATTATTCTTATGCACAAGTGCATCAATTGTGGTTATTTCCCAATCAATTGAACATTCACCGTGGTCATCTTTTCAGGGTGAAACATATGACCCATGTCAAAATAAAAATGCTGAAGAATGTGTGCGCAATTATATATCAATAAGACGAAGAGCGTATGTGGTGTACTCCTTCAGCACGGTGGAACAGGCCTCCGTGGTTTCCCCCGACGATGTGTCTCCGGCCCAAGGCCCATCGCTGGCCCAGGGCCCATCGCTGGCCCAGGGCCCATCGCTGGCCCAGGGCCCTTTGCTGGCCCAGGGCCCTTCGCTGGCCCAGGGCCCTTCGCTGGCCCAGGGCCCGTCTACGGCCCAGGGCCCGTCTACGGCCCAGGGCCCGTCTACGGCCCAGGGCCCGTCTACGGCCCAGGGTCCGTCTACGGCCCAGGGTCCGTCTCCGGCCCAGGGCCCGTCGCTGGCCCAGGGCCCGTCGCTGGCCCAGGGCTCTGCCCCACAGCAGAGGGCCCAGGTCCACAAGCCCTTCACACAGTCGCGGCTGCCCCCCGACCTGCCCATGCACCCGGCCCCCCGACACATGACGGAGGAGGAGCTGCGGGTGCTGGAAGGCTGTCTGCATCGCTGGCGGAGCGAGGTGGAGAACGACACGCGTGGTACGACCGACCGCTGGCCCACCGCCACACACACATAACACACATTCACGAGGGACCGGGGTCGACACGGGGCCCGACACAGATTTTGTGGAGCGTATACGTTGACTCATATGCGACACATTGAAAGGACGTGTGTGCTAAGCGCTGCATTGTTAACAATCCACTGCAGGGTGTTTTTGTTGGCAGATTAGCACACGCGTGGGGTGTGGCTTTTGTGTGTCCTCCACACAGTGTTTCTCTGTTGTGGAGGAAAACGCCCACTCCATGCCATATATGATTAACACTATGGTTTCTTCAGTCGGCTGGTGCTGTAGCTATTGCACATTACTTATATAGCTCAGTGGACAGTGGGGGATGTAACATTTAAACCTAACTTAAACACATACATAGTGTTATAATATATCCTGGTTAACGTGGTTCCAACAGTAGTACCACCATTATCTTTCTTGAAGATACGATGCTCTTTAACTCTTATTAACTGTAATATTGGTAATAATATAATAAAATGTTTTGTGCTTCAGATCTACAGGGCAGCATCTCCAGAATCCACAGAACTATTGAGCTGATGTACTCTGACAAGTCTATGATGCAGGTGTGTACCACCGCTGTTGTTGTTGTTGGTAAACCTCCTTCAGTCCTTTGGTGATGGATGGGTGGAGTGTCCATGATGGATGAGTGTCCATTATGAGTGTCCATGATCACATCACATCATGTCCTGATGTAGTACGAAAAGGCAACTCCACTGGAAACACCATTTTATTCCCAATTTTCATGAGTAACCTTTTTATCGGTTCGGTGTCCAATGAGGTTGGACAGTTTGACGGGTCATTTCCAGGGCCGGCATGACCCATTAAAACCCATCTGTCGGCAGTTTGGTTCCGTAGTGTCTCGGTACTCAAGCGTGGCTGTCTCCCCCCCACCCCCTCTCCCCCCCTTGCCTGCTGCTGTAGGTCCCGTACCGGCTGCATGCGGTTCTGGTCCACGAAGGCCAGGCCAACGCGGGCCACTACTGGGCCTACATCTACGACCCGCACATGCGGCGCTGGATGAAGTACAACGACGTGTCGGTCACCAAGTCCACCTGGGAGGAGCTGGTGAGGGACTCGTTCGGAGGCTACCGGAACGCCAGCGCCTACTGCCTGATGTACATCAATGACAAGAAGCCCTTCCTCATAGAAGGTATGAGTGTTTTTAAAGGGAATTCCTTCTGCTTGTAATACCAGTTGGAATTCCATAATACTTGAATTCCAAACATCTTGTTTTCTCATCTGAATTGGCATGTGTAATGTATTGATTGCAGTGTATCTTTCGAATAGACTAGCGCCTACGCTTGTATACATTTTTTTTTTTACGTCAAGTGAATATGTATCTTTAAATGACTGCAAACTATTTGTCTACACTGTTCAAATTAAACGATCCACCTCAATTTGTAAAATTATTTTAATTGTCAAATAAAGGAATTCATGTCTCTGTACCAGAGTCTAATGATATCACGCCCCTACCCCCCCCCCCCCCCCCCCCCTGTTGGTTCTCCAGAGGAGTTCGACAAGGAGACCGGCCAGGTGCTGAGTGGCCTGGACAAGCTGCCCCCAGACCTGCAGCGCTTCGTCCTGGAGGACAACCAGCTGTTCGACAAGGAGATGGCGGAGTGGGACACCCTGAAGGCCCTGCAGGCCCAACAACAGAAGATGGCCCTGGCCGCAGCCGCCGCCACCGCCACCGCGGCTAGAGCCGCCGCTTCTGCAACCTCTGGAGCCTCTTCCATGACCACCTCCTCCTCCTCCCCTCAGCCAATGAGCATCGAGTCCAGTCCACCGGACAACACGGGTGAGCATGGCCGTGCACCTCCAAACCCATAAATATATATACTCTATATACAAATTTTGTTCTGTATACACTATATATACGCCATTGCCATGGTTCTATGTCGAGCACAATGCGATTGCACCAACCCTTTAACTCTGTTGTGCTTGGCGGAAGATTTAAAGTTTAAATTTTAAGGACTGACACTAATCTATTAAATATTGGCCCATAACAAATAGGGTGCTGCGATACAATTTTCACTTTAAAAGCACGCATCCACTGACACAAATTATTCAACTGGTCTCCAAAGACATCCACCTGATTTTTATTTTGGCCCGAATATTTATAATAACAGAGCCTTAATTTGCTCTTGTGGAGCAACTTACGGGGTTTGTTTCCTCTCCTTCTCCCTCCGTGCAGAAGTTCTCCGGCCGCCTTGAGGCGCTGGACATGCATTAGGTTGACAGGCGGCTAATGCAAGACTAAGTGGAATCCAATCCGAGCGGCACTTTTGTCATTCATCAATGACACGGCGCCTGCTTGCGTGCCATTTTCAATGTGTTTTACCGTACAATATCATTTTCGCCATTAATGGTGATTGAACGCAAAATCGTTTCTGTAATGCATTTTTGAGCGAAACAGGAATAATTTGCCGCCATCCTCAAAGCCATTCGCTCTTTTTGCGCATATGTCATGTAGACTGTCATGTATTGTATGCTGTGTGGCCTCCACAAATGACTTAATTACAGACGGTGGGTGGAATTAACCCGAGAAAGTAGGGAGATATTTTTTGTTAACTTCCAACATTCAATTGACACCCCCCCCGTTGACACGGGGGGGGGGGAAATTGGATCACAAATAGTATGAAGCGTATTGGATCATCATCACCGTTCACAGCTGTAAATATCTTTCTGTATGTGGCAGTGGCCCACCAGGACCCGGAGTACATGGAGCAGCCATCTCCCACCACCGACTCCAAGCAGCTCCAGGAGAGCATGGCGAGGGCCATCTCCCAAGCCGCAGCCGCTGCTGCTGCAGCTCAGGGGGACGGCAGCCCGGAGACACTGCTGAACACGGTGCGTACACACACACATGCACACGCACACCGCACACGCTCTTCGCTCAAGAGTAATGACCCACATATCTTCTGCCCGGAGTCTTTTATTCAGTCGGCTTTTAAAAACTGAATTACTTTTCTTTTTTCTGTTCTTTTTTCCATGGCACTTTGTTGAGTATGTGTGACCGCGAGGTAATTTGACTTGAATACCTCTGTGTTCACTTTATTTTTTCTCTTTGATAGTTTTTTGTTTGCCGGACAAAATATCGTGGAAAGCACCGATCATAGCGATTTGGCGACAAATGAAAAAAATATAATAATAATAAAACTAAATAAAACAGCACCTTACTACCTGCATGCTGAACTAGGAAGCAGTGACACTGATGTGAAAAAAGGCTTCATGATGGAGAACACTCCATGTCTTCCCTTTCCCATTTTTCAACCCGCGCCAACTCCAAGCCTCTGTGTTTGTCCTCCATTCTTCTTGTCTCTGTGTGTGTCCCATTTTCTCCACAGTCTCCTCCCCCCGCTCCCCTCTCCCCCCAGCCCGGGGACCAGTCCCCCCTCCCTCCCCCCGAGCCCGGCGTGGAGGGTGAGGGTCCGGCCCAGCGTACAGTAGAGGTCGCCATCCCCCACGTGGGAACTTTTGTCATTGAGTCAGAGGAAGGGGGGTACGATGATGAGGTAGCGCCCGCAGCACCCCCCTCTCCCCCCTTCACCACTGCGCTTGTCCTTTTTCGCTTTTTTTTATACCCGCTTTCAACCAATCCTAGCCCTCCCTACCGTGGAACAGTGGACGTGATTGGTGCAGCAATGCTGCTAACTGATCTTATAAACCCACCTGTTGATGAAACGTAACCGTTTGTAACGTTTGACCTAAACCCTAAATGTTATGAGATTAGACGTTTTTTAAGTTACTTCTACTTCTAATTCCCAAGTAACTATTTTAAACTATTTACCTTTACTCCAACCATATCTTAATACCTAAACTTAAACATCTCTCACCTTACATGTCAACATTTTATTTTCCATACTGTGCATCTAAATGTAATCTGCTAACCAAATGCTAAGAAGCCAACAGTTTTTAACGCATGTGCACCATTTTGGTGCGCGCAGTTGCAGGCTTCTTAGCATTTGGCTTGCAGATTACATTTAGATGGTTGTGTGGGAGGCAGGATTGGTGTGAATACTGGTATAAAAGCCCTACATTTCTAATCCTCCGCCAGGTTGTCTTTCCCTGTCTTGCAACAAGAAGTCTGTACCTGCTTGATTTGGTATGAGGGCGTCACTCTTGGTTTCCCTGACAGATTTTTCACACTTGAAAAAAAAAAAAGAAAAAAAGCTACGCCTTCTCTCGCTCTTCTCGTCTTGAGCTCAAGATTAAGCTGTGACATTACGGGCGGGGGAAAAGGCCACCGGTTAATCCTGACAAAGAGCAACGCTATTGCTCAACCTTCTGAGCTCCTGTGTGAAAAGTCACCCCCCCCAACACACACACACACACACACACACACACACACACACACACACACACACAGACCCTCCATTTGAGACGGCCTGCCTTTTTGTCTCGAAGACTCTTTGACATTAAGCTTATCCTGACCTTTCAGATGTGTGTTGGCGGGGGGGGGAGGGAGGGGTTAGACGTTGTTGGTGTGATGAATGTCTGACTCAGTCCATTTGACCCCTGATGTTTGCGCCTGCAAGGCAGCCTGGGGTTAACTTTTCGCTGTGATGCTCTGCATGGGTTTCTTGGTTTCGTGCAGTCTTGAGTACACCCTTTACCTCATCTTTGCTTGATGGTAGTCTCTCTTGGGGGTGTGCAGAGGTTCATGGGCTCGCGTTGCACTGCGCTCAATAACCAAACCTGTTTCCTTAACACCGTGCCTTGGCTGTTTTCTACCTTCCTAACAGCCGCCTTAAAGGATAACTTTGGGATATTTTTTTTTACCTAGATCCCATTTACCCATCATTTTTGGTCCAAGTGACTCAGACGGACAACACATTTTGAATTGGTTCAGTGTTGAGTGAGAGCGTTTCAGCCGCCATCCGCAAAACGTCTGCAATGAAACCCTTTGAGGCAATGGCGTCCTGTGTCCTCAATGTAAAAACCTAAATAAAACCTTGTTTTTGACAGGCCACTGACGGGCTCAGATTGTTGTTTATAGGACAACATTATGAAAAGGATCCCAACAGAGAAATACAACTTTTTTTTTAAATTTGTATTTACCTTTTGCCTGTTTTGGTCAGTTTTGTTATTGTGTCTAACCAAAGTCGCGCTCGAGAAGAAGTGTCGCTCTGAAATCTCACGAGAGATTAAGTTTAAGATCGAGAACCGTCGAAAGTAAGAGGAGAACCATTGTTGGACTACAGAAAGCGTAGCTTGGTGTTATCTAAAATATTTTCAAAGTCATTGGTAAATCTTTATCTGATTTCCAGAGGTGGAGGAGGCTCTTGTGAGCGACACTTCTCCTTGAGAGAAACTTGGTGAGACACAATAACAAACGGACCCTATCAAGTGAAAGGTACACCAAAACGTTTTGTTTCTCTGTAGGGGTCCTTTCTGTAATGTTGTCAGACACTTATAATGACAATCTCAGCCTGTCTGTGGCAAAAAAAGTACTTTTCGAGGACAGGGTGCTAATGCCTCGAAGGGTTACATCGCAGACGTTTTGCGGCTGACTGCTGAAGCGCTCTCGCTCAATACTGGCCCAATTTAAAAAAAATCGTTGTCCACATGAGTCACTCGGACCCCAAAATGATGGGGGGGGGGGGGAGGAAAAGGGTCCAGATTGAAAAATCCCAAAGTTCACCTGAACCTGGCTGCATGGTGTTCCTTACAGCCGGTTGTCCTCGCGAGGGCCGTCCCCGGCTTATGGATCGTGCCGTTCTACTGACCACACGCACACTCTCTTGTCACTTGGTAACCTCTGCATGGACTCTGCTAATCAATGCCTGGCATGCTCTGGACTGCTTGTTCTGGGGTGGCTCAGAGCTGACCACCTGCGGTGTGGGTGACTCCCAGAGTTGTTCTCGGTGCGTCTGATGGATAACACTGTGTGCTGTTAACCACAGTTCCCCCTTCCTTGACTTTAGGCGATGCTGACCCCAAACATGCAGGGTATAATTATGGCCATTGGCAAATCCAGCAATGTATTTGAAAAGAGTGGGCCCGAGGCGGCCTTCTTCAAGGTATATTGCTCCTCCTCCTCCTCCTCCTCTCCCCCTGTCCTTTCTCCCTCTCTACTTGTATATCATGTCTTTATGTGTCACTTCCTTCTGTTTCTTCCCAGTATGTTTTTGTGTGGGGAAGTGCAATTTTACTCTTCAGCTCGTGCAAGAAGAGCAAAAACATGGCAGGCCAGTGTCTGTCCACTAAAAATGTTTGAAAGCAAATATGATCCACAACATTCACATTGGGAGCTTTTAGATCTTAATTAAGTACGATCGCATTGTGTTTTTGAATCCCTTCTCTCCGTGGTTCAGGCATCAATTATTTTCTTGAGTTGTTACCTGATTGCAATGTTATCTCAGAAATTGTATATGAAACATAAATAATCACTATTCAAATATCATTCTTAAATCACCCATGGAATGCATCAACTGACCATGTTTTGTTGATTGTTGAAACAATGCAATTGCCAACTAAAGTATATTTTTGCTAATCAGTAGGTTTTTTGTTGTTGAATTTGTATTTATAATACTAGTATTGGGACCTGGTGTGTGAACCATGATGGATGAGAGCTCTCAGTTCATACACATTCACAGATAATATCAGACTTTGTAGGCTACGGGACTCTGGTGTGAGTGTCAAACTTTTGCGCAAAATCATATCGCCGCTGGAACATGACCACACAAAATCAGTTTTGATCATCGTCCTTTTGCTCAGCAGAGGCTAAGCCTCCAAAAATATGCACGTCCCCCCCCCCCCTCCCCCCCTGCCCTCCATCTGAAGCCTGACCTCAATCAGGAGGCAGGTGACTCCCCTGTGGCTCATCTGTGGTCTCCTTCTCCCCTCCCTCCCTCCGTCTGCGTGCAGGCCATCAAGGTGGAGTACAGCCGCCTGCTGCGGTTCGCCGAGGAGGACGCGGCCTCCGATAATGACTACCGGCTGCAGCACGCCATCGTCTACTTCATCCTCAACCAGGCGCCCAAGAAGGTCCTGGAGAGGTCGCTGCTCACGCAGTTCGCCGACAGGAACCTGGCCTTCGACGAGAGGTCGGTGGAGCCGCCGCAATGTGTCTGCCGGCGCTCGCTTATTGTCTTGAAGAGTTTTTTATTTTTTTTTGGAATATAGAGCATGGTTTGTTTACGATTACGCTAATGGGACGGATAACTGAGACCGATGACCACACTTGAAAGCTAATTTCCTTTTACGTCAGCCAGAGCAGCCTCTGTTCTGAACTCACATTGGAAACAGTTTGTTTTCCAAAATTGTTGTGACGACAAAAATGGCTTCTCGAAAGACTCTTTGTTGATGATTTCTTTGAATGCCACACATGGTCTTGGATTTAGAAAAGTTTATAAACCACACAAGCATTGTATATATTTTTTCTTCTTTTCAAGAGCAAAGTTGTGTACACAACAGTCATATCTTGAAAAGCAACGGAAAAGCAACATGACAAAGCCAATACATCGACATAATTATTGGCAGGCCAATGAAGGAGATGCAGTCTTAATTTTTATTTAAGTGGTGATATTTTTCAAAGTGACCAGCAGGGGGTAGCATTAACCACTAGCACACCACCTCTGACTGGCTCACTGTCTGCAGCAGCTGTGTGACTTCTCATCCTACCGTTGCCTCTCTGCTGCATTGTCTGTACTAACGAGTAATGTCATCTCCACCGGCCCCACACACACACACACACACACACACACACACACACACACACACACACACACACACACACACACACACGCACACGCCTCCAATTGCAATGAGCAGGGGCTTCATTCACTCTGTTACTAAATATAAATCCCCCCAACCCCCCCCTCTCTGATTTTGATGCCATTCGGGTATCAAGCGGAATCCCCCTTTACCGCCGTGTCTTAAAAAAACTTTTGAACTTCGCTTGTTAGCCTCAATCCATATTCATGAGAAGAAGAATTGATTTCTGCCTCTATTTTCAGCTGGATAATTAGATTTATGTGTGCAACGTGGCCTCAATAGCGTTCTCCAGAGGAGCGGTTCACTTCTCTCCTCAGCACTGAAGAGTGATTCATTAGGCCGTGTTAAAGGCCCCGGGGCAGGGCGGGCCGTCTCATCTGCTAGAGTACATCACATAGTGACTCACCATCTTCACCACTTACATCAGCTCATATCTCGCTCTCGCTCTCGCTCTCTCTCTCAGGTGTAAGAGCATTATGAATGTGGCACGTGCCAAACTGGACCTCATCAAGCCAGAGGAGGTCAACATGGAGGAATACGAGGTATGCACCACCACTTCTTCTTCTTCAGACCTATATTTGCAGGGGTTGTAAATGGACATTTATATAGCGCTTTTCTAACCAATGGTTACTCAAAGCGCTTTACATATCAAGTCTCACATTCACCCATTCATACACACATTCAACCACCGAGGGCGGAGTCAGCCATGCAAGGAGACAGCCAGCACGTCAGGAGCAGTTGGGGTTAGGGTGTCTTGCTCAAGGACACCTTGACAGCTTTTGCTAGGAGGAGGCGGGGATCGAACCAGCAACCTTCTGGGTTGGGTTGCGATGCATGGAGTCGGTCAGCCAGGCTTCTGAATGGAGCCATTAATGTTGAATATAAAGACAGAAATAAAGAAAATGATATTTAAACGGTCTTGTTTTGCAGTCATTTGCAGCTACTGGCTCAATGTCCACATTCATTTTAGATGCAAACTCATGTGCTGCTCTTTATCAGATGTGGCATCAGGACTACAGGACTTTCCGTGAGACCACTACCCTGCTGATGATTGGTCTGGAGCTGTTCCAAAAGACCAAGTAAGAGGACAGCGATCCACTCCTCTGCACACAGTGTTACCTTTTGATGCCAACAAAAATATTGTTTATATGTAAAGTCCCATTCATTCATTCCTGAACTGTAGAGGGCAGTAATGAGCACTCTAAAGCATGTGTAACAACCTTACTTAAAACGGGAACACTTTGCCACTTTTCAACCGGCTTCGTATCATTTCAATGTGGGTAGTATATGCAAAAGGAACCATGTTTATCTTTCCTCCATGTTGCACTCCCTGCTACTTTTGTTATGTAACCAATGCGGATAGATGGAAACAAGGTTCAAAAGCGGTAAAATTTCTCCCTTTTAGCATCATTCTATAATGGCACACATGTTGTGTGCCATTATAGTTGTTGTGTGTCTGTTGCGGTTGGCAATCAGAGCCCCTGATATTTTGAAGACGGCTTGCCCTGGGTTAATGGACGGTTGTTTGTAGGTTTAGCATTATTACTGGGCAACCGTTGTTAATAAATATATATTTTTTCTTTGCAGTTATGTGGAGGCCCTGATGTACCTGATCTATTCGTACCAGTACAACAATGAGCTTGTGTCCAAGGGGTCGTACAGGGGTCACGACGAGGCATTTCTCAGCCACTTCCGCCGGGAGTGTTTGCTTGTAAGTCACACATTTACCAAAACCTTTTTTTTCAGATCTCGCTGCAATTTGTGCAGATAAATATGAACCACTTAATGCGAGGATTCAGTGAAGCCCACTTGATGTCAAACACAGATGACTCACTTTTTCCAGGAACCAGTTCTGCCATTTCCTAAAACTTATCTGTCCAATTTTGACATAAATTAACAATGTTGTTTAATTAATGGTTCTTCTACGTAAATATTGCTTTGCTTAAGCAAACAAGCGGCTGGGGATTTCTTTCCACCTCCTAGCTAACGGGCCACCATGGGGAGATGCAGCATTGGTTTTTAATCTTGTAACAATCCAATACAAACTTCCATTTTCTCTTGGTCCCTACCGGGGCCTCTGGCTGAGGGGAGGGAAGGGGAGGGGGGGGGCGCTAGCCGGGTGTTTTGGCGCGAGCTGGCCCAGTTAAGGCCCATAGCGATCATGTTGCTACTGAACCCAGTAACCCAAGACTGGCATTGTGCTCGAAATGTAATCACTAGAGCGGGAGGAGGAGGAGGGTGGGGGGGCGGCTAGGAAGCAGGAGGCCCAGTGAGTGTAAACACATTACACCGAGACCTAACGGTGTCCTCGGCTAACCTTGGGCTAAAAAAAAAAAAAGAAAGGAAAAAAAAAAGCTCTCCATGTCTTGATCGGACACCTCAGATCTCTGGCCAGGACCCCTGGCTCTCTGCCTCGGCCGCTTAGCTGTTTACCTTTTGGCTCTTGTTTTAATTGAAAACACTGCTAACGTTGACACGGTTCAATCTGTATAGATACATTTTTTTTTTTGGTGCAAAATACAACTGTATTGGACACACACACACACACACACACACACACACACACACACACACACACACACACACACTGTACAGACACACACACACACACACACTGTACAGACACACACACACACAAGTATGTGTGCGTGCGCATGTTCATTCGTTCCACTGCAGGGTCAGGGAGTTTAGCTGCGAGAGGAAATTTAGCAGGGAAAGTTTCCTGAGAACTGGTGAGGGCGGAAAAGGACCTACATTATACTTATCAGATAATGTCCCCTTTTATTTATTTTTTTACTTTTCCTCGTGCAGAAACTGAACGAGCAAGCAGCTGGCATGTTTGAGGCTGGCGAGGATCCGGAGGTGACCACGGGGCTGGGCATCATGAACGAGCTGGTCGTTCCCTGCATCCCCCTGCTGCTGGTGCAGGAGGCCGAGAAGGACCTACTGGCCGTGGAGGACATGAGGAACCGCTGGTGCTCCTACCTGGGCCAGGAGATGGAGGGTGAGTGTGCTCAAGAAGAAAGACCATGTGTTTTCTGTTTAAAGCTCCTCTTTCAGTAATGAACTACGTGGACTGTGGTACATGCATTGTTTCCACGGTATTCCGCTGAACACGGCTTTTTTTTTTTTAATGTTGTTGGGTTACTTTTTTAACTTTATTTCAGTTGTTTTTCCCACGGTTCTCGTATATCTTGCTCTTGGCCTCATGACCATTGTTCAGGTAAAAAGTGTTTGCCGTTGCCTGAAAACCAGAGAAGAATATAATGGGTCAATACAACCCTTGAATCGTGTGAATTTAGTGATTTCCGCTTTTTTCCTCCCTTCTATGAGTTATCTGGTTGTTGATGCAATACAATGACCTCCCGCCTTCTCCTTTTGTTACCCCCCCCCCCCGAATACAGCCAACCTACAGGAGAAGCTGACGGACTTTCTCCCCAAGTTACTGGACTGTTCCACAGAGATCAAGGGTTTCCACGAACCCCCCAAGGTGCCCACCTACTCCACCCTGGAGCTGTGCGAGCGCTTCAGCCACATCATGGCTTCTGTTGCCACGGCGCTCAACAAGGGCAGATGAGCGAGACCTGCGTCCGTCCGTCCCCCCATCCCCATATCTCACCCTCTCCCCCCCCAAGAACGCCCCCCACTCCTGCGATGGCCCTGGGTCGCCAAAATCCATGGATCTCTCTCTCTCCCCGTCTGTCTCCGTCTCTGTCTCTCTCTCTCTCTCTCTCTCTCTCTCTCTCTCTCTCTCTCTCTCTCTCTCTCTCTAAACCCATTTCTTTCACGCAACCCAGGGGTCACACTCTCATATAGGCGTTATTCCCCGTTTTTGCTGCTATAGGTTTTATTTTTTTTAAATATTATTTCAAACTTTTTACGTTATGTAACTTGCAAACGGAGGATGTCTTTGGGTTGTGGGTGAAGGCCTAACGGAAGTGTGAAAAAGATGGAGAGGCAATCCTGCAGCGATTGAACAACACATATTCAGCTTTCTGCTTTGCAAACAAAACAAAACAAAAATAGATACAAAAGCGGTTAAAGGGCTTCATTTTTTTTTTAATGGTTGTCGTTGCTGTTTGGTTGAAGCCCTCACCTCCTCCCTACCACCACATGGCTCTCTCTCTCTCTCTCTCTCTCTCTCTCTCTCTCTCTCTCTCTCTCTCTCTCTCTCTCTCTCTCTCTCTCTCTCTCTCTCTCTCTCTCTCTCTCTCTCTCTTTTTAAAGCTGATCACCTTGCTGCTCTGCCACCTGTTTTGGTTCAGTATTATTATGTTTTCCTTTTTGTTTTATTTTTATTTTCTAAGTAAGTAACGAAACAAGCAGTGTCTTGAGATTTGTCTGAGGCTGTAAGCGTCTCAGGGCGGGTCTCGCGTGGACTGCACCAGGATGGAGACGTCTTATGGTCTGGTAGAGAGGGCTGTGGACGCTCTGTGGCTTGTTAATAAACTGAGAGAATAAAATTTTATTTATGGCCCTTTTAGGCCAAATAAACATGTTTGTGCCTGATCCTTTTTTGAAATGTGTCTGTGTTGGGTGACAACGAGCATATTTGTCATGATTAGTGTTAGGACTAGTCTTTTATTTATAGATATATCTATACTATATCTATATAGATATATCTATAGATGTATATCTATATCGATAGATGGATATCTAGATATATCTATATAGATAGATCTGTCTATCTATATATATACACTTTAATAACTTTTTTTTTGTGTAAATTATAAAAAAGTGTTACTGCAGCATCGTATTAATAACAAGAAGGTTGTTATTACGCTAAGCGTCATACCCCTAAATGATCATCTACTCGCGTCAACATCGTTAAAATGGTCAATAACATTTCGGTTGGAGATGTAGATATATATCGTAGAAAAGACATATATATATATATAAATTATTAACCAACACTTGCTTATTTTAGTCGGTTAGTAGTAGTCGCTTATTTTTTTCTCTCTTTTAATCAAGTCTGGCGGCTGAACTTGAAGCTAGCGATTACCGTTGGCGCGCTGATGAGGCGAGGTAAGCGAATGGAAATACATGGTACTGTATAGAACCTGCTTTGAATAGTTGACTTACATTAATTCGACGAAATAAATTGCCGGGTGTGTTACAAAACGAACTAGCCGACTAATGGTCCACAACAGTACAACATTAGTCAAGTAAGTTCGTCGTGTAAGGAGATTTCAGATGTCTCCAACTTAAAAAGAGTTAGCGTTCACTTTAACCGTTCAACCGTTCACAATGTGGACTTGACCATGGGATTCAACCGTTCACAATGTGGACTTGACCATGGGATTCAACCGTTAACAATGTGGACTTGACCATGGGATTCAACCGAGACATGTCATTTGAGTGGATGCTGTTTGAGCCTATTAGTGGTATGGCGAAAATGCATTTTGTACCAAAGTAAAGTAAACGTTATATTAGACCGCTAACTAGCGCATTCAAGGCCAGGCAACCTAGTAGTTATTCGTTATTCGTGCAAAAGTATGAATTTATTCTGCCAACATGGGTATGTATTGGTTATATTTGCTCAAACAGGGAGGTGGATACACAAGACCTACAGGTGGACATACAAACAGTGATGTATGTGGCAGTAGCAGTCGACGCTGCTACAACTAAGCCATTTAAATGGCTTCTTGAGGACAAGAAGGACACTGGTGATGAGGAATCCGGTTGATTGCAGCGTTTTGAATCATGCTGACCTGAGCAGATGGTAAATGCAAGAGCTCTTTTCTCGAGTGTGTGGTGGTGGCTGGTTTAACCTGTAGGAGGTGTGCAGCCTCACCATTCAGGCCAGAAGAGCTGCCCAAACCAGCCACCAACCACACATACACTCCACAATGACCGTACCAGTCTTTTCAGTGTGTTAAAGCAGTTTGTCATTTTGATTTGCCATAAGTAACACGTACAATTGAATGCCTACTCCCCATTCCCTCCCGCAGTATGACATTTCAACCACAATCCAACAATACAGGAGATGTGAAGCCAGCCCACAAACTCAACAAACTTGAGGGAGCCGGAAGGAGCCATGCATGCAAGTACCCTATCCTATGGAAAAGTGTTGAGTGCTTTGTACTCATTTTACATTAGGTATTTGCTAGTGATACCCTTGGGTATGCATTGGCATTACATTTAGTAACAGGGCATCACTACAAACACATCAAAACGCCTCTTCTTGCCCTCTGCAGCAGAATCAACATATTACAAAACTTTTTGAGTTATCCTCAACAGACAAACAGACGGAAGATAAATCTCCACCCGTCTTCGTTGGCGGAGGTAAACATGTAATTGTACAAAGTAAATAGTTTGATCTGGGTCTATGGATATTGTTTTTGAAGATAGGAAGATACTCTGCAGATCGTATGGAGCTCTGGACTGTGACTTTGTTCCACTCAGTACTAGAGACAGTGCCAGGTGGCGTTCATTGATTGGTCTCAGAGGGCAGGTGTTGGGATGTGTGATGTGAGGTGGCTGCAGATCTAGAGACTTTCCATGAACACCAACATCAGGGATTTATACTTGATGCAGGCCGCTCCAGGAAACCAGTGGAGCGTATAGAGTCAAAATAAAAACGATACACTTTATTATAACGAGAACATTATCTTGTTTGCTGGTATACTGACAAATGATTCGATTTTTCACTGAGACACTTCAATCAACATTTTTCTTTTTTTAGTCAGAGATGCAATTGGCTGTTTTTATTTAAAAAAAATAGGTAATTCACATGATCAATAGTGCAGATTTTCTATAAAAATGAATGGGGGGGTGGGGTGGTCTACTTCTCAAATGTCGGCTGTGAGTTAAGTCATCTGTGGTTAGCCATGTTCACCGTGGTGTTGTAAACTATTCAATCCCTATCCAATAAAAACAAAGGTTTGAGTTGCTAGGCAGATATTCCTGATGAACTTCAAATTCTGATTGGCTGATAAATCAAACAAGATGACTGTTGGCTCGGCTCAATAGTATTTTTCCTGCAGTACAGGAGCCTGCAATTTCAGGGCAGTAGTCCTGATTCTGACTCAATTAAAATGGTGAAAACAATGAGTATTAAACAAGCTTTTCCACTGAAGACACTAGGTTACTGCTGATTTAATTGGCCTGACAGACACATGGCTTTTTGCATTGCTTCTAACACACCAACAACAGAGATTTTACAAAGAGTGTTCCAAGACAAGACAAGTCTCCAAGAACTGAAGCAGTGGTCAGGTGAAAGTACAATAAGTTGGACAATATCTAACTAACTAACAAGCAAACAATTGACTTAGTAAGACGCTAGTACGCTTGTAAAAAAAGTAGTAAGAGGACACGCTAGCTGGAAGGATCCAGGTAATGTTTCCTGAAAAGGTGAGTTTTCAGCCTGTGGCGGAAGATGGGCAGTGACTCTGCAGTCCTGACATCAGTGGGGAGTTCATTCCACCACTTTGGCCGTGACTCCGTAGATCGGCCACAAGGGCCCCTAAGCGAGGGGGCAAGCAGACACCCCATAATAATAGTGGATGCAAAATATTGTATTGATATATGAACTTTAAACTAAATGTAACCTTGGACTTGACAGACGGTGAAGTTAGTTAGTTAAGTTGTTTTAAAATGAAGGGCTTTGAGCAGGAGGCTCAACGTGGCTTTAATTAGAAACAGCAGTCAGTGAAGCAAATATGAAACAAATAAACATTGCTAACAAAGAACACATTTTTACAATCCTAATAGGGTTGTTGTACCCCATAATGGCTGTTAGAATTAGATGCAAATATACTTAAAAGTAACTAGAGATGAGCATGTAAAGCAAATATCTCCCGGGGAAGCATGCCCCCAGACCCCCCTGGTTGTGGCAGGTTTTCTCTACCCACACAATCCTCTTTCATCCTTTGTTCCTTTGTTCCAAGTGAACAAAGATTCTTATGAATATTAACCAAAACATAAAGTTCAAACAATCTATCTGTACAATCGTACTCGCTCTTACGTTCTCTCTCCATTGAGTCCCTGGAGGCAAGGAGGCAAGGGTATATAATAATGTATACCAACATAAGGTTTGAAGTATCTTCTATTCATCTTCACCCTCTGAGGTTTCCAGTCTAAGGGAGAATCAACACATGCTTAGTGCAGAGGGGTCACAGTGTCATTCAATGGAACTCTTGCTGTGGAAATATACACTTCTTAGATACATTAATACAAGATCTATCTATGTGATTCAAGGCTCTGTCTTTTAACACACTCCGCTGTGTCTCAAGTCATTTAGTGGATGAATCAGTTAAACGCATCTCTTGACTACACAAAGGCCATTCTTATACATTATTATACTATCTTGTTTTCTATGTTTTCGGCCCCTTAGACTTGGCATTGTGTCTACAAATGGTTTTGTAGCAAACCGTTGCTGTGTTTACTCAACAATACAAAATTATTGAGTCCAGGAATTCATATTTACATCTTCAGAACTGATCACCAAACCTCGCTGACTGGAAGGATAAATGGAAATGAAAATTGTGAAAAGAATAAATTGTTTTCAAAGACCATGGCAATTATTTTTTTCTCTCCAAACCAAAAAGAACACTAACGCTGGTTTGATAAGGCCTTTTGACACCCGACTCTTCCAAACCGAACCATTTGATTGAACGACCAATGTTAAATGTTACAATCAACCGTACACAGGATAAAATACAACAATTACACTTGGATAAACACGTGTGCTATTTCAATATCCAGGGGCCTGTTCCAGCAAGCTGGATTGCCAAGTTTTTAAATTAAATGCTTAATAGGGCAAATGCAGTTTACGGAAGACAAGGCAGTAGATACACCATGGTCCCAGAGAAAAATAATCAAACATTGGAATGAATAAATAACAACTAAGTATAGTATATAATTGTAAAGTGTGATATATTTCTATCAAATCTATTTCTCCATCATTACATCATTACAAAGTTCCTAAGATATATATATATACATATACAAACACAAACCTGAACAAACCAGTCTGAGATAAATCAATGACATCTTATTTTATAAAATCCACATTTCATTCTATGCCACATGCTCTTTCGTCCGGGTCAGAAATGAACAGGAACTCTAGTTTCTGATTATTGTGGTTTGTTCTATCTACCCTGCACTGATAGGCTGTTATATGGCAGTATATGCAATTATTGTCCATTGTCTGTCTTTAAATGTCAGATCAGATTTAAGTTGGTTCCATGCCACAATTGTCTGGCATGTTTTATGTTAAAGAATGTTTGCCTTGCCTGTGTTGTTTATGAAGTATATACTGTATGGAGTTTGGGTCGTTCTGACCTTTAGAGTTAATTTAGTAGGTGAAGTGGGTTTTTAAAATACGCTTGATGATATCCAGCAAGCATGCGTCTTTGTGTGTTCACTCATGCAGGTATTTTATTTCCACTTATTTATTTTACTGTTTGTTTACTGATGGTGAAAAATATTTGTATTGTAATTTAAATTAATGTGGTGAAAGTAAACACACTTTTGATAGTTTGACAGCTATGTTTCATGACCGTCCATAAAGGAGCATTATATAAACTGGATCTGCCTTCTATGCTAAAAGATTGGGGCAAGCAGAGTCATGCCTGCACGTCTAATCCGTCTGGCTACTTGTGCGGTTAGCTGTGCAATTAGCTGCCACGGTGAGTCGGAATCAAGGCATGTGCTAAATCAATAGACTGAAATAGCGCAGGGGATATTCGGTGTCAGACGAATGTGACGCAGTGAAACTACTTTCAATGTTGGGAGATTCAAGTGTCAAGTTTATTTTTTCCAGGAACACATGCGGTTGACGTTCATCAGAGTATAGTGACTTGATTTACAAGGCACTGTTCAAAAGATCAGTACACACACACACACACACACACACACACACACACACACACACACACACACACACACACACACACACACACACACACACACACACACACACACACACACACACACACACACACACACAAATAGGCACATCCTCATCCAGGGAAAGTGTCTGGGACTTTATTGCTGTCACTAAGGGTTTAATGACACTCTTTTCCATTCCCTGGTGCTTTTGTGTAATTATGGCCTGATAAGAGTTGCGCAGGGGGAAAAAATGCCAACCGGGCTCCATTCCAACGCTGTAGCTGTAACCTCTCCCTGGTGTGGTGGGAAACTTGGTGTGTGGGTAGGTGGGTGGGTCTAAGCCTCTTGTGCTGCCACTTCCATGGAGACGCAGCTGGACCGAGCAAGACTTCCATCAGTGGGCGAACAAAAGGTGTCTGACTGTCTGGTTAACGGGAGCCCAGTGGCCGATATTGCACCGCTCGTCACTGCCTCACGCTTCCCCCTCCCTTTTTACCCTCAGGGTGGAGGTCTGAGTGTTGGTTCTGATAGTTCACCACCACCTCCAAGTGTCATTATGGTCGCCTTAGTACGTAACCATAGCTCTGTCCTTTAGTGTCAGAGTTACCATTTGTGTTAACTATGATTAGGGAAGAATAAGGAAATCAATATTGGCCGGTTAACAAATAAACTATATCATGTAGAAGACGGCATTCTCTATTCTCTATCATTATCTTCTGTTTATATATGCTGTTGTTTTTGCATGGCATATGCTTTTAATGACATATACTTTTAATAATAGAAAGGGAGCATTGCGAACACAATCTTTCAGTTTTTTCAATGTTTGCCAAGTTTCAAGTTGCAAACAGCTCCACACTTAAATCATACCCGTTCTTTTGCACATGAATTTGCATTGTCATCACAGAGGCTTTATATTGGTGAGTTGTGAGAATATATATATATATGGATTAGATGTGAAGAAACGTTTATTTAAACTCAAGCCCGTGGATCATTATCTTTAGCTGCTGTTGGTGGTTGTCTTCTTTAAACACCTAGCACCCTCCACCCCACCGAGCCTGGACTTGTGTCCCAGATTGCCGAAGGACTCACTGAGGGTATTGTTTCCCTTGCCAGCTAACTTGGCATAACCCACTTTATTTGGAAGCCCAGAGCCATTTGGCAACAGGAGGGGGGAGATTGAGTGCTGTTTGGGGGCCTTTAAGAGGCTGTCCTCAAGAAACCCTTCCTTATAGCAACAGCTTGACTAATGTATGTGACAGCAAAATGGATTCTGGAAGCACTTATGAAGGAGTTGTCTGTGTGACTTATGCGGGCTGCGAATGTGTGCCAGAATCCAAACGGGTTAATTACAGTAGCTTTTGATTTTAGATATTTTAATGTGATCATATTAGTTTTAAAGGTAGAATTCCCACACAATTAAGGGTAATAAAAATAGATTGTGATGTTTTCAAATATATTAAACACAGTACTAAACTATGACCTTGGTATTCAAAAATGATAATAATAAAATAATAAAAAATGCAGTATGTGTATGTATATATATATACGTAGACACAACATGGTATTGGAACAACTGTAGGTCATTGGTTGCTGAAGAGTATAGTTTGAATTACTGCCTTGCTGTAGAACTTGAACACTGTGTTCTGACACACATACTGTAGGATGGAAACATAGCTCCAGGGTTGGCTTCTTTAAGAAAGGTTAGGCCATTGTTAACAGATGGGGACAGTGTCATTATCCAGGAAGCTGCTGATCTTGACTACAGTACTGAGTCCCACTGCGGCTAACAACCTCTTCAACTAAACAAAGCAGGAATGATGTCATGATGTGAGTGTGTGTGTGTACTAGATTTCATGCAAGCTGTGGCATCCTATGAAACCCGAGATACGCAGTCAAGGGGGGAATCTGCTGTGGTTGCAAAAAAAAAAAAGTTAACTTAAAAGTTAACACATTTCCCCTGGGATGCTTCAACAAATATACAATCCTGGTGGTTTGATGCCCTGAGAGCACACACACGATGGCTGCTCTGGCTTTATTAACCGCCCTCTGGTATTTCAGCACCACTCCTTCCACAGCTCATAAAATCACATAACCTCTCTTTTAAGGGACGAGACGAGCCACTGCACTTTTCAGAGGCTTTATGGCATTTGTAAGGAGTGGCCGAGTACAAGAGAATAGACAAACAAATGAAAAGAGACCAGTTCCTCCGTGGTGGTGGCATTTAAAGGCAGATAAATCCAACTAGCAGTGGCTTTCAACTTGGGTGTGGACATTGAGGTGTATTGATTAAGGAGGGGTCAAGATCAGACCACATTAGAATTGTTTTCGACCATACACGGATATTCTTCCTCATATTGATTTGCGCTACCTATAATCTAAGAACAGGCCTTTTTCTGAATAGCAAATAAATAAGTAATATTGCCTGCTCAAGAAATATGCCATGTGTAGAATAATTCATCTTAGAAAACAAGGTACTAACATTCATCTTTGTCCAGAAAGGCGTAGCTGGGGCCACTTGCGATAATAGCAGTGCTTGTATTGACTCATTTGGCCCTGTTCGTCCTACAGTAAAATGTGAGCCTATTCTGTGAGCAGTTACTGCAATTAGTTATGTGGCCTGTGGAGGGCAGCAGTGGGCTTGTGATGCGTCCACAACATATCCTACACAAAGAATAAGAAAAGCAAACCATCCCTGCAGGAAACATCCATGGTAGGAAAACATTGACGGTTCCGAAAAAAAGAAGAAGAAAATGCTCCAATCGGAATGAAAAGTGGTGTTCAGTCGTACACGGGCGCAAACCCTGCCCTGGGCAGCCTCATGGACTCAAGCACAGCCCACTTAAAGGGATATTAACTCAATATATCAGCAGGTAGACTGATTCAACTCTGATTCAACAGCAACCAGCATGTTTCCATCCAGGTTCAATGTATTGTTGTCAATGTTGACAATCCAGAACAAAATTGCTGGAACTAACATGAGAGTGTCAAGTTAAACTGCTTCCTCATGACAGGTATAAAATAGTAAATAATGTAGATTTGACAAAAGATCCTAGATTTATGTTAATAGTTATTATATTTTGATGTATCATCAAGACTGGACAGGCGAGTGCATAACGCTGATTACGAGAGACTTGATTAGGCAGCCTTTATAGTGCTGATTGTGATAGGTTAACTGGAAGTCCAAAATATCTTCTCCTGTAACGGTCAATTTATATAGCTTTTTCAGACCTGTCAAAGTGCTTTACAATAATTGCCACACACACACACACACACACACACACACACACACACACACACACACACACACACACACACACACACACACACACACACACACACACACACACACACACACACACACACCGACGGCGGTGTCAACCGTGTCGGGAACAGTTAGGCTTGGGTGTCTTGCTGACGTTTGGACACTTAACCTTTTAATTTTGAATTGAGTTAATTAGTTGAATGTATTAATTGTATTATGTATAAATTAATACATGAATGCCCACAGTGTGACTAGCCGTATTACAGCTAAACCTTCTGCTTATTACAAGTGTGACCAAGGTTATCTGTTCAGCAGACTCCTATAGAACCAAAAGACGCTAATTTGGTAGGGCAAAATTGTACCTTGCAAATATCCGCCCTCTCTACTTGTGGCCACAAGTAATGCTTTGAAAAGATGACGTGATCACATTTTCTAATGGCAGTATATTCCCATACTTCATTCCATGTCTTCCCTCCTTGTCAGTGTTTTTTTTTAATCTTTATCCTAATCCAATAAGATTATGCAATCATTCATCTGAAAAGTGAATTCTTTACCCAGTGACAGATACTGTACCTGACATACCACTCGCGATCGGCACCGATTGCGTAAGAGAAATGACTAAGGCAAAATCATACAGGTGAAAAAAAGCAATGCACACACAATGTCCTCACAGGGACAAAGCCTGCATAACAAGGCTTCACTTGATAGCCGTAGGCCTATGTCGTTGATCCAGGGTAACCCGTACTGACCTTAACATAACTTTCCAAACCGAACCAAATTCGGCCTTGTTGATCTGGCCTTGTTGGGGCACAACAAGATAAGAAAGAGACCTTCATGATGTTCAACCTTTTAGTTTCAATTTATATTTGTGTTCCTCATCACCCCTAATAGCCTCATAACCGAAAACACAGGATTTAGTGAATTAATAATTCATTGTAAAATACATGTGGAGTTTGATGAAATGATACCCCTTTTACAAACGTTGGTGAATATAAAAAACAGCCCAGCAACGTTGGAACAGGATATCCTGTCAGATCTGCTATGCTGACAGCCAGCCAGACTCACGGTTAGACTGTTCTGAGCCACAGGCTGCTGCTGGAAAAACGTGTTCGTGCTATTTTTATGCTGTTCAATTTTCCATTTTGTGTTCTGGTTATTTTGGGAGGGTTTTCCCCAACATAGAAAACACATGTAAAAGTGAAGTAGGATTCATAAATGAAACACGGTAATTCCTTAGGAGCTACGGTTGCACACAGTCCTACAGAGGTTAGTAAACAATACTAACCGTATTAACTATGTATTTTAAATACTGCCAATGGTTCTCATTGCACATGTATTATTTGCATAGCTATTATTTCTTGTATCGCAACTATTGCTAAAAAAATCGGTAGAACCGTTGCTGGGTGCTTAGTAAAGAAAGCTCTGAGGAGGGGCCTGTCTGGGCAGGGAGACGGCTCCATGTCACAAATACGTTCTTACATGAATAAAAGACTGCACTGGCAGCTTCAGAGATTCAAATGAAGCATTGTTTAAACCCAGTCATGAAATGGGTTGGACCGTGTCCAGATAGATATGATGATGCGTTATAACTAGCGTGAAACAAACGTGCAAAATAAATCACACAATCCAGGAAATCAAATTGACTGTGAAGCCAGACGCTGCCGAAGTGCTTTTATTTTCGGGGGCCGTATAATAATGGGGCCACGATTTATTTTTATTTTCAATCAAGTAATTGTATTTCAATTCTTAATAATGAGCCATAGCTGTTAACATAATCAACACATTCAGTTTTTGTTAATTTTTTCCAAATCCTAAATAGTTATTTGACGTACATTAGCAGGGGGCTTTACTGTGTATTCCAGGGCCATATTGATTGAAGTCAAAAGTGTGAGAAATGGAAATTTGTTATCACATTCCTTTCGCAGTGCCTTTCTTTTGTGGTGGAACAAAGGTAGTGGTTTTGCACATATAATAATAATCAATATCCTGTTAATGGTGCCTTATCTGGATAGATACTGTGTGAGCAAGAGCCCTTTGTTTATCCTGTTCCGTATGGCCAGTCTGTGCCTCATGAGGTAAACTCTTGGAGGCTTGCAGACTCACTAAAGCCACTAACCCCACCCAACCCCCTAGCGTGTTCCCACACACGCACGTACACACACACACACACACACACACACACACACACACACACACACACACACACACACACACACACCACACACACACACTTGCTCGCATACACCCACCACCAACAGCCAACACACAAAAACACTGCATGTGACCTGAGGGTCAAGGTGCAGTGACTCTGAGGGTTGTCTAACTGGGCCTCTTGAAACTCTTGCCTTGCATTCCAGGGCCCCCGGGAGGGGGGAGGCTGTCACAGCCCGGCCTGACCAGAGAGAGGGGGGGAGGGAGAAAGAGAGAGAGAGAGAGAGAGGGAGGTAGCGGGAGGAAGGTAGGGGGAGGTAGCGGGAGGGAGGGGGAGAGAGAGAGAGAGAGAGAGGGAGAGGGAGAGGTAGAGAGGGAGGGAGAGGTAGAGAGGGAGAGAGAGAAGTAGAGAGAGTGAGGGAGAGAGCCCAAGTAAAGTAAAGATAGAGGGGGCGATAGAAGGAAGCCGGTGAGTGTATATTATTATACAGCGTTTGCGCGCGTTTCTAGCTCCGCCTGCTAGCTCCCTCCCCCCCTTGACCAGCTGAGGACTTTCCGCGGCAAACTCGAGGAAACGCTAAAAAACTTGAACCTCCTATTCTCCAGCTGCCCTTCTAACTAGCCCACTTGTTTTCTTTCAGACCGCCTCCCCCCCTCCTCTCTCTCTCTCTCTCTCTCTCTCTCTCTCTCTCTCTCTCTCTCTCTCTCTCTCTCTCTCTCTCTCTCTTTTTATCTCGCTGTGTGTGTGTGTGGTGTGTGGGTGTGTGTGTGTGCGTGTTTCTGCGTGTGTAAGAGGAGCACTTTTAGTCCGGTGCCTTTTTTCTTTTTTTTCTTTCGGCGGTGTTGCCAGACACCCATGAAGGAGAGGGCTGGTGGATTTTTTTTTTGGGGTTACTGATTGGGTGCACAGCTGCACGGCGCGCGGAGAGGCTTTTCACTTTTTCATACTATCTATCCACACTGGGACCATCACGTCTCTCCCTCTCTCTCTGTCTCTCTCTGTCTCTCTCTGTCTCCGTCTCTCCGTCTCCCTCTCTCCCGCTCTCCCCTCTCTCTCTCTCTCTCTGTCTCCGTCTCTCCCTCTCTTTCTCTCTCTCTCTCTCTGTCCCTGTCTCTCCCTCTCTCGCTCTTCCTCTCTTTATTTTCTTCTTTTTCCCTCTCTCTGTAGCTCTCTCTTCCTCCCTTTCTCTCTCTTCCTCCCTTTCTCTCACTCTCTTTCTCTCTCTTTTTTTTCCAACCTATTGCTCTTTATCTCCCTAAATCTCTCTGCCTCTCTGAATCTTTTTCTCCCTCCTATTTTTCGGACTCCCCTCTAAGGGGTGTTTGGACGAGGGTGGGCGGAGGGGGAGGGAGAGGGAGAAAGAGAGGGAGGGGGGGGGGGGGAGACCGCATATTGGAGCAGCGCAGGGAAATGGAGTGGGTTGCACACCGAAGGAGAGAGAGAGAGAGAGAGAGAGAGAGAGAGAGAGGATTCTTTCGCTCTTGGATTTTTGGCGCTCGAATCAGGTCAGTGGTCATCTCATTTATTTTCCATGGGTTTGATGGGCTTTGCGGTGTTTAAAAGTGCCAGAAACTGTCTGTGTCCTCGTCCATCTTTTGTTCACTTTTCACTAGGTTTGCCCTCCCATCCACATGTTGCACAAGACTTTTTTCCCCCTCTGCGTTCTGTTTGTGGTGTTTGTCTCTCACTTGGGGGCTGTTTGTTCAAAATCGTACGAACCGCACAGAAGTCAAGTGTTAAGTTGCCGTGGGGTTTCACTTAAGCGTGTTTATATATACATATTTATTTATATTCTGAGACTGACATTTGCAGAAGTATCCTGCTGAAGTGACTGGGTGGCGGCGGTAAAGGGGGGGGGGGTTAATGGGGTCAACGCTTTTCAATGACCAAGTCTGAGGCTAAAAAAGTAAGAAAGCCGTTGAGTTGTGGGGAGGATGGTTGGGGCGGGGGGGTGGGTGGGTTGGGGTGCGGCGTGGCGTAGGGTGTGAAGGGAACTGGTAGTTAGCACGGCCGTAAGACCGGAGGAGGGCCTCTAAACTTTCTTTAAGCATGACACGGATACTTTGTGAAACATGTGCGTGCCTCAGCAACCCCCTGCTTTAGGGGACTTTTTACGAGCCAATTCGCCGAGGCCGCTTACTTGGCTAATTGACGGGGGCGCAGTTACACAGTGTGATCTCAATGTAGTCCTCCCGATGGGCTTCCAGACACAAGCCAGACTTTTTCTAAGACTTGTATTTCCCCCGTGAAGCCCCGGTCGGCCAAAAGTGCCGCTTCTAAAAAAAAAAATATATATATATATATATATATATATATATATATATATATATATAAGGAAAAAAAGGGATTTGATTTCTGAGATGACTGGTCCTCTCGGTTTTATTGCTCTAGATTTGCTGCTGCGGTATTCCTGCTCCATCGCCCATGGCTGGCGTTATTCTGCGAAAAAATAAAAGTGCCTTGGGAAGTTGTACACGAGGGCCACTTGAGTGTGCTTGAGGCTGTCTGTGCTCAGTTTAAAATTAGCCAATCAATAGGTCTACACACAGCGTGCATGCGGACATATTAGTGGGTCTCTTTTCACTAGCACCTTTTTAAAAATACTCACCAACTATGTCTGCAGCGGAATCTAGTTCACTATTTTGGGTATGTAGGTCACAACTTAAGAAAATAGACCTCACTTGATGAGCGCCATCAAAGTGGCTGTTGGTTTGAACAGAAAGCATATGCTGTCGCCTACTCTATTTAGAAATATAAATCATAATGAGATAAATAATAGTTTTAAATGTATTACACATGTGGAAATGATGTACAGTTGACTCATTGCACTAACTTATATACTGCATTTGTTACAGTTACCTGACTTTAATACACACCCTTTTAAAGTGCTGAACCATTAAAATAGTTTTTTGAGAATTTAAATATTTAGCTGCAGTTCATGAACTGCTTTCAAGGTACTGCTGAGAATGTTATAGTCCAGTTTCACGTTCAGTTTCACGCAATTGTTGCGTGTTCCACGCAATTGTTGCGTGTTCCTTGACATCGAATCTGAGTTTTGTGTCCACCAATGATGTGCTTCCTTTGGGATGTGGAGTCACCATGATAGCGATTCAATTCAGTGCCAGACGTTACAGGCATTAGAGTTTGGGTTGGTCATCGTCACGTACGCTTTTGTATTGTGTTGGCTTGACAATCTTATTTAAATGTGGGCCATGCCACATGAAAACATGTTGGCCTGAATGACCCCCCCCCCCTACCTCCTGATTTCTGCCTATTCCTCGAGTACCCCCCCCCCCCCCCCCTCCCCCCCCCGCCCGCACCCCACAGATAGAAATGAGTCTGCTTGGTGTTTGTGAGCAGTGAAAGGAAAAGCTTGGTCAGTTCCCAGTGATTTATTAGTGGCTGGCCTGCCACTGCCGTGTTCCTGACAGAGGTGCCATTCAGAGGGAAAACAGAAAGTCAGCAGGAACTGAAGCTTAGTTTCAGGAAATAGGAGGAGGCTGAACTCGTTGCCACTTAGGAGTACTGGGAACATGGTTGGTATATTTGTCTTGGACTTGAGCCTCGGGTATTTGTGTGTCTTGAGTTAGGAACCGGAATACCCTTTCCTTGAAAATGACGTGAATGATTGTGTAACTAGTAAATTAACCAGGAGGGACTGTGGAAGGGACTGGGAGACTGGGTTAAGGTGTATAGGAATACTATTAGTATATTGTTAGTATACTAGTTTTGCAGTATTAATATAATTTATGATTTTAAATTATAAAGGACAGCAATGAAAGACTCAATCGATTTTTGGACAGAAAGGTCTTGTCCGCATGGATCAGCAAATAACCAAATTTGTCATTTGGTTTTAAAAAGAGATGGAATTATTAATTAACTGGGCTATTTACGGCCAGAAGCCATAATGGCAAGAACTAAATATTAAACATTTAAAGTCAAATTTGTATTTATTTACAGCTCTTCCGCTAAGAGGTAATAGTAAAAAAACATTTAAAGGAGGGTGGGGGGGGAGGATTTTCCAACACACCTCGGAATAGATATT
Source organism: Muraenolepis orangiensis (assembly GCA_027704905.1). Lineage (NCBI taxonomy): Eukaryota > Metazoa > Chordata > Actinopteri > Gadiformes > Muraenolepididae > Muraenolepis > Muraenolepis orangiensis. The sequence goes on along the minus strand of CM051011.1, from coordinate 4,911,203 downwards.
TTTTCTCACTTAACCATGAATGTGTTTATTTGTATAGGAGGACAGTCGTCCCCCTCCCAGGTCAGAGGTCATCAGCACTTTGTCTTCTTTCCATTGAGCCGACAGTGGCTCCTCTGTTTGTGGAGCCGAGGGCTTGCTAGTCGCATAGTGTAGTGTAGGGTTGGTGCGTTCTTTCCCTGCAGATTCCATTGTATGTGTGTGTGTGTGCCTGTGTGCCTGTGTGTGTGTGCCTGTGTGTGTGCTCCTGTGTGTGTGTGTGTGTGTGTGTGTGCCTGTGTGTATGTGCGCCTGTGTGTGTGTGTGTGTGTGTGTGTGTGTGCCTGTGTGCGCGCGCGTGTGCTTCTTCACCGGCCGAAACCACGTGGACTTGGGGCTCCCCCACCATTTTAAACAGCCTGCCGGTCGTCGCTGCCACAGCGGTGGGGGCGGGGATGCCTCGGAGCGCACACACACACACAGAGGGGTACACTGGGAAATGGCTTCCATACATCAAGACACATTTTCCTTTTCATGGAAAGGTGGGGGGGGGGGGGGGGAAGCGGTGTGGTGGCGGGGGGGGACTGGCTTATGGTGTTTAAAGCGGTGTAGTGGTGGGTGAAGGGGGGGCTGCCGTGGTGTGTGTGTGTGTGTGTGTGTGTGTGTGTGTGTGTGTGTGTGTGTGTGTGTGTGTGTGTGTGTGTGTGTGTGTGTGTGTGTGTGTGTGTGTGTGTGTGTGTGTGTGTGTGTGTGTGTGTGTGTGTGTGTGGTGTGTGTGTGTGTGTGTGTGTGGTGCAGATAATGGACACACAATAGGGCTAAGGCAAACATTAGAGGGTGAGACAATGGCCCGTCCACTGGGGTCACAGTGGGGGCGAAGCTCTTCCCATTATGAAGGGGAAGTGATCTTAATTGAGGCTTGAGTGGTTTTTCTTTTTGAAGAAGAAGAAGAGGAAGAAGAAGAAGAAGAACAAGAACAAGAACAAGAAGAAGAAGAACAAGAAGAAGAATGCGAATGCCCAATAAAGGTTTTTTTTTAGGGGGGCTTTGGTCGTCTGCACTCAGGGGGGGGGGTCTGGATCAAAGCCGGCCAAGCACCTCAGTTTATGGAAGAGGGGCCATAAAGCATAGCGCAGTCACAACATCCCCCACACAACCACACAGGGCTGGCTTCAGGGGTACCGTGCATGCTATCATGACCATGTTTTCATTGCATACTGCAACCACCCCCCCCCCCATGGAGAAGCTAGGAAATGGTCCTTCTCATCTGAAAGAACCATAACCACCATCAAATATTCCATGTTGTTCCATGTTTTTATGCGTTATTTCATTGCATTATTGGACTGGTGTGATGATGATGATGATGGTTTTTGTTACAATATAGATCATGAGAACATACCAAATATAGGAAAGATATATTCCCTTTAAAAAATAAAAATAAAAATAAAAGACTACAAAGATGGAGTAACAATTCATAAGCAATTGTGTTGCATGGTAAAGTGGCATAATTAAAAAAAAATGGTAACAGGTTTTATCTATTGGAGATGGCTCTCGGTGTTGTCCGACCAGTCCCGCTTACCACCAGGCTCTCACTTATTAGTGCAACAGCTGGCCCAGTTGTGGTCTAATTTATGACTTGAAAACAAGCAGTCAATTACATGGTCATTACACGCTCCTAAAGATTGAGTCTTCTCCCGCGTTGCTGTTATTCACATTTATAACGTTGTTGACTTCGATAAACGTGCCATTACCTCTTAAGAAAACAAAGTCGTTCAGGCCACATGATAAACAACACAACCAGGCCTTATCAGCTAACCACCATCTAGCCCGGGGGGGGTGGATGGGGAGGATATTCCCAAACAAAAACACCAAAAGACTTAGACTTAGTTAACCATCACATCTCAGCTCTGTGTTAGGTGTACTGCAGGCTATTTTTGCTCTTCCTGCAAACACTTGCTTTATTTTGATATTGTGTTGTGGTGGTGGTGGTTGTTGTTGTTGTTGTGTGTGTGTGTGTGTGTGAGTGAAACCTTACGCGTGTTCGTCTGACTGAAGGGCCATTATGGGACAGCGTTTTAATGGCAGTCTGGGAAAGTGGAAACCCAACGCCGGCTGACCGCTGCACTTGTGTACATGAGACCCACAGCTGGTGACGGCTGGGGGAAGGGAGACGGGAGGTTAAAGGAGAAGAAGGAGAGGGGGACCAGAAGAGAGAGAGAGAGGGAGGGGGGAGAGAGAGGGGGGAGAGAGTACGGTGCGCTCAGTAATTAGTTGTCTGGTTTTCTATTGACCAGTCTGGTGCGGAGGCCTTGGGGACTGTTAAATTTGCTATTGAGAGTGAAAGGATAATGCGTCTGAAGGAAATTAAACGGCGGAGATGAATAGACGGCGGTGGCCAAGCGGTGGGCTGCTGTTTTTCTTTATCTATTTTATTTTGGGGGTTTATTTTCTCGACCCCCCCCCCCCCCCCTTCCCCACCCCCTCCCTCTCCCCCCATCTGCTTCGTTCGGTGACCTTCGTCTTGCGGGTGGCTGGGCTTATGTTTTTCTTCTCCCGTCAGAAGGCACTCCTCGTCTTGTCGTAGGTAAATTGAAAAATTGTGCCACCGGTCATGACAGCTTTATGGAGGGATAGCACCAATTTGGGACTGAGACTGACTCATTCGTAAAAAAAAAAAAAAAGACTTGGACACGCACACACACACACACACACACACACACACACACACACACACACAACCTCTCACACACACACAACCTCTCACTGACACACACACACACACACACACACACACAACCTCTCTCTCTCTCTCTCTCTCTCTCTCTCTCTCTCTCTCTCTCTCTCTCTCTCTCTCTCTCTCTCTCTCTCTCTCTCTCTCTCTCACACACACACAAAACCACTCACTCAAACTCACACACACACACACACACAATGCCATTGTTCCATATTCACTGTCAAGTCTGAAGCCCTGGTAGCGGATGACTTATCATCATCCGACGAAAAAAAAAACAGAGACAAAATCCTTTCTGCATGTTAGCCGCGAAGAGTGCAATGTGGCGACTGTGTCATTAGGTTATTTAGAAGAGAGAAGGGGGGGGGGGGGTAACAACTGATGAAGGCTTCTCTGGATGCAGGGGAAGGGGGGCTGCAGTGTGTGTGTGTGTGTGTGTGTGTGTGTGTGTGTGTGTGTGTGTGTGTGTGTGTGTGTGTGTGTGTGTGTGTGTGTGTGTGGTGTGTGTGTGTGTGTGTGTGTGTGTGTGTGTGTGTGTGTGTGTGTGTGTGTGTGTGTGTGTGTGTGTGTGTGTGTGTGTGTGGCCCGGCTGTAACACAATACCTATAATGGCATAAAGTGTGGAGAAAAAAAAAAGTCACAAAAGACGAGAGGGGAGGAAAAAGCGCCTATAGCAGGGAGTCTATTTTCGCCCGAGCGGGTTAACATTAGCCTGTGTGTGTGTCTCTGTCTGTGTGTGTGTGTCTGTGTGTGAGTGTGTGCGCGAGCATGGAGAATGTGAACCTGCTGAACCCTTGTGCCTTGAGTGTATCTCGCGGACGAACGAGGGATGAGGTCATGTTCTCTCCCACTGTTTGTGTAGCTGGCAGCGAGGCAAGGCCCTGCTGCTGGAAAGCCTCTCAGTATGACTCAGTCAGGAACCATGGCTACCCAGCGGGACGTTACCCAAACACGGCTGAGATCAAATCAAGATGCAAAATCCCCGTCCCGGTTTTGTCCCTCAACCCGAGCCCCCTTTTCCCCCTCAAAATAAATAACATAAAACTGTTTTAGCAAGGTCCCATTAATAAAGTGATGGAATGAAGGGGGGATGAGATAAGAAAATACTTTTTTTTTTTTTTAAAGATTTTTAAAATGTGTGATTCTCACAAATTTACTTTTCTTTGCGGTTTACCGTCGGAGGCTTTCATTTCTTGATCCACATGACAATGAGCCCCCTTGTAGATGAGAATCCCCCCCCCCCCCCTCTCTCTCTCTCTCTCCCTCTCCCCTCTCCCTCTCCCTCTCTCTGGCGAGTGGAGATTCCTTAGCGATTATCGCAGTGTAAATAGAAGGGGCCTGGACACTGTACACTGGTACTGGGATGATTCTATCCAGGCCACTCTTAGTGGGAAAGAGGTCGCTGGTGTACCATTAAAGGAAAAACTGCCTCCCAGCCTTCCTCTCCTTTGTGTGTGTCCCCATACCTACCAACCAAAACGAAAGTGTTCCGCTCAGTACATTTCCATTGCCTTGGCTTAGCTGATAGAATGACTATGACTATGACTATGACCTATATATATATATATATATATATATATATATATATATATATATATATATATACGCTGGCTCTAAACAAACATGGGGAGGGGAAAATTATTTCCGAGACAACTAAACATTGAAGAACTCTGCTGCACAGAGTTTATTTGTGGACGGCGGTGGTGGTGGTGTGGTGGAACACATGCCCTGTTTGTTTTTACAGAGGCTTTTTTTCTCCAGTGGTGTGGTTTTGGATAAATGTTTTTTGTTGTTGTGATATATTCTTTCTCTGGCGGTGATGTATTATTGTTTTGGTGAGGATGCTGTTTATCAGCCATCATTCCGGATGTTTTTTTTTTTGCAGTCGCTCTCCAATCCAAATAGTAGTGGCGAGTAACGGCCGTTAAAAATGTGTGTGCACAAGTGCACCCAGAACTCGCTCTCCGAAAGGAGGAGCTGATTTACAGGCTGCCGATAAAATGGTGGAAAACACACCGCAATAACAGTGTAATTGTAACCAGTGCGATTCAATTACGAGCGCAACGTCATTTGATGGTAATGATGGGAATGATGATGAAACTGTTCACCCCTTTCCCCATATTAAAATGTGTGCTACACTTGAACAGGATAAAGTACACCGTAGACATTTCTGCTTTGCCTAAAGTGTTTGCAGATGGACCGAAAATTGAGGCTACATTACGATGGAAAAACCTAAAAAGACACCCCTTTATGAAATTCAGACAAGTTACAGGGGGAAAAAATACACTGGAATAGGAACAATGTTCTCGCTTCGAGGTTTTTGAATCAAAACCTAACAGGAAAAAAACACACACATATTTGGTTTCCATCCTCGCCTCCGATAACGTTCTGATTTCAATTTTAAGCCCGTGGGGGAAAAAACAGTCCTTCCTGGCTATTGCGTGGTAACTCACTCTCTTGAAATGTCATGGGCGGTTCGCGAGCACATCGGGTTTTTTTTTTTCTCTCTCCTGTTCTAATCCAATTGGCGTTTTGTGCTGTAAGTTAGATGGCTCTCCTTTGTGCTTTTGTGTGATGATGGCGGCGATACCAGCTGCGCCTCACCGCCTGCGTCACCGGTGAGACACCGCGGTCGCCGCTTCTACCGCTGCTCTAATATCTCCATTACCTACCCTCGACAATTAACAACAGCCAAGCCATAAGCACATGTGCTCCACAAATGACCACCTCGAAGGCAAACACAGGCAGAGGCCCATTTCTGAAGCCTGGCTGTGTATATGTATGTTACACTTCCAGGTGTGTGTGTGTGTGTGTGTGTGTGTGTGTGTGTGTGTGTGTGTGTGTGTGTGGTGTGTGTGTGTGTGTGTGTGTGTGTGTGTGTGTGTGTGTGTGTGTGTGTGTGTGTGTGTGTGTGTGTGTGTGTGTGTGTGTGTGTGTGTGTGTGTGTGTGTGAGATTGCCTCCAATGCATTTCCAGGTGCTCACACAGCTGTTATACCACCCCAATCTAGGTTTCACTTGAAACGATGTGTGTGTGTGTGAGGCCATCTTGCTCAAAATAATACCTCTGTCCACCATTGCTTCTTGTGTCTACGTACTTCTCTCTCGCTGCCAAGATCACGGCCCCAGACTGTGGTCTCACACACCTCCGTAGACTGACCTCCCCCCACACACACACACGCACAGACAGACAGACACACACACACACACACATCACCCCACCTTCCCCCCCACCCCAACAACCCCGGCATCTCACAGACTGCCCCCCCCCCCTCCCCCTGCCTGTCACCCCGCTGAGCCCCCTGGGTAATAGATGGTGTCGTGGCTCTGGGTCTGAGCCCACCTTTAGCAGCTAGACAGAACGGGGGCCAAAGCCCGCCGAGAGGAACAATGACGTGTGACATTTGTCAAGGTGAATAAGCGGTGTGTGTGTGTGTGTGTGTGTGTGTGTGTGTGTGTGTGTGTGTGTGTGTGTGTGTGTGTGTGTGTGTGTGTGTGTGTGTGTGTGTGTGTGTGTGTGTGTGTGTGTGTGTGTGTGGTGTGTGTGTGTGTGTGTGTGTGTGTGTGTGTGTGTGTGTGTGTGTGTGTGTGTGTGTGTGTGTGTGTCTCTCTGATGTGCAGTGCGTGTTTGGAGGGGGTTGTAGGGGTAAACTCTGGCACATGTACACACGTGACAACGTGTCAGTGATGCCGGCCTGACAGGTAGCCGGAGGAGGAAGAGCCGGATTCAGGGTATGCAGATGTGGTCCCCTCTTCTTCTTCTTCTTCTTCTTCTTCTTCACCTCTAACCTGTCTTTTTCAAGTGGCTGGCTGGTTCCCATTGTTCTTCCCACTCATGTTTTCCTGTGGGGGTTTTTGTAGCCATTTTGCATTCTGCTTCGCGTTATTTTGTTGTTCTGCACAGACCTCCTTGTCTAGCTGAGTCCTGTACAGGGTTGCCCCATATGGAAGTATGTGTGTGTGTGTGTGTGTGTGTGTGTGTGTGTGTGTGTGTGTGTGTGTGTGTGTGTGTGTGTGTGTGTGTGTGTGTGTGTGTGTGTGTGTGTGTGTGTGTGTGTGTGTGTGTGTGTGTGTGTGTGTGTGTGTGTGTGTGTGTGTGTGTGTGTGATCAATTTGTAAAAATGTGTGTATCCATTAACATTTTATTTTGATTCATGAGCTTTCTTGCTGGCAACCGGGGCGACCTTTGTCTGTCTGTGTGAGTCTGTGTGTGTGTGTGTGTGTGTGTGTGCGTGTATTTGCAAGAGTTTGCACATGTCTCTCACAATTAATTAAATGCCACGTCTTAAGTGCATTGTTTTTGTTGTGGCTTTTTTCAATCACAATCCATTTGGTTTTGTATTTAGACTGAGGTTTTTTCTTTATTTTTAAACCCTGATTGTAGATCTGTATCGCAGCAACTCCAAGTGTGTGTGTGTGTGTGTGTGTGTGTGTGTGTGTGTGTGTGTGTGTGTGTGTGTGTGTGTGTGTGTGTGTGTGTGTGTGTGTGTGTGTGTGTGTGTGTGTGTGTGTGTGTGTGTGTGTGTGTGTGTGTGTGTGTGTGTGTGTGTGTGTGTGTGTGTGTTCTCACTGAGCGATGACTCTGTGTCAGGCATCTCGCCCGTGGTCTCTCCTTTCTTTGCTTTCCTTTAGCATATTCCACATTCATATGGAAATGCCGGGTGCAGAGGAGGGACAGATTCTCACATCAACTTGATCTGGTCATGAATGGGCCGCCTGTGTTTGCACTCACCCACAGTTGGCTTTAGAGACACTGGCTCACCTTTGACCCCCTCCTCCCAGACCGGACCAGCAGAAAATCCCAAGCGCAGTTTTCGGCCGGTGGCGTTCGCTCAGCGGAATAGTAAGCGTCGGGATCGTAAGAATGCACAGATGCTCATCGTGATAATTAGATGAAGTTGAGCACGATAAGGAGATTGGTTCTTTGTGGTTCCCTGTGGATCTTGCAGTTCTGTGTGTGTGTGTGTGTGTGTGTGTGTGTGTGTGTGTGTGTGTGTGTGTGTGTGTGTGTGTGTGTGTGTGTGTGTGTGTGTGTGTGTGTGTGTGTGTGTGTGTGTGTGTGTGTGTGTGTGTGTGTGTGTGTGTGTGTGTGTGTGTGTGTGTGTGTGTGTGTGTACACTGACAGCCACGCTAAATCCCAGCAGTCCTCTCTCTCCTTATTCCCGCTTTTAAATGTTTTTTTCTTTATTGAAGCAGAAGAATCCCTCTTTCCTCTCTCCCCCACCTAAACCTCGCGGTTACCAGATGATGAAAGTCCTTGAACTGATCATAGGACGTTGTGCTTTTGTGTGGCCTGGATCACTTTTAATGTTTCCTATTATTATACTTCACTTTACTTAAAATCAGCAAAATAAACATAACTTTATTATGCAGTTTCTACTCAAAATAACATTAGATTTTTTTACACATATTATCAATATACAAATAGAATACCCATACAATTACCCATACAATTAGAATACCCATTATTTTGCAGAACCTCTGTTATTAAATTGATATGACAACCCAAAGCTAACAATAATGTCAGTTTGCTGTAATAAATGCCTAACCACATTGGTGAACCACAGTACGGTGCACATTTTGTGTTGATTTAAACGCCTCTGCGTATCCCCCCCCCAACCCACCCCCATTGAGGAAAAACCGTGCGGGATTAAGGTAATTTCTCTTTCACTGGGATGTCAGTGAATTAATATGGTCTTTGAAAAGTCCCGTTTCTAATAAACGCGGGCCGTGTTTCCTTCCTCCACAAGCCGGGGGGGCCTCCCAGTCTGCTGGGCTGTGAGCTGCAGCGAGCTGCGGGGTTCCATCAAACAAGATTTGTCTCGGTGGATATGTCCAGTTTTGTCCTCCAGGATTAGGGCCCTCCGCCACCCCATCACCGACCCAAAAGGCTGGGGCCCTTGTCTCAGTGCTGTCTTCCGCCATCAGAGAGAGAGAGAGAGTGAGTGTGAGTGTGTGTGTGTGTGTGTGTGTGTGTGTGTGTGTGTGTGTGTGTGTGTGTGTGTGTGTGTGTGTGTGTGTGTGTGTGTGTGTGTGTGTGTGTGTGTGTGTGTGTGTGTGTGCAAGTTTGATTAGCTGCCTCGTTTAGTTCTAGTTTAATTACTTTTTGGGTTTAATTTTAATTGTTTAGTTTGTTTTATTTTTTATTTTTTTTAAATGTACATATAAACGTTTTTAGTTGCACTGTATTTAGGACAACTTGTATTCATTGTATTTCATTATACAATATAAAACATTTTTTGTTAGTTATTTAGCAAATAAATCATTTTATTCAGTGTAAATATTTCTATACATTTATAATTTGTTCTATTTAATGGGAGTGTACAAATGATGTGTGTACCAATTTAGTAGTTTGTATTAATCATTACCCAATATAAATGATATATTGTTGAGATTGGGTGTACATTTGATCAATAAAAAACAACAACATAGCTTTATTAACGGCACCCAATAATTTGAGGGCCATTTTTAAGTTGAAGTTGGCTAGACCATAAAAAGAGCAGCACATTGCAGTAGGGCCTCAGTGTGTGTGTGTGTGTGTGTGTGTGCGTGTGTGTGTGTGTGTGTGTATGTGTGCGAGCGTGCCCCCTGTTGCTTTGTCTCTCCATTAGCACTCATTCAAGAGACAATGAATTAGAGATGCGTACGATGGGCTTGTTAACACACAGGCATTAGCAAGTCTGTGTGTGTGTGTGTGTGTGTGTGTCTGTCTGTGTCTGTGTGTGTGAGGGAGGGGACACTCCTCCAGTGTTATGACTGCGGTCTTTCACCCAACGATACACTCCACTCCATCACGACAAGTGTCCAGCCGCTGAATAGGAAGGATTTGTTGCTCTACACCTAATTAAATGGCCCTCTAAGTAGTGGTTTGAGTAAAGGGCCCCCTTTGTTCCAGTCCCCTTTTCTAAAGCACCTTTGGAAAGGCTAGTGTTTGACTTTAGTGACAGTCGTGGCATGTGTTTTGAAAGCCTGCGTTCCTGTGGCAAATTCTAAGGATGCCTTTCATAGCCATCATAGTCAGTGATCATAACATCACTGAGGGGTTTGTGTTCCGCGGGAGGCTCCTATATGTGATATTTCATCGTACTCATTAGCATAACTCACATGCTCAAGCTGTTTCCACCGAGCCTGGGTCGACCACCTTCAGTTTCCCTAGGAGGATTTCTCATGTCTACAATCATTATAAAAAAAACTGGCGGGTTTTTAATTGCGCCCCGCTTGGATTTTGCCAACTAAATCAACAGTTTTATGAGTAGCTTTCCATCTGAATCAATTGTGGGCTTGTTTTTATTTTATTTTACCGAAGCTTTAATACTGCTAGTAAATTAGCCAAAGTATTCAGAGTCAGATGATGTAATAGAGCTGTATGTAAAAAAAAAAAAAGCCAGGCTGACTGATGAGGGATTTGAGAAGATTATGATGGTCCCTATGCTTTGTGCAGGAGCATATGGGCTTGACCTAAAGCAGCGTGGCCACAGGCCTGGTGGCCTGGTGTCTGTTAGGAGGTACGATAGTCGGGGAAGAGGTCAACCATAGCCATTGTCTGAGCGTAAGTTAGACACCGGACACGGTTTTAAAACGATCCGATTATTTGTCCTTTATGTTATTTATCATTCGTATTATTGGTCATTCGTCTCGACGACACGTGTGTAAATGCGGCCGTGGATCTGAAGGGTGCATTGCGTGTAATCACACGTGGAGTCACATGGTGCTAGCTGCGTCGGCCAATCGGCTTTCAGGAAAACAGGAATGAGAGAGAGAGAGGGAGCGAGATGGAGGAGGCAAAGAAAAAAAGGCAACCTATCATAACCAGGCGGTAGCTGGGCCAACGTACCTCTTGCCCGGCTACCCCTGTATTATAATGGGCCTCCTCCGTCATGTAGCTGGCATGGCTGTGTTGCTCATAGTGTTGGTCCTGGTCCTCGTCTCTGGGCTGTACAGGGACATTGGACACTGCGGTTCTGCAGTGGGCACTTGGCTGCTACTGTATCCAGGCAGGACTACAGTGGGACTCAAACAGCCGGCTTTGGTTACACATCCCAGGAACATCTGCCTTTTGTGAAGTTTTTTTTCGGAGCAAGTTGGTGGCTCTGTGTGTGTGTGTGTGTGTGTGTGTGTGTGTGTGTGTGTGTGTGTGTGTGTGTGTGTGTGTGTGTGTGTGTGTGTGTGTGTGTGTGTGTGTGTGTGTGTGTGTGTGTGTGTGTGTGTGTGTGTGTGTGTGTGTGTGTGTGTGTGTGTGTGTGTGTGTGTGTGTGTGTGTGTGCACAATTTCTAAGAGAGCAAGACGCAAAAGGAAATCTAACTCTGTCCTGTTACCTTTTAATCAATTTTAGTTCCGTCTGTCATTCCATTCTGTCCCACTTGTGATGTAAATATACACTGTAAGTGGGCTAGTATTATTATAATTTTTAAAAATCTTTCGATGCTATTATTTTTCCTAGCTTCCTGCAGCATTCAAGAATAGACTGACTGGCTTAGGATATAACGCCTGTGATTATTTATACACTCTGATACGTACAACAGACAGACAGCAGCAGAACACCTGGCGTCTGTTGTTGTTGTTGGTTCTCCGTGCTCTGGTCCAGGTTGATCGTCTCCCTCACATCTCCTGGTGCAGAATTATGTGTGCGGTGGGTTCCAGTCACTGGGCTGCAGACACAACCATTGTCACCATCCATTTTCTCATGCGGTTTTCTCTCAGTTCCAGGCTGCTTGGGATACTCATGTGTCCCTGCTCTTTGGTGTTTTTTGTTTTCTTACTTAGTCTATTTTAAATAAAAAATCTGGGGAATTATGATTTTTGTAATTATTGTTGTTATTATTATTATTATGCAAATTTAACATTTTCAAATGATGCAAAATTACATATTTTACACTGAACTTTTCACACACTTTTCCAAGAATTAAAAGCTTTAGATTTAGAAAGAAAGTATCTTTATAGATCATACCCTGAAATGTGACTATAATTGCATTAATCAAATATTCATAGCAATTTTCTCGCTATGCATGCATATAAAAAGTGAATGATTTCTTCTACTCCTAAAAAAACAACAACCACCCCATTATAAATTTGCAATCCGTCCAAAACCTTAGACCTTAGAGTGATGGACCAGAGAGCATCTGGTTTGTGGCAGAGGGACAATGTTCAAACACAGTGAAGCAGTCACTCGGGATGCAGGACCCTGATTGTTTGGCAGACACAATGCCCGTCCGTCCCTTCGTACCTCGCTGATTCTTTTGCTTTCCTTCCTCTTGCCTTTGAATTTGCTCATTTTCTGCCTTTCTGCCCACCCCCCCCCCCCCCCCCCCCCCCCTCCTACCGTTGGCCCCTGGTTTGGCCCCTGCATAGCAGCTTGTCACATGGAGCCTGGGAGCTCGCTGCCCTCTCACGACTGCCAGTTCTGCATTTACATGCGATACCTTTTAGGTACATGGGATTTTCACGTGTTGTATGAGATTTTAGTTTTTGTCTCTCTTTTTTTTTTCTCTATCTTTCATCATGGTAGCGGTATTATAGAGGGCCCTGTTAACACTACATCAACTATATGAGCACCTATGTGAAAATGGAATAGAATCTAATAGAAAATGATTTCATTCATTTTGTTCACACAATTATGTTACTTATACTTAGACTAATGATGATACAATTATATTCAAACATTTTAAATGTTCATTTTTTGATTTCCATGAAAATAATATGAAACCCTTATCAAGTAAACATATAACCGATATTATTTATCTTTAAAATGTGCTATCTTTTAACATACTTATATATAACCTTTCTTGACAATGCAATTAATGTGGGAAAATATGCACTTTATTCCACGCAATATTGAAACTAAATTGGTATCTTGCCATTTATTGTCTGCCCTTTTTGGTTTAAGCTGTTGGTAAGTGTCAAAGCTCCAACTGTTTGGATATACACGCAGTACTGGATATGAATAGAATACAATAACTGGGAATTTGTACCGTGTTAAAATAAATGTAAGTGTGTGTAAGAAAGTTGATTTAGATTTCTAAATTTTGTTTTGATAAATGTAATATTTGATTGTTGTAAAATGGTATTGCATTGCAATAATTAGTGTTGCTTTTGTTTGGTAATTTGTTAAAAAAAATTATTGTTGGGAAATAAATTGATCAACTGGCAAATCTATCATTTATTAATTAGTTTGGACTGAAAATAATGTCATATTTTGACCCTTTTCATCCAAAAGTGAAATTTTGAGGTATTTCATGTTGAAAAGTAATTAATAGAAAGCTTTAGAAGCAAGGAGGCAATTACTCATCATAAATATTTGAATGTGTTTGATGTCCTTCAGTTTACTTCTTAATTTCATATGTAAAATAACTATATTCAGGCTCACATTACAGTTATAGCGTGTATATATATAGAGTATAACAGACATATGGGTTCCTCTAAAATATTTTTAAATTTAGAGTTAAATAAAAAAATAAATCTGAATAACAGCCTGAATAAACAGGGATTTGTAAAGTGATAAGTCTCCAGACCTTCTGCTTGTGAGAATAACTCAAACTATCAGGTCCTATCACCGCCATTAGCACTCCGCCTTCACCTCCAAAAAGCAACAACAAAAAAAAGAAAAAATGATGTTTAAATGTATTCTAACACATAACAGTGAAATGACATCTCAGCTCTGGCCCACACACACACACACACACACACACACACACACACACACACGGACACACACACGGACACACAGACCTGCGTGAAAAAAAATGCTTGCTAAGCTATCCGTTTCACATACGCAGGGACAGAAGGTTCGATATTCATTCGATCGATGAATGAAAAGGCACAATGGCAAAATCGGACGGGGCTCCTTTTCAAATACGCGTCTCCAATGTCCCCCTCCCCGCCGCCCCTCCGCAGTCTGCAGTCGCTGGGCGGCCGGAGGAGCGGCAGGAGGAGAGAGAGAGAGAGAGAGAGAGAGAGAGAGAGAGAGAGGGGGAGAGAGAGAGAGAGAGAGAGAGAGAGAGAGAGAGAGAGAGAGAGAGAGAGAGAGAGAGAGAGAGCGAGGAGAGCAAGGGTTACATCAAGGCTGCTCCCTGGACCGTGCAAACAAGTCTAGACCAGTGACCTGTTCAATGGCTCCTTTTCAGGAGCGGGGGCAAGTTCGCTCAGAGCGAGGAGAAAGGCAGGCATGCTCTCTTTTCAGCGCGCGAAGCAGCTCACAGCCCGCAACCGCCAGGAGGTAAGGAGGGCCGGGGGGGCAAGCATCTGCTTCCATGGTTACGGGGCCGGGTATGGGGACCCTACTATTGAGGAGCCTTCGGTTCTCATGCTCCCACCGAGGCAATGTCACGCATCTTTAAAAAAAAAAAAAAAGAGAGAGAGCGCCAGAGAGAGAGAGAGAGAGAGAGAGAGAGAGAGAGAGAGAGAGAGAGAGAGAGAGAGAGAGAGAGAGAGAGAGAGAGAGAGAGAGAGAGAGAGAGAGAGA
>CM051011.1:4869538-4892038 GCA_027704905.1 Muraenolepis orangiensis | reverse complement strand
GATTCCCCTATCTTCAGACCAGGGTGTTCTCAGCTGTTTCACAGATCATATGATCATAGCATGTTTCGTGGGGGCTAAACAAAGCTAACCCATGTGTCATGTTGAGCCAAGCTAAGCATAGACATTGTTGGGCTTTGATTGTTGAAAATATTCGTATAGGTTTGTCAGGTTAAAGTGTAACTCATTGAATTTGCAGACAATATTTATTGTATATATACAATATACAATATTTGTATAGGGGTCTTTAATGTTTTATCTTATTTTGGGGAGGAAAAACCAGTTCATAAGGCTACCTTTGGTTTTTGTTTTACATTTCTTGATATGTTACAGCAACACATAAGACAGATCATAAATCTTACAAAGTCTCTAAGACGTATGCATCTATCTTAGAGAAATTGTCTCTTTACAGAAACGGGCAATACATGTGACCTTGTTTCAGTGTGTATTGAGCACTGTGGACATCTCAAGTCTGTGGGTGTTTGTCGGTCTTTATGGCTTAATGGCTGTTTTGAAAGTGATGTATTGCTGACTCGCCCATCTGATTTACCTGCAAATCAAATGGTCTTAATAACTCCATCAATAGCACTGGACGCTGTTCACATCCAAGCTACATCATGTGAAAGTATAGCTAGGCTCAGTTAGTTATTTGAAAACCATCAAATATGAATACATATCCCTTGGTTTTTTGGAGTTTTACTTTATTGACTGCTGCCTCTTAATTGTGTCTGATTGTTTTTTCAAGGGCCCAATTAAAGTCTTAAGCCAGCAATTATTCTTTCCATAGGCTTACACTAATTTGTTTAATGTCTAGTGGGGTATTTTCATTTGTCAGTCAATTGGTTGGGTAATGAAAGCTTGTGCAGGGAATTATTTTGGAAACAGATTTAGTAAAGACAGGCCGTGAAAAGGTATCATTATGATAACTGCTCTTTCTGCCTCTCCAATGAGACGGCGGCCCTAATGCAGTCGATTATAGTCTTCTCCTCTGGAGATGGCCTGAAAAACCATTTGTTTGCTAGATTATTCATTGCTTCATGGAAAATGACACGCCTGTTGCTAACCTTCTGGATAAAATGGCAAAAATAAACTTCTATTATATTCATCCAACATTCTCAGTAATAATGAAAAATGTATATATAAAGAAATGGTATAGAATATAATGGTATACAACTACCATAAATGTCAATTCGGACTAGGTTCTTATTGAGAAACGCTACGTAATTGATTCAGACATTTCTATTTCTTCTAGTTCACACTTATGCAATTAAGTTGGAAGCGTGACACGTTTACATGAAAGTTGAAAAACAGCCAGTATATGTTCCAAGTAAAAAGTTCTGAGATTTGTATTACAACAGATTCACTTTTGAAATACCGTCGTTTTGCATTACTATTAATTCCTAAACAAATGATTTGATAATTATTTAGTTATATGATATATTAGAAATATATATTTATTTAAACATTACTTACATTAGTTTAACAGTGGCTTAGCCTCATCAAGTATGCATATAGTACATACTACTACATGCATTTCGCTCATCTCCTTTCCATGCATTTAACTGGCTGAGCTGCTTGATTGGAGTTGGTGGAAAGGCAAAGCCAAGGGCAGGTCAGGAGGTGAGCTTGAGCACACGATGCAGTGCTCTTTAACATCTCCGGACGAAAGGTGCTGCACAACGCGATCCATTTTAATTGCCTTTTGAATTAATTTGAAACGCACGGATCAATTAGGAAGATGCGTTTCCCTGGCTTTGTGTAATGTCATATTTATCGATCCATAGAGGTTACTTTATGCACTCATTTGTAGGATACGTTTATGTTTTGAAACTCAACCGTTTGGAATTCATTAAGTATTGATCCGTTCAGCGATGGTAAAAGCATGGTCTGATAGCGGTCCTGTCTGAAGCGGCGTAATCAATTGCGGGCCATTCAGAAACTGGTGCCCTTTTGCTTGTTTACTGTTATGCTTCAACATGTGCTACTGCAGCAAAAACCTAAAACTAACATATCATGGAAACATAATGAAGTGCAATTGTCCTGCTCCATTTAAAATGTTCACTTAAAAATACATACATGGGAAATCCATCTTGTGTAATTCGGACTTCATGGTCCAGACGGAACCAACAGAACCATTTGTCTGCACTTAGCTTGCTTCCTCGTTACAAAAGCATTGTAACGAGGCATTACAAAGCATTCCAAATGTTTTCCTAGGTTTGTTTGTGTCTGCCTAAGCTAAAGCCCAATTCCCTGATTCCTGCCTGCCATCCCTCCCTTTCATCTGATTGGCTCCAGCATAGTCAGTGGCACCCAATAAGCCATGAGGAAGATGGTAGTGTTTAGTCTGGTGCTAGGCAGGTAGGATCAACAAACAGGTGGGTCAGACAAAGTCATTGTCCCGGCTGGCTGCGCCAGCAACGCTTTGTTAGCATTTAAAGCAACAAGACAAAAGAGATTTTAAATGACATTTTTCATAGGTTTAGTATGGTGGGCAAATTGTTCAGCACTAAGAGTTTCCCACACGACAAAACAGAGGATTTGGACACGTGATCTCTCATGAGGCAACCAGACCAACATGGCTTATCTTGCACACACTTTTAGTTTTAGCATGTAGATTAACTATTTGTTTGTTATACTGTTAACTGGTGTGCACAGGGAAGTATATGTATTGCTTTTTGTAATAAACCTCTCTTCAGCAAATGTATTTGGATCATCCTCGGAACAATCTTAAAACGTAATATGCACAATTGTTAACAATACAAGTGCTATTAGTTACTGTTGAGAGAGGACATACATGTTTGATCCATTTATAAAGAATGTTATTGAGTACCTCACAAAATCCCAGCAATGCAAGCCAGACCTCCTGTATGCAGTCTCCCCCCTCTTTTCACTATCTTCTCTCGTACATTCAAGCTGCCTTGACCTACTACATTTAACAATGATGGAGTGGGTCCAATGGTGATTTGTATTACAATATATTATTATATTCATATTTTTTGCAGTATGTCCTCCCATCCCTAGACATATGGTCTACAGATCTCTGTCTGGGTGTGTTATTTTTTTTTCTCTCCCACTCCCACACACAGAATATATACAATCTTTAGTATGGCCTGGTTGACAGTTCGACTCCACCCATCTGATTTGCAGTAGTATATTCCATCCCAGGGGAAGGCCCTCCCCCCCCCTTTCCACAGCTACCATCCCATCCCCAGCCCTGATCTCATTTGAACTTTGACCCTGGCCCCCTGCCTTTCGGGATATGAAATGACCCCCCCCCCCCCCCCCTCAGTGGCAGAATGTTTTGGAACAGTTTCAGCTAAATCCATTTAATGGAGCCCGGAGCAGGTGAGCCTAGGAAGGCCCAGCGTGGCCCCTTTGTTTAGGACTCCTCTTCCCCTCTATGGGCCACGACACCACAGCAGTCAGCCCCCTGGAAGCACCACACCCAATGAGGACCAACACATGCATGATGCACTAGCTTTCATTTAGTTTGTACTGCTTATTTTGTTTTTGTCCTTTTTGTAATATTGAGTTCATAGACATGGTGTTTTTGTAATATAATGGGCTGTTTCTGATAGATGAGCAATCTATCAGAATCACCTTTTGTTATTTTGTGGATTTTGTTGTTGCCACAACAAAATCTGTTAAATTGTTGTTGCCACAACAAAATCTGTTAAATTGTTAATGTTTGAGATTTGTTCAAATGTTGCCTGGGGTATGTGGAGAGCTTGATTCATGAAACACAATGTCTGCAGTGACTCATATTATTATACTCCTATTATCTTATCTTATTATTGTCAGTCAAGCTGATTTTGCCTGTATATCATAATCCTTAATCCTCCTCATTGTTGTCATTTGGCAACATTTTATTATCTACGACCCAGACTGAATGAATGAACCCTACATTCTGAATCGTGAACATGCATGTCTCGTGAGGGGTCACCCTAATGTACTGTGCAACCCTAATGCACTGCAAAATCTGAGCCGAGTCGGGTCTGAGTGTCATTTCCCCTAACCCGTCTCATTCGCCATGTAAAACAAAAACAAGCGATTGGATTACATGATGAAATCCGAGGCAACCAGCATGCCCATAGAGTTGACTCGAGAAGTCTCGGAGAATTCCTGCTCCACATCCCATTATCCTCCACTTCGCCCCACCTCGGGGTGATGGGCAGACTGCCAGGTAGACGTTGCCATGACTCCTAACACCACCCCCCCCCTTCTCCGTTCCTACACCCCTCCCTTCCCCCACTTTGGAAGGTGCCAATTTCTTTTTTCTGTGGGGGGGGGGGGGCAGACTGGGTTTGGGTTTAGACAAAAGATGTCTTCACAATGTCAGCAGAATAATTGCTGGGAATGCCGTGGTTTTTGGTAGGAAATCATGTGATGTTTCCAGCCAGGGTTCCGTTATTGTGCCAAGTGAGAGAAAGGCACGGAGAGAGGGGGGTGGTGGGTGGTGGTGAAAAGGAAAACTTTGAATACGATGCCAACAAAAAAAAAGGTTTCTATCAAGTTCTTTCGGTCTCTCGTTCTCGTTTAGTTGCCGAGAAAATGGCGGATGCGGTGCGGTCTCGTCAGCCAGCTTAATTTAGAAATGTTGTGCCGCCTATCGGCACAAATATTTGCCTGCACTTTTTTGGAACCAACGTTTCTTAACATTTAGAAAAGAATGACGCTCGTGGAAGTGGAAAAGAACGGTTAGATAAAAAAATAAATAAAAATAATACAATAAAAAAAAAAAAACACAGCGGAAATGAGATGAGGTATCAGACCATAGATAGTGAAAGTCTGGTAATGGCGTTTTTTTTTCCCACTCTCCTCGGTTGCATACCTGTCTTTGTCGCACTGCGGTGGTCGGAATATTCCGTTGTTTAGGACTCTGGCTTTGGCACGGTTAATAGTAGCTGACCGAGGTATGCTTGATTACACTGGCATCCCCTCTCAGCCGGTCTGATTTATTCAGCTCCTTGCCATGGCTCTCTCCTACCCGCGGTCTTGGCTGAGTTGTTTAAACCTCTCCCCACAAACACAGCGCTCATGGCCACGGAGACAGAGCACCGAGAAATGCGATTTCTGGGAGCTTGTATAGGATAACAATCCACAAGAGTTAGTTCTGCATTATGATTAGGACTGTGGATCTAATTCTATTCCTGGGACCCGGTGAGAGAAAAAGCGATTTTGTTTTACTTGTCTCTTTGTGGACCAGACACTGTTGAGACACAATTACTGGCTCTTGCTTCAAACTAATGTGAATATGCTTTAATGCGTAATCTCAATAGTACTTCACTAAGCACGGCAGCTAATAATTTGTCAGTTGTATAATTTCTAATTAAAAGATAATTAATATTCTGTAGCATCATAGGCCTCAACGGCATCCAGCAACGGCCTCTTCATTTAGTTAATTATGTCTTTTGTGTCTTTTCTGTTTTCAGAGAGAGGAGAGTAAAAACTGGAGCTGCCTCGGACGCATCAAGAACCACCGAAGCGAGACAAATTCCAAAATGGGTAAGTTATGAGAAAACTTGTCTGTCTTGGTGCTTGGATGAATTGTGCAGATTTGTCTTGTGTGTCCTCTAAATACTATACTATCCACCGTCATTAGGCTGTTACAAGATAAATGAAGGGTAACCTTAATGCTGTGGCATCCTGTGTTGTTCTCAACGTTTATTTGAAGGCTGCATACACACTCACAGACAGTGATTGTAAGTGGTGAACCAGGCAAGGGTCCTTCAGGAGTCAAGTACCATTTTCCTCCTACTTGGCATCTCCTGCAATGAAAAAATCTCAGAGGCAATTACAAGTAATATTGCAGTTGTCATGTCAGATCAGCCGGGGCAGTGATGTTTTGCCTGGATATTTTTGCTTTGAATATTTTGATACCGTTTGCTATTTTAACCATTTGACACAAACCCGTAGATCCGATCTTGTGGCGAATATGACAGCACAAGCTCGCTTCTGCAGGTCTCTGTCATCGTGGTGTGAACATCGTCTGACTGCATAACCTTTCATGAAGCAAGCGAGTCAAGCCAAGGCCCCCTGAGGGCAGAAGCCCAGTAACCCTTCATTTTGACTTAGAACTAGACTTTGGATGATCAAGGAAGTCCCTTACCTGAGACAAGACACTGGGTCTTACTGGTGCAGCATATCTGTTATTTAACTTGGATCTACATGCAGACAAAGTGCTTCAAAAGTCATGCAAATGATTCCTTTAGCTGAGGCCATGGACAAAGTTATTGGTTCAGATGTCATCATTTTAGATAAGAGTTGCAAGAAACATAACTGGGCAACTTTCTTCTGGTCATTCTCTATATTGGTGGAACTTGCTGGGCGATATAGCTTTGTTTTTGGTCTCAGGATTTATTCAAAGGGATTTTTAAGCCCCCAAGTAATCACCTTCCTCAATAATATAATACCATTGTAATACAAAGTAATTTTAACATGATAACATAAGAATAACCAAATACACAACAACTTCAATCTACCAAAGTAAACCCTGATGTTGATGAGGAACCTTGTCTTGGGTAACCTGACATCTGTTAGCACAAAGAGATGGGACACTTTTGTGAAAATGTGTGCATCCGGGTTGAGGTAGTAGGTTGTATGGTTTAGAATTACACCGTGGGAGTTGACTGTACAACCTTCTAGCTTTCCTTGGAGTACACGTACGACATCAAAGACTATACTTCAGGTTTCAGCTAACTGCTATATATAACGGTCGTTCCCTGCTCATTACCAATGTTGTTGCTCTATAGCAGGCTTTTTATAGCTTGCTCCTAGCCCACTTGGAGGTTCTTATTAAGTTGAACTTTGCCGACCAATGCTGTGGTCAAGCCTGCCTCCCGCTGTCCAACATCTTCACTAAGAATCTGTTTTTCTTTGTAAAGGAAAGTTCACGCTGTATTGATCCCATTGGTAACATTGTTACCCCACCTCAATTAAAAAAGACAACAGCAATGTACAATATCATTTAAATATAAAACATGACCAGTATGTTATCACTTCAGTGTACATTGTTGATTCACAATACTTGTTGCTATGTTATTGGGTTAATTTTGTTGGTTGATGACCCAGCAGAATGCCAATTTAAGAACCTGCCGAGTCATTTTGATGCATAAAAATGTAACCTAAATGTTAGAACCGTGATCAAATATTGCTCCCTTCCGTTTTAAAGGGCAGATCTCTCACTAAGGCAGCGCTGAGTGGGAGAACCAATTTCACACTATAGCAGCTTTACTCTTTACAAACTGTAGCCTGGGGCTACTTACGGCTTGGCATTCCATCTTACCAGAAAGTTTCTTCAACGTGGGGGTCAGGCCATCATTTAAATGGCTTGCGAGATGTGAACTACTACACTACTAACTTTATGACCCACAGACGTGTGTATGTGTAGTGCACAGCATGAAATAGCCTGGTCATAATACTCTTCAGCCGCTCAATTTAGTACACTTCCTAGGTGAGCAAGTATTGTACTTTTACAACGTTACATCTGAGGAGTTTTTTGTCTGAGATTTAGGGATCTGTTTAGCATCCAGAGATGCCATTACCGTCTTTACAACTGCTGACTACTTAGGTTGGACCTCTGAAACATGTAACATTTTCCACATGAAAAATACAGAATGTTTATGCTTTGTGTAGTGGGCCTTGTGACACATTGGCTGGTGTTGCATACAAAAGAGCATTTGTGATGCGAGGTCAGGTTTCAGGTTGAAGCTTGGCTCTCTCCGACACTGAAGTCTCTGTTTACTGTAGACTTGTCCACTTGGCTCATTGCTCCTGACTTCATCTCTGCACCGGCTCCACCCCATAGCCTGTAAAATGACTCCGGTTCAGTGTATAATAGAAACGTGGGCCAGTGGGTCAGCTCCAGTTTTGTTTGTCAGTTTGTTACACTTCATACAGGCTTGGTTTGAAATCATTAGAGAGGTTTCACCTGCATTCAATGAACAGTCATATATTCTATTGGCTTTTGGAAACTTTTATATTAAGGATGAATTGAATACCTACATATCCATGGTTTGTTGGGGGTTATATTGTTTAAGCAGGTTTTTACTGTTTGGAAAATGTTGTCTTTGTATACCCAGATTAGTTGTATTATTTTTAAGTTTACATATCAGCCTTACAGTAATATCCAACTTTACAGCGGAATTGTGAAAATCCCAAGCCACAGTTGGATAGCGTGACAATATTACTATAGCCTGAGGACTTGCTTAGCATGAAACTTATTAAACCCTGTTCAGACATGGCATCTTCTGTCCAGAGACTTGAAGATGTGTCCGATATGGATTCCAGCCACATCTGGCATTAATAAGCAAGTCTAAATGCATTTCCAGAGACGACTCGTGATCGTATTTTACTTTGCCGCTCAATATGCAAATAACTGTACATCACAACGCCGCAATGTTTCCATAGCGTCGGAGAACATCAAGCAAAAAGGCTACGCTGGAGTCGCTGCCCGGTAATTGAGCTGCTCCGTGATGTGGAATGTTCTTCAGGTTCACGGTACACAAATCTGGCTGACATAATATGTGAAACCCACGTTGTTGATTGAGTTGATAAGAGGTTGAGTCACCGTTTTAATGATGATCTTGGCATGCAAATGATCACGTGCTCTGGGGCGAGGGAGTGCCAAATCAAATACCATCAGGGGATGCATGTGGATTCAGTCACACTCTTATTTTTAGCTAAACATTTGCCAAAGACGACAAGGCCACAAAGACCGGCGACAGTAACCCATTCCTCAATCTTCCACCTTTTATGTTGCGTCATGTTTTCAGTTTCAGGTCAGCTCAGGCAGCAACCTGACCTGTAATTCATTCATTCATAAATGTATTAGAAAACACCTTGAGCAAGTCCCAAATGAACCCGAGAGGAAATCTTATAGTTCATCTGTATGTGTGGATGTGCCCACACCCTGAGTGTGTCGTTGTCGCTGTGCTAATTCTTACAATAGTATTAGGAGACGGGTAAATCCATGGAAGCCAAGCCGTGGGGTCGATTCATCAACTTCACCTCTCAGTCACTTGGAACAGATCATACCTGCTTTGTTAAACTAACTGATGTTTGTGTCACGTTCCGAGGTAGCAAGTGGTTTCACTCACACACACAGCGAAAATACCGTTCGCTCTATCATTAATATATCATGTGACCACTCGTCCATTAATGTTTTGTGTGGGCCTCCCAACAGCCTCCAGTCTCCCAGCAGTTGGCCGTAGCCTCCAGTAGTAGGGCCGCAACAAGTTGAAGAGTTTATGGTGAAAGAAAGAAAAGTTTTCTGCTGACTTTCTTCACCCACCAACTGGGATGGTTCCTCCAGATGTGTTGTCGCCGAGGAGCGGGGCGGTGCCGGCTCGGCACTCATCCGTTCAGCTGCCCCGGCAGCAGCAGCGCGCTAAAAAGTCATTGGTTCCAGCTGGGTTGTCATTTATGGGATAGCTGAACAAATAAATGATGGGATTAGATAGCAGGGCGGATAGGGGCCTCTGGTTTTCCCCTCAACTCCCTCACCAATCGTTTCTTGTTTCTTGCTCTTTAAGCTCGCCGCCCTTACGCATCAGTGTTCTTGATTGATTTTTTTTTAATTCAAAAATACAATGTAAGGGCGATTATATCAGACTCTAAGGCATACAAGGTTTCATTGTTTTGCCCGGGTAGTGACTGGGATGTTAAATCGCTTTTCTTTTTTTTCTTGTGTCAGAAGGGAGTGTAATGGATGTTTTTTTGTTTTTTTGTTTTTTGTAAGCATTTACATATCGGCTACAGTGTAAGCATATACATATCGGACCAACACACACGCGCGCGCGCGCACCACACACACACACACACACACACACACACACACACACACACACACACACACACACACACACACACACACACACACACACACACACACACACACACACAACACACACACACACACACACACACACACACACACGCCAGGCTGCAATGGCAACACCTGAACTCTTTAAAGCTTTGAAGAGGCATACGCTTCAGCCATACATAGATAACAACAGGACTTGGAAAGTCAGCCAATGGTCTGAGCACACCGTCAGACACACAATGGGACGAAACCGTCACACACACACACACACACACACACACACACACACACACAGACAAAGACACACACACACACACACACACACACACACACACACACACCACCCACACACTCTGAAGTAGAACCTGAAAACATGATATGTTTTTTATCCAGGCCAGTGGCTATTTCTATCATTTCCACCAAAATCACACCCTTCCACAAAATGAAAAGTGAGCGTGGCTGGATCGCCCAGCTGCCGGGAGAGCGATTCCTCTTAATGCGGCCGAGATAATGGCAACTGAATAATCATAACACACCAATGGCAGACTGGGGGAAGGGGAGGGGAGAGAAGAAGGGGAGGGGGGGATGGGGCTGACATCGATCTGTCTGGAGGCTGCCCCCTCTCTCTCTCTCTGCCTGCTGCTGCCTCAGCCACTCTCCCCCTATTGATACGCTCTTGCCCCTTGACCCCTGGGACCGATCAATGCCATCGACCGGAGAAGGGCAGGGACAAGGACGAGAACTGCTGACTGGCTCCGACGTCCAGCGTGACAAGACATGCTCGCCATTAACGCGTCGCTGTCCGCTGTCCGGCCGGCCGCTCTGCCCCGGAGACGCGCTACACGTCACGTACGCTCTCCCACCCGCACACTTTCCACTATTTTTCGTTAAGCTCCTCCCTTCTTGCTCCGCTCCTCCGTCTCCGCCACCCTCCTCCTCCCCTCCCCCCCCCCTCCCCTCCCTCCTCTGCCCAGGGTGTTGTTCACACTGTCTGCGGCGATGTGGCCATTGTTTGAATAGCTGTCTGTTTGCGTTTTGGCCCGTCGTCTGTTCTCCGCGGATATGGATCTGGATCTGGTTCTGGATCTGACCACTGAACTATTTGGGGCTCTTTGTGTGAAAAAGCGAAAATAACAAAACCCCCACAAAAAAAAGCACAAGACGTGGCGTCATGGCGAATAGCAGCCTGCGATGTGTGATGCCGTTGGACCAGAATTCAGCTGCAACCCTCCCCCCCCCCCCCATCCCCCCTTATCACGTTTCGGTCGATTCTGGAAAGGGACGGTTTTACCCCTTAGTGTCTGTACCCGGGGTGGGGGTCTGGTCGGGCATTTAAGTAAGTAAGTAAGACAAAGTAGTCCGGCCGTCGTCCATGTCTCGCCGAGGCAAAACAAAGATGGTCCCGTCTGTCTCGTCAAAATGTGTGTCATCGCGTACCTTAATTACACCGGCCGGCCACCTATTTTTAGTCTAGACCGACGACGTGAGCGATTAGGAGGTAGAGAGCAATAGATTTGTGTGTGTGTGTGTGTGTGTGTGTGTGTGTTGTGTGTGTGTGTGCACAAACCGAGGCGAAGGGCGGGGAGAGGCGGCAGCTCCAGACGCTGCAGTGACATGGCTGTAATAGAGCTGATTGATCACTCTCACACACACACACACAGAAAACAGCCCCCCTGCCCCCCCCCCCCCCTCTACCCAATCCCCTGCGGTCCCCACCGCCATCATCAGGCCAGAGATGTCCCCTCCCCCCGCTAGACTTCAACCTGGCCCCAGTATTGACATTGGCCGAAGCATTGGTCTCACTTCGACGCCCCTAGCGCTATCGCTGTCGTTTCGCGTTCGCCGCGTTCCGCCATTACCTCGCTACCTCCCCTTTCTCCTTTCTCCTCCTCCGTCGACCGTGGGCGGGCGGGCGGGCGGACGGACGGACGGACGGACTTCGCCGAACTGACATTACAGCAACCGCAATCCGCTCTTTTCCCCCCTTTCTCTACGCTGCACTGCGACAGTGCTCCCCCCCCTGAACCCGCTGTTCCCCATTTGAATTAAAAGGGCATAATCAATCAATGATAACATTTGCGGCACTCTCTCTCTCCCTGCCCCCAGCCGCTGTCACGCAGGGTCACAACCCTAATCTATCGCTGTGTGTGTGTGTGTGTGTGTGTGTGTGTGTGTGTGTGTGTGTGTGTGTGTGTGTGTGTGTGTGTGTGTGTGTGTGTGTGTGTGTGTGTGTGTGTGTGTGTGTGTGTGTGTGTGTGTGTGTGTGTGTGTGTGTGTGTGTGTGTGGGGGGGGGTCTGCTTCTCCGTCTCATAAGGAGAAGCAAACAAACACGGCCATGAATGAGACCTCTCTCTCTCTCTCTCTCTCTCTCTCTCTCTCTCTCTCTCTCTCTCTCTCTCTCTCTCTCTCTCTCTCCCCCCCCCTCACCCCCTAGACAGGACATACAGCAGACATCCACACAACATTACGAGAGAGAGAGAGAGAGAGAGAGAGAGAGCGAGAGAGAGAGAGAGAGAGAGAGAGAGAGAGAGAGAGAGAGAGAGAGAGAGAGAGAGAGAGAGAGAGAGAGAGAGAGAGAGAGAGGAGAGAGAGAGAGAGAGAGAGAGAGAGAGAGAGAGAGAGAGAGAGAGAGAGAGAGAGAGACAAATACGCCACTGCGACAACGTATGCTACCAGTCGAGGAAATTGCGTTTTATGACATTTAAACAACGGCCGCCGATGAAAATGCCTTTCATCGTTTGTGTGTGTGTGTGTGTGTGTGTGTTGTGGTGATTGGTCAAAGCGTTCTCCTGATTAGCGATGCATTATCTACACCCTGCTCACCCCTGGCAACCCTCCCCCCTGTCCACACACACACACACACACACACACACACACACACACAGACACAGACACACAGACACACATAGACACACACAGACACACCGACACTCACATGCTTAAAAAGGTATAATCACACTCAATCACACTTTGAATCCAATCTAAATAATACACATTTTAGTATTGGCCCAGGTGCTACAAAGGACCAATTTGCCTTTGGCTTCTACATTTCCATCCTTTTCCACATCTTATGAAATACATTATTTGAAAATATTGTGACCGGAAAAATGTCGTCTGTCGTTGTAAGGTTTGTTTTCTCTGGGAAGGAGGCGGCGGCCATGTTGGACAGGCCTGCCCTGCTGTGTAGCCTGGTCCAAATGTTGTGACAAGGAGTCACCGTCGGCGCTCACGCTTGAGGTGGCTCCATGGGTCTCGTCTGTCATCCCCGCCATGCCACATGTTCCCATGCGTTCACTTATTTAGTACCGTTATTATTTATTTATCGATTCCTTCATTTGTATTTCTTTTATTTAAAAAAATTGCGCAGAATTGCATTGTTTGTGTGTGTGTGTGTGTGTGTGTGCTTGTGTGTGTGTTTGTGTGCGTTTGTTTGTTTGTTGTCGCCTGTCTTCCTAGTTTGTCATCTGTGGCGTTGGCTGCCAGCAGTGTTTTCTGTCTGTCTGTTCAGGCTGTGCCTGTTTTGTGTGTTGTCTCAGACGACTGTTTGTTTCCTGCCTCCAATATTGTGTCAGAGACGATGTCTGTCTACGGTCGCACATTTCTGTCTGTCTGTGCGTGCATGTGTTCGCCTGTGTGTGTGTGTGTGTGTGTGTGTGTGCGCGCGCCTGTGTGTGTGTGTGTGTGTGTGTGTGTGTGTCGCTACGGGTACGAGTCGTATTCATGTTGCGTTGCGCTGTTGCGCGACGGCGGCGAAGCGCTAAAGCGCATCTTCCTCGGCAGCCAACCAGTTAGCTGCAGTGTGTCTGAGCGCCGATGGGAAAAAAAATAGAGGGAAGAGAGAGAGAGAGAGAGAGAGGAGGGGAGAGAGAGAGAGAGAGAGAGAGAGAGAGAGAGAGAGAGAGAGAGAGAGAGAGAGAGAGAGAGAGAGAGAGAGAGAGAGAGAGAGAGAGAGAGAGAGAGAGAGAGAGAGAGAGAGAGAGAGAGAGAGAGAGAGAATTGATCAGCGCTGGGAGGAACCTGTGTGCCGGCAGGCGCTGGATGGAGGGTGTGAGAGGAAGAAAAGCAGAGAGATAGGTAGGTAGAGGCGAGGAGAGGGAGAGAGAGGGAGCGCGAGGGGTCTTTCGCTGCAGACTCCTGCTGCAGTATATCTCGCTCTGGGCGAGCCGGGAATACCAGACAGCCAGCCAGACAGGTGGAAAGACCTGGTGAGATGGAACAGCCGGGCGCCTCCATCCAAAACGCTGCTGGTGGGGGAGGAGGAGGAGGAGGAGGAGGAGGAGGAGGAGGAGGAGGAGGAGGAGGAGGAGCAGCAGCAGCAGCAGCAGCAGGAGGAGGAGGAGGAGGAGGAGGTAGAGGCAGCTGAGGCTGGAGAGGCGACAGGGCTTTGGGGCGGGGGGGGGGGGGGGGTCGTTGGTGTTGCGGGTGGGGGATGGCGGTTAGGGTAGAGGTCAAGGCGCGTGTGTCTGTGTGCGAGCAGGGAGTGTGTTTGCGTGTCTGTCTGCATGGTGCCAGCGGTGGGGATGGTGAACAGGCTCTTTCTTGCATCATCTCTTTTTCCGGTTATATGCGCATGTGCATCCGTCTGCGTGTGTGTGTGTGTGTGTGTGTGTGTGTGTGCGCGTGTGTGTCTAGCTCGGGGCGGGGGGGAGGTAATAGATGGCCGTGCGACACGGCTGGTGTCTCCGCGTCTGGAGCAGAGGGGGAGGGAGGGAGGGAGGGAGGGAGTGATGCGGTTGGCGGGAGGCAGGGGGACCGGGGGAGGCGGAGGACGGGGGGGGGGGGGGAGGGGGAGAGAGAGAGAAGGACGAGGGGGGTGGCGGTGGTGTCCCACCTCACTGACCTGCACCGTCTGGCTACAGCTCCTGCGCTGGCCGCTGGGCGCTGGGTGTGCGTATTATTATCCTGTCTCTTTCCTTTCTCTGTTTTATTTTTTTTGTTCTTTTCTTTCCTTCCTTCTTTGGTGGTTTTGTTTTACCTCCCGCCCGTCGTCGCTTTATCTTCCTCTTCCCTTGGTCCTCGCCGGCGCAGGGGGGGCGGGGGAAGAGAGAGACGTGTGACAAAGAGACGTCCGTCGGTGCAGACGGAGGGTTGCTTCACGCACCGCTTGCTTGAGGGGGGGGGACAGAATTCGTGTCCGGAAGCCTCCACTTTGCCTGGCATTCCCAGAGAGAGAGAGAGAGAGAGAGAGAGAGAGAGAGAGAGAGAGAGAGAGAGAGAGAGAGAGAGAGAGAGAGAGAGAGAGAGAGAGAGAGAGAGAGAGAGAGAGAGAGAGAGAGAGAGAGAGAGAGAGAGAGAGAGGAGAGAGAGAGAGAGAGAGAGAGAGAGAGAGAGAGAGAGAGAGAGAGAGAGAGAGAGAGAGAGAGAGAGAGAGAGAGAGAGAGAGAGAGAGGAGAGAGAGAGAGAGAGAGAGAGAGAGAGAGAGAGAGGTGCACATGTCATTTTTTTGTGTAGTCTGGGGGGGGGGAGGAGTTGTGAGTTAAGGTGGGTGGCAGACTGGTAAGTGTGTGTGTGTAGGTGGGGTGTTTTTGGGGAATTTTAGAGAGGGGGGGGGCACTAGGCTGGGTACCTGACGGACCGAAGTGACATGGGAAGTGGTTTTCTCACAATGTCACAGTTAGTTTATAGCTGTGACGGGGCAGTTTTGCGGCTTGCCTTCCCCCCCTCCGTGGGATCTCGAAGAACACGCGTGTGTTCAGCCCTAGGCGGGCGTTTTGTGCCTGGCCGTGGCTCTCTTGTACGGGACTCTTACGCTCTTCCGTGTGTGACCGATGGACGCCGGCTGTCTGTGACACTGACAACTTATTGTGAGGCAGGGCCCTAGTTTTTAGTGGCTGCATGACAGGTTCTGGTGTGTGTGTGTGTGTGTCGGGAGGGAGGGAGGGAGGGGGGGGGCTGGGGTGGGTGAGTTCAGTCTGGACAGTAAAAAAAAAAAAAGGAAAACGAGAGAGAGAGAGCGAGAGAGAGAGAGAGAGAAGCGGGTGAGGATGGGGGGGGGGGGGGGGGGAGCCACCAGCAGTTGTGGAGAGAAAGCTTTGTGCAAACGGTGTGCTGGAGACCGGTCCTGCTCTTTTCCTGCCGCTTGCCTTCCTCAGTCCTCATTCAGAGTCATTCAGAACCACACTTTTTGACGTGGATTTTTCTCTGACTCTTTGACTCTCCCTTTTTTCCTCCCCCCTCATCCCGGCTACCCCCCCCATCCCCCCTGCTCCGTCTCCTGCCTGCTGACCGATCCGACGGCAAGCAACCTTTTTTTCAGCGATTGAACAATCGCGCCGGGGAGTGGTTTGTGTCGGCATCCGTGCCCCCCGGAGCCGGGGTCGGACGTGGGGCGGACCCGTCGACTCCGGGGCCGTGTGGCGGGATGTCTGGCTCTCCGCCTGGCCATCGCTGGCAGCGGCGCCAACAGAGACAGACGGAGGGTCCTGCCAAGGAGGAGGGGGGCAGGAGAGAGAGAGAGAGAGGGGGACGGTGGGGGGGGGGGGTTCAGCAGACCTGAGAGGGAGACGGGGGAGGAAGGGGAAATGGAGAGAGTAAGGAGAGCGGTAGGGGGAAATCTAGACTGATGATCAGCCAACGCTCTGAGCACAAAGAGAGTGTGCGCTGCTGCGCGGCTGATGGCGAGATGGCGATGGTGGAGGTGCAGGGGTGGGGGATGGGGGGAGGTGGTGGTGGGGGAGGTGCTGTGGTGTGTGTGTGTGTGTGTGTGTGTGTGTGGGGGGTGAGGTCCTTTGCCGGCACAAAGGCTAGTTAGCAGAGAGCAGGCAGCGGTGGCTCTCCTGTCTGCCGCTGCCGCTACCAGGAGCCCTGCTGCAGCACGGGCTGATGCCGGTCTCCCCCTCCGTCTGGGTCTTTGTCTCTCAGCCGGCCAAAGCCGTCCTCACCGACTTTTCCTCACTTTCCGTCATTTAGCGTCGGTTTGTAACCGCATCGCCGCAATTGTTTATGTGTCTGTCTTGTCTCCATCTGTCTTTTTTCTGCCTCTGTCTGTCTTCCCGTCTCTGTCTGCCTGTCTCTTGTCTGTTTCTGTCTGTCTCTCGTGTCTGTCTGTCTTGTCTCTTGTGCATACAGGAGTGACGCTGAAGCAGCTTGAAGGAAGATATGAGTCAATCCGCAGCAACCTGGAAGAGTGACGACCTTTCCTTTGTTCAGTCTGGGGACAGATGTTGTAGATTCAAATGTGTTGATTGTAATGAATTCATTGATTTAGTCATTTCAGCTTGGCACTGTCCCGAGCAGTGATGGAGGGGCATCTATGTGTGTGTGTGTGTGTGCATGTATGTGTACATCTAGGATAGAGTGTGATGAGGTAGACTTCAGGGCAGACATGCAGAAGAAGAGGAAGAGAGAGAGAGAGAGAGAGAGAGAGAAAGAAGAGAGAGAGAGAGAGAGAGAAAGAGAGAGAGAGAGAGAGAGAGAGAGAGAGAGAGGGGCGGGCCACTGCCGCTGCCAGTCATTGGTCTTCGGGCATCCCAGTGTCACGCCATTGGTGCTTCACCTGCTCCCTGAGACCCTAACTTGTGAGCTCTCTTCGTAAAATATCACGGGTTAGGCTCTTGGGACGCGGGCGGAGGGCCACAATCGACCTTCAACCGCCACGCCTGCACGGCGGGGCGGCACCTGCCTGACGACCGGCAGCTCAAAGATGACTTGAGATCTGTTATGTCTAAGATGCTAAGGGGTGGTGGGGAGGGGGAGGGAGGGAGGGAGGGAGGGAGGGGGTTCAGAGGAACATAGTTATGGAAAATAACGACCGGGAGGGGATGCGGAATTGTTCCTTTTTTCTTTCTTTTCCGTGTTCCCAGGCGACCGAGGCTCCCGCAGCTCGTAACGTTTAGTGAGTTGAAGAGGGGACCACAGAGGCGTGTTTAAAAAAATGAAAAACTTTGTGTATTTGTGTGTCGACCGGACGGAACCACGGGAGAACGCCGCCTTGCGGGGCCGTCCGTCTGCTCGCGCGTCGACCGACCGCGCTACGGCGTCGAGCGGTTCCATCGCGGTTCCCGACACCGCGGTGGAACACCAGTTGCCTCGGGGTCTTTGTGAATAAAAAATACGCAAACACAATGCAATCATTCCATTTATTTGAGTTGTTTTGTTGTTGTTGTTGTTTCACGGTAGGAGACCGTCGGTAAAGCGTGCGCCTCCCACGACGTGCGCCCGTTTGTACCTCTCTCTCGTCTGCGGAGCGGAGAGACAGACGCATGCCGATATATTTGATTAGCCATTAACACAAATCAGTCCGTCCGAATTCGATCGCGAATTTGGCTCTCCGCCGTCGCCGGACTGACTGTCGCGTGGCCTGGTCTGCCGCTGCCGATTCCCCCTGTTCACTTGTCAGCGAGAGACCCCGGGTTCCGGTGAACGCTCTTGAGATTCTCAGAATGACCCCGGCTTTACTTCCGTGTCTTCCGTTCACACTCTTCCACTCTCATGAACACGTATGATGTATGTGTTCATGGTACACGTGGAATGTTACGGTAGAAGAGACCACGACTGATTGTCCGTACGACATCGGTTATGTAGCGGTAAGATGCGATTGTCTGATTGTGGAGACGTAGTGTAGAAATGTTACTTTATTAACCCTCGCAATTGCTAGTATTCTTGAACTCAAAAGCTCAAATAGATTTTACAGTTCTGGCTGTTGTAATGCTCTCAGTAATAAAAAAAAACAAGCATTACAGCATATTATATGAGGTAATGGAAATGCTGTTTTTCAAAAATATTGCCATATATATATATATATATATGTATATAGCTATATATACAAACTATGTGTGTGTGTTTCGCTACTGCAAATATCAGTAGAACAAAAATAGCCAATAGGAATGGGGAAACATTCAGGCTAAATGTTAAACCAACTCCCTATTGAAGTCACAGTATGTGATATATTGAAGTATCACATATATCACAATACTAATTAATAAACACTGACCCATTGTTTCCAGCCACCGGTATACATTGTCATTGTGTCACCACCACCAGCGCACAAACAGCAGGCTTGCAATTTTTTTTTAACTCCAAATGACAGGAATAGATAATGTTATTCAGCCCGGCTGTCGTACCGCGAACAACAACGGCAAAAAAGAGGAAACCACAATGAATTAGTCTCACACGAGTCTGTGTGTGTCTCTCTGTCTGTGACAAAGGCTCTTCTAAGACCAGCCACACACACTCTCTCTCTCTCGCTCTGCCCTCTCTCTCTCTCTCTCTCTCTCTCTCTCTCTCTCTCTCTCTCCTCTCTCTCTCTCTCTCTCTCCTCTCTCTCCTCTCTCTCTCTCTCTGCCCCTCTCTCTCTCTCTCTCTCTCTCTCTGCCCTCTCTCTCTCTCTCTCTCTCTCTCTCCTCTGCCCCTCTCTCTCTCCTCTCTCTCTCTCTCTCTCTCTCTCTCTCTCTCTCTCTCCTCTCTCTCTCTCTCTCTCTCTCTGTGTGTTGTGAGAGGTGTGAATTAATTTGCAGCCATCACGGCTTGACCTGCTTTTTAAACTTTTCTGTTCCCAAGGCAGCGCTGCTTTCTGAAAACCTAATTTCTGCCAAATTACCCATATTAGAGATGCAGTTCAAAACAATTGATTTCCCCCCCCCCCTCAATGTCCTCCCCCCCCCCCCACCCACCACCACCACCACACTCGCATCCCTCCCCTGACTCTCTCTCTCTTGCTCTCTCGCTCTGCCCTCTCTCTCTCTCTCTCTCTCTCTCTCTCTCTCTCTCTCTCTCTCTCTCTCTCTCTCTCTCTCTCTCTCTCTCTCTCTCTCTCTCTCTCTCTCTCTCTCTCTCTCTCTCTCTCTCTCTCTCTCTCTCTCTCTCTCTCGCTCGCTAATTACGTTGCTTCTGTGGCGAACAATGCAGATGCCAACTAATCAGTGTGAGCCTGTACCACAGACCACCCCCACCACCACCACCACCACACCCCACCCTCGAACCACACACACACACACACACACACACACACACACACACACACACACACACACACACACACAAGACCACCACCCCAGCAACAGCTGAAGGAGCACCATGCCCCATGAATACCAAATAGCTGGGCATGGTGCGACAAGTGCTGAGCAAAAAAAAAGAGAGAGAAAAAAGAATGGAAGGGAGATAGAGAGAGAGAGAGAAAATAAAGAATGGAAGAGAGGGAGGGAGAGGAAGAGGAAGAGAAAGAAATAATGGAAGAGAGAGAGAGAGAGAGAGAGAGAGAGAGAGATAGAGAGACAATGAAGAATGGGAGGGAGGAAGGAGAGAAATAATGAAAGAGAGGGAGAGCGAGAGAGGAAGTGATGGAAATTAAGAAGGGGACATTAGGCGGAAAAGAGGGCGAGGGAAACAATGGTATCAAGGCAGGGAGTGAGAGAGAATGGGGTGGGGGGTTGGAGGACTTCAGGAGAGTAATAAGAGAGACAACGAGATGGGAGGGGAAGAGAGAGAGAGAGAGAGAGAGAGAGAGAGAGAGAGAGAGAGAGAGAGAGAGAGAGAGAGAGAGAGAGAGAGAGAGAGAGAGGAGAGAGAGAGAGAGAGAGAGAGAGAGAGAGAGAGAGAGAGAGAGAGAGAGAGAGAGAGAGGAGAGAGAGAGAGAGAGAGGAGAGAGAGAGAAAGCGGCTGAGAGGGAGAGAGAGAGGAAGCCCACAAAACAGCCAGACAGTTTTATTAGTCTCTGTCTGACACGCAGCGCAGTCTGGCAGCCCGGCGAGCGCCCCCCGCCCCCCCTGATGAGATCCTCACCCTCCCCTCCCAGTAACAAAGCAGCCCTTCTATCCAATAAAGCTCCTCCCCACTCCCCCCCCCCCCCCCCCCCCACACTCAAATAAATAAATAACCAGGAATAAAAACAGGGCTCAGGGCGACGCGCTTCTACCCACTCGGATACAGACAATACAAACTTTCCTCAAAGTCAAGCCTTTGTGTGTGTTTATCTCTGTGTGTGTGTGTATCTGTGTCTGCCTGTGTGTGTGCGTGTGTGTGTGTTTATCTGTGTGTGTGTGTGTCTGTGTCTGCCTGTGTGTGTGTGTGTGTGTGTGCCGGTGCCTGTGTGTGTGTGTGTGTGTGTGTGTGTGTGTGTGTGTGTGTGTGTGTGTGTGTGTGTGTGTGTGTGTGTGTGTGTGTGTGTGTGTGTGTGTGTGTGGTGTGTGTGTGTGTGTGTGTGTGTGTGTGTGTGTGTGTGTGTGTGTGTGTGTGTATCTGCCTGTGTGTGTGTGCTGGTGCCTGTGTGTATCTGTGTGTGTGTGTGTGTATATCTGCCTGTGTGTGTGTGTGTGTGTGCCTGTGTGTGTATCGGTGTGTGTGTGTGTGTTTGGAAGCAGGGTTTTTGTTAAATGTTTGTTTGTTACAAGACCTGATATTAAACATCTATCGGCACATGTCTGAGTGGGCAAATGTCAAATAAATGTTAAATATGGTGGCAATTGACTCACACTTTGCACGCTAAATGGACATTGTGTGGTGTCTTGAGAGAGAGAGAGAGAGAGAGAGAGAGAGAGAGAGAGAGAGAGAGAGAGAGAGAGAGAGAGAGAGAGAGAGAGAGAGAGAGAGAGGAGAGAGAGAGAGAGAGAGAGAGAGAGAGAGAGAGAGAGAGAGAGAGAGAGAGAGAGAGAGAGAGAGAGGAGAGAGATGAGAGAGAGAGAGAGAGAGAGAGAGAGAGAGAGAGAGCAATACAGAGAAAGAGACCTGCGATGTAGTGAAGTGGGCGTTAGAGCATGTGAGGAAAGGGAAGCTCTGCTTTGAAGCAGACTTGGCGACATCTTTGTTCTGAACAACCCGAGGTGTCAAAGGAGCAGGCTACTATGAAATGGAAGATGTTTATTTACACGCTTACTCCCCCATTCCCTCTCGCAGTGTGACTTTCCTAAAACACCACACGATCAACGACACTGTACACAATATCAATTAGAATAAAAAGAACAGTAAAGTGACTGATAGATGAAATGCGCATGTGTTGACATGTGCAAAAAGCATTTTAAAGCATTTTGAAGTGCCAGAAGTGCAGCAGCATGATTCACATTTTGAATATGGCATATCTTGTCCATCCTGTTCAAATGAATCACAGGAAATCGCATATATCAAAAGGAAAAAGGTGGCTTAAGAAAATAAATTATAATTATAAACTGAGACAATGACAAAATGTATAAATCGGAGACGTTGGCCTTATAAAATACATTACAATTATAAACCTGAGACAATGAGAAAATTGAGACCAAAAATAGACATTGAATTTGGGAAAATATACATTTCATATCGTATTTAATAAAACAAAAGGATACTGAAGGATTTAACACTAGTGTTGGTTTGGGCATAGCGCAGGACCGAAGCAGAGCCACGTGCCGGGGTGTTCATCTCTCAGCCGGCCTGTTTTAATACGTTCGCTTGATTTGTTCCGGTCGTTTCCACGACACAGATACTCAAAACAACTGGCCAAAGTGGTGTTCTAAACAAGGTGTAATTTAGTACGCCGTAGTTTGTTCAAATCAACATTACGCGATGCCTCCCCGGGTTTCAATTAGCTCACGGCTAATTGAACTACCGACGCGCCTTTGCTTACAGCGGAAAATGACTTGGGCTGGTTTTTTTTGAACAACACAAACGTCCGTAAAATCGGGTTGTGGTGGATCTGCGATGATCTCACGCAGATCTCAAATGACAGCAACTGAGGGGGGCTGAGTCACTGAACAGCCTCCGGTGGTTTGGC
>CM051011.1:4614538-4859538 GCA_027704905.1 Muraenolepis orangiensis | reverse complement strand
ACCTTAATTTGTCTTCTCCTTCTCTCATGTGTGTGTCATCTTCATGAACTCTTCTGCTCAGTTTTCTATTCAATGATGGAGAGCATTAGATGCATTATGGCAGCTTTATATTTATAGCCTGGAAGTAATCACAAACAACGTTATTAACGGCGCATATTTCTCATAGCCTATCATTATTTTCGTTAGTAAATTATTATGATTGTCACGTTTAGATATATGGACCACTTTCACAGATCTGCCACCACTACTCAAAGAAAAACATGAATATATAGAAAACAGATGTTTCAGGTCACCTACACACGAGAATAAAACAGCTGGAGATCCGTTCCTGGGAGTTTATCATTCATATCATGTATATTAAATATCATAACACGCAGTAAGGGGGGAACTGGTGGCGAGTTGTATTACTGTGGATGATGGCTCTTCAAAGTGATCTTCAGAGAATATTAACAATATAGCCTCCTACTAGGACCTACTGTTATTTGTCTTTGTATGTAGGCCATATCCATATCCATAGTCATTTGGGCCTCCTGAGATAGTAAGTTAAGGTTTTATTTTGCGGTGCACAGAGATGTAGTTTGGTTATCGGAACCTTCATTGCCTTTTGTTTGGATTTCGTTGCAGTGCGAAATGCCTTTGGAGCCGGAGGAAGTGCTCTGGCGCCATCTTGTGGCGTGCAAAGGTAGTCTTATAAGACCTAGTAAAACATTTTTTGAATTGGTTTGAAATTATAGTATTGGTTTGAAATGAAAACAGGTGTATAGCGAATCGTATATAATACGTTTTCGTGTTTATTTTTAATTATTGTTATAACATTAACATATATTCGCTTCCAGCGATGTTAAGCAAATTCTCGGTATGGATCACCGCCCAACTTAAGTGTCTAAAGTGAACACAAATGTCCATGGAAAACAAGATGTTCGAAGTAGTTTTCAACTGTAAAATAATCCACCTGCGACTTGAAACGAACCTGAATCATATGAAGTAGCAGTGCGTCGCCCCACTGTTTAACACCGTGCAAAAACTACCAGCAGGTGGCACTAGAGTACCTTTTTTTTTTTTAGGTGGAGGTAGTCTTCTTTATCCATGGGGAACTGTTCAATTGTAGCCCTGTTTAACTTTGAATTAACACACACAAAACAATGAATATATGCTACATCCAAATGGGTACTTTTTCTGCCGTCCGTTGGCTTAGTATCAAACATGTCCTTTAGTTTTGGTCATTGCCTGGCTTCCTGTGAAGGAATATTGAATTAGTCAGTTCATTATTTAGGCCAAAAAAAGAATGGAAATAAAGGCTTATTCCAAAAGCATGTAACATTTTTATTTTTGACACGCATTTAAATGTTCGGATCTCATTAAATCCCCTCAAAGAGACAATTCTTTCAGAGGTTTAAGCCTCTCTCACATCCTTGGTTGTGATTTTTCAGGTTCCACGGTTGTTCCTGAGATGTTGACATCACTGTGGCTCAGTGTCGCACTCACACATCCAATTACATGCAGGGCTCTTCTAATTGGAGACTGGTCATTCTCCACAGCTGGTGTGTGTGTGTGTGTGTGTGTGTGTGTGTGTGTGTGTGTGTGTGTGTGTGTGTGTGGTGTGTGTGTGTGTGTGGTGTGTGTGTGTGTGTGGTGTGTGTGTGTGTGTGTGTGTGTGTGTGTGGTGTGTGTGTGTGTGTGTGTGTGTGTGTGTGTGTGTGTGTGTGTGTGTGTGTGTGTGTGTGTGTTTACTGTTAAGTGTATTGTTTCTTGGGTGGACACCAAACATTTCCCTTGCATGCCTAAAAAAAAACACATGCTCCTTATT
Source organism: Muraenolepis orangiensis (assembly GCA_027704905.1). Taxonomy (NCBI): domain Eukaryota; kingdom Metazoa; phylum Chordata; class Actinopteri; order Gadiformes; family Muraenolepididae; genus Muraenolepis; species Muraenolepis orangiensis. Next base: position 4,857,731 of record CM051011.1, on the reverse strand, counting down.
CTTCTGTAACGCATGACTGTTCTTCTCATCACACAAAAACGGTGTGGTTACACCAGGTAGCCCACGATGCAATCTCAATCTGAAATATAATTGTCTGTATTGATCGAGTAAAGAGTCTTTTTTTTCTTTTTCTTCCTAGTAGTAGTAGTAGCCTACTATATTGATCCTCCATCGATTTCGAAAAACGTCACTTTAAACAGAGTTCATACAGAGCACCGTCCATTTCCCCCAATTAAATAACACTGCCATCCTACCATCCTGTGATTTGTGAAAATATACAATCTCTCTGGAGCCCATTCCAGTCCCGTATCATCCCCGCGTTATCACCCATTACACCCTGTGAGATCTTACACTTTGCCGGCAGCCCCCGCACCGCCGGCCCTTAGAACGTGATCAGCTGTCTCTTATTACAGCCGTTTCAATCAGACGCCATTAAACAAAGGCCATCAGCGGGGTGGGGGCCCCTGTCAACGCGATGGGGGCCCCCATACTTGTCAGCCGGAAAAGCTTTTACTATTATCATTTTTTTATCGGCCTGAAGAATAATCTGTGGATGTGGTTCATTACGCATTCTCTCTTCAATTAGCACACCTGAGTGGCAATGAATTGGGGTTTTTATGGGTGTATAATTTTAAATTAAGACGCAGTTATTCCTATTGTATAAAGACAACGCCAATTAGTTTAGCTTATACAAATATCCGTGTAGCAAAGACACCTCTTTTTCAGGAGATGTGCCGTTGCTTGCCATCTGCTACAAAGAGCTATAATTGTCTGATTGACATCATTGGATTTAACGTTATGCATGTACCGCTATGACAATCTGTTTGAAACAGATTGTCACAAATGAACAACAATTTTTTTTCTACATTTCTCCATCTTTACGTCTAGTTCTCTTGTTACGTCTGTGTTACAAGTCATGGGCCTGACTTGAATAAGGTGGAGTCTTTATTCAAGATTCAAGAATTGTATTTGTCATTTGCAACAATGGAGTACAATGGAATTCTAACTCCCCATTCCCTCCCACAGGATGAAATTCTAGAACAATACTATAAAATACTATACACAATTTAAACAATGAACATAAAAAGAACAATAAAGTGATTGATGGGTGATATGTGTTGAATTGTGCAAAAAGCATTTAAAAGTGCCAGTAGTACAGCAGCATTATGAGTACAGTACAGTAACTGTAATGAGTAATGAATATGAGTCCAGAAAGTCCAGCAAGGTATGACAGTGTAATGTTAATGACAATGTAATGATAGTTCTGTAGGCACACTGCCTGTGGATAAAAATCATCCTTAAACCTGGTAGTCCTTGTACGGATGCTGCGTTATCGGCAACCAGACGGTAGGGGGGAGAAGAGATGGAGCCCTGGGTGGTTGCAGTCCTTAATGATGGAGATGGCCTTCTTCCGACATCTGGTCCTACAGATCTCCTCAATGCATGGACCAGCCACCGTTGGCCTATTCTGCTTCTCCTGAGGCCCTGGTGGCCTTCTTCAGCATGACCTTCGTGTTGCGGGTCCACGCCAGGTCGTCGGAAATCTGTAGCCCAAGGAAACGGCTCGTCTGGTAGGTTGGGGTCGAAATAGTTTATCTATTTAGAATAGTGACATTCCACTGCCGGGACTGCTTTGCAAATCAATTTATTTTCTACTGTGTGTGTGTGTGGTGTGTGTGTGTGTGTGGTGGTGTGTGGTGTGTGTGGTGTGTGGTGTGTGGGTGTGTGTGTGGTGTGTGTGTGTGGTGGTGTGGTGTGTGTGTGTGTGTGTGTGTGTGTGTGTGTGTGTGTGTGTGTGTGTGTGTGTGTGTGTGTGTGTGTGGTGTGTGCGGTTCTCAACAACATTGCATAAAATGATCTGTGTCAAGTCAAGCCGGCCACTATCTCTTCCTGCTTGAAAGTCTGTGCTGACTGGAAAATGTTCCAGGACTTCTTTATCCCTCATCTCTTCACCATGGAGCATATGGGGTTGAGACGGCTCGTCTGGAGGTTGCTTTCCAAGGTGACAGTGACAAAGGACAGTCTGACTATTTGGACACACACACACACACACACACACACACACACACACACACACACACACACACGTCATGTTGCCAACAGACATCATAAAGGTGTGTATGCGAGAGCTTATCTATTTACTAAGAACTCTGTTTTTGTCGAACACTTATGGTAACACTTTACAATAAGGGGAAAATGTATAAACCATAAATACATATCAGTTAATGCAATAGTAAGCATTATTATATGGCGTTAGCTAGGGGTTATGGTTGGGGGTAGTGGGTTAGGGTTAACTATGAAATGATAAATGAATACCTTAATTAACACTTATGTTAATTAATGGTTCATTAATTCACCCTTTATTGTAAAGTGTGGTAACCGTCGCTCGTCATAAACATAGTAGGGCTGCCACAGGAGGGCAGTGTTTTAAGGGTCTGCATCTTCCCACACAGGTGAAGCCCCACCATGTGGCCTTGGCTACAGCTAGCGCTCGGGGGGCCCGTGCGTCACAGTGCTTCAGTGAGGGCACGCGGAGTGTGAACAACCAGAACCCCCTGGCTTCGCACCAGAACCACCATTAGCCAAGAGGGCCCTTCCGCAGGTAGCGCAGAGGTGAAGCCGCGCTGTAAATCCTCTCGACTTTTAGAGAACCTTGGGAAGTAAGGACTTGCTATATCATTTTTGTGGTTGCGGCTGCTAACGTTCGCTTCTCCAGCTCTTAAACTTTTGAGAGCCGCGTTTATTTAACGTGACGAGAAGAGACGTCGGGTTTCAATCGAAGGGGGGTTGAATATCGCCTTAGTACCGTCATATCTTGGTTCGCGGGCGTTTAGTGTCACACAAACCCCAGTGGAGGAATGAAGTCCCTGAGAGCACGTGCTGATGGTAGTGATGATAGGAATGCTTGATAGACTACAGATGGATCCTTCTTCATAACTGACACCCCCCCCCCCCAGCACCACAAAGGACATTTTGTTTAGCAGCGCGGTGCGGGGATGTAATAAAGTGTGTGGGCCCCCGATAAGGGAAGCTCATCGTCTCTGTCACAACAGCCACTCGCTGTGTTCCTCACGAACGCCGTCTCGTATTATAGCCCCAGAATGGCCCGTCTTTCATCTGTCAGCATCCCGAGGTGGTCGGTGGTTCAGATAAAGGGAGTGCACTTTAATTAAACTTCGATGCTATTCATCTCGCCATTTCATTTGAAATATTTACAAAACCACCCTGGCCCTCAGGATGCTTGTCGGATAAGTGTATCGTATATGTCATGGTGCTAAATACTAGATTCATTCATGGTCTTTTCTTTTTTTTTTTTTTTACTGTCATTGTAGTCAGATGTACTTAAAAGGTGAGATGAGGTTATTATTATTTTACCGCATGGTGAATGTATTAAGGCAATAGTGAGTGACACTTAAGAAGTGCTGCAACTCATGGTGATCATTGAATATCCTCCTTCCCATTATGATTGGTCTGCCAGAACACTCGCTGATGAATCACCCTCGCCGTATTTCAGATTGCTGCTCAAGGAAATGATGATCCTTTACATTGAGCAGACTGAACAATGCTAGGTGCTGCTACTCTATCTTTTCATGAGCTGGGATATTGAGCTCTTTGTACCTTTTTTTTATTATTTTTATTTTGTGTCTCCTTTTGATTTGTAAGCAGCTTTCCATCCAGATTAGTTTAATCAGAAAATTGTCTCCTCCCCACCCCCCCCATCTATTTTAGCAGTGGAAAATTGTCAAAACAGCAACTCTTAACGTCTTTCTTATGCATGCATTCCAAAGAATGCTGAGATCTACTGCAATGGGAGTGCGGTGGACGCTTCTCTATAGGAAGTATCTGTGTCAAAGGGAAGCCAGCTGAAAGCTGTTTTCACAGCCCAAGGAAGTGTGTTTGCTTTACATGGGACGTCGCCGAGGTTAAGTCTCCGGTGAATGGGTTTCCTCAACATCCTGACCGAATTGGAGATTGCAGTGTGACTTGCTATCCCCCTCTGGATAAGGTAGGACAGGTACATCCCGCTCTCCATTCACCGAGAGAGAAAGCTCTGGGGTGGAGAAAGGGGGGGGGGGGGGGGAACATATTGTGGCATTTAGCAGACTTTGTGCTTTGTTGGTGGGTCCGTCGGAACCAGGGAAGTGGTTTGAGAGGTATGGTCACAGCGGTAGCTGGTCAGCCTGGTTCATTCGGCAGGCCGGTTACCACACAGCAAATATTTGGATGATAGCCCAATGGAGACCTGGTTCCACGCCCGTTTGGATGACTGAAGTTGTAACTCTCACTAAACAGCTGTGGCTTCACACTCACTTTAGTTTTGGACAGTGCAATTGACGCAATCTTTTACATGAAGAAAAAAATAGTAAGATGGTGAACTGCCCGTAAATGCAGAAGCAGCAGCATATTGTGAGAGCAAGCACAGTTAACCAAAGGCTTCTGCCATTTCTTCCTCATCATTCTTTTTTTACTGACGAAACAAAGTCATAAGTCTTGTTGTTATTTCTTGCGACACCACACCTGATACATTAGCTGGGTTTCCATCGAACAGTCAACGCAAATTGTTTTGCTAACGTTTTGAAGTTTGCGCAAAACAAAAAAAAGGAAATGGAAATTAGCTGTGTTTCCATCAACTAGTCGAGCGACAACTACGTCAGCGATGACGGATATCGGGCGGTGAGATAGAACGCTTGAGAAGAAGCCGACAGCGTCAGTCACGTGAGTTAAAAGTTTGCTACGTCAGAATTGATTCGGCAAAGTTCAATAGAATCAGTCAAAAACCACCTCAAGCAAGCGTATAAACGTTTATGCGAATCAGAGACAGTTGATTAGAATTTGGCAGTTTCAATCAACAATTTCTAATGCGATATTTCCAAAATGCGAATGGAAATATGGTGATGGAAACCCGACTGTCTACAAATGTTTGGAGAATGCATAGAGGTCTTTCATCAAACCTTTCCTTTTATTATTATTTACCATACCTAACAAGGTGATTATGAAGTACATTTGGTTGGACAAAGGTCGGTGAAGTATTAGGTTTAAAACTAAAATTGAAGGGGACTGAATGCTTTGTCGAACTCAAGGTTTTTTTGTTACCATTCGGTATGCAACACTGCTATTGATTGAATGTGAAATATGTTGGCTATTTGTTTTGTGCGTACTCAGCAGGAGCCATAGACCAAGAGAAAAGACACCAGGGTCAGGGCTAACTCACCCAACGGTGATCGCCCTGATATGATTAGTGTTTTAAAGAATCATGTTTACTTTAAAGAGGCTTGACAAGGGGGCGGTCATTAACAAAAAAATTAACAGATTAAAATCCGACTTTCAAATGATAAAGTAACTTTATTAGACTCCCGTAACACCACAATTAAATGAATCGGAAACCAGGTAGTGTATGACCTTGAGGCTTTCACCTGAAAGTGACATTCTCAACTGTCATTTACAATCGATGGTAAAACCCCTCTTCTCAGGGTTCATCTTTAGTGGGCAGGATGTGTCAAGTCTCTCCCCGAGCCGTTTGCAGGGAGCTTATCGTGTTAGAGAACCCTGAAGAGGACCAATCACACCAGCGTACCTGTTATCAGAGGAGCACCTGTGAGCAGCCTGTTCTGCACGGAGCACGGATCTTCAAATCATTGTTTTGCAGGATCCTCTATATAATATGCCCTCCTCCGCGAGTTACTCTACAGCGGATTCCTCTCTTTATCTTCTATAAACCTTTAAGCGTTTCTTGAAGCTTTTCGATGGTTCGAATTGACGATTGACCAGCGCCGCCGCCCCCCCTGCCCCGCCATCATCTGGGCAGGTATTCACGCGGAAGTCCCGTGAGGTTCCTGTCCATCAGCGCCTGGTCCACGGACCCTATGAGGGAGTCGATCACCCGTCTCATGTCCACGGTGAAGGGGTCGAAGGAGGGCCGCTTGACCCCGGACCGCTTGAAGTGGCCGTCCTGGTTGCCCTGCGCGCACATCAACCTCTCCTCGCTGGCCGTGGTGTTCAGGAACCGAGAGACCAGGCGGAGTGGCGGGTACAGCGCCCTCTGCAGGTCCTCGTAGTGCACCACCAGCAGCCGCTGGCCAAACTTCAGCCAGCTCAGCGCGTGGGAAGCCCACCAGGGGGCGTAGCTGGCTACAAACTCTGACCATTCTGCATAATAGAGAGAGAGAGGAGAGAGAGAGAGAGAGAGAAAGAAACCATGAGAGAGAGGGCTCGGTTGTTGTTGTTGTGAAGCGCCCATCTTTCTAGTTTATTTGTTAGCGGTTTGGCTGTGTACGACAAGCTGCCAAAAAAAACGTGAGCCATCTGGAAACTGCACTTATTTGTTCCAGCATCTTGTGGCACCCAAGAAACCAACAAACAAAATAGCCTACTTTCCATCTATTATTTCTTGTTAAATATACATCACTATGGCTATGCCCAGCTTTATCGTATGGAACTGATTGTATACAACTGCTCTATTGTTGAAAACAGTTGCTGTAGTTAGTGAATGCCCTGCAAACCGCCCAAGGCTCAAAGCAGAAGTTTAGATCCGCATTACCTTTGCTCTTCCACTGGGCGTCCGTGGCGTGGCCCAGATGCCCGGCGCACTTGCGGTTGAACTCGGCCATCAGAGACCGGTACGGGTTCCGGATCAGCAGGATGGCCGCGTCGAACATCTCGATCTCTTTCTGTCCGCTCTCGTGGGTCTTCACGCAGATGCTCCGGCCGCTCTTCCAGTAGTCCTTCTCCCCTTTAAAGCCTAAGGGGGTGGGGGGGGGGAATACAGAACCCATCATCCGCTGACGGTCACACTCAAGTAGGCTTTAAGTGTAGCGCGTCCGTTACACTTAGCTCCTACCTCTGTTGTACAGCGCTCCGTCAAAGTAAAAGCTGCCGGTGTAGTATCCCGTCACCAGTTCCACCAGGTGTCGCAGCCAGGTGTTCCCCGCCCCGGGGAAACTGGACAGAGCCACCAGGCTGCTGGACCGCTGTGGCAAAAAGGTCCTCTCTTTGCACCTCGAGTCTAGCAGGACACAGCCAGCAGGGAGGTCAGGCACAAAGAAAAAGAGAACTAATTCACCCCGAGTTTCAGCTTGTTATAAACGACTAAGATGACAGCCCTTTGATTGAAGCACATCAATCTTTCATGGCGTCTTGACACAAAAACGTTGTTTTAATCGTGTCTCATTAGTGCCAGTCACTTGAAGAAGTAGTATTTCTTCTATACGTCTACAAATGTAGCACCAGGCATGGTTCAGCCCACTGCTCACTGTGCAGCCTACTCACTTCCCCTCTGTAAATATCTATACCGTGTGGTATCGTATTATTTTTTCATAATCTAATAAAAAACTTTTTTATATGTTCTATTTACACATAAAATGAAAAAAAACATTTGAAGACTATTTTTTTTATCTTGATGATTACAGCTTATAGCTTATGAAAATTAGAATAGACCAATCCACCTTCTGAAAAGTGTGTTCATTTATGCACTCAACACCCTTTGCACAAATTACGGCCTCGAGGCATACAGTGTATATTGTGTGCGTATATATAGCACATGATCTCTCACCGAGGACGGGAGTGTGATACACTTGGTAGTAGTCGTGCTCGGTGGCTGCTGTGGGCGTAGAGGTGGAGGCGATGGTGGTGGTGGTGGTGGTGCGGTTGGGCCCAGAGTCCTTCCCACACATCGTTCCCTGGGGCTGCTGGGAGAGGCTGAAGAGAGAGCTCGTCTCGGCGCAGAAGCAGTGGGGCGCCTTCAGCGCGGCCAACGGAAGCTCCTATATCAAAGCAAGGAGAACAGAGAAATAAAACAGCGACGGAACAAAACTCAATCTCGGGCAGAGTGATGTCAGCGCACACTTGCCTGTTGCACGCTGCACACACACACGCACGCACACGCACGCGCACACATTTGATTTATTCTGCCGTATATACTTCCACTTCAGATCTACAATGCAGGTGACGTCCAGATGCCGGTGCAAAATTGTCACTACGTATGCACCATCACGATGAGATGCACGAGCGTGTGCTTGTGACACACACACTCACACACACACACACACACACACACATTCAATACGTGCCAAAGCCGGAAGAATCAATCACAGTGCAAGTCACAGTGAGATTATGAGGACCGGTCTAGTCCTAGTGTGTTTCTAGGCTCCACACAGGCATCCAATGCCAAGTAGCTACACCAATACATGGGGGATGGAAGTACTCCAACGCCATCGTTATCTCATTATAGGCCCATTAAAGCGTAAGCAGCCATCAGCGGCAATGAAACTCCATCCCCAGACTCATGTCACTGGGATCCCATGGGGAGACAGACTCAGAGTGAGACACACACACACACACACACACAAATGTCTTCTATCTTCGGGGAGTGCACGGTTCTGGCTACGGTCTACAGAGACTAGTAGAGTTCTAGCACATCTCTCTGTAGAGTATAGCAGCAGATGTTATGCATTAATCATGTGTGTGTGTGTGTGTGTATGTGTGTATATATATATAGATATATATAGATATATATATGGAGGAGAGCGAACCTTATCCGTGCAGGTCTCGATGCAGGATGGCGTGGTGAGATTGGGTTGAAGGGAGTACACAGGAAAGGCACTGAGGGTGCTCTTTGGTATCTTGAAGCAACCGCTGTAGTAAACATTCCTGACTGTAGTGAGGGAGAGGGAGAGAGAGGCAGAGAGAGAGAGAGATGTGCCATACAGTATGAGCAAGAAGCAGGTTATGAACCTGAATCCTCAAAACCCTGTCAGGAGAGAACAACGATGGATTCATTGTAGCTTGCAAGTGCTGCTCAACTAGCAACAAGCTATGTGAAGCTAGGATGAATTAAGAGTAGGAAAGACGAGATTGGACAAGATGGGTGTTTGCGCACTTCAATGCCAGGTTTTTTGCATTTCGATATATTTTCCGAGTTTATTTTCTGTAGTTGTGGCTCATATTTCCATCTTTTATTTCACTCCTTTGTCATTCGTACTGTCCTGTAGTTCCCTCTGCTGTTTAAAGTGCCGCCGTCTTGTTATACGAGACGTTCAAAAGGAGAAGCTAATTCCTATCTATTTGAAGTCATCTATACGAGCTTAGAACCAAGCCCAGAGAACTCAGAGTCACACTCGACATTTGAGGCTAATTTCTTTGAACATGGATATGCTTCAGTAAGAATACACACTAATGCAATGTGACATCCATATTTAGGTCAGTCAACAACTTTGTAAAAAGTGTACATCATGAAAATCATCAAAAAAAACTTAAACACAGCACTGAATGTGTGGATTCATCTTATGTATATAAACTAATACACTAATAGTATACATTTTATATTTGGCGGAAGGATCCCACGTTCCCATATGTCTCGGCGTGCAAGCAGTGTGCAAGAGAGAAAGATTGTGAATGAGTCATTAATCGAACTGTGGCATATAGCTGCTATGCATCTCCACCTCAGGCATGGAGGCTGCATAATATTCACCAATATGTTTTGCACGAGTTTGCAGGTAACTATTAATGTGTGTGTGTGTGTGTGTGTGTGTGTGTGTGTGTGTGTGTGTGTGTGTGTGTGTGTGTGTGTGTGTGTGTGTGTGTGTGTGTGTGTGTGTGTGTGTGTGTGTGTGTGTGTGTGTGTGTGTGTGTGTGTGTGTGTGTGTGTGTGTGTGTGTGTGTGTGTGTGTGTGTGTGTGTGTGTGTGAGAGAGAGCGCAAAGCCGAGAGACGGATATATTGAGATACTGCCTGCCTCCTATAGATTCAAGATTCTTTATTACCATGTGTAACAAGTACAATGGAATGCCTACTCCCCATTCACTAGGTGTGAGAGAGAGAGAGAGAGAGAGAGAGAGAGAGAGAGAGAGAGAGAGAGAGAGAGAGAGAGAGAGAGAGAGAGAGAGAGAGAGAGAGAGAGAGAGAGAGAGAGAGAGAGAGAGAGAGAGAGAGAGAGAGAGAGAGAGAGAGAGAGAGAGAGAGAGAGAGAGAGAGAGAGAGAGACCAATAGTATGCAAGGACAGTCCCGTGGTCAGACTCACATTTCCTGTGTTCCGGGAGTTGTTCCACCTTGTATATGGAGAGACGCTCCACTCCCCCACAGGGGGTGCCCCTCTCCCCCCGACAGCTCACTCTGCAGTCCTCCTCCGGGGCCTGGGGGCTTCGGATGCGGTTCCCACAGTGACACTCTGCTCCGTACTCCAGGCCTGCATACTGGTACCCACTAACCACACACATTCACACATACACATTAACACACACACACACACACACACGCAAATATAGACACACACACAGATATAGACACACATATTCGGTACACACACACACACGTATATATGCATGAGGCATGTTCACTCCCACACAGATACATATACAGAAACATGAAACACACACACACACACACACACACACACACTCAAATAGTCAAATAGGATGAACACATACAACAAACCACATATACAACCACAAACACACACTTGAACACACAGACACACACACCGACACACACACACACATACATAAGGCTTAGAGTGAACCCAAATTGCTCGAGCCCAGGAGCAATCCATAACCTCAAGCTATCAGCCGTGGGCTACAACCAGCCCATAGGACCCCACTTAACATTTAAAACTCATTGGTTAATTTGGATTTGCTTACTAACTGCATTGCCTCGTCGTACCCTCCCTCCCCCCACTCCCACTCTTTCCACACTCCCCCCCCCCACCCACTTCCCTAGCCGAATTGTAACAATAGCTGTAGTCTGCATCCACACTGCACTGAACAAGATGTGACTGCAGACCGGCTAAAGTGGCTTCTGGTCCGATGGTGTCCAGGCGTACTCTGTGACTCATCCCCCTTTGCCTCTACTCTCCTGAGTAAAAGCGATGGAAGACATCATCAAAATGTACCTTGTGTTAAATAATATATATATATATATATATATATATATATATACATATACACACACACACACACGTCCTTTTCGATTTCCCACTAAATCACAGTAACGTTGTACCTGCCGCACATTTCAACACTTAAGGTAAGCGGCACGTCGTCGCCGAGCGCAGAGCAGAACGCTGTAAACACCACCTTGGTAGTCTAGTGTGCATCTGTCTTTATTCCACTGAGACGCTTTTTTCCTCTGCTTTCCACATTGAATGTTATCGCTGTCTTGAGGTGTGCATTGTTGAAAGCCTTTTCTAAAAAGATGTGCGATTAGTTCATGATCATTTGCAGAAGCGGCAACGACTACGGCAGGACTTTGGCTTTGAAATGTCCCATATATCAAGCAAATATAATTTTAGTCATAGCTAATTGCTCCATTTCTGTAGGCTTCTTGTTTTACTTGGGAGCAGTATATACTATATCTCCTTTAATTTAATGAAAATCTTGCACAGTGATATCGTGTACAGCAATGTATATTATGTCATCCATTCTCCAACACCAACCTCTATTCCCTCTCATTCCATATGGATAAGCTGTTACAGCTACTTAAATTGAGACAAAGTGTTTAGAAATAGACATTAGTAGGCAAGGTAAAAGGACTTCTTTACTCTAACACAACCAGAGATGGAAACCAGGGTGGAAAGGACCCTGCATGCCCTTCACTTCATCTCTCTCTCTCTCTCTCTCTCTCTCTCTCTCTCTCTCTCTCTCTCTCTCTCTCTCTCTCTCTCTCTCTCTCTCTCTCTCTCTCTCTCTCTCTCTCTCTCTCTCTCTCTCTCTCTCTCTCTCTCTCTCTCTCTCTCTCTCTCTCTCTCTCTCTCTCTCTCTCTCTCTCTCTCTCTCCTCATATGAATTCCATTGGCTGTATCTCCTCTGCGTGATTGGCCGTCGCGGGACAGACTGTCCAATTAGACTCAACTCCGTTGTGACAGCGTCGACTTTGACATGCCGGCTCTCCGCTTAACCCCACCCGCCCCCGCCACCACCACCACCACACCAACAACTCTCCTCCCCACCTTGCATCCCACACACCACCAATCATTCACTGCTCCTCCCCCCCCCCTGCCTCCCCCCCCCCCCCCCCCTCAGCCACCTGGCCCTCCACCAGAACACAAGCAGCCATTCACCCAGAAGGGGATTAAAAAAGTGCTCAGCCCTGAACAGCGGATTCTCTGTGGCTGGTGGGCAACACCCCCCCCCCCCCCTCTAGCCCACTCCCCCACCCCCCCCCGCCCTCCCCCACCCACCCCCCCCTCCTTCCCTGCATGTCTCCCCCCCCCCCACTCCCCTCCCCCCACACGCCGTGGGTGCATTACCTTTCAGAGCAGGTGTCTTGGCACAGGGCGCTAGTCATTTTGCGCAGGTCGTAGAGGATGGTCCCTCCCAGCGCCCGACCCCCGGCCTCGTGCGTGAAGCAGCCCATGTAGGTCCCTGTGGGGGGGGGGGGGAAGAGAGAGAGAGGGGGGGAGAGGGAGAGAGAGAGAGAGAGAGAGAGAGAGGTGGGGGAGGAGGGTTAATATTCCTCCGACATGTTAATGTCACACACACACGTTGTCTCCCCAGGCCCACTGAAGTGTAAATGTGAATCTTTCCATCCAGGAGCTGTGGGAGTTCAATGTGGCAGCACAGCAGAGACAATTGAAAAGAAGCTGTTTTGAGGAAAAACTGGCGGAAATAACTGGAGTTTAGATTCTTATGTAGATCGTTTTATGTTTATTGTGTACTTTACAGTTGTCCATTTGTTTTTGGCTCGTTGATCCACGTTGTAGTTTGTGAACTACAATGTCAACTCAATTCAATTTATAACCGCTGACAAGAGAGCAAAAACTCAATTGAAAAGAAATACGTCTTCATTTGACAGTTCATAGACCAGTTAAAAACGGTTTATGACCTGTTCCGCTAATAACTGCTGCCTTGATAGACTCGCTTTTCAGGAGAATTTGCCCTGCCATGTTTGAATTGGCAACTTAACTTGACTAACAACTTTAAAATGACTAGTGTGATAAATAATGCATATACTTATGATTATGATCAAAAGCACATTACATATTTCCGGGCTACTATATGAATCCCAAAATCGACAATAAATCCCCAGATGGAGAGGCCGAGGAATTCTAAGTACGCATTTATTACCCCCATAAAACTGGAATGGAATGATCCTTTTGTTTCAACCACTCTTTTCCATAATTGCTACCATTTGAGTGTGTGGCTCACAGTCAAGGAAGGGCTCTTTAAGTTGACATGCTAGTTTAAGCAACTGAACGGCATGAGCGTGTTCACTCCAAAATGGACAGGATTCTTACAAAAAGCAACCGTTTTCCATTTTTCAAGGTTCAAACATGTTCAAGGATTTGAAGCCTTGAACAGAAGGTTTTGGAGAGCGGGGGGGGGGGGGGGGGGGTGTGAAGCAGCTAGGTCGATTCATAGAGCCAAGGTGTCGGCAAGACCGCACTCACTAGGGAAACCAGAAACAGAGGATGATGAATCCTTTGTCTGGGCACACAGCACGGATGTGAAGATTCAACAGTTTTACAGTGTCCTCCTAAACCCTGAATCCTCCTAAATGAACCATATGTCCTCTTAAACCCTGCATCCTCCTACCAACCTTCAACTTCCACAACCTTGAATCCTCCTAAACCCTGAATCCTCCCGCACTCTGCTTCCTCCTTATCCCTGCATCCTCCTTAAACTTCAACAGTCTTCCTAAACCCTCCCAATCCTAGACAGTAGTCTTGGTGGATTGCATTTCTCGTCTACTACGTCATCCAAGGCAAAATGTAAAGAATCCTTTGAATGCAGCTAAGAAATGCAGCGTTCCTGCAGCGAGAAATTAGAAGAAAGCAATCAGTATCGTTTGTGGCCTACTACCACCCACAATATCCGCTCACATACGTTAAATCAGTAAGTCATGTAAATACATTTAAATACATTTGTAGATAGCTTTGCTATTAGCTATTAGATAGCTAGCTAGCATTGCTAATAGGTATAGCGTTAGTGTGAATACATTATTCAGCGGTATGGCTTAGGCCTACTGTGAAAATGTAATGTGTTTTTTGTCCGGTAGACCGCTGAAAAATAGTGGTAAATCACATTTTAAATCACGTTTGTTTCAACACAGGTCTGCTTTTCTCAAAGTACCTTTCCCAGTATACTATCCACGGTTGGTTGTGCTTGCACCTCAATCAAGACCTGTTCCCGGTGGTCCTTGACACAGTTTAACAACCCTGTGTCCCTGACTGTCCGTATTGTATAGAAAGGCTGGCTGGGTGAGACTGTTGTATACCTAACTTGTTCAACAAGGTAATTCTCTATTAAAAAGCAATATTTCCCTTTTGCTTGATGAACGATTAGTGCCAGGAAACAAGCACCCAAACAGAGGGAGAGAAAAGCGGTTTGAATCAGCATCCATGCGTGAGACAGAGACACCGTGTGTTGGTGTTTAATGACACTTAATTCACGCTTCCCAGAGAGGGCTGAAAATACTATGGAAGGCAGTAGGCAGAGAGGATGGGAGATGCAAGGGGACCACAGATGGGGGGTAGGCAGAACAGACCCAGTAGAGTGGACCTGCACAGGGCTGCCCGGACCCAGTAGGGGGCCACCAATCTTGGACGAAAATGCAGTCTACCACCTAAGAGTCCAGGACCCAAAAGCTTATTTATTTTTTAGAGAAAAGCTAGTAAAAAAACCTGTTATTGAGCACCTACTCAGACTTAAGCCATGCATGTGTAGTATTCATTATTTATTATGGTTATGTATTTGTTAGGATTTTTCTTTTCTTTAAATTGTATTACCTGTATATTCCCACTGCCGCTACGCTTTTACGTTTTAATCTCTAGGAAATTCAAAAAACAACAAATCATTTCCACTGCATTCAAAATTGTAAAAATGGCACATGCATAAATGCATACCGGCGCTGTGTTTGCTGCTCTAAATTCACGCCCGTCTCATGAATGTACAATGAGTCGCAGTTTCCAAATGAGAAATGGAAACCTCTGGCAGAGATTGTGTTACCACTGGCTATGGGCCATCTGAGCAAAGCTAAAGTAAGTCACCAAATAAGACAATATTTGTATATTTTCTGTTCATATATTATTCCAAGGGGAAAAAAAAAATTGTTCTTCCGTCAACACACTTTATGTGTTGGGCGCCTTATGTCCTAACCGTGGCGCTCTTCACACTTAAAAAAAACTATTCTTAGGCCGGTCGTCCTTTCCAATTAGCTGTTGCAATGGTATCTGCTCTATTTTAACCCTCACCTCAAGGGCGTACAGTATGTATCTAGACGTCCTCATTGGTGGGTTGACACAAGCAGGGTAGCTTTGCCGGTGATTGATAACACGGTTTAAATATAAACCTGTAACCTAGTGGTGACCAATATCCCTGACACCACCCCCACCCCCACCCCCACCACCACCACCCACCACCCCCACCACCACCACCCCCACCACCACCACCCCCACCACCACCACTGCAGACAGATAAGGACAATGAATGTACTGGTGTACAACCAGGAGGAGGCAGACATAGGAACAGGCAGGAATCGGGAGCAGCCATGATCTTCTAGGAACAGTAGCACAGAGACGAATGGGATGAATGGATGCGTTTGCCTATTGTCCACATCCTTGATGGAACGACCTCACGGCTCTCAATGCCTCTCTCACGAGTCACAAGTAGCATCTTCCTTTGCAGTTGTGACAAAGAGATGCTTAACTTGTCGTTGACCCGGTGTCAGCGCCATCGTCCTAAATTCTCATCGTAAGATCGAGTCACAGAGGCGCCCTGTTGCTATACTGAGTAGGATCCATTCCCCCCCCCCCCCCTAGTAACAGTTGTGTTACACAACAGAGAGACAAGGTACGGTTTAAAGAACTGTGCCTTTGAAGCTCCTTTCAGTACCTTCCTTTCTGAAAACACACACGCATTCTGACCAAAAAAAGGATAGTTTCACACCACAGAGGAAATGCAACTATTGTTCAAAAAAAAGACAGTATGCAACAGCCGTGTCCTTTAAACAACCTCCCTTGGAAACAGGGAAAAAAATATGTGGGCCTCTAAAACCATGTTTGCTTCAGCAACTTGCAAAAGGGTTGTATGCGTGTTATTAGATTGAATACAACGGCAGACAAAGTAGCTGGAACAGGGTATCCTTGTTCTTGTTTTCTTTTATGGCGCAAAATAATTCACTCTTTCTCCGCATGGCTCAGTTTGTGCGCCACGCGGCCGTCGTGTTGAGAAAACAAGTCAACGGGGGTTGAAATGAGGAGTGAAGTTTGACCAATAATAAGAATCCCATGTGTTTCAGCCTGAGCCCTTTAGCGTGTGTTGCTGAGTATAATGGATTTTATATTTATAAGCCATGAATCATTGGTAAGTCATTCTTCCCCTGCTCCACCCACCTCCAACTGGTAAACCTGACCCTTCATTGGAATACAATGGAACTCGCATTTATTTTTCCTTCCTCTTAGAATTCAGTTCCTCTCAGAGAAGACTGACTTACTAATGAGTCGTGTTGTGTTCCTAAACATCCATGATTCTGGCGTGGTGTGGGTGTGCGCTCTGCCCAGCGTGCGTCATCGAGTTGTGAACACCTTTCTCTTCGTCCTCGCTTACCTTTGTGTCTGCTGCTCCCGCTCCTGCTGCTTCCGCTCCGGCTGCCGCCGCTGCCAAGTTGAGCGCCCCGCTGCTCGAGGCTCTCGGGCAGCCGGCCGTGGAACCAACGACGCTGGAGGTGCTGCACCCCCAGGCTACGGGAGTCGGCCCGGTGTCGCCTGGTCCCCGGCCCCGGCGTGGCCTGGAAGGTGGCCCACCTGGAGCGGGCCCTCACGCCCAGGCCGGAACCCCTGGGCACGGTGGGCGGGGCCACCAGGGACAGTGGGGGGTTTGCGGAGGGGGCCGGGGAGAGGACCGCGCCGCCGCCGCCGCCGGACTGCGCCACCCGGAGGCCAGAGCGCTGCAGCAGCAGAATGCTGCCCGCCATCAGGTAGGCCACGCCCAGGAAGAGCAAGAGCACCTGGGCCCGCCTCAGGAAGCAGTGCACCCTCAGCAGCCACAGCAACATGCTGAGCGTGGGGCTAGACTCGAGCCACCGACCCGGCGGGAGCGGGAGAGTGTGGAGTATACAGACTCATGGAGACACACTGGTCCTGGTGGTGGTGCTGGTGGTGGTGGTGGTGGTGGCGGCGGCGGCGGTCGTCCAACACCATACTCTTCTCTGCTAGCAGTGCCATCATTGTATTGTTCAAACCTCCACCGTGCCTTGCTTCTTCATCGCCTCTTATTTGATTAGCGCCTCTCCCAGCGCCCGCCACGCTGCACCCCAGCCCAGGCTCCCTCCAGAGGGGTCCGGCCACCCAGCAGTATGGTGGGTGGATGGGATGGGGGGGGGGGGGGGGGTCGGGGCGGTGGATTGGATGCTTTCAATGTGCCACGGCGAGGAATGACCTCAAGGCAATCTCCAGCGCAGCGACCCAGGGTTGCCTTCAACAAGACCCTGGGGACAAAATGGAGGAGTGGAGAAAACAGGCGAGCTGTTTCGTTTATTTATTTATTTATGTATTTATTTTTTTCTCCTTAAATGTCACTGCATATGTGCAGAGCCAAGGGGATTAGACCTACAGCTCATGTTGGGATATATATATATATATATATATATAGGAGTGTGTTTTTCAGGCCTCAAGCTATGTCTTTTTTCCCTTTCAAGACGATCCAAGCCCTAGTTGTGTCTTGTCTGTAAGCTATATCCCTGCATTTTGACTGCAGGCTAAGATAGACTTAACTTGTCAGATTGTTGATGCTTTTTTTTTTTTTTTTTAAACACGTACACCAAACTAACTGAATCGGTTGGACCTGAACAACGCAGGTTGTCTCAATGTCGATTCATTAAGCCAACGTCTGTCAAAGAAGCCTGCCTATTATTCACATGTATTTGTCAAATTAAGTCTTAAATGAAAATCTGATATGCAGAACATTTGGCCCCAAAAAACAAATGGTTTAGACCCAATCATGCAGTGAAATACATATTTAATGAGAGGTAAAGCAAACAGCACCATCTGCATATGTGTACACCTTCCATGCATGCTGACGTATATATATGATGATGACTGATAATGTTAATGTTAAGAAGTTAGTGGCAAAAAAATGCCTTTTAGCTGTTGTTACACCTTTTCAAATCCAACTAAAAACCATCACACCCAATAGTAATTGTGAAAAAACAAATTCACCCAAGCAATGTCACTGTTTCAACACATAGTCATCTCTTTGGGAACGGTGATGATTGAAGTGTGCTGTATGTCCCCCGACTGAACGCTTATCTTTAAAAAAAAATATATATATATAGATAATAATATAATAATATACTTTGCGTCGCACCGACGGAAACGTATAGTATATAGTATTCACACTTCCATATTGTTGTCAGTCACCGTTAGGGGGGACCCCTGAAGCCGTTCTAGTACTTTTCACACCATCTATCCGTCTATCCTAACATGATTTTATAACCCTAAACACGACCCCCAAAAAGTATAGACGAGCCCCTGCTACTCCCGACCATTGAAGCAACAGTTTGCGCCCCAGAATATGCCCTTCCATCCTTCATCTTTACACCGTTCGCAGTGCTCTCAACTCTTAACTCTTAACTAACTATAAACACCGATTTGGAAACATAAAATGAACTCAACATAAAAACAACAAGCAAACAAAGCGCCTGATATGATCGTCTTATCACACTGCATGCGATCCATCGTTCAGCGATGTTATAGTCTGTTGCATGTTTCGTCCTCCAAACAAATGAATGAATGAATGGCAACCTTGCATATTGCATATTAATGCGTTGGAAATCTTCCATCTTAAGAATCTATTGACCAGTAGATGATGATATTGGAGTGTGTGTGTGTGTGTGTGGGGGGGGGGTGCTTACCCTCCTCGCAGATACCCCGTCCGACGTCCTATCGATCAATCGATCAGGGATCTGTTGACATGTTCTCACTTCTCCTTCTCCTCCTCTTCTTTTTTTCTGAAGGTCTCCTTCCTCACAGTTCCTCAGCGTTTACCGGAGAGCTGTGACGACGTGCTCGCCTTATATAAGCGATCTCTCTCTCTCTCTCTCTCTCTCTCTCTCTCTCTCTCTCTCTCTCTCTCTCTCTCTCTCTCTCTCTCTCTCTCTCTCTCTCTCTCTCTCTCTCTCTCTCTCTCTCTCTCTCTCTCTCTCTCTCTCTCTCTCTCTCTCTCTCTCTCCCTGCTTCAGTTTACTCTCCGTCGGAGGAGCTGGCAGAACGACATAAAGAGAAGAGGCTGTGTGTGCGTGCACTTGGATGTGTGTGTGTGTGTAGGGGGGGGGGTTCTAATTTGCATTGGCGATCTAAGCGCGTCACGGCTCTCTCGCTGTGCGGGGAAACGTGTCCGGCAGTCGGCATGAAAGAGAGAGAGACACACACACACACACACACACACACACACACACACACACACACACACACACACACACACACACACACACACACACACACACACACACACACACACACATCTCCATCTGTGAAATCGACATTTTGTTCCTCGCCCTGGCTAACCCATTTTTTTATGATCTGTATTGTAAAAATCATTTCACTTCCACTTGCAAAAAAGGTTGTCAAAATGATGCGCGGCAGTTCGTAAACAGCAGCCGTTTTTTGAAGGACATTTCAGCACCGCGAACAGCGCCGCGTCGTGCTGCTCCAGGAATCCAGCTCAAGCTTAAGTTCACCGGAGATAGAATGGAGACTGGAGTGAAGGGGCTTCGTGTTATCCCGTGCATGTCTGCTTTAAGGGCAGTTGGCACTTTAATCAACAGTACCAAACTATCACACATGATGGCCCAGGAGGACATCAATATACGGTCCAAACACTTACTCGCTGTCCAAAGGTATACTTATTCTCAAATATATATAAATCTACAGTATATTCGGGTAATAGGCCTTTATAATAAGGCCAAGAGCACAGAGGCTGACAAACCGCTGCTAAAGCTCTAGAATCGACCGTGTAGGTTAGGCCACGCCCACTGCCCCCCTCCCCCCTCGTCCTGTGATGTACTGTAGTCTTCCGACTGTCTTCCCGGGGGGGCAACAAGTCGTCTGTCTTCTCCTGAATAACAGATATATCATATGTCATTATTGAATTATTTATTGATCGATGTACAGGTACATGCTATCGAAGATGTTATGTTTTTGTATATCATTTTTTCAGTATCTTCCCAATCAACAAGTTCTACACCCCACCATTGTCAGACATTTCACCATCGATGGATACACTCCCTTGTGTTAACTCACCTGCATGTACTGTGCATCCCCTTCTAGGTCATACATCCAAAGACATGTTAACCTCACCACACCTGACTGTCATCTTTAAATACCTCTCCTGAACCCTTTGGAGAAGCCTTGTTCTCTTGCTCTTCTTTCAATGTCAGCAACGTATTGCTTTGTCCTCAAGCCTTTTGAAACTTCCTCCGTTAAACCACACATTACACACTACACACCACCACACACACCCCATCACACACCAACCACAAACCACCACACCACATCAAACCATACAACACAACCACAATACCATACCACCACCACACACAACACACCCCACAACACACACTACACACCACAAACACCACACCACAACAAACCACCACCACACACACCACAACACACCACAAACCACACCACACCACAGCCACACCACACAACCACAATACCATACCACCACAACACACACCACGCACCACAAACACCACACCACACTACAACCACACCACACATCACACCACAACACCACACTACAACCACACACAACACCACCACAACACACACCACAACACAACCACAACACAACACACCACATAACACACACAACACCACACACCACAACACACACCACCACACATCACATCACCACAAAACACAGACCACACCACCACAACACAACACACCACATAACACACACAACACCACACCACACAACACCACACACCACAACACACACCACCACACATCACATCACCACAAAACACAGACCACACCACACCACAACACAACACACCACATAACACACACAACACCACACCACACAACACCACACACCACAAAACACACCACCATTACACACCACAACACACACCACCACACATCACATCACCACAAAACACAGACCGCACACCCCAATTCCACACACTACCACACACACACGACTACACCACTCAGGGAACCTATTCTAACTAAACCATTCTTCCTCCTCTTGTTCGGCGGCATGCGGCTGCCAGTCTCACGTGGCTGCGTGAGACCGCCCTGCATCGCCGCTCTGACCTTTTCTGTCATATTCCCGCCCACCCCCACTGTACCACTGTACCCCCACGGCTGTCTGAGTGCACAAGGCCGGAAGCGGCTTAAAAGTGTGTGCCACAAATCGGGGGGGGGGGGCTTTTTCCTGGGACACTTCCAACCGCAGCCATCATTCGCCGTGTGTTTCTCGGCCTCTCCCTCCCTCGCTTCATCCTCCTTCTTCTTCTTCTTCTTCTTGTTCTTCTTCTTGTTCTTCTTCTTCTTCTTCTTCTTCTTCTTCTTCTTCTTCTTCTTCTTCTTCTTCTTCTTCTTCTTCTTCTTCTGCATCCATCCCCGGTGCTGCTGCTGCTGCTGCTGCATAAATAAATAAATAACACGGGGAAACTAAATCCTCTCCAAACTTTCTGGCGTCGTTAGCAGCCCTCCCGCTAATTCCATTACCGCCTCCAACTTCAAAGGACGCAGACTGTGGCTTTATGTGTCTGTCTCTCTCGTGTTCCTCCGTTCCCCAAAATGATGCTCTCGAAATTCCCCTCAAACGGCAGGGGTGGGCACCCCCCCCCCCCACCCCCCCCTCTCTCTCTCTCTCTCTCTCTCTCTCTCTCTCTCTCTCTCTCTCTCTCTCTCTCTCTCTCTCTCTCTCTCTCTCTCTCTCTCTCTCTCTCTACCCTGAGAGAGTGGTTCTGTTTCCCTTTCAGTATACCACTATCATCAACCCCCTTATTAGTTCCCTGCTGGATGGCTTAAAATCCCTCATGATCCGTCTTTTGGTACCACACAACAACAATGCGTTTATTAACCGCTTTGAAGCCATAAGCGATCAATGAACGTTCTTGGAAAGGCATGGCATTCTGTCAACATTACCGGGTTTTGGCCAATGAATTGATTCGCTCTCATGTTTGGTGAGCAGTAAAAAAAATTAGGTTTCTAATTCAGGAATAACCTTTTGTGGATTTCTCTTCAGTAATTGCTTGGTCTGTGTGTGTGTGTGTGTGTGTGTGTGTGTGTGTGTGTGTGTGTGTGTGTGTGTGTGTGTGTGTGTGTGTGTGTGTGTGTGTGTGTGTGTGTGTGTGTGTGTGTGTGTGTGTGTGTGTGTGTGTGTGTGTGTGTGTGTGTGTGTGTCTGTCCTGTCCTGTCTGTCTGTGTCTCTGCTCCCCCATCACCCAGGCTGAGGTGGCTGAGTTGGGTGGCCTCACCTCTTCTTCGATAAAATGTCTTGGCTCTGTTTCCAAGGGTTCATCCTGTGACCATTGCGAACTGTTTCTTTATGCTAATGAGACTCAACTCTCTATAACCCCCCCCCACCCCCTTCTGAGTCTGGCGACTCCGTTAGTTCGCTGACATTTTCCACAGTTGAATGTCTGCCAACTCACTGGGCCTCAACTCATACCCATCCCTATTCGTCCTGTACCAGGGAATAAACCCAGATCACTGTCCCTGCTGCAACAGCGCTTCTCTTCTGCTTCGAAAGGAGTTCAATTCTTATTCTTATCATATTTTCATTATCTTATTCTCTTATTATTAAATGTTTCCTCTCCCTACTTGCGGTCGTTCCCCCATGTGTTGTGTGAGTTGGCACCAGGCCAGGGTGTACCATCACTTATTTTGGAGTCTTCGGTTCTGTCCCTTTGGAATCTTACCGTATATATATATATATATATATATAATAATAATATATATATTGGGGTTTTATATTGGGGTGCTCGAACAAAACAATAACTTTGCTAGTCCAATCAGCCAAGTCAACATTAGGTGCTGTGTGTATTTGTTTGTGCTAAACGCATACCGTTCTCATTTTCCGATTGGCTTTATTGAACATAAGGTTCAAGGTTCACTAGTTTTTGCTTTTTAATTGAAAATGGGAACTGAACTAGATTCCCTCCTAGCGAAGCTTTACAGCTAAAACGTTAATCTCACCTTGCAAAGAAAGCACATCTTGTTGACTTTGTTGACAGCTGTATACACAGTGCTGTATATCCTGTCTGCTTGTAAACATAACCTTCGAGAAAAATGAGAAACAAGAAAGCACAAACCAACAGCGAGGACTAATTGCCCCGTAAGCTTGCAACTAATGCCTTCCACAAGCCTCGTTTCTTTAAAACTAATTAAAATTTAGGAAATGACGATGAATGCAAATTCAGGTTTTATATGCCATGTTTACGGTGCAGTTAAATGGCAGAGTTTGGCGGCCGTGTTAATGGGTCTTTTTTAATTAAATGAAACAAAAGAAAATCTGATCATATTAACCTTTTAATTTTCCTTTTAATATTTTGTATGCTTTGATTTGAATAAAAAAACTAAAACACAAGTGGTACGGGGTGGTGCACAATGTGCACTGCAAGGTACATTTTTATTTAATTATAAATATTTACGGAAGGGTTACGGATTTTGGCCGCCGTTCTCCAATGATTAGCACACGCCGCTAAACACAAAATACATTCCCTTTCAAACTCCGCTCCTCTCATGTGAAGCAGATCAGGTCGTTACTATTACTATTTATTATGACACATTTGATGCATGTATTAGCACTTTGGTGTAGTAGCACTCTTCTCCAATTGGATTCAGCAAGAGAAAGCGGTGTGGAATACAGAGCTCTGTTATTTGCGATGCACATTGACAATAAATAATCTCAATAGTCAGCACTTTCAGGAAGGGCCTTAAATATGCTATTTAACAATATAGTCAGCTGGCTACTGGCTTAAAATGATGCAGTATTCAGAGAGAGCATTTATTGCTCTGATATACTGATATACCTTTCTCCATATGAAGCTGCCTTTTCTTCACCCTAATAATGATACTAATAATAATATCTTCAACACCACATACAAACACCACCTGTACACATGCATTCTCAAGTGTTAGTCTTGCTCCATGCTAGTTTCCCCATAGTCCAACGTTAACACAATATGTCCATAAAGACCACATTTCAGTTCAAACCTGAAGACCCTTATCTCTCTAAGAGCGATAAGAGGCGTTCAAAGTTTTAATAAGTTATTTATTTTTTGTATATCTCACTGACGGGGGTATTTTTAGAAATACGTACTCAGTAGGTTGGTTATGCATCTGGGGCAGCCCAGTAGGTTCTGCACCCTGTCTGGAGTCAAAGGGAATTCAGTCTACCAAGCACAGTGTATACACAGGTACTGTATGTACGGACACACACACACACACACACACACACACACACACATATACACACACAGACGCACACACGCACGCACACACGCAAGCACATTCACACATATGCACGCATGCACACATGCAAGCACACACACACGCACACACGCACACGCACACGCACACGCACATTCACACGCACGCACGCATGCAAGCACATGCACACGCATACACACACATGCACACACACACACTAAATGGTTTTAAATGTTGTTACAAAGAGCAGACAAACAACAGACAAAAGTCTGTTATTGATTCAGGTTCCACCGCCATTGCTAAATTCTGTACAGGCTACCTTCCAGTGAAACATTTTTAAAAAACATATTTTTATACAGGCCTGCAGATCTGCGTAATTGCAACTGTTGCGTTCC
Organism: Muraenolepis orangiensis; assembly: GCA_027704905.1. Taxonomy (NCBI): domain Eukaryota; kingdom Metazoa; phylum Chordata; class Actinopteri; order Gadiformes; family Muraenolepididae; genus Muraenolepis; species Muraenolepis orangiensis. The sequence continues at coordinate 4,832,957 of CM051011.1, read as the reverse complement.
CTTAGTTCTTACCCTCCTTTTTTGGTGTGTCCTTGGGTTTTATTTGTGAAAGGCACTCCAAAAAATGAACGTTATTATTATTATAACGCTAAAGAACACTAATGCGAACGACAAGTTATTGGATACGCTGCGCTGTTCGATCACGTCAGGCCAACTCTCCACTCCATAATACATAGCCTAGCGTACTTAGACACAAAGCACCGCAACCAATTATGTGAAAGCAAATGTTTTTTTGTTTTGCTTTGTTTAGTATATTTTTTTTACAGGAAAAAGCCTTGGCAAGGCCTTACAGGCCCCGGGTCTCCGTGGATGGCTTGCTTGTATGGGAAAGCTCTTGGAATCCCAGCCAGAGACTTCTCTCTCTTCTATTCTTCCAGGGGGGGCCGGGGTTTGGCAGAAGCAGAGGACTGACTCTTTATAACATAGAGGAAGAAGAGAGAGAGGGGGGAGCGGGTCTACATCCGGCAATGGTAATCTCAATATTCTCAAGCTAAGAAGTGAATACACTTTAAACCTTACAAAGACAGCAATTGGTATACGTATATTGAGTGCCGGCATAATCCACATTAAAGCCCAACGGAGTGTTGCCTGGCGAAGTTTAAGGAAAGCACATTGTGTAATGGTGTTGTTGTGTTCTATTGTCATCCTCGTCCATTTTGCTTGCGCACTTCCACCGGTGGAGGTGGAGGCAAGGCCAAGGAAAAACAAGAACAACAACACAGCTCTAACCATAATCAGAGAGAGAGAGAGAGAGAGAGAGAGAATCTGTTCCGTCATATCCCCGTCTCTGGAGCGAGGGCCGTGGGCCGGCGTTTCAGCCTCTGCGTTCGCATCATCGCTCGCCACGCTTGTGTCAAGGTCACGGGACAATCACGAGATTGACTGAGAGCGAGGCCACCGTGTCTGCTCCGGTGGGATAAACTGGATTAAGGTACCTGGTGGTGGTGGTGGTTGTGGTGGCGGGGGCTTCTGAGACGGCAAACATAATCAGCGTGTCTCTACATGCCTCGCCCACTTCAATCATTCACTGGTAATCACTCTGTGAACGGAGACACCCCCCCCCCCCTCTCCCCCACTCCCACTTGCAAATCTGATGAAAAATCCTGAGCGGAGATATGATCCTTGTTATCTTGTCTCCTGCCGCAGTGTCGCAGGTCTATAATGGGTCAGCCAATCACTGCCAAGCACAACCCCATCGCCTGTTATGGCAACAATAGCATCACAGCCTCACAGATACTGCAGCCACACTGATGACATTGCAACCCGCAAGGCTAATATACAGTATGTCCATTTAATAACGCTGGGATTTACTGAATTCAAATCAATTGTTGGTCGTGACGATTGATTTGCTGAAAGTATGCCAAGTAGGAGAACTTCAATCCATCCCTCCATGCCCAAATGAGAGTGTGCTGATTCAAGCTTAAAAAAACAAAAAATATATATTTTTTTTTCCAATATACTTTGATGGCGAGGTCATTAGCCTAACGAAGGCTCTAATTGGCTAGCTTGATCTCGGGGCTGCAGCTGGATTACACTTATAGACATCAAACAAAGCGGACGCAAATGAAGCACGGAACAATGAGAGAGTAGATAGTACACCACGCTTGCTATTTCCGCAGGCTAACAAGCACAGTGATAGCATAATATTGCAACCGATTCATAATTATTTTTATATACAATTATCAATGGAATGTGAACCAAACAGTTATGACATTATGTCAAATAAGTCATTGAGTTGTGATACAGAGATATGTACTTAAGTTAGCAGCCACTGCGCTAGCCACTTAGCTAGTGCAGGCCTGTACCGTTTACTACGATTAACACATAATACTACTTTGTACCTCATAATACTACTACTATGTAATCTAACTACTATGTCAATCATGTCAAATGTAGACTGGAAAATGTAATGCTGGCTCTTACTCGCTTGAAGGAGAATAACTTGAACCAGTAAGCTTTGCGCTATATTCAGTAGGGTGTTGCGTTTGTAGTAAAATATGTTGCCCCCGATTTTGTAGAGGACTAATTCGACACTTATTGGCCAAATCGTACACATTGCATCTTTAAGTTTACACACTTTTTGTCAATGGTGGCCTATAGTTATCAGAACATACGTGAACAAGGTAACTGTATCTATTATGTTAATTTTGATTGTATCTAGTATTTTTATAGTATTTTCTTAGAAATTCATACTGCGGGAGGGACTGGGGAGTAAGCATTCCATTGTACTTGGTACTAATCTTGTATCTTGTTAAAGATGGTGAACCAATGGTGAACCAATTGTGATCCAATCCCTGCTCTTCTGAGCAACACATGAAAAAAGAGATGTCTTTCTTCAGCAAAGGAAGTGTTTTCTCTTTTGTTTTTTGTTTGTAGAGAGAGAGAGAGAGAGAGAGAGAGAGAGACGAATGCGGACCTGCTTTTGAAATGAGGGGAAGACTTTGATTTATTCCTCCATCTTACATCCTTCCTTCTCTCCTCGACCCACCTTCTGTTCTTCACAGAGAGAGACAGAGAGAGAGAGAGAGAGAGAGAGAGAGAGAGAGAGAGAGAGAGAGAGAGAGAGAGAGAGAGAGAGAGAGAGAGAGAGAGAGAGAGAGAGAGAGAGAGAGAGAGAGAGAGAGAGAGAGAGAGAGAGAGAGAGAGAGAGAGAGAGAGAGAGAGAGAGAGAACAAGAGGGAGAGAGAGCTATAGCGAGGGAGAGAGAGAGAGAGGATTTCAGTGTTTATACCTCAGACTGCATGATTTATACATGAAGGGTCCTCTTTATTCATCACAGAGCCTCCCACTGGGCGAGCAGAGCTCTCTCTCTCTGTCACAGCCTTCTCGCACACAAAAATGAGAGCTGGGAAGAGGGTTGAGCATTCCACAAACACCCAAAAGAGAAACGACAAGCCGGGCAACTTTTTTGTACACACGCTGTTCTCTTGTGTGTTTTGCATGCATTTTCTCGCTCAAAGTGTGTCTATTTTAGAGTCTATTTTTTGTGTGTGTCTGTCTATGTGTCTAAAGATGTGTTTAGGTTCACCTTCTCCTTGACCTCTACTGCCTGCATGCATGAGAGTGTTGCATGCATGCATCCTCCGATGTTAGCATTTCAAAACACCGCCACGGTTTTCTAAAACCAGATGCTGTCTACACAAGTCAGAGCGGAGATGAGACTGACGGGAACCTGAAAGGATCCGTAAAGCATTCTTTTGAAAAGCTACTAACAGTAATAACATAATATATATAATATAACAACAATGTGTGAGTTAATGTGCAAAAACAAAACTCATATCAGCCTCTGTGTGCATTGGCTAAAGATGCAAAGGAGCATGGATGTTTTAATGCTACCTCAGCTATATATATATATATATATACACATACAGTATGTATATACACATCTTTCCATGCTTGAACCTTGTTTTCGTGGATTTTCTTTAAAAAATGGTGTCTTTATTATTGCCTTTGAAAAAAAACCCCACTGCTTAAATCATTTCTAGCAGAACCATGTTGTCTTGTAAGACAATGAATTGCCTTGAACCAGAGTCACTGGCACTCTCCCTCCACTGCGTTCTAATCACCACCTGCAAGTTTACATCGGTCAAAATGGTGGAGCGCAGCGATGAGGCAAGCAATTATATTGTCTCTTTCACCCTCCATTAAAAGTCACCAAAATACTGCGCGCAATCTGTTATTTTCTTTTTTTAGTGTCTCTTTTTAAACACCAATGGGGATTAAAACAGACGTGTGTGTGTGTGTGTGTGTGTGTGTGTGTGTGTGTGTGTGTGTGTGTGTGTGTGTGTGTGTGTGTGTGTGTGTGTGTGTGTGTGTGTGTGTGTGTGTGTGTGTGTGTGTGTGTGTGTGTGTGTGTGTGTGTGTGTGTGTGTGCGCGCACGCAAGCTTGTCTATTTTTATCCAGAGCTGGGAGGCACGCACACACACACACATTGACCATATTTCTTGAAAGCAGGTAAGAAAGCAAACCAAAATAGTCCACTCATCCAGTCCATTCATATGACCATTCTGTGCTGTCATATCTCCAGAGATTAGAACATGATGGGAAATGGATGGGATTGGATGGATGGATTGCGCTGACCTATATTTCATATCCTGTTCATTTCCTATTCATTTCATCTGACCTGTCATGTTTTTCTCAATTGAAATCCCTTTTCCAAAACCTCCGGCTTGAGAAGTCCAGTATATGACTCTAAGGTAAGCTCCCACTTTGTAAAATATTAAATAAACGTGATGTAAACAAAATTGTATCTGTCAATACAATACCCATTGTTGGTTAGCAGTGTGAGTGTGTGCGTGCGTGCGTGTGTGCGTGCGTGTGTGCGTGTGTGGTGGTGTGGTGTGTGTGTGTGTGTGTGTGTGTGTGTGGTGTGTGTGTGGGTGGTGTGTGTGTGTGTGGTGTGGTGTGTGTGTGTGTGGTGTGTGTGTGTGTGTGTGTGGAGAGACTAGCCGGTCTCCAGAGTGAGATTGGTCTTATTTTGGCCTCTCAGTTCCCTCAGTCGAGACACTGAACGATTGAGGTGCCAATCTAGTCGTCAATTGTTGATAAGTCATTTGTAATTAAAAGACCTTTACGTCTCCTTTTCAGGGGGGTGGGGGGTGGCGGTGAAGCCACAGATCAACCAGAGGAAAAGAAAAGAAGAAAAAAAACCACAACCCTTAATTACAGAAAATCAAGACACCAGACCTTTCCGGACATAACGTTACCTTATCGACGGCACTCCTAATTGCACCACCCCCCTCCCCCCTTCCCCTCATCCCCCATTTTGCCAGGGTAGGATCACACGGTAAACTATAATCTCTGGTAACCTTCACACCTCACACACTTATCTAACTCAAGCCCGTTTTAATAGGCTCAGTTAAATAAAAGATGAGGTTGTAAGTCGCTCAAGGCTTCAAAAGTGTTTCATTTTCTAATTAACATATGCAGGACGGCGGGGGGGGGGGGGGGGCACAGGATAACAACCCATCTCGGAGCGAGCAGAAATGCCTTGAGTAACGGCCGCCTCGGGGCTGCCGTCATTAAGAAGAACTCTTAGCAACAAAGTCCACAATCCATCTCGCCAGAGCCGAGGGTAACCTGAGTGGATGTGGAGCACATTTTTTTTTCCAAAGAAAACAAGAATTTATGTTTGGTTAACGGCGGGAATTGGGAATTAATCGGAAAGCCGCCGAAGAAACCACACAACAGCGGCTATGAAACGGGTTAGTTTAGACGTGACTAAACTGCAGGGGTCTAAGCACATTTCTTTTTTGAGGTGTTTTGCTGTCATGTGTGTGTGGCCTTACAGCCACAAACACACCTTACAGTTATTTTTAAATAGACTAGAATATATAAAGACAGCGCTTCCAAATCATCTTGTCTGGTCTTCCAACGTGCTATTTTTAGCGGCAATAAATGTGACCGTTAGGTGCTGTCATATTCCTCTGGAAGTACCTTGCAAGAAAGGACGGCGCGAGAGGGACACCTACGTCTAAAGCTTTAGCGTAAGCTATGGGCCACCGCAGAAACCCGCCAGGATGATGTATAGCAGATTAAATCAACCATTGCCACGGCAACACTGTTAGCATAATGAGAACACGTTGGCACACTTGAATAGCAGTGTGGTGGCAAAGGATGATTAAGTGTTAACTTCGCTGCTGAACCCTTGTCTAAGGAGTGACAGACAGTGGGGGGGGAGGGCGTTCTACCACCCATCATCACGCTTTGCCTTGCTCTTCACTCTTTGCTATAGGCAGGGAACGTGAGGATCTTCAAAAATGTCCTGTTTTCAACGGCATTGCGGTTAATGTGGTTTTGTGATGGGCAAATTGGAACCAACCAAGTTGGGGGAAAGTGAAAAAATATATATTAATCGTGGAATTTAATAAGTTGTGGTGTTGGTGGTGGATATGACAGGTTGGTGACTTGTTAAGGGGGAGTCTATGCTTACTGCTCAAACTGGGTTTTGGGGCCATTAAAGAACTTTTAATGAATAGTAGTAGAGCTCCAATTGATGGAGTGAGTGAGAGAGAGGGAGAGAGAGAGAGGAAGAGAGAGAGGGAAGAGAGGGAGAGGGAGAGAGAGGTTGTTATTGTCACTAGCGAGCAGCCGGTGGAAGCAGCTATATGGAATGGTATGGCAAAGCTGAAGCCTCCACTAATTAGAAGGCATATGGGCACTGCAGGTCGACCCCCAGGGCTCCTGTGTTGTACCGTGGACACGTACAGTATATGAAGGAGAAGAAGACCTTGACACACACAGTCATTTTTCATGAATCTCAGTCTCTTCAGTTAACGGTCCCCCCCCCCTGCAAACCAAGCCCCTTCAAAGGCAGTGTCTCCCTTGTCCTCCAAGGTTATAATGGCTCTTTATCCACCGTTTTTGGCCTCATGAAAGGCCATACTTTGATGGTTCCGGGGAGTGTCAAGGCGGATTCATTAAAATACAATAAAGCTGCAGGACAGGAGAAAAAAGAAGAAGATGATGTCATAATGGACCTGCATAGAGATTTCTCACTTCAAATCCGTCCGTGGCAGTGTAACGTTATATAAAAGGATCAAATTGTACAGGAAGAGTAAAAAAAATAAACCTTTCAGTATTGTTATACCAAGCAGGTCTAGACAGGATTTAAATGGCTCCAATATGAAGGCCATGTGCCCACAGTTTCACGGGCACTCTGCTAAAGAGCTGTCCTCTATTTCACAGCAAACTTCTGGAAACTTGGATTCCTCGTGTGTCCATTGGTTCTTTAGGTAATCATCGATCTTAACGAAGGGGATGTATCCAGAATAACAATAGGATCACTGCAGTGGTGGATAAAACATGTACAGCCCGTATAGGGAGTGGAAACCACAGGATTCTGTTAAATAGGCCTAGTCTTGTTCATCATGTGCGTCGAGCATCACCGCACAGATAACCAGGTCAGTGTGACAGAGCTCAGGTGATGTTTACATGTAGTCCTCGCTTAGAGCGTGTATGCCCTCTCTGCCTCTCTGCCTCTCTGCCTCTCTCTCCATCCCTCAGAGGAGCATTATGCCATGTACTGTTTATGTCTCTACCAGGGCTGTCCCCCGTGGCTTCAAATTACGATGACAGAGTGCAGTCACGGAGGCTAATTATGCCGCACTGTCGTACAGCGCGCACACACCAAAACAACGTTGTTCGGAATTGCCGTGATGTCACTACAGCAGACACTGGTCATTCAATCTCCGTGCCGGTTGTCTGTTTGGGCTTGGCTCGTTTATTTCTCCTGGTGATTGTATGGATTGTTGGTTGGTTGGTTGCATTTTCTCATCTTTTTGTTCGGTTGTCTTTTGCATGATCTTGTTTAATAGGACATGTAGCATTTATTCATGACAAGACCAAATTCAATTAGGATTATGAGGGTCTGTAATTGTTACTAGTAACAATACAAACCTTACTATTGACACTGTCATTCTTACTAGAGATAATGTGTGATTTGTACTAGTAAGAATTACATTCTTGCTAGTAAGCATTGAATTATACATTCAAGTAGGATTTTCAACGTAAATGAATGATAATATATGAATGGAAATTGCACTAGGAACTAAACCATAGATATCTTAAATTCATATTCCAGTAGGGATTCAATTCTGCAGAGTGACGCTAAGACCATTAAAAGCTAAAACCGCTTGCCATAGTTTAATTTCTCCATCCATCACTCAGGCCCTGCCTTAGCAACACAGAGAGGGGGAGAGGGAGGGAGAGAGAGAGAGAGAGAGAGAGAGAGAGAGAGAGAGAGAGAGAGAGAGAGAGAGAGAGAGAGAGAGAGAGAGAGAGAGAGAGAGAGAGAGAGAGAGAGAGAGAGAGAGAGAGAGAGAGGAGAGAGAGAGAGAGAGAGAGAGAGCAAGAGAGAGAAAGAGAGTCCTTGGGCATTGCACACAGATTGATTACCTTTCATGGCTTGGGTGTAATGACAGCCGGCCCGGGCTAATTCCTGATGTGATGAATACCGAGCAGAGTGACTCAAATCTACTGGGAGACAAACAGTCTTTGGGCTGCTGCCTGAAGTGTCCATCGCCTATTCATTAACGGCTCTCTGATAATGTTAAACCTGTTAAAACCAAACAGCCATCAAAGAAAACACTAACAACTGAAATCTGGCAATGAATGGACTTTTCATTTCGGTATGCCCACCTCGTCTCAAATGTCCCTTTCATTCAGCCTTTCAAGCCCTAATGCACCAGCACGCCGACATCTGCTTTCAGAGGCCCTGTCTTCTCCTGTGACACTTTTGCACTTTCAAAAGACTTTCACATTCACATTTTTAGACATGCATGGTCGTATATAGAGCAGCATGGTAATCTCATCCAAATGGAATCCAAGAAGTTCAGCAGAATAAGAGAGAAATACAGTTTCAACGGCAAGCCGGTGCTTTGTGAGCAAAAACTTTGATTATTAAATATTCATGCGGTGGACTATGTGTTTACAATCGCAATTGTTAGTATGAATTACGGCCTTAAAAATACACATTTGTGTAACATTTCCCTTGCTATAATTTAGACACTTTGTTTGCCAGTTTCTTGCTTGTTGTTTGCTGTTGAATATATAAACGAGAAGAGCACATGGGAGAGATGTGTTCTAGAAGCTTCCTGCTGCTGACCACCTGGCTCTTCTTTTCAAAGGCTTTCCAGGGGCTCTGTGGCGGAATATTCTCTGAGCTAGCACACTTATCCCTCTTAGCCATTAGCGGAACACAAAAATATCCTGGAAGGACCACCATCACATTGATTTTCCCCCATAATTGCCTGTACACGGTGGGAGAATTGAAAGATGGATAGGAAGCAAGCAAAGGGGTTGAGGAAATTGAGGGGAGGAATAGTAGTCTGATATTCCATAGCGGGAACATGTACAGCTAGCGTGAGTCGAAAAAAACACAGGGAAATTTCCCGCTGGAAAAAAAAGAAAAGGCGGGAATCTGATTACTGGCCGACTAAAACCTTTTATACATCACACTTAGACTTTAGCCGTTTGCCCGCACAAAATAGTTTTTCTACCTGAGACAAATGTGTGCCATTAAAGGCTGTGATGTCAACCACCGTCTTTAGCGCTATAATTATGGGCCCAGCTGCGCCCACACAAATAGGTGTCTGTCAGCACACACGGCTCGCACCTCTGAAACTGCTTAGCATGCCGTTCATGTCCTCGGCTCGCATACACAACGTGACGCCGGGCGTCCCTATCTGCCTTCCACGCAAAGGCGGTACGTGTTTTTTTTTATTTTTTTTTTATCACCAATTTTTCCTTTGTTTGTCATCTCTGAGAGTAAGCATTAGCAAACCCCCCCCCCCCCCCCCACACACACACACACACACAAACACATACACACACACACACACACACACACACACACAGACCGTTTATCGTGGCCCGCTATTCGAACGCACAGATGGACAACTTTGAGGAACGACGCGTACGTTCTCCATTGTTGCCATGGCGAACAGCAATCAGGAGGGGTGTGGGGGGGAGGGGAACGCGAGACACTCACTGGGAGAGCATGAGGGTACAGTTGTGGGCATCAGTAAGGTGAACGGAGCGAGGAATATCGAACATGTGTCGTGTGGCTCTGAGGACATCTTGAGGAGAGGCGAGCAAGAGGGATTCAAACGTGATGGGCTTCTTTAATAGACCCCCCCCCCCCCCTTAACGAGGCTTGTTGTACGCCTGGACTTACATCTCAACTAATGGATAGGCTCTCAGACAGAAGCCCACTCATTTCCCCCTCCCAGCTCATCAATGTTAAGTAGGCTATACATGCAAGCAGCCTATTGGGGGGGGGGGGGGGGATAGATTCAACCCGTTCCATCCAAGCCAGCATTTGATATAATTGTATTTTTTTTATATGGCTTTCCCCCCATATCGTAAATACTGTTAATAGATCGCCAGCCTGGTTTAATAAAGCACATTTAATTACACGGAGAGGACTATTTCCTCCAAGAGTTCTTTGCGATTGTGGTGCTTTGCTTTATATATACAGGGAACATGGAGACTGATGCTCTCTCTCTCTCGCTCTCTCTCTCTCTCTCTCTCTCTCTCTCTCTCTCTCTCTCTCTCTCTCTCTCTCTCTCTCTCTCTCTCTCCTCTCTCTCTCTCTCTCTCTCTCTCTCTCTCTCTCTCTCTCTCTCTTCCACTGTCTTGCTCTCTTCATCTCTCTCTCTTCGAAGCTCTCTCTTGCTGTGTCTGTATCTCTCTTCCACCCTCTCTCTCTCTCTCTCTCTCTCTCTCTCTCTCTCGCTCTCTCTCTCTCTCTCGCTCTCGCTCTCGCGCTCGCTCTCTCTCTCTCTGTATTTCAGCAGTGACTCACATCAGAACAGTGTGTTCACCTTGTTGAGGGGAAGGATCGTACTGGCTCAATCGATCGGCATAATGGTGCAGAATTCACTGAAAGTGTATTTTGTGAGCATTATTATTATTATATATTATTTGGGAGAAAATGACATATAATGATATGATATATTTATTTCAGGGGAGTCACTTTGTGTTGAAAAGTGGTGGGGCGGCCATAACGGCTCAGATTAACAAAACGTTTTTTTGTCTTCAAAATATGTGATTTGAGGCCATATAATGGGGGGATGGGTATGGATCATAATGGGGGGATGGGTATGGATCATAATGGGGGGATGGGTATAGATCATAATGGGGGGATGGGTATAGATCATAATGGGGGGATGGGTATGGATCATTCGACGAGACTGACTTTTTGTCTCGTTTTTTGAGCTTGCAAGGTATTGTTTTCCAACATTTTTAGCGTGATGAGGACAAAATTGGGTGGTGGAAAAAAGTGCTGGGGACATGTCCCCAATGTACGTAAATGACATGGCCCACCATGTAACAGCCAGCGTGTTTTGTGGCCTATAGTGGAGTGAGCTGGTGAAAATTAAATGAAATGTAAATTATACCCTCGGACCCGTTCATTACCTGGATCTCTGGGGTGCAGTGGAGAGAGCTGTTGGTTAAAGGCTCAGAAGATCTAGCTTCCAAGTACTGCAGTTTCATGGAAACCTTTTACTTTTGGAAAACCCCGCAATATCATGTCACACAGCCAGCCTCTCTGTGACCTAGTGTAGTGAGCCTGTGACTATTAACCCTGGTGATATCGGGTTCAAGTCCCACTGAGGTTTGTCTCCTTGACAATGAAATCATTTTGGAAAAGTAAATATGTCAGGTAAATTAAATTTTAAAATATGACCTCCGACCGTGTGTCAGCCAGCACCTCTGTGGCTTAGTGGAGTGAGCTGGTGACCATCAACCCTGGAGATATGGGTTCAAGTCCCTCTGAGGTTGGTCTCCTTAGCAATGTATTTATTTTGTGAAAGTAAAATGTCAAATATACCCTCGGACCTGTTCATAATCTGGGTCTCCGTGGTGCAGTTGAGAGAATTGTTGGCTATCAGCTCTGGAGACCTGGGTTCAAGACCTGGTTTGTCCTGGTGGTATGTAATTAATGGAACAAAATCATGTGATTTGTGATGTTAAACATAACCTGTAACAAAATCATGTGATTTCTGATAAATACAGTTAAATACATCCCTGTTCAACCACCATCCTCTCCTTGGCTGAGATGGAAATGTTGTTTTCTTGGAACACTTAACCACAACAAATGCCCCGACTGTGGGCTCCTCTTCACAGGCACCGCGGCCTCCTGGTCTGAAGAGGGTCTGGAGGTTCCTGGACAAGACCGCCTCCCCATATGATCTCCAACATCTGCTCTGAAACACACCGGGGACAATACTGTTTAATAAGTCTACCGAATACTATTGGAACTACAATATGTACTACAGACAACACATGGCTAGGTAGTACTGTAGGGTTGACTGTAGGAGCCAACTCTAACACACTGTGTACTACAGTAAACACTACAATACTAGGTACAGAGCAACCCTAGGTACTACAGAACAACCCTACAACGCTGGGTACTATAGTAAACACTAGGTTCTACTGTAAACATGACTGAATATACTACAGTAAACACTGGGTTATACTGTAAACATGACTGAATATACTACAGTAAAGACTTCACAACACAAGGTGCTACACAAGGTACTACAGTCTACACTACTAGATAATACAAAACTAAATACTACCTAAATACTACAATATTAGATAATAGCCATTACACTACTCAATACTAGGTCCTCTATTGACTGATTAACACATGCTAAATCACTACGTTATATTTAAAATAGGGATTAATGAAGTGTCCTTACCTTAAAATCCTTGTTGGGTTTAGGGGACATCGCCATGGCAGCACCGGTGATCTGGTCCTGCATGGCCCGTGATCGCTCAGCAGCTACACACAGGAAGTAAATTGATAGTATTATACCATTATACAATAACTTTATACTAAAATAGTAACAACTTAATATCATACTGGTCAATATGTCAATACTCATTACATTGCTAATACAAATCTATATATATATATATATTTATAAGAAATATGAATACTAGTATACTTCCACTACATCATGCAGTAGGTTAACTATACTTAATACTGAATTATGTTATGGCTGCGACTCCTCCCCCCCCGCCACTCTACTTCCCCTGCCACATCGGTGCACACTACCCGCCAGCAGGGGCGTTCTCGGCAGTGAACGATTGCACACCTGTTCCTCATCACTGCACCTGATCCCAATCATAATTCAACTCCCTGCTAAAGCCTGGTCTACACTCCGAACTTTATAGAATTGATCTTGGATTGCCTCTGCTTATTTTTTCTTGAAATGCCGTTGCTTATTTTTTGGACACCAAATTGAAGCCTACCTCAGTTTGTTTGGATTGTACCACTGTTGACCAACATCTCCTTTGTTATCAGTAAACCTGTTAGCCTGATGTTGTGTCTACCCTGTCTGCTGGTCTACCTGCCTCAGATCCCCCTTCAACCTGGTTCAAGGGGTTTTGATCATTTGTCATTTATCTTCTGAGCTTTTTGGACATTGTGAACATTTGTTATTTTGTAGACGAACCAACAGCCCTAACAAATACAATATGAATACATTATTAGAACTGCTTCAATACTAGTATACCAACATAATTAATTCTAATTATTAACAGATTATATGAATACAAAAAGTAATATATTATTGAAGTGCGTATTTTGCTATATATATATATATATATATATATATTGCATTCACTTTACATATTTATTAACAAAATTCCAGGACAATTTTGACAAACTTTAGTAAACATCAGTAGCCATGTGTATGAGTATCAGTATAATCCAGTCCATTTGATTTTGTAAACACAGAATAGTATCAAACCCAGAGTCTTTTGGCTGAGAGTGGAACTCCCTAACCACTAGACTTCACATTCATGTCAATGTTGAGATGATAGAGTAACAGTCATATGTCAGAGACCTGCTCCAGGTCCCATCTTCTGGTCGCTGTGAAGGAGCAGCTGGCTGACCTAGTCGCCTCCATTACCTTCTTCATGTGTGTGCTGCATGACACACATGAAGAAGGTAATGAAGGCAATGCGCTGCACCACCCACGCCCTGATACTGGTATCCAGCATCAGATTAGCAGCCACCATGGTACAGGTCACAGGTCCACTACAAGAGACAAAACACACAAGGTAAGGCTCTGGGAGGAGCAGAGACTGATGGGAGATGAGGTGTCTACAAAAACTACAAAAAACACACTTATGAGTCAAGAAAATATGTACTTTGTATTCCCAGACAGGAAATGTGCCACAACAGAAAACCACAGGACAGTAATATAATTAAAAAGAGATAGAAATAACACTATGATTAACTTAGAGTAGACGCATAATTAAATCTTAATAGACAGTGACATTAATGTTTCTTGTCAACGTTATCCCCGACACAACAAACACAACCACACATTCATCATCACACAGTGTACAGTTTAGGCTGGTAATGTAAGTAACATATTAAAAAATTAACTGATAATAATAAGGGTTAATGAGCTCTGGTCGGTGAAGAAGAGGTACAACGTGCTTCATGTTTAATATAACATTAAATATGAATACAGGCTCCACTAAAAAAAACCTTGGCACATGGATAACGCTGTAAAGAGCTGGGATGAAAGGAACATACTGGACTCTAACATGGTCATTGGTCGAACACCCTTGGACACGCGGGTTGTAACAGGGACTAAAAGCGTGAAGTTAAAGAGAGATAATAACTTTAAAGTGGTTTTTTTTACAATTCACAATTGTGAAGTTGAAAGGAGCTCCTAGTTAGCTGGCGGCTAACTAGCACGCTAATGCTGCTGTCTTAATGTTTAAACTACTGCTAAATACGACGTCCTGAGACACAAATATCTCTATAGATTCATAGCGGAGACGGTACATGTTGCAGACAATATAATTATTTTATTTATAGCTTGTTATATTGGTGTTACAACCAGGTTTACAAAGTTTAGTTTGGCCTCAGACGAGACGCAGAATTCTTCTTCTGTCAACAATAATAAAGTCCAGGCAGATCACTGTTCTCCGCTGGACAACGGAGGAGTTACAACACATTACAATTACAAAACACACACAGTTGTGCCAGTGGTGGTTGTGACCACCATCCGAATCATAGGCTTTACTTATTTATTTATCTATAAATCGACTTTCAATCGAATGCATGCATTCATAAGTAAAACCCTGTCCATAACACTTCGCTATCGTACATGCTATCTTTCAGGAGCATTGTTATTAAGTTATCATTTCTAAATGAAAAAGCACACACCTAAAAGTTACACATAAATACACACAAAAACATGACATGGTAGTCGAATTGACCCGAACATCCTCTCTGTCCCACGAACAGCACAGGAGGGTTAAATGTTCATGTTCATGTGGACTTTGATGGTTTTCCTTCTTTTCCCTCCCCGGGGACGGAGGCGCGTCCACAATGTTCTCCTCTCTGGGTTTTCTTTCTCGGACGGGTTTCAAAAGAAACAAGACCCTGGTTGAGCTCTTTGTCGGCTAGTGGTTGGACTTGGGTACAGGTAGTATAATTTTATTGTATTTTTATTGTAATTTGATTATAATTTTAAGAATTTTAAGTGTCTAGCCTGGCAAATTGGTGGGTCCAAATTGTATTGCATCAATGATCTGTTAACTTATCTGTTAAAATCCCAGATGCATAAAGCCACTGGGCTTGTATGTTACATATACTCAATATTCATTTTGTTGTAGGCTAATTGGTTTTCTATGAACTCAAAAACTAATAATATCAGTGTTTTTATTGGAAATATGGTCCTATATGATGTTAAAATGCATACTTTTTTGTCAAATAACATTTTTTTCAGGCGGCCACTGCCTCCCCATCCCGTCGGGCACATGTTCCGGGCCGTTTTTTTGCCCCGTCCGCCCCTGGGTAGAATAATAATAATAATGTGTCTCAGACACAAAGAAAAATAAATCCAAATTCACCATTGCAGCTGCTGCAGGGCGGCAGTAGCTCAGTCTGTTACGACTGAGCTACTGCCAGAAGGCTGGGCACTGCCGAGGTGCCCTTGAGCAAGGCAGCAGACCCCTACACTGCTCCCCGGGCAGCTGTATATAAAATAGCTGCCCACTGCTCCTAATACTAAGCTGGGTTAAATGCAGAGAAACTTATTTTACTGTGTGTGTGTGTGTGTGTGTGTGTGTGTGTGTGTGTGTGTGTGTGTGTGTGTGTGACCAATAAAGAGGATTCAATCCTCCAGAATTAGATTTAGATTTAGATCTACCCCGGCAAACGACACCTACCGAGCCATTAAAGACAACCTGGAACGGCGTCTCTGGGCGTCTCTGGCTCCACGATGTGCACTTTCATGTAAAACAGGACATTAGTGGGACACAAAAGGTTGGAGGAGGACGGCTCGGAGATAATTGGCCGTATAGTGGAAGTGTTTACTGCCTAAGCCCCGCTGCTCACTTTAAGGGAACATCACACCGCGGCGGCTTTGTTATCGCTGGCTAGGCTTTCCCCCCCACTCTGACGCTTTTTGGTGCACAATTCTTTGTATAGTTTTTGGGGGATTGAGTGATTGATCGATTGATTTTTTTGCTCAAAAAACATTCCTTACCGATATGATTATATGAATTCAATCCATACCAACCCGCTAAATTGTGCTATTATTTTACAAACAAGGACATAGGGAAGGATGTTTTATAATACAAATGTCTCACTAATAACCAGCAGTTTATGTAGTATGACAAAATTGCCAAGGCCATAACTACCATATTTGCGGCCGATAAAAAAAAAAGAATAAAAGAGATTAAGGGCTCAGTCTGTTAAGACTTGGCTTGGGAACCGAGGTGCCCTCGAGCAAGGCACCAGACCCCCACAACTGCTCCCCGGGCTCTGTATATACAATAGCTACCCTCTGCTCCTAATACTACGATGGGTTAAATGCAGAGAAACTAATTTCACTGTGTATGTGTGTACATGTATGAGACCAATATAGAGGATTCAATCCTCCAGATTTAGATTAAAAAAAAAAATAAGAATAAACCTTTTGTCGCCTTATGCGCACGCAACCCAACCAGCCACATCTCTGCTGATTGGCTCTTTTTTAAAAGGTGCGGGAAGAACAAAAGGTGTTAATATGTTTTATGGAACACTTACCCTTTTCGAACGTCACGCGTGTCAGCGTAAATGTGGTCTGTCAGCTGCCTTAGCCGCATGTGTTCTGCCTAGCCAGCGCGCGGTAGCGGTAGCGGTAGTGGCTACGTGGAAGCGTGTAATAACATCAGGCTCTGAATGCTGCTCCTTGCGTTCATACGGCACTGGGAAATGAAAAAAAAAAAAAAAAAAATCTGATGTAACGTTTGGTAATCAGTGTTCTGTGGTTTCGGGGAGACGTTTGCCCGCGCTACTCTTATTGAATGAATTCCACCAGACAGCGACATAATGCGTTTTCATAAACCATAATCATATTACGGACATGGTAAGAAGGCTGGATCCACCAATGGTCAGCTTCAATTTCCCTTAAATTTGAGCAATTCTTTTTTTTCTTTTCTTTTTTTATTACATTATTATTGTATTATCAGCACTTGTGTGAGAGCGAAAGTGTGTTTTCTTATCCAGCACACAGACTCTTCTATATAATGATTGTCTCTTTCATTCCGGGGAGCAACGCCTCCTGGCTGCTTTGAGTCTTTGCTGCCGTATGTTTTGATCCCGGCGGTTTCAGTTCAGCTGAAGCACTCTCCACACCCCGCCTGGCCTCAGGCTGTAATGCTAGTTGTGTAGCATAACTTCTTGGCGTGTGGTGTTTACTTTGGCGGGACGCAGATCGCTGTGCTGCTTCACCCGCCGTCCATCGCTATGAACATGTCTCCCCCCCTCCTCCCCCCCCTCATCCTCCTTCCCCCTCCCTCCTCCCAATCGCTTAGGACGGTGGCACGAGTACCATAACCATAGGGCTTTTTTGGCTGCCTGCTTTTCCCCCGTGCTAATAATAGAGGCTCCGCGACGCCTCTCGTTATAAATTTGCCCGTGGGTGGTCCATTCCACTCCAAGATTCCACCACCCCCCACTACACCACCACCCCCAACCACCGCCATCGCCACCACCCCCCCAACCCCCCCACCCCCGCGCGCCCGTCTGTCACATGGGTTTGCCCGCGGCACGATTGACTGGGAAGCTGAGACAGAATTACCCTCTGGTCGGTGCTCTCAGATGGTTCAGTTTAATGACCGTTTCAGCCACCAAGTGAAAGCAATCTTATGAAGAAGAAGAAGAAAAAGCCAAGTTGTGTGTGTGTGTGTGTGTGTGTGTGTGTGTGTGTGTGTGTGTGTGTGTGTGTGTGTGTGTGTGTGTGTGTGTGTGTGTGTGTGTGTGTGTGTGTGTGTGTGTGTGTGTGTGTGTGTGTGTGTGCGTGCGTGCGTGCGTGCGTGCGTGCGTGCGTGCGTGCGTGCGTGCGTGTGTGTGTGTGATAGCAGGGATTCTCCTCCGAGGTCATAGACTGTCCCCCCCCCCCAGTTGGGGCGGCAGTAGTTCAGGAGGTAGAGCAGTCTTCTGAAAACCAGAAGGTTGCTGGTTCTATTCCCCGGCTCCTTCTAGCCAAGTGTTGGCTAGGTGTCCTAGGTCCAAGGTGTCCCTGAGCAAGACAATAACCCCCTGAGCAAGACTCTAACCCTTTCTGCTCCCGACGTGCTGGCGGGCGACCTTGCATGGCTGACTCCGCCGTCGGTTGATGAATGGGTGTGTATGGATGGGTGAGTGTGAGGCTTGACTTGTAAAGCGCTTCGAGTGTCG
The DNA here is from genome assembly GCA_027704905.1 of Muraenolepis orangiensis. Lineage (NCBI taxonomy): Eukaryota > Metazoa > Chordata > Actinopteri > Gadiformes > Muraenolepididae > Muraenolepis > Muraenolepis orangiensis. Next base: position 4,814,751 of record CM051011.1, on the reverse strand, counting down.
CCGCACTGGTTACGGTCATCGCACTGTTACCGCATCGTTACAGCTACTCAGCAGCCGTGGTGACGTGACAATAGGGTGGGGTCAATCAACTGTTTACTTACTTACTTACTAAATATTAGTCTATATCAGATACCATATGTCTACAGAATTCACTCCTTGCCGAACAAAACGATTTGATAAGAGAGGGTCCCTTTCGATTAAGACTCCCCAAGTAAATGACCAACAAATAGTTCTCCTAGTCCATTACCACGCCCCGCAAGAATTCGGACTGAAAATTGGACAAAAAGGAAGAGATGCTCTATTGATCGTTAGTAAACGATGGCTACTTTCTGCACCTATCTTTGTCAGAGTGCGTTGCGTCGTGCAGCTAATGTGCTATTAAAAGCCGCACCTAATGGCGCGCACCGCGGCTAATTACATAGTTAATTGCCTCTGTCTTAGTGCGCTAGTCAATCCCGTGATGTCAGTGGAAATCTATTCACAGGGTAGCTGTACAGAGTACTCATTAGGCTGATGTGGGATGTCAATCGCACTCTGTTTTCACACACATACACACACACACACACACACACACACACACACACACACACACACACACACATCACACATCAATTTGACCACAGAGTTGATATAGGCACATTTATTGACCTATGCAAATGCAATATCCATGGGTATCGTACACACAGAGCAGCCTTCTCCTCAATGGGCCACACAGAAGACAGGTGCATCCAGCTTTTTCAAACTGTTAAATAATCATTCTTATTTATCCATTTGTTTAGCTGTTAACGTCTACATATCCATGTTTCATAATGCCATTATAGCCTCATTGTGTGGTTCCCATTAATGTGCCAATTTGTCAAGCAGTGTATTATTTTCAACTTAGCATCATTGTGTTGCTTCCTAATCAGATGCCATGTCATTACCAGTCAAATCACCAAAGGGGGTTTTGGTCCGAGCAACATAAAAATGTGATTATTCTACCTCCCTGTGAAGTCACCAAGGCTCTCGAATCCTTGCCACTGGACGGGATGATTTCACATTCGAGAAAAATAACCCCTGACCTCTGCTGATGTTGTCATTTTGCGTGCGTTGCTCTGGCCTGCCATGGGCCGGGTGATAACGCTCCGGTTTGCGATCGAAGTTGAATGCTCCCATGATTATGAAGTGAAAGTCTGACAGTCTCATTATTTCACACTTAACTGCTCCTCTCGGCTGCGCCCCCCCGACAATCGCTTGACACGCTGCAAAGCTTTTGGTAGAAAATCTGGTGCGAACTTTTGTCCTACTTAGGTTGCGTTCCACGAGGAATCCGTAGACGTTTAAAAGGCCTTGTCCTCGTTTTCATTCTGAATGAATCAAAACATATTTTGACGAGTCGATGTCAGGCAACAGAGAAGACAACAGTGAATCGAGACAAAGGTGTGCAGTGTATTGTTCTCAAGCTGTGTGCCATATACCTTGGTAAAGCACAATGTGGCTCCGCTGGGAGTTTATAGCCTGCTACACTAAAACAACAAAATAAGATTTGTAAAAAGCAATGTTGTGTTAAAAATCAATTAACACAATGATATTCAAAAGTGAATTTGAGCTTATGTGAAAGACAACATAGCTTAAACACATTCTGATACCTTTCAACAAATAAGAAGATATGAACATTTCTCATTTGCAATCAAATTTTTATTTTTCAAATTACATCAGATTCTGACTCTCTTGTAATAATCTCTCTTGTACTACTACTACATACTACTACTACTACTACTACCACTACTACTACTATGACTACAACTTATACTATTACTACTGCTACTGCTACTATTACTACTACTACTACTACTACTACTACTACTACTACTACTACTACTACTATGACTACAACTTATAATATTACTACTGCTGCTACTACTACTATACTACTACTACTACTACTACTACTACTACTACTACTACTACTACTACTACAACTTATACTATTACTACTGCTACTGCTACTACTACTACTACTGCTACTACTACTACTACTACTACTACAACTTATACTACTACTGCTACTACAACTTATACTATTACTACTACTACTACTACTACTACTGCTACTACTACTACTACTACTACTACTACTACTGCTAAGACTTTATTAATAAGTGAACGGTTACTTATTATTTTACCGCAGTGACTGGAGTACATAAACAAAACACAACAACTCACTTACTACAAACCCCCTGTTTGCAGTGTGAGTAGAACAGTCTAAAGTGCTCAGTAATATACTGCATGAGAAACATTATAAAGGAACAACAATCGATCGCATGGGGTCCATGACGAAAAAAATATTTAATTTGAAATGAATCAGTCTCATTTTGGCTTGTCTACTGTTGTTTTTTCCCCACTAATTATATTTCCCCTTTCATGTAATTGCCTTTTCGTTCCCTTTCTATTTATCTTCCTAAAAGGGGAACAATGGTTCAAGTGTGCATCCAAGCAACACGGGGGTTGAAAATATACAGCCCTGCAACAAAGAGAAACCATGACATCTAATTCATCTTTATCTGTGACTAATGACACCATTTCTTTCTCTATTCTCCTCCTCTTTTCTCCTCATTGTTTTAAAAATAAATAAATCTCTCCCTTAAGGCAACATGAGTCTACAGGTGTGTTTACAGGTGTGTTTACAGGTGTGTGTGTGTGCGTGTGTGTGTGTGTCTGTGTGTGTGCGTGTGTGTGTGTGTGTGTGTCTAGGAAAATCTATATTACTGCACTCCAGCAGTCAATTGACCTGAGGGGTTTGTAAGTTGCATCAGCAATGTTCAATCACTTTGCCTATAACCGCCCACCTGATGAAATGTGTATTTTCTCTCTTCCCCCAGACATCCCAGTGGTCAGCAAGTGGACCATCACAGAGATATTAGCTGCAGTGATTGCTCTGGGCCAGAGGACCGTCCAACGCCTTCACCCACGTAACGCTTTCACTCTTCCCTCCAAACTTCAGTCTCTCACTGCTGACATAATCCTGCCCCCACCCCCCTTGACTTGACTTGACCCCCCCCCCCTTTCTTGGTCAGTGTCTTCTCCGATATTCTTGGGGAATAGGGCGAAGGAGACAGAGAGAGGTCCAGCTGTAGGGGGGGCTGGTTGGTTCGTGGGGCGGGCGGGTTTGGGGTGGGGGGGGGTGGGCCTTATAAACCAATTTCTCTGTAGGAAAGAGAAAAAAAATCAATCCATCAGAGGCTGTCTCCGAGAGGAGAACAAAATTAAACAATTAGTGTTGCTTGGCTGAATGGAGGACGAGGTGTCGAGAAGGGGCCGGCCCAATCATTTAGCAAGCTGTAGTTTAATATTCCACACGTGTGGTCCAATGTCAGGGTATAGATAACCTTTTAAAAGACCAATTTATTTTACACAATTATTTGGGGGGGGGGGGGCTCCTCTCACTTAGCTAAATGAGCAATTTAGAGGAACCCTATGGTGGGTAGGCTCCTGAAGTTCTGGACGTAATGAGTGTTGTCCGGCATGTTAATGCTGGCGGCTTCTCCGATAAACCGCTGGAAATTTAAAACTTTCTTTTGGAATTCCGGCAAGAGGTTTTCTCCGAATATAATTATGTTACCAATGAATATATATGCATGATATTACTTCAGAGCTGACTTGATTGATTACTGGCTTTATTAGACCTAGAGTCAGCTAGCACCACAAGCACACCACAAGGTGTGAAAGCACATAAAGAAGTTTATTCTTCCGGGGAAATAAACAAAGCAGTTTGCGAGTCGAACCTCACAGGTAAATATCGAGCCGTGACATGGTAGGTGCATTCATCTTCTGATGTTCAATAAAAGTGCTATCTTTCTTTGAACATCATTTAGCAGACACTATAGCAGGAGGGATTTTCACTGGAGGCTCAGGACAATCAAAGCAAACGATCAATAATCAGGAATTGAAGAGCTGCAGGAATAGTTTCACTGAATTTAAACTGAAATAACAGTGCAGTACAGGTGCAGGAAGAAGGTACTACGTTTGTTTTTCTCTGTTTATTTACATTGTTTTCGTCTTGCTTTCATTACAATGCTGCTCTAAGGTTCAGGTGTTCCCAGGAGAGTTAAGGTAAGATAAATGTGTATCGTTTGCTTTGTTTGTGAGTACATACTATACTCTTGGAATGGCATATTTTTGGTCTCAGAACATCCACTATTAAAAAAAACTAAAACAAGGAACAGGTTATTATAAAACTATTTTTGTTAAAAAGATTACTGTTAGAATTGAGTGTTCAGGTGTTTTGCACTCTGCAGGCGGTTTATTGCTGCATATAATTATCGAGGAAGACGATTGAGCTTGAGTTTGGTTTCAGAACTCTGCTCCCGGCAGAGAGTGTCGAGAGTGTTATGAGGCCTATTAACCCATATGATGTGGGTGGATGCAGATCCAGTGGCTGCCCTGAATGCAGGCATCAGGGATCTGGTGCATGAACCGAGCGCCTTGATGCGGCTACAGGAAGCCGCTGGAGCAGAACGAGGATGAGGCACGCTTCGATTGGTTGAAGCTCAATTTGAATCATTTGCCGAAGTTTAACTATGCGCACACTGGCCCACCGGCCAGCAGAGGATTGGATGGCGGACGAGCCGTGAGGCGGCGTGTGGCTGGCCATGGGGGCTGTGCTGTAACTACGCCTTACAGGACGGGGTACTAACTGATGCTCTTGAACTGAAGCTCACAGTTACTGCACTGTAGTGCACTGTATTCATGATGCTGCTGCACTCCTGGCACTTTAAATGCCTTTGAAAGATTTTTGTAAAAAATGTACAATGTACATATCATTTAAGTCACTTTGCTGCTCTTTTTTTATTATTTTTATTATTATAATAAGGGAGCTATTAAGGGGATATTATTGTTATGGTGTTTTTAAGATTTATACTGCGGGAGGGATTGGAGAGTAAGCATTTCTATGTACTTGTTACAAATGGCCAATCAAAATCTTGTATCTTGTATCTTGTATCTGTGTCTTGTGTCTTGATGCTATATTGAGGGAATCGTAGGTAGGATCTGCAGACAGATGCAATTTTTTTCTGTAAAAGCTAGCTGATGGTCAATCATTACCCCAGGATTTGTAGATTCAAGATTCAAGGTCTTTATTCAGTCAGATGTGCAGTGCAGTGAAATGCTGGCATGGCTGACTCCTCAGTCATTTAAAAAACCAAAGAACAAATCTATAGAAATAAAAAGAGTATCGTCTAGCTAGCAGACTCGGATGGTACTAATGAAAAGGTATGCAGTGTTGGATTGATGGACTTAACGGGGAGGTTAGTTTGGAGGTGGCTGGGCATCCTGACTGAGATGACCATGGAGTAGAGCTGGGTAGCATCAGCATAGCAGTGATGGGTAAGGCCATGCACCAGTTCCATTGATGGGTACGGTGAGAGGAGACGAGGGCCAAACAGTGATCCCTGAGGATCACCGTTCTTCACCAGAAGCCACCAGGACACTTCATCCGTCCACAATACCCGTAAAAATCGACTGTAGAAGTAAGGACCATGTGATCTCTGGTGATGGCAAATGAAGTAAATGTATCTCTTGTTTGAGTCTGTGCAATATACATTTTTAATTACATCCTCTCAGAGTGATGAGTAGTTCTCTTTGGGCAAAATCATCAAGCATCAAGGTCAGACCATTGTTATGAGATGACTGCAATGAGCTGGGGAATGTAGCTATGAAGATATCCTTGGTTGGACGGTGGCTAGGGGCCTTTAGGCGGAGATGGACCCTCTCTGTGTAGATAGTATGCCACAAACTCAAACACACAAGATAGTAGGACTCAAATGCACGACCCAGGAGACAGAGGTAAAGTATGAGAAAATACTTTATTCCAAAAAATGTCCTCAGTATCACAAAAAATGCCGCAACTAAGAAAATATTGTCAGAAAATACCAACGGAAAATCACTGGAACAAAAACTCGGGAGCATGAATCAGGCTTAAAACAAGAGAGGAAAACACCGGTACCCGGGCTACTGACATCACGACGGACAGACGAACTGGCACAAGGCAAGGGGAAACTGGAGAGTTTAAACATGAGGTAACAAGGAACAGGTGGAAACCATCAGGGTGAGGCTGAGGCTGATGAGGGCAGGCACACACACCTGGGATAGGGCGTCAAGGGACCTGGAATGAGACACAAAAGGTGAGTACCACAATAAAACAGGAAGTGGGAGACAAGACAAAAGTGACTTAACAAAACATGAAACATGACTAGACTAACATTTCTGACGAGACACAACATAGTAAAGTGTGGTGTGTGTGTATTATTCTTCCACACACCATACTACTTGTACAGGTGTACATGTGACTTTGTTGTCGTGCACTAACTGTGAAGATGTGTCCCATTTTGATTGCTTGTATTTTGTTCAAAAAAGAATATATAATGAATAAAATACATGTTTCGAAAGTAGGCACAGGTGAGATGAAATTGTGTGTGTGTGTGTGTGTGTGTGTGTGTGTGTGTGAGAGAGAGCGAGAGAGAGAGAGAGAGAGAGAGAGAGAGAGAGAGGAGAGAGAGATTGTGTGTGTGCATGTGTAGCTAACTTAGTTGTTTGCGTTTGCAATTTGATGTGTGTGTGTGGGCGGCGGGGGGGGGGGGGGGGGGGGTGTCAAATGTTATCGCTTTTCCCCACATTTTCATTATTTCTTGTTGCACAACTACTTCAGATGTCGGAAAGCGTACAGGGATTAAAGTGGCAACAGACACAACACTCACCAGCGATTAGCTGGCAACAAAGTAAAAAGTTTGCACCGAGAATCGCCGTGCAGCTTGTTAAAAGTTTGATCCATCTCATTAACATCCAATAACAACTCCTCAGTCTTTATACTGTTGGTACAAGCCATGGTACCGCTTAGCTCTACCAGCCTCTAGTCTAGCTCTCTGTCTCTCCGTGATGCAGCGTCGCAATTTGTGTGCCAATTTGTAGTGTAGGTCAAGACTGAAGTTGACTTGATCCATCTGCCTATCTCTCTCTCTCTCTCTCTCTCTCTCTCTCTCTCTCTCTCTCTCTCTGTCTCTCTGTCTCTCTCTCTGTCTCTCTCTCTCTCTCTCTTTCCCTCTATCTCTAGCTCTATCTGTCTGTGTCTATCTGCCTATCTATCTACTCTACTTGTATATATCTAACTCATCTAACTGTGTTTTGTTGGTCCATGTTACAAATGCATACATTTGTAGGTATAAAAAAAAAAATGCAATTCTTGGTTCTACCTACCTATCTATCTGTGTAGCTTATTTATCGTTCTATCTTTCTATCTACTTTATCTACTCTATTTACTCTATCTATCTATCTATCTATCTATCTATCTATCTATCTATCTATCTATCTATCGATCGATCTATCTATCTATCTACTGTATTGGTATCTATTAACCCACGTCAACGTGGGTGTGTTTCTCTCTCTCTCTCTCTCTCTCCCTCTCTCTCTCTCTCTCTCTCTCTCTCTCTCTCTCTCTCTCTCTCTCTCTCTCTCTCTCTCTCTCTCTCCTTTCTCTTTTCTCTTTTTCCATAAACAGCCACCCTAAGAACCCCCCCCCCCCCCTTCCCCGCTGTTTGGTTTCCACAACACCGCTAGAGGGACATGACTGAACAAGAGGCTAACCTGGTGTCAGAGGTACTGTAATAACACTGGGATAGGGCCAGGGATGGAACCAGGATGGGGGGAGCAGAGTCAGGGCTTGCTTGTCTGTTCCTCACCTGTCTACCTCTCTTCTTCCTGATGCTTAGGTGTGTGTGCACACACATGTATACACACACACACACACACACCACACCACACACACACACACACACACACACACACACACACACACACCACACACACACATCACCAAGCTCAGGTACAAGTCTACAATAAATAAAGTGTTTATTGGAAAGAGGGTGTAATCAGCAGCAGAAGACTTGAAAGAGAAAATATGTTTCTCTTGCACCCTCTTGGTAAGTAATAGCCTTGCACTAACAGCCAAAGTGTTCCCCTCTCATGTATTTCTCTCTTTGATTATTCCATCAGAATGTCACTAACTTCAACTCACCTCACCTTAATACATATTTTCACCCTCCGGCGAAAACATATTCATGACGCCCGGATGCGCTCCCCCTTAGTTCTGGTGCACACTAACCAAACAGATTGATTAATTAATGAATGAATGAATACATGAATACTGATCCAAACTGTGCTTGTTGTTAGGAGTATATGTACCGAGTTAGCTAAAAACTGGACCCTATTTGATCCGACGACTGTCCTTTCTTGCCATCTAGCGTTTGGTTTTGAAATTGCATGTCGGTATTCGAATATAATATACGTCGTTTTTACATAAGGAATCACATATTTCATGAGTATTAGCAGGGAAATAATAATAATAATGATTACACATATATACATTTCCGACCATCTAACTTAGATAAATAAATTAGGAAAAATAGGAACTTGAGTTGGTACACAACAAAAATACGAAGACGAATAGAGGACTTTTAAACACTATGGGCGGAAGGGTGCCATCTGCTGGACAACACTAACAATCACACCTGATTTGTCTTGCGAGAAATGGTGACATATACACTTTTACTTTATTGATTCGACAACTGATTTATGATACGTATGTCCATGTCGAACATAAATATTTTATAATGATATTGATATAGATTGAAAGTTGTATTTGCTTGAATAATTGAATAATTAAAGTGTAGTTATTGTAATTCTTAACAATTTGCATAAATTGCTATTCAGGTTATTATGGTTATGATTCTAATTATTCAAATTATTATAATTTGGAAAAATTGTTCTAATTTTATTTTCTAAACCCAGACAGACACAACAGGAGCAGATAAACAGACTGGCAGACAGAGAGGCAGACGGACAGACAGCCAGACAGACAGCCAGACAGACAGACAGATGGATGGACAGACAAACAAAAAACAAACATACAGACAGATGGACTGACAGACAGACAGACAGACAGACAGACAGACAGGCTGTCTGACAAACTTAGCGACCAGTGTACCTCAGTTAGTATTGATGGATATCCCTCCAGTGTCTGAGGGAACCAGGCTAGTTAGTGACTCAAACTGTCAGTTTACTATGCGCGTCATGGGAACGACATTTTATTGTATTGTCAACATCAACCGCCACTGCCAAGTTTGCCCTCTCCATCTTTCTCTTTGCCAATATTGTAATGGCGGCCGGGATGTTATGTGTCTGCTAATGCCAGCCTGTGTGTGTGTGTGTGTGTGTGTGTGTGTGTGTGTGTGTGTGTGTGTGTGTGTGTGTGTGTGTGTGTGTGTGTGTGTGTGTGTGTGTGTGTGTGTGTGTGTGTGTGTGTGTGTGTGGTGTGTGTGTGTGTGTGTGTGGTGTAAGGTTGAGCATCAACATGTGCGTCTCCTGTCTGGTGCGGCTGACTCACTGGCCCGTATATCTCAACGGTCCTATTAAATAAACACACCCAGCGTGTTGCGGTCCTCCTGTCTCTCCCACGTCGGGCCGGCCGCTCTCCCTTCCCGGCCCTGGGCCTGCAGGTGCCAGAAAGGGGGCGGAGCTAGGGGAGAAACGGGTACATCATGGATAGACCGGCATGCGGTGGCAGAACAATGCGGTAATCCTTATAAGTGGGTGAGTCACCATGTGAAGCCTATAACAAAGTGCATCATGCATGCATGCATGCATGCGTACATGGCACCTATTCGAAGTAGAGACGAGGCTATGTTGTTCACACCTGAGCAGTGAAAATACACCGCACTGTCAATTAAAGCAATTACGCTGCTGTGTTCATCCAGGCTACCGTTGGTAAATATAGAAGACAAAAAAGCTCATGTGTGTGAGTTGTCGGTATGGAGAAACATGTGTTATTATTACTACTGGTATTATACACTTTGATGAATAACTTGCGTTTAGTCCTCTCCAGGGGTGGTTCTAGGATGTGACTTTTAGGGGAGGGCTTGGCACCCAATTTACATTCTACAGTGGTTTATTATGAAGGCTACTCGCTCGGGGACAGGGGGACACACAGGATGTCGATGGTTTGATAGGTTTACATTTTATACATCCATGGGTTTTATCTGTTATCAGAGTATTTGCCGATGCTCTCTAGTCATCAGGGGGGGCTTAGGTGAGAGAAATGAGGAGAAAAAGGCTTCCATGTTTTTTAAATAATCTTTCTGCCACTTTTTCCCTTGTTTCACTATCATTTTTGTCTTGGTCGAGTGCAATCTTCAGTTCTCAAGCCCATGGCAGACTGTCTTGCAGGTGTGTTCCTTGTGCCATGGGGGGCGGAGGGAGAGACGTTCCGTCAGGACTGCTGTCACCCTCCTCTACGACGTGTGAGTCAAGGTTTTCCAATGATTCACGTCTGAGGTAGAGAGAGGTAGAGAGGTAGAGAGAGAGAGAGAGTCGGCCCTGAGAAGAGAGAGAGAGAGAGAGAGCGAGAGAGAGCGAGAGAGAGAGAGAGAGAGAGAGAGAGAGAGAGAGAGCGAGAGAGAGAGAGAGAGAGAGAGAGAGAGAGAGAGAGAGAGAGAGAGAGGCAAGCAGCTCAGCAAGTCAACCACTCAACCCCGCCTCACTCTTTGGTGGAACCTCCCACCACCACCACATTCATTCATCTCTTCTGTCCATAATAACCCTTTTCCTTCCTGTCTGTTAATTGTTGCTGTAACACCCCCCCCTCTCTCTCTCTCTCTCTCTCTCTCTCTCTCTCTCTCTCTCTCTCTCTCTCTCTCTCTCTCTCTCTCTCTGTCTCTCTGTCTCTCTGTCTCTCTCTTATCTCAGGGCCGACAGTGTATCGCCTGCAGCCATGTTGTTTCTGCTGCTGCTGCCTCTTAAGGCCCATTTCAGACCTCCAGGAGCTTAAAAAGGAAGAAGTGAGAACTCAAACACACACACACACACACACACACACACACACACACACACACACACACGCACACACATATACACACACACACACACACATACACTTTCACACACACCCCAATTCCACCTACGGGCCAGTGCAGCTCAGCAGGGGGATTTCAGCTCGCTGATGACGGGGCGCAGGCTTCCTTCCTGAGTCCACATAAATCTGTCTGAGGTCTCTGTCCTGTAGTCTAATATTAAATCTGTGTTCCGTGACATACCGCTCAGCACAGGAGGTGGAACCCCGTTTGTTTAGACTTCAGAAGCCAGTTTGGCACCAGGCGGAATTGTTTAAATTCAAATCCAATTGAATTGAATCCGGCGTGTGTGTGCCGCCAACAACAACTCTCACTTATGATCACTTATTTACTTTTTTTATTCTACTTTCTTTATTTTTTTTCTTGTTGTTCTGTTGTTGTCATTCTGAGCAGGGATTTGATTTGGAAGCCATGTTCAATATGAATATGGATCGGTTCAATCACAAGCACAGCCAAAACAAGTAGTACACAGGCCGCATATTGAATTCCTGGGGCGCCTCACACGCACAGACAAACACAAACAAATGACATCGTCGCTGTGCTCTTGTTTGGTCGGGCTTTCATCTTGCGGGGATGTGAATGGCACCTTTTTTTTGTTTCTGGAAAAAATGACAAGAATGGACTTGTAAAGACATTTCTTAGCCCGAGTCAAGGACCTCTGTCATCTCAGGTAGAGGCTACACACCTTAGGCTATAATCAAAGACATCCCTGTCTCACACACACACCCCCCCCTGACACACACTCGCACACATGCTCGCACACACACACACACTCCCACTCCCACTCGCACACATGCTCGCACACACACAAACACACACACACACACACACACACACCCACTCCCACTCCCACTCCCACTCGCACACATGCTCGCACACACACACACACACACACACACACACACACACACACACACACACACACACACACACACACACACACACACACACACACACACACTCCCACTCCCACTTGCACACATGCTCACACACACACAAACACACACACACACACACACACACACACCCACTCCCACTCCCACTCCCACTCGCACACATGCTCGCACACACACACACACACACACACACACACACACACACACACACACACACACACACACACACACACACACACACACACACACACACACACACACACTCCCACTCCCACTCCCACTCGCACACATGCTCGCACACAAAAATACATAATATGTATGTGTGGCACGAAATGCACAAAGCATATACCATGTTTTTGTCATATTTAATGTTGGCATTTAAAAAATAATGATACAAAACCAGTGTTGACATTGTTTTCACGGTATGCAGCAATAAAATACATTCCTTTACATTAATTATTTTGTTTTCTCTCAGTCATGTCTTGTCATACATTATAAGCAGGCTAAAAATGTTTCTTTCAATGCTTTCAGGAACTTAGAGGTATATGTGTTGAACACAGAATAAAACCTTCTTCAATGTCAGATCAACGTCAATAATTACAGTGAAGTAGGCTATTATCCTGAGTTGTTTGTTTCTTTCAAGTGCTTTACATTACATTAATGTTCTGTTTCCCAATTGTGTACTTGGCGTACTTGGCGCCCATGTCTGCAGATGTACTCTTGCAAAAATAAACTCTGTCACAGAATAATTTTACACAACAACATACAAGATTAGTGTTGAAAGTAATTCATCACTTAACAATTATTTCATTTGCCAAATGAAAGCATGAACACAATATGAATGTCGGCAAACTATGAAAACTGAAAATGACAGTTGGTGAAATATCTACAATAGTTACAACAAACCCCAGTGTAAACTTTCTTTACACTGTATTGAGTGGCAACCACTTTGAGGTTTTGCTCTGAGCTTCTCAGGCTCCCAACTCTGTAACAGTAATACTGAACTTGATAAGCAATAGTGGCAACGGAAACAAAACAACAACAGCAACAAAACAACAACGTTCACATCAGTCCCTTTCCACAAGACCGGTCATACAGTGTTAGTTGTTTTCTATGCAGTCCTCCTGGCTCACAGTGGCAGATACAGCCTCCTCCTTCAAGTCCTGCATGTCAGAGCAGTGATAGGCTGTGCTGGGCCCTGGGCTCCTGCAGGTAGTTCACCTGCCAGGGAAGCCCCAGCGGTGGGGAGGGCTCCGCAAAACTATCCACGTAGCCCTGGGCACAGGAGGCCCACACCCCTGGCTGGTACCCCAGCCCGTCGGACACCTGCGGGTACCTCAGCGGGCTGGGTGGGCGCTCGCCGGGGCTGCCGCAGTGTCCGTGCGAGGTGTAGTGCTGTCCTCCGTCGTTGGGGTAGCACGGGTAATGTGGCGAGGGCGGGCAGGACGTACCGGCGGTATCCATAAAGAGGAGCGGCTCGCCGGGCAGTCTGTGGACGTTGGCGGCCTGCTGGGACGGAATTTGGTGGGGGAGATGGTGGGACGCCGGCCAGGGGACGTAGGCCTGGGGCTCGGGCCGAGGGGCCGCGGCGACCCGGGGGTTCTGCTCCAGCCTGGACGTCGCTCTCATCCCCCCGGGCCCCGCCACTGTGGTGGCGGAACTTGAAGAGGAGGACCTATTGTTGCACTCTCGGTGGCTGCAGTTCTTGCCCCCCGTGGTGGCGGTGGCGGTGGCGACGGCGGCGGCGGGGTTGGTGCTGAGGAACACGGACAGGGCGGAGATGCGGTTGATGGCCCTCTGCAGGGTGGAGATCTTGGACAGGCGCTTCCCGCTCAGGTCGTGGTTGAGCACCACGCGAAGCGCATTGAACGCCTGGTTGTAGTCCATGATGCGCTTGCGTTCCCGCACGTTGGCGGCCACACGCCGGGCCTTGGAGCGGACTGGCCGGCTGCGCTTCTTGGCCGAGCCCTCGCCGGTGTCCTCCAGGTCGCTGGCCGACCCCTCGCTGTCCTGGTCCTGGAAGGGCTCCTTGCCGCTGCTGTCGCTGCACTCGCCATCATCGCCCGGCCCCAGCCCGCCGAGCTCCAGCTCCTCCTCCGAGAACTCTGAGCCCTCCACGCTGCTACAGCTCATGGTGAGGTGGTGTTGATGCGTTGACAGCGTCTTCTGTCACAGTGTCGTAGTCCTGAGGGTGGTGGCGGCTCTGTGTGTTCTAAAGGTGCAGGCTTTTTGTCCCGAGTCTTGAGGAACTGTATGGGGAAGATCTGCCCGGGATCTTTGAGGTATCCCGTGTGCATGTGGGGCCGCTGCCGCTCTTATTTGGGTGTGTTTTTGTCTGCAGCTGCTGACAGCTCTGTTCTCCACCTCCTCTGTCTCCTCCAGTGCTTGGTTCTTGACTAGTGTCTGCGCCAGACAGGTTGGCCTGCTTTTTATGGCTCCGGCAGTCACATGGTACAGTTACCTGTGAGGAATGGTGTGTGCCCCCCCCCTTCTTTCCCCCTCCCGCACCCTCTCGCCCTCTCTGTCTCTGTCTCTCTCTCTGTCTCTCTCTCTCTCTCTCTCTCTCTCTCTCTCTCTCTCTCTCTCTCTCTCTCTCTGTCTCCCCAGGTTTATGGGTGCCTTCCAGGCAAATGGCAATGTCACCTCCTCCTCCTTTCTGACACCCCCCTCCCCGCTCCTCTCCTCCTCCTCCCCCTTTACAGGATCTATTAAGAGTTTCAACACTTCATGTCTGCGTAATACATAAGTAACACAAACATACTCATTATTTGGGAATGGAAATTGTGCTAAACCTCTGTGTTCTTGTTCCTGTTCAGAAGTATAAAAGATCAGGTTTTTCTTCCCTCGTTTGGCCACCCGGTAATAATGGAGACCGTTTGATAACATGTGTTATGTTTTGGTTTATTTCCCTTTGTTTCGGTGAACGGAATGTCAGCGTTGGTGAATATGAGTCGCTTTGGCGTTTAGATATAACAAACAAAGCAGATCCCTTTTCTTCTAATGGTTTTTTCCGCATGACGGACAGCACAATGCTGAATGGATTCTCCATTCATATCTGTCAGAGGGACATCTGTGACAAATTGCACATTTGTCCGATCTTCCCTAATCTCTGTTTGGCTTGTTTCCCCCCTCTTCTCAGGTCTCGGGTGGAGGTGGAGGAGAGGAACCTTCTTATCTAGCCCTAGCTTAGATTTGTCCTGGCAATTAGCTGTCTCCAGAGTGGCGATTCTCCTTTCTATCCCTCAGCGCTCCTGTTTTTAAGGAGCATATAATTTAGGCTAGCTTCCCTGGGACCCATCACCCATAAATCAGGCCTGGGCAGCACCCGAGGACAACCGCAGAGCAGGCCGCTGGACTTCAAAGCGAAGGGAGAAACATACACACAAGGGCAAATATTTTACAATTAGAGCCTACAATTGCTGCCGGCTGAGGCTATCGATCTTTATTATTTATTTTTTTTCTTGTTTCTTGTTTTTTTCTGCCCTTGTAAAAAGCAGTTGTTTCAGTCTATTGCGAAGGCTGCAGGAAAATAAAGATGTCACATTTAGACAGCTAAGGTGTGTGCTGTTTCTGCAGATTGCATTTTAAAGTTCCGGAGGTTAACGCCAAACGTTCCAAGATTGAATTTAGCTGGAAAACAAAACCAGTACAAGCGGAAATTGCGGGGGAATTGGGAAATAGTTTAGATGCCTATATATGTATATACATTTATATATATTTATCTTTTGATACAACTGCATACCCCTGCTCACTACCTGTTATATATTTATAATGCAAATATGCAAATATCTCATGCCTACTCTATAAGTAATTGTATACCTGTTTTCAGTAGTAGTGTTTTTAGTAGACTGTTTTTACATATTTTAAATATTATTCAACAACTGTACATTATATATTACATTACCATGCACTTCTGCAATATTTGCACTCTGGTTAGATGCAAAATTCCTTTCGATGTACTGTACTTGTGCTGTGCAATGACAATTCATTTGAATCTAATCTAAATGCACAACGTGGACTTAAGACGTAAAAGAATGACAGCAGTGACCTTTCAGCAGCGCTTCTGGCCAAGTGCAATGGGTCAGGTAAGTAATGGGCAAGCCCCTCTTATGGTGAACTAAGGGTCGTTGAGGAGCATTGCTTCCTTCCTGGCGTTTTCCGTTTTTATTGGACAAGCTTCGTCTGTGAGACGCCAATCTTTAACAACAATTACAGACTCAGTCCTCTCCAACTGAGGTGGGAAAATCTGTCCAGACCCCCACCTTTTTATGTTTTTTTTTCGTCCAATGTTTTGGTGAGAACATCCGAGATACCAACTCTCACACTACCTGACCAAGCGCAGTTGGGCCGGGCCAGGAAGCGAGTCCTCACTTTAACTTTAAGAAATGTTTTTGCTGTTTCATGTCACATGACCAATCGGCGGTATATGTTCATGGCTTTCCGACTTCAACCCCCCCGGGTCCATTTCTGCGCTAGTCACGCGTTAGCCGCTCGCCAGCGTACCGCACGGAGCAACACCTTCAATCAACTCCCTGGGATCCACACTACAAAGTGCATACCTTCAACGGCCCCGAAATGTTTGAAATGTCCGACTCGCCACGGGACGAGCGTCACCGGGGCCCCGGTGATTTATCCCTTCACAAACATGTCAGATTTACTAGCGCAGTGTAAAGAGCGCGGCGACTACAGCCCTGGACTCTCCCTGTCCATTTATTCTGACAGGTGACAAGACACCAGTAATTATCAGCCGCCGTGAATAAATCACTCGGGTTTTATCACGCGGTGTCGCCCGGCCCCTGATGGAATAACCATTTTCAAGTGAGTGGAGCCTGTCCAAAAAGCCACTGAAATCTCCCGCTCTAGTCCCCTCCCCCTCCCCCCCATAATGACTAGTTGTTACCTGGTCATTATTAGAGGTCTGCGAGCCAAATGTTATAGATGTATATTTCCGAAAGGGGTGGTTAGGGGTAATAAGTGAGTGAGGTTTGGGTACGCTAACCTTGGCTTTCCAGTGGTATGTTAATGCATGTTTTTGGTGTCTCGCGTAGGAATTTTCTCACCTCCATAAAAAAGCCTCTGGTCAAAATGGGGAAGCGTACCCCCTTATCTCTCCCCGTCCATCTTTTGTCACCCAACCTTGTGAATGTTGCTCATGTGTTCGTCCTTTTATGGCAATTCCTTATATTAGCCGTGCTCAAATTACCGTTATTGTGTCAATGTTCAATTCACTTCCTTTTAAAAAAAAAACGTTTTTGGACAAATAACATTTAGAATCTAAGGTTAATTTATACGACGCTATAAGCTAAATGAATAAGCGTCAAGTCAACAGCGTTGTTTACTTAGAAGAGGGAGAGAGCCACGCTGCGAGGCCATTGAACCGGCGCTCAAAGCTGTCTAAACTAAACTAAACTAAACAGTTCTTTAGCCACTTGAACCGGGGTGTCATCGCCGAACGCCGCCTGTCACGGCCCCGCGGTGTCATCCCGTTGGCCGAGGAGTTTTCGGCGAAGGGGGGAGGTGGACCGTGCTTTATCTCTATGAGTCAACATGCGGCGTGCTTCCCCGGAGAGACACTTTCACGCTGCCGCCTTGTGTGTCTTAGCGATAGCATCCATTAAAGCCACAGTCTGTCATTGTTCATGGGCCGTGACAACTTGTTACAGTGAGCACGGCTTTAAAAAGATTCAATTGTGTATGGCACTTCATTAGGGCATATGTACATGTATCTATATGTATGTATCTATATGTATTTGGATGTAGATGTCTCAATTATTATTAACTAAATTATTATTATTGTTTTCATGGCCTGTATTTGAGGTGCCTCTCTCCCTCTACACTGTTCACCGACATATAGAACATCATGAACAAACTTCTCCTTCATATACTGTACAAGTAGACAGTATTATGTTATTTTTGTATTTGTGTACAGTATTGTTATAGAATAGTGTTGTATAAGTATACTATACTTATACAACACTATAACAATACTATACTATATACTATACTATGTGCTATACTTAGTATAGTACATAGTATATAGTGTTAGATTGGAGGAAATACATACTGCAGGAGGGAATGGGGAGTTTTACATTGGACTTGTTGCAAATGGCAAATAATAAACATCTTGAATCTTGAGCAGTGCCCTAAGAAATGCTTCAATAGGCCAGTGAAAATCATGGGAGACTACAACTTAAAAAAGAAAATCCTACGAGACTAATTAAAATAATTGGTTCAATTAAGTTGTATGAACAATTGTGTCATCCATTGGTCTAGCTGTCATAGGCCCTTCGGCAATACACACATTCAACATTCACATTCAACTTTCACATTTACATGTAAGTTAACAAGTTAGCATGTGTTTTGTGTTTACAAGCATCATCCGCTCAAGTTGAATGAGGTACAGCAGCAATAAAAACTATTTTTGGAAAAAGGCAACAAAAAAGACATACAGACACATACAGAATAGGACGGAATAAACTAATCAACAGTACATGTCGTTGTAAGTGATAGTGATGAGCAGTGACGTGTTTCATACCAAACACGTTGGAAAGTGTTGCATCTGACGAGATCCATCCATGTACCCCCCCCACACACACACACACACACATCCACCCTCCCCCCCCCCCCCCCCCCCTGTGTGTCAGACAGCCCTCTCTGACACCTATGTGAATCACTGCGTTAAAAAAAACAGGTCGGCAGGCTGGAAGTCGTCTCCTCACTCTCTCTTCACACAGCCAACCGGGAATAAAAAAAATGTATGAATAATCGCCTGGGGTATTTAACATCATCACCGACCACGCTGCCAACCATTATTAATCACAGGCTTCTTGGCTTGTACTGGATAATTGAACGCAACTTTAGAGCAGCGTTCTTTAGAGAGTGGATGGAAACATCATAATAAACGTTCGGTATGTAGATAGAATAATTGGCTTTAATCACTTCATGATTAAAGCCCCGACTAAATGTTAAATAAGATAAATGCCTGTGTTTTTCTGTTACCAAAGGGGCATTAGTTGCTTTAGAGCAGCGTTTTTTAGAGAGTGGATGGAAGCATCATAATAAACGTTCGGTATCTAGAAAGAAGAATTGGCTTTAATCACTTCATGATTAAAGCCCCGACTAAATGTTAAATAAGATAAATGCTGGTGTTTTTCTGTTACCAAAGAGCGCACTTTGATTTTGAAAACCAGACATAAGGTGGAGGGTTACTAAAATAGTATTTTTCGTTGTCTCTGATGTGAAAACAATAGATTTCTAACTGAACATTTGGAAGAAGTAGGCCTGCAGCCTGGTAGCACGCACACATATGAGACAAACATATAGAATACACATCAAAGACAAACCATTTCAAGTTGACACTAGTAGGCAATTACTTCAATTACAATTACACTTTATAAGGGTTTTAAAGATGGAACTTAAAAAAAAAAAATCTTGATCCATTGAAACATGTCCAAGCAAGATAACTGCATGTGGAAATTCACTCATTGTGTTTTCAAACAGCATAAAAAACAAGAATGGTTGGGTTAAAAAGCAAGCTATGGTTGTCTGTCTGTATAGCTATATGTGTCTATCTTATACATACATACCTGCACAATGCTCAACTGGTTGTATTAAAAACAATTTCATTAACGTGGGAATACACGTTTTTGTATGGAAAAACAATAACTGACTTGTTAATGAATGTATTTTTTATTGAGAGAAAAGTATATTATAGTATATTCAAGTATATTATATAGTATATAAAGTATATTTTCAAAAGATATGCAATGCATTCTTCTCAGGTGTGAAAATAATATTTCCTCTTCTTGGAACACGAATAAACCTGCATATCTATTCACTGTCCTAATACTTCCTTATGCCCCGTATCGCATTGCTATTCTCTCTGATGACAAGTATTGTAGTCAAAAAGACTAGTATTGGAACAGAAAATATTTATAGTTAAGTATAGTTATAGTATAAGTATTTATGCTCACTGTATATCAACTCTCTATGTAGGTGCTTCGGCATAGCGTAGTGGCGAGGGTTGTGGGTTTGAACCCAAATGTCCACACAGGCAACCTGTAGGCATCCTTGGGCAACATGCCTAAGCTCTTTAATGATCTGCAAAGTGTCTTCTCCATAACTCAATAGAAAATACTATGTAATTATTATATCTGAAAAGTCTCTAACAAAGATTCTTCTTATCTTATGCATTTGGGTCAATGGCAATCATGCACTCCCTGATTTATCTTTGGGCACAGACACACACACACGCACACATGCACACACGTGCACACACACAAACACACACACACACGCACTCACACACACACACACACACACACACACACATACACATACACACACACGTGTGCTCACATGCACGCACGCAAGCACGCAACCACACACACACACGCACACATGCACACACACGTGCACACACACACACACACACACACATACACATACACACACACACGTGTGCTCACATGCACGCACGCAAGCACGCTAACCACACACACACACGCACACACACATTACCGTAACTGAATTACTGTTACGCTGCTCCACGGATGATTTACACCTGAAGCCATGCAAATATGTGAGCTCTGGAGTCACAACATGTCAGTTTCCTTGCATAACACTAAGAAGGTGTAAGTGATACAAGCGCCTCAGCCCTAAATACATGCATCAATCCCACAAGACTTTTGTTTGAAAATGAAGTCTAGGTATTCTGTGGTAACTTGCAACCAATTACATCGTACAGTATTGTTATAGCATAGTGTTGTTTATAGTATATGGTTATGCATATCATAGGTGGTATATAGTGTTGTTTATAGTATAGTATTGTTATGTATAGTATAGTTTTGTATAGTTTAAGTATAGTATTGTTGTAGGAAATTCATACTTGTGGGAGGGAATGGGGAGTAAGCAATCCATTGTACTTGTTGCAAAAACATTTTGAATCTTGAATCTTGAATAAACTCCCAATAAATATATAAATTCCCAAGATACTAACTATTCTATTATCTATCTATCACGGTGTAGCAAAAATGATCCTGCATGTTGCAAACCACAGGCATTGCACATGGTCGTAAATATAGCAGAGGACCTGGCTATTAAGTGGTTCAATTACACCAGAATTATGCAAAGGCAAGTATGGCGTTATTATAAACACAACTGCAGATTAACAAAAGGAAATGGTTAACAATATAAATGCACATTGTCTAGATAGAACAAAACAAATATCTTTAGAGGTTGCCGGGGCGATGTTCGGCGTGCATTCCTTCCGAAGAGGGCTAATTATAGCCTTTCATGAGTCTGCTCATGAAAGGCTCAGCTTGGAGTGTCAGAACATGTGGTCAAGGTTAACTGTCTGTAGGCTAGTTCCCACACAACCTGCAGCAGCACCCCTCACACCGCCGCCACCGCCACCGCCCCAACACACAATTAGCGAGTGCTCACCGAGAGCGTAATTACACTGTAGTTAGCCTCATATTTATTATAGCCTTATTTTTAGCTATTTACAATAGCTTTCTTATTAATATATAATAAGAAGACATAAGATATGCCTTCGTGAACGAAACGGGCAAGGGAGGTGGATGAGTGACCCTGAAGAGACGATGGAGGGCCTTCTTTCATGGCTGAAAGAGATAGTTTTTACATATAAAAAGGTAATATAGAAAACACGTCGTTCTTGCAGGTGGGAGCGAGATGGTGAGTGAAGGGAAGCGACAGAGAAGCACATAAGTGTGTTGTGGGGGAGGGGGGGGGGGGTTAATGACTAAAGAAAGTTATAAACTAAGGCGCATAATTGTCATTACGCGACCATTGATAATTGTAGCTTTTGCAGTTCAGGTCAGTCCTGCAGAGGCCACAACCTTCCCCTGCCTCTGGCTGTTAACCTCTCTCCCAGGCCCTTAAAGCTCTATAGATTTCATTTGAATTGGGGGGGGGGGGGGGGCGGGGGTGCACTTTTATTATTTCTTTATTTACTCATACAGAAAATGTTGTTTTAACTTGAGACACACTTGATCTCCTCGCGTTCCTCCTATCATCTGTCATCTTTAGTATAACCATAATTAAATGCATTTTTGTCAGTGTAATGAGTAGACTAAACAGGTTACACGTACCCTAATTATCATTCCAGTTGTAGGCAAAGTAACATGGGTGTTATATGTTACAAAGCATAAAAGCATAAAACATCAATAAATCAGTATTGGCAGTACAAAGCCAGATACTATCTGCACTCAAGGGGCTGGGGGGCAAGCTGCAGCATCCGCCTTTCTGTCATTACCTGGCTGTTATTACCTGCCTCATAACTAGACTCTTCTCCCTCACAGGGTGACGACAATGCCACCTAGTGGCAGAGACATAATGTGTAAAGAGAGACTGCCATCTAGTGGTAGAATCCTGTGAGTATGTTGTTTAGATTCACACTGACGTGTGCAGCCATCGTTACGACACTTTGAGGTAGGAAAGACGTCATTTGAAAATCTTGTGTTGGATTTAAGATGGGTTTTTTTTGTTGCTTATTTCGAACGTATGGCCATCTACGAATTAAGTAGAGACGTGAGCCACTGTTGAGATTCAATTGGTCGACAATCTCAACGTTGTTAATTAAACAAACAGACTTATTGCCCCTTTTTTCCAGTCGCGTCACCAATTGTATTATGTATGTATGTATGTATGTATGTATGTATGTATGTATGTATGTATGTATGTATGTATGTGTGTGTGTGTGTGTGTGTGTATGTATGTATGTATGATGTATGTATGTATGTATGTATTTATGTATTATTATTTACATGAGTATTTTTTTGTTAAATGTGATTTGTTTTTTAACAAAACGTTTCACAATGCGATGTGAGTAAAACAATATCATAGTCATCAGGTCACATGATGCACAGACCTACCTCATATGTTAGTTCACAATGAACTATAAAAGTTGTGTGTGGTGTAATAATAATACAATTATTCAAATTAAATTAAAGCTAAAGGTTGTCATACAATCTATCCGTTGTATTTGTCTATACACCACCGATTCCACAGGGTTACACACATGATGTAGGCCATATAAGTCCTATTACGTACACTAAGCTAATACTTAGCAGTCCCCCACAGGGCTATCATCATCCCCATCAAAATGATCTTAATGTGGGCTACCTTCTTCAATGAATCGATAAAGTACCATTTCCTGAGTAACCTTCCAATCCCCTCCAGATCTCCTAGTCGTGTCCAGGCACGTAGGTGTAGTATACTTAGGGAAAGTTGACAGCTAATAATATATTGGCTATGGGTCAGAAATGGCTCGCCTCTTGACTTGAAAAAACCAATAGCACTTTCTGCAACGCCTTTCATCATTCAACATCAAGTCAAGACCTCTGGCTTTTCAGTACTCCATTCATGTGTATGCTTTCATAATTTGTGTTATTTTAAAAATAAATACCTCCCAACTTCCCATCACTATGGCTACGAGAAGACACCAAAGTAAGATTGGCAGTAAGGTTCTGTGGATGATTTCACAGTGAATTCAACATTTTGCAGGCTCATTGACCTCTGGTTTGTGAACAGAGTACCTTGTTTGATCATGATGTCCTCCGAAGATAGCTCTGTGTGTCTTAAAATTGGCACAGTGATCATTGATCGTTGAATATTGCCTGATAGTTGTGAATGTGAATAGCTTGATTTCATCCTTCTTTATGATTCACAGATATTTCAGACAGCGGGATGTAGCGGCCAATGGAGTGAATTTTTGAAGATTTGAACACAGCAGAACTTCAAATGCTCTGTCATAATTCTTTTAAAAATGTTTTAAAAAGTGCCAGTGAATCCAAAACGTCTTCTGTGATCTTCTTCTTCTAGTAAGCTATGCTATTTTGTCAATGCTATTAAAATAATAGCATCATCAGGTGAAAAAAAGCAGGTATAAAATCTTATGTTTTGTCTCCCACAACCAGTTGGTGATCTTTGTGCACATTCAACAGATGTTCATACCATCTATCAGTCACTTTGCTGTCCTTTTTTTGTTCATTTTTCATTTTTATTGTATACATTATTTTATGGTGTTGTTTTTGAGATTTTTGCGGGAGGGAATGGGGAGCAAGCATTCCAATGTACTTAATAAATAAATAAAAATAAATATATATATATTGTATCTGGTATCTTGTATCAATCAGCACCACTGGTCACCACCACACAATGCCAGTTGCTAAATATGGAAGATACAACCAAGAAAACCAAAAGTAAATATGTAAATAGCACACAGCCCAGCAAACACACACACACACACACACACACACACACACACACACACACACACACACACACACACACACACACACACACACACACACACACACACACACACACACACACACACACACACACACACACACACACACACACACACACACACACACACACACACACACACACACACACACACACACACACACACACACACACACACAGATTGTTATAATTTCAGCTATCGTTTGAATCCCTGACAGATAACCGACAAACCGACCGGAAGCCAGAGATATGGAAACGTCACTGATTGACACGTTTTTCCGTTAGCTAAGCAATACGATTCGCTGCCAAACTGAAAGTGGGCGTGTCCGAGGCGCAGAGAGAGCTCACGTGCTTGGAATCGATTTGAAATGAATGATGACAGTCGCAGACCGAATACCAGGCGCATTGTACAAGTAAACAATGTTTATTTTTATAATATTTAGCATTATTACGTTAAACATGTTTAAGTGGACCTCTCTAGTTGGAGGGTGGGGGCGGCTCCCCAGCGCCCTCTATTGGCCAGCCGCCCCTCGAAGGGACACAGGCACCGAGGGGGTATGTTAAAACCACGATGTGTGCGGATGTGTGGATTAGATTAGATTAGATTCAAATGTATTGTCATTGCACAGCACAAGTACAGTACATCGAAAGGAATTTGGAATTATATAATGTACAGTTGTTGAATAATATGTAAAAACAGTCTTCTAAAAAACTACTACTAAAAACGAGTAGGTATGAGATGTGCATAATTATAGGTGTATATATATATACAAGGTAAGTATACAAGTATAAACAGGTACTGAGCTGGGGTATGCAGTCGTATCAAAAGGTAAATATATATACATGTATATACAGCAGGTAGTGAGCAGGGATGTGTAGTTATATCAGCAGTTGACAATTCATATATATAAGCAGTAAGTACAGTACAAATGTAAATGACTATCATACAGGTATGTGAACAATAAATATGTAAACTATAAATATATTAACTATAGGTAGAGGTCGGGAGTTATGATACAGTGCAAGGTCGTTGAAGACATTTATGGTGAAAGGGTAACAGTCAGCAGAGTTCAGAGGGAGGGAGGGGGGGGGGGGCTGTCATCGTGGTACAGAGTTCAGAGAGATGACAGCTGAGGGGAAGAGGCTGTTTCTAAACCTGCTTGACTTGGAACAGAGGTTTCTATAGCGCCTCCCGGAGGGGAGGAGGGAATACAGTCCATGGTTGGGGTGAGAGGTGTCTTTGGCAATTTTTTGTGCCCTCCTCAGACATTGTTTGTGGTGCGTAGTGTTTATTGCAGGGAGGGATAATCCAACGATGCATTGGGCGGTTTTCACCACCCTCTGCAGCGCTTTTCGGCCAGAAACAGTGCAGTTGCTATACCACACTGTGATGCAGTTGGTTAGGATACTTTTGATGGCACACCGGTAAAAGTTCAACAGAATCTGAGGGGACAGGTGGGCTTTCCTCAGTCTCCTCAGGAAGAAGAAACGCTGGTGAGCCATCTTTACCAGTGAGGCAGTGTTGAGGGACCAAGAGAGGTCCTCGGAGATGTGGACCCCAGGAATTTGAAGCTGGAGACACGCTCGACCTCCGCCCTGTTGATGAGGATGGGGGCGTGTGCGCCAGCTCTGGTCTTTCTGAAGTCCACAATCAGCTCCTTGGTCTTCTTGGTGTTGAGGGCCAGGTTGTTGTGCACCACGTCACCAGGTGCTGGACCTCCTCCCTGGAGGCTGCCTCATCGTTGTTCTTGATGAGGCCCACCACCGTTGTCTACAAACTTGATGATGGTGTTTGTACCATGTACAGGAGTGCAGTCGTGGGTGAAGAGGGAGTAAAGGAGAGAGCTCAGCACACAGCCCTGGGGGACGCTGGGTTCAGGGTGAGGGTGGTGGAGGTGAGACTGTCTAACCTGACTGCCTGGGGTCTGTTGGTTAGAACGTCCAATAACCCGTTACAAACAGAGGGGTTAATGTCAAGATTCTTGGTTTCCATAAGGTCACCAAGTTTGCGGATGAGGGGATGATGGTGTTGAATGCTGAGCTGAAGAATGATGAACAGCATTGTCACGTGGGTGTGCTCATCCAGGTGGGAGAGAGCGGAGTGAAGGGCTGAGGAGATGGCGCCCTCCGTGCTCCAGTTCTCACGGTAGGCTAATTGGTGTTTATTCAGTGAGGGTGAGAGGCCAGATTTGAGGTGAGCCAGGACCAACCTCTCGGAGCTCCGTCTGGGTAGTGGAACAATGTTGATGGCTGTGTCCGAGAGGCGGTTTAGACACTTATTATAATAAAACACCGCGGTGTGGCACATTTAATATACAACATTGTTTAATTATAACGCTGATACTAGGGACAGGAATCGTCAGGGAGCTCATGATTATGATTCTGTAAATGGTGCAATACGATATTACAAATTATTTTAGTGTCATTATAAATTTCATGTGGTTTAACGTTGGGGTTCAGTTTCCAGTTTCATGTGTCCACCATTATTTTTTAAATGAGCACGGCCTTACAGAACAGAACATTGTTGATGCAAATTGACTATAGCAATGTTTCTCGTGACGTCACAGCCAAAGTCACGTGGTTTTTTATGTGTTTTATGACGCGTGACCTGAAATTAACATGGGAATGAATGGGACCTGTCAGGAAAAGTAACAATTGTTTTAGGCATAATGCTGGCAAGTTGTTGTGTTATTGGTTGCAGAAATCGGTTCAAAAGGGTTCTAGTATATGTTTCCGGAGGATTCCAGAACGAGAACCAAAGTGAGGCCTGGATAAATGCAATTCATAGGTGTCTTCGGTATATACTCAGGATTCAAGATTGATATTGTCCATATACAACTGTAGTTGCTCATGGTAGTTGCAATGAAATGCTTACTCCCCATTCCCTTCCGCAGTATTATAAGTAATAGTGCTTTTCTAAAACACTAAAGGCCTACTTTAAAGATACTGTACACAATAAATAAAAAAAGCTTATGTTCAGTGTATAAACTTTTGATTACAGTTTGCTTTATTCAATGTTTTGGTACGAATTATCTCAGTTATTGGAATTAAAACTGTTAGAAAACTCATAATAAAATGCATTTAGCATGAACTATCGGTTAAATAGCGGTTTAACATGACCACTAAGGAAAACGGATAAGCTTCCCGTGATTTGAAAGGTGGAAATATCACCGAAGCTCAAATCTGGCCAAAAAGTGGGGTTATTTTGCCATCCTTTCAATGCGTACGGGTCTGGAAGTGAAGCAGAACTTTTAACATACGTTAGTTTAGAAGAATATGTAGAACTAGATCCAAATTACTAGCGACTTGATTGAGTTTTTTACGTATTCAGAGACTAGAAAATCGCGTGAAGAGATACCAATAACAAGGACCTTTTGCCAACTGTAAAACTACACAGGTGTGGAAATGACGCCATTGTTGGTAAACAAGAAACATCGCTTTTGGCAAATACACTATAGCGCCCTCTGCAGGACGGTGCAATAATTTTTTCTTCACTAAGATTAGATTAGATTTTAGAGTCAACTGGACGATAAACTTATTGCACGCAAAAAATCCATGAATACATTTTCCATATCTGTGGGTTGTAGCCATTAAACCTCCCCCTCATACCTCTCAGCCCAGGACACATTTTAGAAATTGAGATAGCGGTAATGTTAAAATTTGTGCTAGAACAGGGGTTAACTTACACTTGATGTTTTGTAGCACAGGAGTGACCATAATAGGGGCGGCAGAAGCTCAGGAGGGAGAGCGGTCGTCTCACAACCGGAAGGTTGCTGGTTGGATCCCCTGGCTCCTCCAAGTGCTGCCAAGTGTTGAGGTGCCTCTGAGCAAGACAACCTAACCCTAACTGCTCCCGACATGCTGGCTGTCTCCTTGCCTGGCTGACTCCGTCGGTGGATGAAGGTGTGTATGAATAGGTGAATGTGAGGCATGACTTGATAAACGCTTTGGATAAAAGCGCATTATAAAAGGCAGTTAATTTACCAATAGCGATAATAATGTTTTTGAATCAATGTTTTTTGACATTACAGCATACAGTTCATGCGTATGCTGATGACACCAAACTGTGTATCTATGAAATATCTCAAAATTGTCTATGCTATGTATATTAACCTGCAATAAGCTATTTTAAAAATACTTATTTGGGACTGAATTTGAAAAGCAGAGACACATACAGTGAATTGTGAACCACCAGGCTGGCCTACAAAGCCACACCATGACAGTAGCAGTAGTGATGGATGACCGTGATGGTGGTGGTAATGTTAAAACATCCACGCTTTACAGTTTATTAGCCATTGAAATAATTCAATAGTTTCCACAGCCCTTCACCATAGGATCAGCCTACTAAGTGGGAATTGATTTCATGTGAACAAAGCACTGCTCTGATTGGCTGCTGTATTGAAGGATTGGACAGCAAACAAGTGAGGTCAGGAGGGAGGGTTCCTTTGGTCTCAGTTGGTTTTTGACTTGGGAGGAGTTGTGTGAGCATATTCAAAAGTGACCATTTGTGATGTCACGAAAAGGCTACAGATCTAAATGCTTTGCAGCTCCTAAAAGCCAACGCGTAATTTAAAGTAAAAACGGCACTTTTAGAAGTCACATTTTATTGGCCAGTGGATCAAACTAAGTACATCCAAAAGGCCATGGTGAAAAAACGTTTTGTAATGTTTTGTAGCCCATCAGGCTATCAGCCCATTCATAACTCCAATCATGATGGTCATACTATTGATCAATATGTCGGTAGCGCTAGTGAGATCATAGTAAACGGTAGTGGCCGTGTCAGACTTTACAGTAAAAAGATTTACAGCATTTGGTGGGCATCCAAATGTATCCTAAGCACATTACAATACTTCTTACCAGATTACTCTCTTACCAGAGATTATTATTATATTATTATTGTTTTGCAAAGCTTGCTTAATTTCCAGACCTCCTTCACCTTCACTCCTCTCCTCTCCTCCTCCCTTTCCTCTCATCCACCCTTTCTCCTCCTCCCTCTCCTCCACCCTTTCTCCTCCTCCCTCTCCTCCACCCTTTCTCCTCCTCCCTTTCTTCTCCTCTCCTCCACCCTTTCTCCTCCTCCCTCTCCTCTCATATTCTCTCCTCCTCCCTCTCCTCTCCTCTCATCCACCCTTTCTCCTCCTCCCTCTCCTCTCCTCTCCTCCACCCTTTCTCCTCCTCCCTCTCCTCTCCTCTCCTCCACCCTTTCTCCTCCTCCCTCTCCTCTCATATTCTCTCCACCTCCCTTTCTCCTCCTCCCACTCCTCTCATATTCTCTCCTCCTCCCTCCTCCTCCCTTTCTCCTCCTCCTCTCCTCCACCCTTTCTCCACCTCCTCTCCTTCCCCCCTCAAGCCGTCAACTGTGAGCATGTGCTGGCAATTTTTATATCAGTACATTTGGACACACATTGTTTTTTGTCATACAGCTGTTAGTGATGCTGTACCATACATTTGATATGTTTACATGCGTACAGTATGCATTATTATAGTGAGAACTGTTTTACATAAAAACCTTCCTATAATGAAACCAAATTTTGGATCAAAACAAGTAGTTTTTTTTAATACATGATTTAATGATTTTCTCCATTTTAGATGATCTAATGACATTTGAATTACTTCTGTTCATACTATAAATCAATTACGATGAGATATGTCCATAAAATGATCAAATATGACGTTTGAAACATTTATGAGAAAGGAAAACTAGTTTTAGAATTGTATTTTGAATTCATAAGCATATCGTGATATTTATCGTCAATTATTGTGCGTATTAATTTTTTTTATATCGCCCTATTATTTACATTATATATATATATATATATATATATATATATATTCATTGAAATCATGAAATGATTAAATTTGACTTTTCAATCGAATAGAACAAATAGAACGATAAAGTAAAACCGCTAATCCAATATAACAACATCATCTAAACCTGCAGTGCTGGTGTATTTCCGGTATTTATGGAGGCTGTCAGTGAAAGGGTTAAACTGATCTACCCAGCGCCACACCTCCCCCTCACCCTCCTCATCCTCCAACCCCTCGTTCCCCCAAATCAATGAGACCAAATCACACATTTGCGGCAGGATAGTTTCATGCACGGAAGACAGGGGGGTGGGTGGGGGGGAGAAAGAAAAAAAGAGAACGGGACCAGCACCGCGGTTGAAATCACTAAGCTGCACTGAGAGGACCATGTGTTCCTCCTCCTCCTCCTCCTCCTCCACCCGCCTCATTCAGTTGTTAAAAAGGACACCCAACCCCCGTCTCCTAAATCCTGCTCAGGCTCCGGGTGCAGTCATTTCTAGTGCGGAGAAATGTCCCTGGTGACGCTGAAGGATGACGCAGGCTCTCTCTCTCTTCCTTTTCTCTGTTAAACACCTCCTCCTCCGCCTCCTCCTCCTCCTCCTCCTCCTCCTCCTCCTCCTCCTCCTCCTCCTCCTCCTCCTCCTCCTCCTCCTCCTCCTCCTCCTCCTCCTCCACTACCACCACCAGCACCTCCTCCACCACCACTACCAGCAGCACCATCGCTTCTATTCCCTCCATTTTTTTTGACTGTTCCCTCTACCTCCTTTCCGTCCACCCCCCACCCCCTCCCCCTCCCCCATTTTCCCCCAGGCGGTCTCCCCCTGGTTCTCCATCTTCTTGCACACTCTGTTTCTCCCCCCCTCCCCCTCCCCCTCCTCCGCTCCCTCTCTCTCCCTCTCTCTCTCTCTCTCTCCTTCCGTGTGTTTCTCTCTCACTCCCCATTTCACACACACATGCTCCCTTTCCTTTACTCCTCCCTATTTATATTGCTCTCTCTCTCTCTCTCTCTCTCTCTCTCTCTCTCTCTCTCTCTCTCTCTCTCTCTCTCTCTCTCTCTCTCTCTCTCTCTCTCTCTCTCTCTCCTGCTCTTTCTCACTCTCTCTCTGCTCCGGCACTGCAGTGCTGATTGCGATTGCACACACACACACTTACACACACACACACATACTCTCACACACACACACACACACACACACACACACACACACACACACACACAGACACACGCACACAGGCAGGCAGGCAGGCAGGCAGGCAGGACTGCAGCAACGTGTACCAGCCACTGTCTGATCTCGTTCTGGGGACACGAAGCACAGGGAGCCACGGAGCGAGGGCGAGCAAGAGCGAGGGCGAGCGAGAGCGAGGGCAGTGCAGTGTTATCCCACACACGCACACGCATGTGTCGCTGCGCGTGCCTGAGCAGGCGGGCGTGCGTGCATGCGTGACGCGTGTGCAACGAGCAGGAGCGAGAGCGCGTGTGTGTGAGTGTGTGTTTGTGTGTGTGTGTGCACGCGCGCGCGACTGTGTGTGTATGTGTGTGTGTGTGTGTGCCTCTCTGCGCCGGTAAGGAGCGATGCATTACAGGAGCAGATAGCTCATGTTATCCGGCCTCTTCTACCTCTGCATCCCATTCACCCTGCTCCTCCCACCACAGTCTTCCTCCGCCTCCTCCTCCTACTGCCGCCGTTGCCGCTGCTGCTGTACAGCATCATTAGACAGGACCACAGGCTGACCGGAGACTGGTGAGAACCAGATGCTCTCAGCTTTTGTCCCCGGCTGAGAAATGTGTCGGCGGCAAACGCTGCGTCTACGCCTCGCCTGACCGTTGGATTTGACTGCCCTGACGTCTTCTGTTTTTTTTTTTCCTGTTTTTTTTTCTTCTTCTTCTTCTTCTTCTTCTTCTTCTTTTTTGTTTCGTAAGCCGCACATTCGAGGGCCCCCGAGGACGAAGCCCGCATCCTGGGGGGGGGGGGGGAGGTGGGGGAAAGAAGAATCGCCGGATGCGGTCTGCGTGTGTGCGTGTGTCATCCACTACCGGTGTTGTCATTGGCGCAGTTCCCTCTTATTTTCATCGGTTGTTGTTTCCCTATCACTGAGACTGAGCTAGCAGGCACTGCAGCACTAGCACTGCAAGAGCCGTGAACAAGTGGGGCATGAGGACCCAGCGACCGCCCAGCGGAGGAGCTTGACTGCTCCCATCGCACCGCTACCGCTGCTGTACTTTCTGAGGTGTATATCTTGTGGTTTTTTTTTTTTCTGCTTAATTTTTTAGCTTTTTTTTCCTCTCTCGCCAGAAAAGGGTCTCTGGGGGTGTAAGGGTGGGGGTGAGGGTAGGGGGTAGGGGGTTGCCAGGGGAAGGGAAGGGAGGGGAGGGGAGGGGAGGGGGAGGTTGGGTTAGGTGGCGAACGACCAGGTACCCCAGGCCCCTGCAGCACTGACCAAGAGTGGCTCGGCGTTCTCCTGTAGGTGGGAGGCAGGCAGGACGTCCTGCGAGAGAGAGAGAGAGCGAGAGAGCGAGAGAGAGCGAGAGAGAGCGAGAGAGAGAGAGAGAGAGAGAGAGAGAGAGAGAGAGAGAGAGAGAGCGCGAGAGAGAGAGAGAGAGAGAGAGGGGAGAGGAACGCGGTGCTGGCTCCGGCGCGGGCTCCTGATGGTGGCTATTTTTGTCTCTCCCCCCCCTAGCTGAGTGATTGGGGACAGCGGGCGGGAAGAGAAGATGCTTATGGCCCGAGACACGGCGCGGGACGAGGCTCAGAAGCTGCACAGGAAATGGCTGAAGCACCAGGCCTTCATGGCCGAGCTGGCCCGCAACAAGGAATGGCTAGCCAAGATAGAGCAGGTGAGTGGAGGGTAACCGCGGGGGGGCCCGGGGGGGTGGCATCTGGGGGGGGGGGGGGGGGGTGGGTGTGTGTGGGGGTGGGGGTGCTGGAGAGGTCAGAGAGGACCGGTGTGTGTGTGTGTGTGTGAGATTTGGGGGATGGGGGAGGGGTAGCAGTGGTGGCGGGGAGGGGGGGATGTGTGTGAGGGGTTGGTCGGGAATTGGGGGGTGGGTGGGTGTGTGTGGAGGGGGTGGGGGAGGGAAGGTGTGTGGGCATGTTGGGTGCGGTGGCGGTGAAAATTGAGAAAAAAAATCAGGGGATAACGGGCAGAGAGGAGAGAGAGGTGTCATCGCTGGCCGCTGGTTACATCACATGGCTCCGGGGGACATGGAGCATGGCAGGCTCAAGGTTATGACTGTCAGAGCAGCTGTGCTCCGTGTGCCGTCAGGGACACAGGTGATGGGACTAGACGTTTTTCTGGTTTCCTCCACACACACACACACACACACACACACACACACACACACACACACACACACACACACGCGGTCTCTGTCAGTACGAGGGGGACGGAGGTGGGTTGTGCCTGCACAGATGTCATTGCTCTGTGAGCGTCCAGGGATTCTCATCCTCCATTTCATTTTTCTAAACTAAATCAGCAAAACACAAAAGGTATAAACACATCC
This sequence comes from Muraenolepis orangiensis, assembly GCA_027704905.1. NCBI lineage: Eukaryota > Metazoa > Chordata > Actinopteri > Gadiformes > Muraenolepididae > Muraenolepis > Muraenolepis orangiensis. The sequence continues at coordinate 4,781,338 of CM051011.1, read as the reverse complement.
GGGGAATGATCAGGGAGTAACTGTAATCCTCTCCCGAGCCAAAAGGGAAATCTGCTCGCCAACAAAAAATCTAACCCTAGATCCATTTTTGTTCACCCTTCTTCTCCCTCCTGTGTACCCATGGTGCATTGCAAACCTAAGAGAGCAAAGCGACATCTGTGGCAAACCGCGTGCCATGTCCCCTCTGCCTTAACTAGGCTGGAGGGTGTGTTTGTATGTGTGTGTGTGTGTGTGTGTGTGTGTGTGTGTGTGTGTGGGGGGGGGGTAATCAGATAAAAATGGTTGATGATTAATGATGCTTGATTTCAGTCAATGGCTTGGAACATGTGTCTGATACAGCACAAAACATATTGCTTCTCTTGTGTGAAAATAATATGCTGACAAGGGGGTAACTGTAAGAATATCCAATTGCATTGTAACCCAGCGGATGAGTCATGCTAGTTATAACAGTAAGAGGAGAACAACAGAAACAGTAATATTATCTATACATATTTATAATATGTGTGTTTTTAGTCAGGGCAAGGCCTAAAAAACTGAGTTACCGCAACGTATTGTTGTCGATTGGCCCTGCTGGGATGTGTCTCAGAAGTAGGCTACTGGCATTCTAGAGGATTTATTCAGTTGGACGCCATCTTGGAATTTACAAACATCACAGTTTGAAGCATTCAAAGCTAATAATTCAAGTGACAATAACACCAGCATTACTGTTGTTTAAAATGGTTACGCTTCCTGTGTGATTAAAAGGGTAACAATATCTTTGCGACCCAGTTTGACGTTTGTCGTCATTCATCAATCAGCAAACTAAGAAAGTATGACCATATATTTTTAGCATTAGACATTGGATTTTTTGCACATGGCTTATTAACAGTCATAGTGTGTCACATATTTAATGTGGTTTTTGTACAAATATTTCAGTCATGCAATTCCAGTCCTTCAGAAGTGCGCCAGCAGCTATCAAAGTATCTATAATATACTTCATAATATCATAATGTTCTTGTTATTTGTTCAATATTGTATGCTGAAAAGACCACACGTGAAATCTGTCACCAATGCTTTGATTTGTGCTTTGTGCAGTCCATCTTTCCTTGTTTCCATGTCTCAGAAACCAATGAGGGTTTACTTTCTGATAGCAATGACAGGATTGAGCCTACTAGTTCATAGTCTGGCACTTCCAAAGAGAAGCTAGATTTGTGGCACATGCAACACTTTTTGTGACATTCATTCATTGTCACTCACACTGACTGAATTCATTGATTCATTCAATCATGCTGTGCCTCGATCACCATATTGTGTCATGAGAGACGGACAGGACGACTTAAGGTCTTGTTGGTCCCCAGGTGCCAGTCGAGACGGTTATCTGTTTAACTGTACTTTCAACCCTTCTGATTGGTTAATGTGACCGCATCACTTCCCCATCATGTGCCATGTGTATTGGATTTCACTCTATTGGTGAATCCAAAGGGTCTGAGCGTCTTGTGCCATGTTTATTAAGGCTCTTATACCAATAGGCTACACATAGTGTTACATTTAGTTATGAGCAAAGATAACCAAATTATGCAACACTATTCATGCATAGCCATAACTTAAATCAATCATTCATTTTACTGTAATGAGTCAGACTCAATAGTTATATCCTCTTGTCCAACATCCCATACAGTATCATAACGTAGAAAGCTTGCTATTTACATTCAAATGAATATAAAAACAATATGAAATCCATATTGGCAACTAACCAACGTTATGTGAAGCCTCTTATTATATCCCAAAAGCTCATAGGATAATTGTGCCACTTGAAGCAATAAAATATCCTTATAATATATAATATAGCCGGTAAATATAAGGATGCTAGTTTTACCTCGATGCTGGTAGGTTGTAAAGACGGTGACAGTTGGGTGTGGGAGGATGTGTTAAAGTACGACAAATCATTATAAAGGCCTGTTTTAAATGCATCTATTTAATTTAGTATTCACTGTTGTATCCTTCATCGAGCATAATAACGCACCCATTCCACTCTTGGACATATAGAAACCTATAGGCCTACATTTGAGCTAAGAATACCATGGTGAAGACCTGCCTATGTAAACCGGTGGGAGACACCAGATCCCAGAATCCCTTCAGGACATGCGATGCACACAGGACTGAAACGGGATACTGCTTTGGCCTCTTGAGTCGTCAACGCGTTCACATATAACCTTCACCGCCAGACACTAGACACCTGAAGCCGGTTTTGAGTGACACGCCAGGGGGCAGTGAGAGAAGATGGCGGCCACAATTAATAACACGGCTTCAAGGGTGCTAACTAGCTAGCTAACCCATGGTTATCCAGCTCCCCTGCCCTTTTTTCACTAACACAGAGACCTAGCTTAGCCTATGCTAACGTCCCTTAGCTCTAAGCTCCCCCCCCGCCTCCTCTCGCCTCTGTCCCTTCCTCCCTCTGTGTCTTTCTCTCTGTCGTCACCTGAGACACAGGAGACAGACAGGGACAGAGAGAGGAAGAGAGAGAGGGAGAGAGACAGACAGACACACATAGAGAGAGAGAGAGAGAGAGAGAGAGAGAGAGAGAGAGAGAGAGAGAGAGAGAGAGAGAGAGAGAGAGAGAGGGGGGGGGGGACAGAGGGAGAGGATTCAACATGACGCTGCATCCTTCTGTCGGCCATTGGAGAACTATATGTGCTTTTGGGAGTGTTTCTGCTTCAACCTCTATGGCCACCATGAGGAGGAGAAGACGCTGTTCTGCTACAGTGGGGTGGGTGGGGTGGGGGGGGGGGGGGGGTCTGTGGTTGACCTTGTGCCGAAGCTTCTGCTCAACCACCGGCTCTTGCTGGGAAGTGCCTTTGTAAACACACTAGCATGTCGTGGCCCGAGCTGTCTGGTTCAAGGGCTTTGAACCAGAAAAGGTTGTGTTTTTTTCTCCCCTCCGGATCTTATTGACAATGAATGCCTCTCCCCCCCCACCCACCACCCCATCAATTTGTCATCCATGCAGTGATATCGGCTGGATCAATAACGGTCGTTAATAACTATGTATCTGCTGTGAGGATGTAGGATTCTCTTTTGGTTGAAACAGGAAGAACTGTTTACTTACGGAGTATCATGTTAACCTCATCAGAGGAAGCGTATGTTTAGCATGTCGACGGTTGGAGTTGATGATATCAAGTTGCCTGGTTGACTTTCCCCTCTCTCTTTCTCTTGAAGAACACGGTGTTGTTCTCTAGAATGTGAGAGTTATTGGAAGCAGCTTATTCAAAGGCTGTAGAGGAAGATGATTAGGTTCGGGTTAGGGGGATGTGTAAACCTCAAATGGACAACCCAGTCATACGTCCTAATGTTTTCTATAGGAATGTTGGAAAAGTGCTTTATTCTACAGGGTCAGATGTAGCTTTGGGTTACGTGGACTGATGTGAGCTATATCAGAGCTTATGTCTGATTCCTAGAATTGTATCACTTATCAGTTTCATCAGGTAAGCAAACATGGAACCTTTACATTCATGTAAGGATAGATCCAAATCATTAACACTAATAATACTATAAAACACTATCAAATACATACAGACTGTTTATCCACACTTTGATGGTCCACACCAGACATTTCCATTGATTCAATGTTTTAAACATTACATACAGCATTCAAAACTTAAAGCTTATTCAATTGTTCTATCACTGTTCTCGTTCCAATCTTGTGCCAATCCTATGTCTTATTTTGTGTGTGTCGCAACTCAACAGGGCATGTCTCGTGTTACTAAGAATTGACCACATTCCCTATATACATATAAATGCATTTATTTGTATAGTTGTATGGAAATATTCATTAGGATTGATCTCTCCTCGGTGTACAAGATCGATCCTAATGTAAAATGTGCTATTACCAAAGGTTGCTCAGAAAGAAAGATAATTATTTGAAAAACCAATAGAACTAGTGAAGGCCAAAATACACATCATCAGACAACAAGAACTAGAAACAGAAGAAAATGTATAATGCATTTTCAGATGAATGGAAATGACTTGTGGTGTATCCAAAAATGATTGAGGCCAAACCCTTTCCCACAAACTACAGATGTACTAGCTAGAATATGTTACTCTGTCTAAAATCGTGCATGTGTTGAATCGTACACACCGACTTAGTACAAATATATAAAATAGGACACAATTCAACAGTAACTATACTAAACTATACTGCACATGTTGTCAATATGATTTAGACTTTAACCAGTACTTGCTTAAAGGGCACCTATTTTGAGCATGAGTGTGTAATTACAAGTTACATTACATTACAAGTACAAAATTGTCATGTGACTAAAATTGTCACTATCATATTGTCACAACATTATCACATGTGGGAGTGTCTTCCCAGATGTATAATAGATAGATAAGCCTCACGGTTGGTACAGTCCACTTAGTAGGCTGGTAGATTGATCTATCCATCATGCATCTGGGTGAACTCTCCCACTGTGTGATGTCACTGTGGCAACAACAATTTAGAAACCGCTTGTAATGGCTAATCACACTGGTAAAATAGGGGCCCTTTAATATACAGACTTAAAAAAAAGGCTATTCTCTCCATATACAAATCATCAAGACAAGTAGTGTGTCACTGATTCCGAAATACTGTCTATTTGTTGTAATGTTAACTGGAAGCAAAGATCAATAGTTGTTTATAAAAATATACAAATAAAAGTACCAGGTATAAAAAAATAGTTGATTACTTCCAGTATATATTACATCCTGCTATGGTCCACTGATCCTTTTAAAAAAAAAACATTTTTGTTGCATTATGCTTACCTATAGCAATTGTGATTGGGCGTCTGGAGTTCGGATCATGCAGGTCTTAACTGCATGTGGGCTTCTGTAAGAATATCTAAGCATTTTTTTTTTTTCCTGCATTCATCACTTCATTTGCATAGCAGCTGCATTGGCGGTAGCATACTTCTTCCACCGGCCAATACAATACTGCTGCATACTGTCACTTTTATGCCTGACTCTGGAATGCGTGTTTGTGCCAACATTGTAAAACAAGCCATTTAATGGCACCCACCCTTTCTTCACTGACCTGTACCGGCGGTACCACAGGCAAGCCTGCAGTGTGTCGGGCGACACGATGCTACGAGAATAGCACGCTTTCCTTCTGGTCGTGGAGGAGATACTGCGCTATGTGCAGGTTATGTCGGACGTATTCTCCCCCCCCATCCTTTTTCAATCCGACTCTGAACTCCGTCTCTGACACCGCCCACAGCAGATACAGCATTTTCTGTGCTATAGAGCATTTTTTTTCCGCCAATTTTTTCTCGCTTTATCTGCTATTCCTTTACCTTTACTCCTTTCCTCTCCGTTGCTCCATCGCCTCTATGATTTTCGTTTCTATCGCCCCGTGTGTCAGTAAAGCCCAAAAGAGTAGAGACACGAGAGAGAGAGAGAGAGAGAGAGAGAGAGAGAGAGAGAGAGAGAGAGAGAGAGAGAGAGAGAGAGAGAGAGAGAGAGAGAGAGAGAGAGAGAGAGAGAGAGAGAGAGAGAGAGAGAGAGAGAGAGAGAGAGAGAGAGAGAGAGAGAGGAAAAGAGATGGAGAAACCTGCGTTTTGCTGGCTCTGCATTATGAGAGAGAGAGGGAGAGAGAGAGAGGGGGAGAGAGAGCGAGGGATGAGAGAGTGAGCACCAGCAGCAGTCTGAGACGAGTAAGCAGAGAGAGAGAGAGAGAGAGAGAGAGAGAGAGAGAGAGAGAGAGAGAGAGAGGGATGAGAGAGTGAGCACTAGCAGCAGTAAAGCAGAGAACCTGTGCCAAGTGGAGGAATGCAGCACAGCAACATAAAAAGCCACAGGACAAGTCCAGCTCGCCTTGAAAAATGCAGAAAACAAGGAGATTTGGGCAGACGGATTCGGTTTTTACGTACCGATGATGCACCGACCACATCTATAACATGCACAATACAGAGCACATACATACTTTACGCCACGTTTTTCCGACGTTATATGCTCTCACGTTATCTTAAGATTGAAACTGCATAAAAGGCATTTACTACGTTGTCATCGTCCATTAAAGTACTGTAAGTTCCACTTTCAGCAAAGCCAGGTGCTTTACGCTCTCCCGTAACTTCCCAGTTAAGTGTCCAATTTGAATCTGTAATTATTTACTTGGTATCAAAAATCACAATTACAAATTCAGTTCATTCCATTCAGTTTACAATATCACTTAAGACGTCCAATGAATTAGCACCGAAAAGCAAAAGAGAGAGCGGTCAAAAACTAAAGCATTCTCTCTACCTGACTGACTAACTTAACATCATTACCCCTAAGCATTTAAAAGGCCAATCACCGAGACCAACCAAACTGAAATATGGCATGGTTGCTAGGACACGCTAGACAAAAGAACAAAACTAGAACAGCACTAGAATAAAGTCCTTTGAATATGCTTATTTAAACATGCAAACAGTACTGTAAATATTGTAAATATATTTTTCTTCGCCCCGTCCTAAATTCATCACTTCCTTCGCCTCACCCGGGATAAGGACTTGGCTTCTTATAACAGTTCTTCAACAATCATCAGATTCTTACTGAAGGCATAGCTTTGTTGCTGGGCGACAAAGCTCACTGGTCTTTGCCTTCACTATCACCTGACGAACAAAGCCTTTCTTGTCAGGAAAGGTCTCCACTCGTCCAAGTGGCCATGAATTTCTGGGTGATGTATCGTCCACGGATCAGCACCACGTCTCCTACACAGAAGTTTATTCTAGGTGTGGTCCATCGTTTAAGTTCTTGGAGCTGCGTGAGATACTCCTTGCACCAACGCTTCCAGAAGACATCCGCTAAGTACTGGACTTGCCGTCATCTCCGGTTGGCATATTGATCCTCTTCATCCATACTCCTGGTGGCAGCTTGGACTTGGCTTTGAGCAGCACCATGTGGTTTGGCGTTAGAGCCTCTAAGTCATTGAGGTCTGAAAATGCCTTGGTGATGGGCCTGCTGTTTATGACGGCCTCAGCTTCACACCGCAAGGTATGTAGACCTTCTTCATCCAAAGGTTGTTCCTTCACAGTTGTGTTCAGAACTTTTATCACCCTGCGATGTTCCTTTAGCATCGCACACGTCTTTCTGTTTCTGCTTCGGTTAGATCCTCACAGGTTAAGTGTGTTCCTTCTAAATCTTTCTTGAACTGATTCACTCAGATTTTTTGGTTAAATGCGTTTGGTTCCTTTCTTTTTGCTTTGAGTTCCCTAAGCAAATCCTTTAGTTTCAGGAACCAGGAAACAGCTCGCCTTAGCTTTATCCAGGATGCGTAGTGCATCATCAGCTGGTCTGTTGCCTCTTTGGGCTCTAGTACCTGAATGGCATCTGCTTGAGCAACTCTTTTAACCTCTGGGTCATTAATATACAGCAATCCTGGATCTAGATTCTTGGGCCACTGGAGTAAGACATGGCAGATACCATGCTCTTCCTTCTGTAGGCTTACGTTTAGCACCATCGAGCTTTACTGCGTAGCCTTTCTTGATGATGTCATCCATGAATGCAACGTATTCTGTATGATACTTCTACATCTTTAGAAAATATTTTGCGCAGGTTCAGGTTGCTCCAAGACTGATCTTTTGTTTGGCATGCGCAGTGACTTGTTCTTTACCGGAAGGCACACAATGTAGTGATAATCCGCAAGTTTCGAAGATTGAGGCATCGTGTTAATAAACTGGTGAACCGGTGACTTCTGTCACTCTGTTGGCCTCCATTATGTCTCTTTCACCTCGGAGTGGTCCATTCACTGTCCAGCCGAGTATTATTCTCACAGCATATGGTCCATCGTCGACACTGCTGACCACTTGTAATGGTTCCATCGCCTTGGGAACGTTTGCTCCAATGAAAAATCCAACCTCTGCTTGGATGGTTTCACTTTCTTTTACCACTGTCTTCAGTGCGGCCTTCGACTCCATGTTCAATAGATCTGATGAACAATTGATATCCAAGCGGGTCACCATTGAATGTTGGTATGGTGAGATCAGGAAGTAATGACGCCTTGTGATTCTTCCCGAGGTACTCATTAATATAGGCTTGCTGAGAGATGGCCTGGCAGTGTTAAGCACTGGTCTGTCATTGACTTTTCTATTCAGTACAGGCGGAGCATTATGAGGCATTGCTGACTGATCATCAGCACTGTGTACTGGTAAAGAGTGCTGTTCTTGGTTGGCGAATGATATCCTCCTGTGTATCTTCAACCTGTTCATCATCTTCTATATTGCTCCTATCCAATCTGTGTTTTCATATTTTTGTCAGCCTCAAACCGTAGCTCTTCTGCTGGCAGTGGAGCCTCCCTGCATATTGTTGCTACTTGCCAATCTTCTTATTCTTGTTCTATGGTTAACTTTTCCCCTGAACCTGTGCCTTAAATTATGTACGCTCCATTTCTATCTTCATTCTGACTATAGAAGATTTTGACGAGATCTACTTGTTTGACTTTGATGCAGACGCATCTGAGGGCTGTACCTGTTTGTTACACTATTTAGCCTGCTCAGAACATTTCATGACCTCTTTCATCCATTCTTCACACTTCACACAAGAAGATTCATCCATAGATTTATTTTTAGTATCAAAAGTTATTTTGATCATCCAAATATTCATCCTCACTCGTGAATCTTTCTAACCCATAATTCGGTCTGTAAATTCACCTTGCAAAGTACTGTAGTCTACACACAATTTATGTTTTACAATGTCAATGTTTGCATCGTCTTCCATTAGTTGCTCAATTTAACTAGCTTAGTTTGCCTAACCTAGTTAGCTGGGCTAGCTTGTGCTTGCATGCTTGCTTATTCATGTTTTCTTCTACAGCCTTTTCAGTTATTTTCACTATTTCAGTATTCAGCCATAACAATGGTAATATGCTAGGCCTACTAGCAAAATTACTACTACTAGCAGAATCCACGACATGGCTTTGAATCTGTAATTATTTACTTGGTATCAAAAATCACAATTACAAATTCAGTTCATTCCATTCAGTTTACAATATCACTTAAGACGTCCAATGAATTAGCACCGAAAAGCAAAAGAGAGAGAGCGGTCAAAAACTAAAGCATTCTCTCTACCTGACTGACTAACTTAACATCATTACCCCTAAGCATTTAAAAGGCCAATCACCGAGACCAACCAAACTGAAATATGGCATGGTTGCTAGGACACGCTAGACACAAGAACAAAACTAGAACAACACTAGAATATAGTCCTTCAAATACGTTAATCTAAACAGGCAAACAGTACTGTATATATTGTAAATACCAATCATTTTTAAATCAGTAAAACAATTAGATAAACAATGTCAAAGTATGATACGTTTAGCAACTAAAATTATTGGGCCACATATTTATAATTTTAATGAATTTAGACTCTTACAAGTACCGTCAAGCACTTTACGATTTCTTGCCATTAAAATGTGGACACGCACATGAAAAAAGCACCTCCTTCTGGCCAGGTCTGAGACAGGGAGGGTACACTGCTAGGGTTCTATTTTGGGGAACTGGACGAGAGCCAGTGAGAGCACATAAAGGCAGAAGAAAATGACACATTCTCCCCATCCACCTCACACCATGACCAAACCTCCCATATGAGGCAGATCGGAATGACCATATGTCGTATGACCCGAGGGAGGGCTTAGCACTACACATGCATGATTATTAAGTCCATGATTGCCTTTATCTACTGTATGTTTGGGGTGTGTGATAGTGTACTACTATATAATTTGGCGTGTGTCATTATCTTATCATTAATCAGTTAAAAAAAATCGGTTGCTGTGTCATTTTACATAAATAACAACACTTTTGTTGTCCTTGAAATAAGTGGCTTTACCTTGTAGGTAAGCGGGTTTGCTGGTAGTTAAAATGGCTGTTGCACTATGTGTCCTAAAAATCTAGACTGTATTGTTGTTAGATTGTCCACATACGGATAGTGTACGGTCTGTACGGCCACTTGGCATTTCACACACATTGTTATTGTTACAAAATGAAGACATGCAAGACATCTGGGTGCATGGGAAGCCTTGCTTTAAGCTAGACCTGACATTAACCAGCGTACATGTAGCTGCAATAAAAAGTCACTCAACAATGAAACGACAGATGACGTAAACTCTACTGGACGAAGGCTACAGAGATAGCAATTCATATTGTAACAGAAAAAAACGACTGCATTGAACTGCAGCTGCATATGCCTGTGTGTTTCTTCAGGAGGGCCAGGAGCTGATCCAGGAGAAGCCAGAGCTGCGGCCGGTGGTGCAGCAGAAGCTGGAGGAGATCCGGGAGTGCTGGTCCGACCTGGAGAGGACCACCAAGGCCAAGGCTCGGCAACTCTTTGAGAACAACAAGCCGGAGCCCACGGTCAAGAGCTACTCGGACCTAGACAGCCAGCTCTCCCACCTGGAGCGCCAGCCCCCCCAGCTGGAGCCGGCCCATCACCTGCCCACTTTCAATGAGCAGCTGCAGAAGTTCCAGGTGATCCACTGTGGTGTTTGAATGCTCACAGCCTATATGTGTGGTATATATGACAGCAGAAATCCAGACTTATTTTAGTTCAATTTGATATCCATGATGCATTTGATTTAAAATGACCTAGAAATGTTGCTTAAACTTTCAAAAGGTCAGTATCAGCGTAGCATGTTTTTACACACAAGGTTCAACAGTTTATTTAGAAATTTTTCTTTACAAAGATGAGTGTACATAGATATTAATATTAATAAATACTAAAGTAATTTTTCCAAAAAGGTGCATCAAAATTAAAACAATTAACAATATCTGGCATTAAAGAATACACTACATATGCTTTGCTCTTAAAAACAAGGCCACCCCTTACATAACACTGAACCATTGGAATGATATTACATATGAGAAGCATTTTTTGCATTTGGTCATCCACCGCCTGGCCTTTTTTTGGTCACATGACTCTTTTCTCCTTTTTCTCTCCTTTCTCCTCCTGGCACAGACCATGGAGTCCCAGATCGGGGACATATACAAGGATGTGAGCGATCTGGGCAGCCTGCAGGGAGTGTGCCTGCCCCAGCGGGTGGTGGGCAACAGGGAGGGCGGAGAGCAGTCAGGCGTGGTGGAGACCCGCATCGTGCGGCTCATCGAGCCCCTGAAGGAGAGACGCCGCATCCTGCTTGCGTCCAAGGAGATGCACCAAGTGGCCCAGGACCTGGAGGATGAGATGGTGAGCGGTGTAGCACTCCTTCCATCCTCCACTTTGATCCTCCAGGACATCCCTACAGATGAGCCACACTTGACTTCCTGCGTTTTTCCTCCTCAACCCTGTTTTCTTTTTCGCTAGCTTTCTCTGTGTGTGTGTGTATATATATATATATATATATATATATATATATATATATATATATATGCACATAGTTGTATATATATACCACTTTATGTATGTCCCATTTTATTTAAGTAATGGACATTTATTTATATGATTTATGATTTATAGCGTGTGGTCACTACAAAACCTAACATATTGTTGGACCTTCTGTAGCTGTGGATTCAAGAGAGGCTTCCCCTGGCATCGTCTAAGGAGTACGGCACTAACCTGCAAAGTGTCCAGCACCATGTGAAAAAGAACCAGGTGAGACTGCTTTGATTGACACCCCTTTCGTGTCAACACCCACAAACCCTAATCTTGACCCCCTAACCCTTACGTACAACGCACAACCACGCCATCAGACTACACACGAGACGCCGAAAGAAAACACTACCGACACTCAATCAGTCTGATCCTCTCTTTTCCAGACTCTCCAGAGGGAGCTGACAGGCCGGCGTGCGCGCGTGGAGGAGGTGCTGGACCGGGCGGGCATCATCGCCTCCCTGCGGACCCCCGAGGTGGACTTTGTGCGCGAGGGAGCGGCGCACGTGCGGCAGCTGTGGGAGGTGCTGCGGCTGGAGGCGGAGCGGAGGTCGGTGATGCTGGACGCCGTGCTGCAGGCACAGCAGTACTACAGCGAGGCGGTCAAGGTGGAGTCCTGGCTGTCCGGGCAGAAGCTGCAGGTGGCCAACGAGGAGAAGGGCACCGTAAGGAGCCAATACCCACTGCCGATCCTCCATCAATTCAGTCCAACTTTGTCTGTAGCGCCTTTGGTGCCATACACGGCAATATATGGCAGAACAAGGAATTTATTGAGTTGAATGAAACATTTTATCACAACATATATTATACTGTATATATATATATATATATATATATATACACATACACAGGTACAGTATATATATATATTATTTATACATATTTTATATTTATATATATATATATATTAAATCAATTATAAAAAAGGAAATACATCAGAATCTGAGATTTTGAGATTTTATTCAACACAAAACTCAACAATTCTGCGTGAGAAGAAAGCTAAACTAAAAAGGTATGCCGTGCTGTGATGCCCTCAGTTCCTCTGGCAGTGTGTTCCCGAGGTGAGGACCACAGACACTAAGCGCTGCCTCCCTCCCTGTCGCCCTTGGTTCCTCACCTTAGCAACCACGAGGAGGCCAGGTGGCAGTGCACCTCAGGCACCTGGGAGGAGCATACATTAAAAAGCTATAATCTGACATCAAGTATCAGCGTGACGTTTTAAACGGTACCGTGTGCTGTATTGTGATACTACCAAACACCTGTTTTGGTTGCTATTGTGTGTTGTGTTTTTAGGATGAGGAAAGCACTCTGCAGCTGCTGAAAGGCCACCTGGTCCTGGAGCAGACCGTGGAGACGTATGCAGAAACCGTTGGCATGCTGTCCCAGCAACGCCAGCGCCTGCTGGAACTGGGGCACCCCGAGAGGTAGTGTGTGATGTGTGTTCCAGTGATAAGGGTGTTGACAGTGCTGTTTTAAGCGTGGTTAGGCAGGTAGTGGGGGGCCACAGGGTTTCAAGTGTGGAGACAGAGCATTACAGTGATGACTTGATTGGTTTTGATAATTTTTCTTCCATTTGCATCGATTTTGTCACACAAACACACCTCTGAGTAGTTAGGCGCAATCATAGAAACTATACAATATATGTCACTTTTCTAATGGCTTGCAAAGTGTTTGAAGTTAGACACACCAAACCGATGCACTACTAACCAACAACATGTCCCCCGTCACGTTCCTGATGAGCCCTGTTGTTGTTCTTCCTCCACTTTTTCCAAACCAGCCAGCAGATCACTAAGCAGCAGTCCCACATCGACCGACTGTACGTGTCCCTGAAGGACATGGTGGAGCACCGGAAGACCAAGCTGGAGCAGCAGTACTGGATGTACCAGCTCAACAAAGAGGTGGAGGAGCTGGAGAAGTGGATCACAGAGCGAGAAGCGGTGGCCAGCTCCACCGAGCTCGGCCAGGATCTGGAGGACGTCACGGTGGGTGTCTTAAGATAGCGAATGCTCGCCGTGACAACGGTGAAATCAATTACTTTAGTCAACATACTCACTGTAGTCACGTTTTTTATATCCGATGACTAAATTGTTATCGTTTCACATGGCACTATTCTCACTGTGTACTGTCAGTTAGCATCTTATAGCACAATTCATTGTAATTCATTGTACAATACTTAGGCAATTTTCTAGATTCAAGATTCAAGATTTTTATTTGCCATATGCAACAAGTACAATGGAATGCTTAATCCCTATTCCCTCACACAGTATGATTTTTTCTAAAACACTATATAAAAAATACTGTCAATAAAAATAACAATAAAGTGACTGATAGATGATATGTACATTATGTTTGTTGCATGTCGTTTTTTCTATATATGAAATAACAAGATATAGTAGGAATTCTACCTACATCACCAAAGAAATTCCCCCTGAATGTGTAAATGTACCCGACATAAATTAATACCATGTTCTACCAAGTTACAGTCACTAAGGATAGTATGTAACCATTTCTGATCTAGGTCCTTCAGGAGAAGTTCACCAAGTTCTCCCTGGAGACAGACAGCATAGGCCAACAGCGGATGGAGCAGGTGAACAAGATGGTGAACGAGATGATCGACCTGGGCCACACGGACGCCGCCACCATCGCCGAGTGGAAGGACGGCCTGAATGAGTCCTGGGCAGACCTTCTGGAGCTCATGGAGACGCGCAGGCAAATGCTGATCGCGTCCCACCAGCTCCACAAGTTCTTCACGGACTGCAAAGAGGTATGACGAGCAGAGACACTGGGTTAGCCTGTCCATAGACTATCCTGTCCTGGAATCCAGGACAGGATAGTCTAGTTTCAGTCTAGTGGCAGGGCGTTGGTAGCCAGACAAAAGGATCTGGGCTTGGAACCCCCATGTCCTCGGTCTACCATCATTGAGCAAAATACCTGACTCTCATATGCCCCTGATGACATGAATCTTTTCCATGGATTGTCTGTAAAAATGTCTCTTTTTTTATTGTTGTTAAAATAGTGGTAGAGTGGTACTAGAAGTGAAGTTATGTGTGGAACAGTATGGGCAAGAGGTAAACAGTTTGGGCGGTTGCGTCCGGCTTCTATTTATAAAAACCTTGCGATGATGACGATGATGCTCATGATGATGCTGTCCTGTGCCCCAGGTCTTGGCTCAGATTGCGGGGAAGATGAGGCAGCTGCCAGAGGTGAGGGCGTGCCAGGCCAGCATAGCCAACCCAGCCACCCTGCAGAGGCTCATGCACTCCTTCGAGCACGCCCTTCAACTTCTCGTGGCGCAGGTGTGCACTCCAACTCGCCTAGAGAAAGTCCTCGCACAATTCCAGTCAATTGACTAACCAGTAAAGGGAAGGGAATAAGATACGGAGGTGTATATTTTCCCCCCATTCCATTAGATTTGTTTTGTATTTTTGCCTTGAAAAATGTAAAAAAAGTAAATGATAAGGTAATTGGGATTTATTTAGTGGGAAAAGCTTTTGGGATATTCATGATGATTCCTTATCTAATAGCATGACCTAAGCCATCTCCATTTCTTTCCCTTCTCGATGCAGGTAAGGCAGCTTCAGGAGAACGCTGCCCAGCTGAGGACCATCTATGCTGGGGAGAAGGCGGAGGCCATAATGGTGAAAGAGCAGGAGGTAATGGAGGCTTGGAGGCAGCTACTGAGCTCCTGTGAGGCCAGCCGGGTCCAGGTTACCTCTGTGACCGACAAGGTGCAGTTCTTCTCGGTGGTACGTGAGAACCTCATGTGGATGGAAGGCATCATGGGCCAGATCCGATGGGATGAACCCAGGTAGGTTTCCAAGTTAACGCCAGAGCAAATCTCCGATAATAATCCATAATTGACACTCTATATGCAGTTTATGATTACAATATATTTGTATCTTCTGCATCAGGGATGTGTCAATGCTGGAGTTGATGATGAAACAACACCAGGAGCTGAAAGCCAAGATGGATGGCCGCTGTAAAACCATACAGCAGTGTGCCGACCTGGGGAAGATCCTATTGGCTGCCGGGAATCCTGCAGCTGAGGAGGTCAGTCGAGCAGACAGTGTTGAACACCAGAACTACAATCCTGTTGAAATACATTTGTTGATCGGCTACTACGAAGAAATCTGACTCCGTACGCTGGTGCTCGATGGGTGTATGGGTATAAAAATAAAAGCACTAGCGATACAATCACAGATCAATAGCGTACATACAATAACAGCTCACACCGTTTATTCCTGGCTAGCTGCATTGTAGCCATCAAGTGCTACGACCATGGGTGCCATGATCTATATTTCCCTGACAGATAAAAGAGAAGCTAGAAAGTCTTCTGGCCAAGCAGAGGGATTTGATTGAAAAATGGGAGAAACACCAGGAAAGACTTCTACGCAGTGAGTAACATGACAGACCACGAGAGGATTGGTGAAGAGTCTCTTATCACTATGAATGTTAACCAGGGAATGCTTTTCAAACCGTGTGTACGTTGTGCGTTCTCCAGAGCTTTATGGTTATCCATTAATGGGATTAAAAAGATACAATCTATACAATCTACATCCAAAATATTACTATAATGGCTATCAATCATCACACTACTATAAATACAGAGCCATTCTGTCACACATTTGTGATGGGACATTGTGTGCGGTGTCTCTTCCAGAGCAGGAGATGTTCAAGTTCGTCCAGGAGACGGTGAAGGCGGAGGCCTGGCTGAAAGCCAAGGAGCCACTCATCTCCTCCAAGGCGCCAGAGGGAGGAGAGACCCAGGCCCAAACAGACGAAGTTGAGCAGCTCATTCTCCGCCATGAGGCTTTCCGCAAGGCTGCCGTAACCTGGAAAGAACGCTTCAGCTCGCTACGCCAGCTTTCTGCAGTAAGCTTGACTGTAGATTGACAGTCTATCATATGCTGAAGTCATTTAGCACGTCTATTAAAAATAGAAAAGAAAAGGGAAGAAAAAGGAACACCTGACCTTGGGGTGTCCTGTTAGCTTAGCAGGCAAGGGTGCATGCTGTGCGCTAGCACCATCGTGGGCTTAAATTTGTTTTGTGACCTTTGTTACACGCTGCGCACCCTTGTTTGCGATTTCCCATTTGCACTGGCACTTGCTCCATTGTATGCTATCTAATAAAGCAGGCATTACATCTGTGTGGGGTTATACATATTGTTTTTACTCTAGCACTGGACATTTCTCTTTAACGTCATTTCCCTCACCTACTACTGGGTTCATTCCCTTTTGTTGTTTCCTCAAACTCCTTTTAGGCGGAGAAGAAGAAAGAAGAGGAGCTAAAGACAACTCCGCTCTCTAGCCGACGGATGTTCCCCCTGTCCTGTCTGACGACCAGCATTGTATCCCCTAGTGTCGGCTCCTCTTTCCTTCGGCAGAAAGTCCAAACCCACATTGAGCCCAAGCCCATGCAGAGCAACCTGGAGCTGGCCGCCACCTCTGCATCCCAGAGACTGGCGTCGGCGATGGCCAACTACTCCCCGGTCCTGAATGGATCCAACTACCATATACTGGATCAGCAGTGTAGCAGGAAACCGGAGGGTTCTACTTACCCTGGCATGAACCACCAGGCATTGGCTGGGGGTGGAGATGGCACCGGCTACTCAGGGTTAAAACCCCAAAGTGGTGTAGGAGAGAGCTCCGGTTACCTGGGAGTAAACCATCAAACTGGAGGAGGTGCTGAGGGTTCGGGCTACCTTGGACTCAATCCTGGGTGTGTGGGCAGCTCTGGCTCCCTAATGCACAACTACCAAGGCAGTGGCGGGTTTGACAGTTCTGGTCACATAACTCAAAAGCAGAGCAGCGGGAGTCTGGAAAGGTCGAGCTATCTACCACAGCAGCAGAACATGGGCAGTTCTGGGTATCTGGCACAACAGCAAAATATGGGAAGTTCTGGATATTTGGCACAACAGCTTAATTTAGGTAGTTCTGGCTATTTGGCACCACAGCCAAATGTAGGCAGTACGGGATATCTGACCCAGCAAAATATGGGAAGTTCTGGATATCTGGCACAGCCTAATCTAGGGAGTTCTGGATATCTGGGACAACAGCCTAATCTAGGTAGTTCTGGATATCTGGCACAACAGCCTAATCTAGGAAGTTCGGGATATCTGGCCCAGCAAAATATGGGAAGTACTGGATATCTGGCACAGCAAAATATGGGAAGTGGAGTTCTCATGGCGCAAAATTATCAAAGCAGTGCTGGCACGGGCAGTTCGGGTTATCTAGCACAAAATCATTATGGCAGTGGGAGCCTGGGCAGCTCTGCGTTCCTGGCTCAGAGTGGCGGTATAATGGACCCTAAAATGGCGTATGCATGGCAGCACCTGAAGGCAGACTTTGTTCAGCCCAAAATCAATCACATCCACAAGGCGGTAAACCCCCTGCTGGAGGCCAGCAGAATGCAGAGGGAACAGTACGGGGACATCCCCATGGCGGACATGTGTCCAGAGTCAGGACTGGATCTCCTCCATGGCAGGCTTCAGCGGGACCCCCGTGGCAGCCGCTCCGACCCCCAGATGGACCACCTGAGGAGGGAAAGGGAGTACAAGCTGGGAAGGCAAACCTCTAGCGAGCAAGAGATCCAAGCGCGGCTTAATGAGCTGCCCATGATCGTCCGGCAGGAGCGCTACAGGAGGCGCGTGGAGCGACAGTCCTCCAGCGAACAGGAGGGGAATGGCAAGCAGCGGCTGCAGAGGCAGGACTCCAGCGACCTGGAGGGCTCAGTGAAGGAAGGCTCAATCAAGGAAGGCTCTGACAAGCGCTCAGGGTGAGTGTCCTTGCTAGCATTGTCTGTGGCAACCAAGTTCAAATGCTTGTAAGTTAACACAATTCCAGACAGGTTTGCCACATTGGCACTGGCCAAAGTGACACCAGTGCCTTTGGTGTTGATGTTGATGTGCTTTAGTCTTGTTAGTGACTTGTTAGTGACTCTCTGTTGATGTTACAGGGATAAGAGGTCCACAATGGCGGAGATTGTGGAGCAGGTGCAAGAGAGAGAGGCAGCGGAGGTGAGTTATACTGCAGTTACTAAAATTCTGTTTTGTCGAGGACCTAAGTGACACCCTTGTCTTGTCCCTACCCCCTCAGGCCCGAGGAGAAAACTACCGGCCCTCAAGCAGCCTCTCTGCACCTGTAACTCGCTTCGACGGGCGACCTCGCGCCCGAGACCGCCCCAAGCCAAGGAGGAGGCCCCGTCCAAAGGAACCCGAGGAGTCACGGCGGTCCCGCTCCGCCCCGGCGACCGGTGCCCCGACCACACCCCAGCCGCCCTCACACACTGCGCATAACGAAGGCTTCCTCTACCGCAAGACGGCCACCGCTTCTGACCTGGAAGCCCAACAGAGAAGCCCCAACAGGTACAGCCCAGGGCCTCTAAATATAAGGCATCTCATTCCATTGTATTAATGAACAATGAATCCTAATTTAATCAGGGAATCTCGAGAGGAATGTATGTTTTACAATACACAACTTACTCTTCTCACTACTCTCCCTAAGTTGTCTTGATGCGTTTTTAAATATTTTTGTTTTGTTCTTTACAGTAAGTCCTGGGTGAACGTATATTGTGTGTTGATCGAGGGAAACCTGAGCTTTTATAAGGATGCAAGGCACCGCACCGCAACGTACAACAACGAGTCTCCTGTCGACCTCTGCAACTGTACATTTGACCCCTCAGTCGGCTATAAGAAGAAGAAGAATGTATTTGTCCTCCAGTAAGTAAACAATCACAATCATCTGTCTATATCGTTCAAACATTTGGAATTGTGACCTACGCAAATTGTAATGAGATATCAGTACAGTTAAGTGTTGGCAAACTTGTTAGATTCAAAAATGAAGAATTTAAATCATCCTAAAATGACACACTGTGTTTCTCTGCCACAGAATTGATGAGGGAAACCATTTCGTATTCCACGCAAAAGATGAGGTAAGAAAAAGAGTCGGAACTAGAATGTACGCAAACCTCATGAGCATGGCCTCCAGCCAGAAGTCAAATAGTAAAATGATTTGTTTTGGCACTAATTTGCCTCATTTGTATTTTGGCTGTCTTACCTTCTGCTCCTGTGACACCTCAATTCCCACAACTTTATTCATCCCCCTTGGCCCCCCAAGGGGGATGAATAAAGTTGTATATATCCATCTATCTACTGGGTTTCTATTGTGACTGAAATGACAGTCATGACAGTCACAATTGTGAAACTGTGTGAAATCGTGTCAGTAGCGAAATCATATGCCATCGCCCAGTGTGTCTGTTTCTCATTCAGTCCCATTCATTGTTTGTTTCACGTCACATGGTCTTCTCTCCCGCCGCACCACTAGGAGGACCTGAAAACCTGGGCCGCCAACATCACCACCTCCCTGGAGGAGCACGAGCAGTTGGCCGGGTGGGACAAGCCGGGGACGTCCTGCACAGACCCAGACCGCTCGGAGCGCAAGGAGAAGTCGGAGGGCGACGCCGACGCCCGGTCCGAACGCTCCGAGTTTGTGGAGGGCGAGGACAGGTCGGAGAAGGAGCGGTCGGAGAAAGGCGAGGGCTCGGAGAAGCTGGACACTTCGGAGATCGCCGACAAAGCGGAGGGGGGCGCGGGGGGGTCCAGCACGTCCGGCAAGAGCAAATGAACGGAGCGACGTTCCGGGTCCCTTTTTTTAACTTTACGCCCCCCCTTCCCCCCCCCCCCCCCCCCCCTAATGACAGCAAGAGAGAGGACGGCCCTCGGAGACGGATGGGGAGGAGCGAGAGAGGGGAGTGGAGGGGAGGGGGAACGGGTGTCGTCATAGGGGCTGTGGCTGCTAGGGTGGGTGGTCCTTTGGTTTTTTTTCCCCCCTGTCCACAGCACCGGAAAACACACTGAGGTCCTCAGACTGACTCTTGTAACCTGTGAAAGACTGGCCTTTCCAGTTTGTCCCAGTCGAAGCAGGCAGTGCATCAGTGCTTGCCGGGTGTCCTCTGCCGGTGGATCCGCTAAGAGTCACCGTCTTGTTACGTCATGGACCCTCAATCTCTTGGAGACTGGATTCACGGCGTCCCCCCTCTGTATGTATCTTTGACTGATAATGTACCGCTTTGTCGACCTAGACAACCTGAGAAGCAGTGAATGAAATTTCTCACGGTGTTAAAAAAGAAAAAAAATATTGTTTCTTTTTTTCAAGCAATATACTTTTAGTTGTCATTTCTTCTCCTTCACGAGAGAGAGAAAGGGGGAGGGGAAACGGAAAGAAGAAGAAAAAGAAAAAATAAATAGTTGCAAATATGAACTGATGATTCGTCACATCCACCTGTTCCGGGCATCTCTGCACCTTAAACACTCAACACATCTGTATACTAATCCCTCTCTGACATCTAACCCCCCATCACATGGCAATCTTTGAATATGTTAATGTATTGGAATGCTGGGTTTTCCCAACCTGAGTTAAAAAAAAGTGTTAACTGAAATTTCAGAAAATTTCACCAGTGACTTCTTTTGTTTTATCGGTTGTTGTTATTATTATTGGTTCTTCTTCTTCTTCTTCGTATGATGATGATTATTTCAATGACCCATGAGACCTCTGAAAAGTCAAACCTATGAAAAATCGATTTTAGCCAGGAAATGCTAAGTGTCACAGTGTGACGCGACGCCTTTGTACACATTACACGTCGTAACAACAACCAAGAACATTGCATGGAATAGTCTATTAGTGCGCCTGTTACAGTAATGCCTTTTTTATGTTCTCAAAATAAGTTGAGCAGTCTCAGAATTGCAATAATTTAATGTGAGCAGGGCAAAATGTCATTTGTTAAACATGGTCCTCTTCTCGAAATTGAAAAAAAAATAATGGCTTGTCTTATCTCCACAGTAAGCATGAGATGAAAGGGAGTGTTCTTAGGATATAGCAAAAGATTTAAAAAAAATTAAATACTCATTAATGTATGAGATTGAATGGTTGAATGAATGGACGGACGGATGAATGACTGTAGCTGTATTATTGATCATGCTGTTTGTGTTGTATTCCTGCAGATTTTTTCTTTTTTTATTGATCAAAACAAGATTGTAATGGCTTCACCGTTGGTTTCGCCATGCCCCAAAAACGCCATCCCACCCAGAAATGAATTCACGGAAGAAATAACAACTCACGTGTATATATATATATATATATATATATATATATATATATATATATATATATTTATCTCCTCAATTTGAAATACGCACCGATTGGATATCGCAGTCAGGAGAGTGTTTATGTAAAAGTGTCATGATTCAACTCATAAAGTGTATATACCTATCTTTGTATGTATACCACTGAATTCTGTGCTCTGATTAAAAACAGCACTAACTGTGCTGAAAATGGGTATAAATTTAAAATATTTGTATTAACCTACCATAAGTGAAATTAAAGGAACTATCACTCAAGTATAATATAAATGTTTATTCCATTTAAATATAAAAAGTATGCAAATTAGGATTCACTATGGAATAATATAGTGTATGTAAGTACAGCAGTATCTAGTTGCATTAAATACATTTACCAAGGGAGAGCAGCAGGGCATATTCTCAGTATGCTTGTTGCATTTTTATTTTGATGTCTTCCGTTATCTAAAGCCCCCCCCCCCCACACACACACACACACACACACACACACATGCCTCTTAATTCACATGTGTGGGCCCAAATATAACAACACTGTCCAAATACCCTTTGGTTTGTTCCAACCAGTGTGTCTGTCCTCAAGATGTGTGTCGTATGTTGTTAGAATCTACTCGAAAGTCTAAATAAATAAAATAGCCAAGGCCACACACACCCTGAAATTGTTTTCTTTTGTGACCAAATAGAGAGATATACACCTGCCCTCTTGTTTTGTTTTAGCGTTATGGTGTATAAGTGATTCATGGCCAGTGACTTTAACAACCCCTTTACCTAGGTTGTACTTGAATTTAACTCCACACACACAGAGTATCGGTAGCAATGTGTATATTTTTAAACCCTGGCGGCATTTTGGCACGATATTACAAACAAGTAATTCTAAATGCATCTTCGGTTTATAAAATTCTCACTTTTCCAAACGGGGCGTTCAAATCTCGAAAAAATCAGACATGCGATGTGAGTGAGATAGTTCACATTATGTGACATAACGTGAACTCTTTGGAATCACAGTAACCATGTTTCTGTGCATATTAATGCCTACTTCCAAGATGTGATGATAATAAGCTATAACATGATGTGATGTTATGCAGATATGCCAATATAAAACCGTGTTTTAAGTGATTAACATAAGAGCCATTTTGTGTATTTTTTTTACTTGACACCTGTCATTGCAATAGAGTTTTTTATATTTCATAACATAAGCTCTAGTATTTTCTTGTGTTACATTGGTATGCACATCTAAATACCCACGGCGGACATTTTGTTGACTCTCCCGGCGTGTGCTCTGTCGTTCCATCATGTTCCTTTTTCAACGCACAGGGGATTATTCACATTGTATGTACAGTGTTTAGTGAGGACCGATGTTGTACCATTCCGTTTGGATTATTATTATTATTTATCACTCACTCATGGGTAGTTTTGCAGTGTGTATGTCTTTGTTACCTTACATTACAACTTGCTGCTATGACATTGAATAAACTTCCAAACTTGCTGATGCAAAACTCGATGTGGACATCATTGTCCATCTACATTGTCCTTCTGGCTCAATAATATACACGGATGAAATTCAATTTGACAAAAGAAAGAAATTGAATTTCCGCGTTCGAACTGTGCATTGGTTTGATCTTTCAGAGTAGACCCACACAACAATGAGTGTTCCCCTAAACTCACATCCCCCAAACCCTGGTGACAAACACTGCACTCACTGTATGTACACAGCCAGCGACAGCTCCACCAAGCAGAGTTCAGAAAGGAAGATCTTGGTTTCTTGGTGTCTTGTACACCAACCATGCCCTTGGGTGTATCAGCAGCATTAAACAGCCGTGACCTTTCACCCTTACCATCCCCCCCTACCCCCCCCCCCCCCCACACACACACACACACACACACCTCGGTTCTTCCTATCTTATGGAGCCAACCAATCATGTTTGGTCATGCTTCTGGAGCCAACCAATCATGTTTGAATGTTACAAAAAAATAAGATAAAAAGTGTATTTTACATATGCTTTTCCAAGTGTTAAACACCCCTACCCCACCTTGAAATAGGAAGCTCACGCTTCACTGTATGAATGACCAGACTGTGGGGCAGTCCATGGTCGGGGGGGGGGGGGGGGTGTCCACCAGAGAGGGCTGTTTTATCCAGACGCTGTCCGTGTCAAGGGGTTACACACACAATGCTTGAGAACATTATGCTTGAGATATTCGCTTCTGTACAGACGGGAAGTCTGACATTTGACGCTGTAATTATAGCTTTCATATTGCAACCAATGAAACGCCGGTGACACACCACCCTGAGCTTATGTGCAGTTTTCAATAAAATGCGAGTGGACATGTTGAATAATTGATGGTGTGGGGGTAAAAAAAAGATACATTCTCATGCAACTTTTGTTTTGCACTAAAGTACAGCCCCATACAGTGTTAAACGTTATGATGCAGGGTCTTCTCAATAATAATAATAATAATATTGAATATTAAAAAATATATATATATGTATACAGTGCTGCACAAAGTCTGCAAAACTCAATGTATGTTTTAAGAATGTACATTTATATTCAAATTTGTTTAATGAATGATTACATTTGCCAATGTCTGTCTGTGGAAACATGGAACAATGGAAATATGATAAAGTCTCATAAACTCTATTCATCCCTAAATTTTGCCATTGTCTTATTTTCGTTTATTTCTGGCTATTATTTATATATGACTGACTTAGGCGTTCCTATTATTTAGCGTTATGCACCTACATTAAAAAACGATATATAACGATTATAACTACAATCTTATTGAATTACCCAATTTATTATTATCAATTATCATTAGTATTATTATGGTGGTTGGTTTATTCCACTGGGGGCACCCATGTGTGTTATTATATTCACTACCAGAGAGTGTAGAACCCCCGCCAGACTATGGTGAAGCCTCAAGGGTGAAGCCTCAAGGGTGAAGCCTCAAGGGTGAAGCCTCAAGGGTGAAGCCTCAAGGGTGAAGCCTCAAGGGTGAAGCCTCCTGATGGTTCAGCTTTTATTCAAATTCAGCCATCAACCACGTTTTGAACACAAATCTACTTTCACCTTCCACCTTTTCGTCATAAAACACTGTGCGAGCTACAGGCCAAATAAAAACACCTTAACAAGGCAAACAAAAATTTGTATAGATAACATACCAATCGCTGATTAGCTATGTGCATAAAAGTAACTGACTACTTTCATGCATTAGAGTAATGATTCCATGAAAAGTAAAGAACCTAAATAAGTACCATTCTGCTGGTAGTCCAATACACTAGTCTTGACCGTATAGTCTTTAGACTTA
Source organism: Muraenolepis orangiensis (assembly GCA_027704905.1). NCBI lineage: Eukaryota > Metazoa > Chordata > Actinopteri > Gadiformes > Muraenolepididae > Muraenolepis > Muraenolepis orangiensis. The sequence continues at coordinate 4,756,559 of CM051011.1, read as the reverse complement.
CAATGCCTACTTAATGCCTACAATAAATTTAAAATTAAATTAATTAATAAAAAAAGAACTATCATACTAGTAGGCTAATACTGGTCACACCAGGTTTATACAGTATGTATTTCCAAAAATTGTTTAGGCTTTCGCTTCACAGCATCATATGATGTTTCAGCCAAATTAGTTTAGGGTCATGTATTGCCTAGGTCCGGTCCTTTCAATCTCCCCTCTCCAAAGAGTTGATCCATTGGCGACTGGCACTGATAAGTGGCACCTGGAGTCGTGGTCTCTCCTGTGCTCTCCTGTGCTGTGGCACGTGTTTCTCCTCCGTCCACCCCTAGCGTCTGTAGCTCTTCTTCGCAGAGTGCTGCCACACCGATGCGTTGTTGTTTGAGGACAGCATGTGTGGTGGTGATCCCCATCCTGCTGAGACATTCGAAGACGGCCTTCCTAGCGCCACCGTACTGCAGCACACTGTTGACATCGTAGGCAAAGGCCGAGAGGTGGTTCTCCCTCCCTCGCAGGGCGATTGCAGCGGCGGCACAGGCCTTCCAGATATGGTGCAGATCACAGAGAACATGAACGGTGCCAGCCGCTCCAAATCCTTCCCAAGTTCGTTTAAGGAGAATTTCTTCAGTTCTTCCGGAGAAGTCTTCCACAGCATGAAACCCTCCTTTTGATGGCAGAGACGCTAGCACTTCTTGTCAATAACCTCTGCCATTAGCGGTTTGAGTGCCTCCATGAGGTCCTCGTGCTGCACCATGAGCCTGGCTGCAGTTATGAAATTGGCCTTCGCCAAATGGTTTATCACTCCACTGATGTCTGCGTCACATCTATGCCTCTCTGGGTTGGTCTTACTGGGGTACTTGATGGATACCTAAAAGGATTAAATACAAATAAAGACAGCATTTCCTATTTGATTATATGGTCAAAGCTATTTTACAATGACTTTAGTGACTTGATTTTAGTCATGTACCCTTTGAAATAGGGCAAGAGAGTTTACCTTTCTATTATCAGATCAACTGGACCAATAAGCAGGGGGGAAACAAGGTGGCCAAAACACCCAGCTCTGTATTTACCACTACATCCCTGCCTATAATATGAATAACACACATTAGATATAATAATGAATACATAACCTAATAATAACAGCATACTTCACTGCTAATATAACTACACACCCCTGCTCACTACCTGTTTATACTTGTGTACTTACCATGTATATATATATATATATATATATATATATAGATATACATATAATTCTGCACATATCTCATACCTACTCTATAAGTTATTTTATACCTGTTTTTAGTAGTAGTTTTCACTCTGCATTTGCACTCTGGTTAGATACCAAATGGTTTTCTCTGTACTGTACTTGTGCTGTACACTGACAATCAATTTGAATCTGAATGACAGATTGACACCATTAGATTCAATTAGATTCTAATGTATTGTCACTGCACTGCAGCACAAGTACAGTACAGAGAAAATAATTTAGCATCTAACCAGAGTGCAAATGTTGCAGTAAAGTACATAGTAATATATAATGTACAGTTTAAATGTACAGGTTAAAAGACAGTCTACTGGGTATTAAAGGCATATGAGCATACTAATAGGTATATATATATATATATATATATATATATATATATATATATATATATATATGCTCACTTGTATACATTTACATTTATATATATTTATCCTGCTTTCAATAACTGATCACTACCTGTTAAATACTCACTTACCTGTATATATATATATACATATTTTATTATTTATTATTATTTAGGTAGTGATCAGTTATTGAAAGCAGGATAAATATATATAAATGTTAATGTATATACAAGTGAGCATATATAAATGTATGGCATATATAAATGTATATGTATATCCATGAGTAGGAGCAGTTCTATCAACAGTTTGAGATTTAAATATATATGGCAGGTACAGTAAACAGGTATATTGTATATTGGAATTGGTATATATATATATATTGTATATGAACAACAATCTCGAATTGGATATGACCCCTGTTGACTAACAAGTGGACTTTGCATCACAGACGACATGTCTTTCTCTTTCTTTTAAAAAACGCCACGAAAATCAATGTATTGTTGTTGTGTTGCGTTGGCATGGCTACGCACTTCAGCGTCCACTTCAGATGACGTCAGATTCAGGCGGCTTTTACGTCAGTCCCTAGTAATTGTATCAGGGATGGTGGTCACATTTTCATCAAGGTCATTTAGCCACACCAAGCTCCGTGTTTCTTCATGTTTAGCATGCTACCATTTATTAAAAAATGTAAATTATCATTTTTATTCTCGCCATGTCCAAGTCCTATGATGCTCTACTGTTGATATGACTGCTTAATTACCCCTGCTTACTACCTGCTCTATCTGCAATGACATATACTGTATGTACCTTGTTGATATAACTGCACAGCCCTGCTCACTACCGGTTTATACTTGTATACTTACCTGTATATATATATATATACATATATATACATACAAATGCCACACAAAAAATGCCAAATATATCTAATCTAATCTCCAGATGCAGTGGTGGGTAGTTAAAAAGTCAATCAAAAATCAGAATGCCTTTATTGTCATTAAAAAATACAACAAAATTGTGCAGCAATCTGAAAATATATTTCACTGTAAACATGTATAGTACATTGCATGTAACAATTACAATGGCTCCTATAATACACACAATGTTGTTTGTTAGGTTCATGCTTGGCCTATTAGATTGGAATGTGGTCAATCTTGAAACAAACAATAGGAATGTCAATAGGAAACCCGTACCCTAAAAACAAACATTGGAAGCCAAACCCAAACCCTGAGAATGAAGCCTAATAGAAAACTCGAACTCTAAAATCAAACCTAACCCTAATAGGAAACCCTAACTCTAAAACCAAACCGTCGAGGCCAAAACCAAACCCTAAAGACTAACCCTAATAGGAAACCCTAACCATATAACCTAAACCTAGAAGAAAACTTAACCCTAGTAGGAATCCCTAAGCTACTTATAATTGGGCCACAGCTCAGTCTATTGGGACTTGGCTTGGGAACCGGGGAGGTTGACGGTTCAAATCCCAGAAACACCAGGACACTGCCGAGGTTGCCCTTGAGCAAGGCACCAGATCCCCTACACTGCTCCCCGGGCGCTGTATAAACAATAGCTACCCACTTCTCCTAATACTAGGATGGGTTTAATGCAGAGAAACTAATTTCACATTGGACCAATAGAGAGGATTCAATCCTCACCAAAATTGAACCCTAATAGGAAACCTTTTTATTGACCTCTAAGTATTTATTTTTGGATTAATCCAACTGGAGTACTTGAGTATAGCTTTTCAGTACTCAACCACTACTACACCACTGTTATAATATTCAATAATATTTATAATATTTTCAAATGAAATGTTTAGCCTGGTTAATCTGTTTTCTCCTTAAACTTGGGACATGGACCCCACTGAACATACATGCAGCAGCATCGCAATAAGCGGCGACCGGCATTTCAACTTCAACTTCAAGAGCTGCGTGGTTGCGTGGTTGCGCATCGTCACAGTTATATGCGTATAATATGTGCGCATTGCACGTCCAGCGAACAACATGCGTCACCGTGACGGGCGTCCACAAGGGGGCGCCAGAATACTACAATTCAGAAGGATACTAGTAGACAGAAGGCAACACAAATAACAGATGCCATTTCAGATCAACACTTTGCAGCAGTACTTCCGAGTGATTGCGGCGTTGTTATTTGACAAGAGGGCAGACGGGATTTGCTCTCTGGCCGGCATTTGAAGGCGTTGGCCAAGTGAACGCCACCACCACCACCATTACTACTACTACTACTAGCTTTTAGAAAATGGCCAGCTGGGCCAGGGTGTGTAACATCTTGAGGAACTTGGTGAAGACGCCTCGGGTTCTCACAGCCTTGGGACAGCCTCACACTGTTGTTGTTGGCACCACTGGCGTGTTGGCGTCTCTCGTTGGAACCGCGGTGGTTTATCAGCAGTATGGAACCAGCAGCACGACGACGTCGTTTCCCGTCGTCGTCTACGCCGAAGAGACACAGGCAAGTTAGAGTCTAATGTTATGTTAGTTAGTCAGTCAGTCGGACATTGTCTTCTAACTTAGGGGCACGATTTCACAACATACCTCCTCTCTGACACACACCTCTGACAACCCGTCCCCTCCATTATTGGTCGGTCATGCTTAACTTAACATCTCTCAACTTCCTTTGTGTGTGTGTGTGTCTCTGTCTCTGTCTGTCTGTCTGTCTGGCTGTCTCACTGTCTGTCTGTCTCTGTCTCTCTCTCCAGGGGGCTGATGCAAGCCCACCGCATCAGTCTGCCAGGCGAATGCGCTTCAATCAGTTTGCCTCGATAACGTACGAGCAGGAGGTTTACATGACGCCAAGAGACTTCCTTTACTCCGTGATGTTGGAGAATGTCGACCGTAAGAAAGTGATCCCCCCCCCCCCCACATCTGTATAACAACAAGACACTCTGTGCTGAGGTGTCTCCTGTCAAAACTGGACACACACACACACACAGCACACACACACACACACACACACACACACACACACACACACACACACACACACACACACACACACACACACACACACCTTCGTACTCCTCACCTTTCCAAAAAGCTATCGAACTCATTTCCAATCAAACTCATTTCCCATGCAGATGTGTATCACTGGAACCGGGCCTTTCAGCGTATTTCGATTTTAAAAGTGGTTTTAAGTGTGCTTATGAACCCTTTATTGCTTTAGATGTAGTGATTGATGTGTAGGACTGTGTGTTGTTAATTTGTCTGTGCTTGCTTCCCTTTGCAGGAAAACTGCGAAAGAAGGTCTTGAAAAAAGAGGTATGCTTAAATTAAATTAGTCATACTCATTTTTTTTTAGATAGAATTCCTATCTCTATGTTTATTAGGCTCTGCAAACAGTTACTGTGTATGATTGGTTTATAATGCAAATCTACTGGTTATTATGGTCCTATTTTTATTTTTTTAAGGAAGTGGATAAGATGTTGACGTGTGCTACCCGAGCGCGGGCTGGTAACAACCTGTTCAGGAACGTCGGGGATAATGGTAGGAGACGATGAGATGTTGCATTGACATGGTTGAAAAAACTGGCGATGATCCAAGCGTTACTGTCTGCAATACACACAGATGGACGGGTACAGATGTGTTGTTTTGTGCCTCGCAGGTTTGATATCCTACACGGAATATCTGTTCTTGTTGACCATCCTAACCAGTAAGTTTCTGACCAGGTGTCAAAGAGACCCCCCCCCCTGTATTCTATCTAGTGTACAGGACAGATAAGAAGAGCATGCTCTATGTTTCTATTTCAGAGCCCGGAATAGGATTTCACATTGCTTTCAAAATGCTGGATGTGGATGGAAACGAACAGGTGGATAAGAAGGAGTTTCTTAAGGTAAGCCATTTAAAGATTTGAATAGGGGGGGGGGGGGGGGGGGAGTTATACAATGCCTTATATGACTAATACTATTATTTATTTATATATATATATATATATATATCTCATGAATATGAACTTATTACCAGGTAATTGTAAGATATTTGTTCCTATTTTTGCAGACATGAGTAATGTGCTCTGCTCAATTGTTATTATTCACACACATATTTTTTTTGAAATATTGCTGCCTTTTTTAATGCTGCCTCAAGTTTGGATGCTACCACAAATGTAAGTATATACGCATATGGCCAAAGCCTCGGACAGGTGAGAGCGCATTTTGTGGGGTTCAGAAAACAAATATGGCTACCAGCTTGCTCACCACGGACAATTCAAAATTTTGATTATTAAAAATGTTAATTCAAATGTCTGCTTGTCAATACTATGTATATTATGGGTGCCATAATATATATAGTACTAACAAGCAGACATTGTAATACACACTAACCCATTGTACTCCTAATCATCCCTGGAAGGAGGGATCCCCCACTCGGTGTTTCTTCTCAAGATTTCTTCCTTGATCGCTATATGTCCTTTAAAGCCCTTTGAGGCTGTAACTGTAATTCAGGGCTATACAAATACAATTGACTTAACTAGAGGTTTGCTATATTAAAATCTCTGTGGCCACTGTGGTTTGGGCAGTCCAGTGAAATGTCCCTCTTTAAAAGCTGTGCTTATTGGAAACCAATGTTGTGCTTTAATGATACCTCTATGGCCATTTTTATGTTCCCCTGTTCCCCAAAAGACTGCATGTGAGCACGTTGTGAGCCACTTGTAGCACTGGATGCTACTCAGGCCTGAGAGCAGAGTGCAAGTGCATGTATGACAAGCCCAAGTGTCAGAACAATAAAACCTATTATTACATGCAAACATTTTGCATTTGTTTATTGTAATAAGTCACAACATCAATTGCATAATTTTTTGTATCTACAGCTGAAGAATATCATTGGAAAAAGAAAAGAGAAAATTCCCAAGGAAGGCGATGATGTGAGTGACAAGTTATTTATTGTTCTTAAATTTCTTAGTTTGTAAGATATATCAGTGGTTCGTTGTAGAGTTTGCCTGGCGTCTCATCTCGGAGTGTTCTTCTCTGACCTGATTTGACCTCTGTATGACTGTACAAGGACTACTAGGTTAAAAGATTGTTTTTATCCACTGCCTGTGGATAAAACAATCTTTTGACCTGGTAAAATCAATGTACTACTACTACTACTACTGAACTGCTAGGCGTGCTGCCACTATCATAACATTGTCATTAACATTACTCTATCATACTTTTCTGGACTTTCTTGACTCATTACAGCAACTGCCTTGTTCTGCACTGTATTCATGATGCTGCTGCACTACTGGCACTTTAAATGCTTTTAAATCTTTTTGCACAGGTCAAAACATGTACATATCATCCATCAGTCACTTTATTGTCACTTTATTGTTCATTTTATGTTCATTTTTATTGTGTATATAGTATTTTTATATTATTGTTTTAGAAATCCATACTGCAGGAGGGAATGGGAAGTAAGCATTCCATTGTACTTGTTGCAAATGGCTAAGAAAAAATCTTGACCTTGTAGAAGCCAGCAGCCGAAGTGGACGACGTGAACACCACCCTGCAGGCTTTCTTCTTCGGGCGGTGCGGGAAAAACAAGCTGCAGTACCAGGAGTTCCACCGGTAACCACCAGTTATCAAGGCTTCACTTTGTGACCAAGATTAAGCATGATGCAATCTCAGTCTCTGTTGTTGTTGTTTTTTCACTTGTGCTTTCACTTCACTTTAGTTCTCTGCCTCCTATGGGTGCGGTTAAAAAAAAAAAAAAGAATTATTGTGGTTTGACCACATTTCCTGGTTTCAGTTCTCCTCCTTCTCCTCCTCCGCCAGGTTCATGGAGGACCTGCAGGCCGAGGTGCAGGAGATGGAGTTTCTGCAGTTCTCCAAGGGCATGAACACCATGAGGAGGGAGGACTTTGCCGAGTGGCTGCTGCACTACACCAACGAAGAAGACAACGATGCTTACTGGGAGAACATGCGCAAGAGGATCCCCGCTGGCCAGGTACCACGTGACACACATGTCCATCTGATGTCCAAATGATGGAAGGGATTGATGAGTCGGTGTCCTGTTATTGGGGGAAATAACAAACAAAAGGGGTGGGAAATATTATCAATATCACACCCGGCTCTGATTACAACACAGGACACATGCATGGGTCTTTCTGGAATCGACTTACAAAAAAAAACAACCTTCTACCATTTTTATCACTGTAAAAAACTGAGTTCTCCCTTGCAGAGCATCACGTTTCCCGAGTTCAAAGCCTTCTGCCTGTTCACCAACAATCTGGAGGACTTTGCCTTCACGATGAAACTGATCAGCGAAGCCAACCGCCCCATCGGCATGGGTGAGATTCCCCGTCCATCAATACATGTTTGTCACTTTGTAGCTGTTGTATAATTTGCCTTTACCCACGTAGTCGTTTGAAAGTGAAAAATAGTAAAACACCTACAATATTAGCGCAATATCGTAAAACATTTTTTGGGGATTTTGTCCATATGGCCCAGCAGTCATGCGTCAGGTAGCATTTAATTCCCTTTTTTTAAGGAGGTACCTAACGTTGACCATGTATCTATCTATCACACTGGTCTTCAATCTCGCCAACACAAATAACAAATGACATTGTTGTGTTGTTGTGCGTTGACTGCAGTCCAGTTTAAGCGAGCCGTGAAGATCGCTACGGGGCACGACCTGTCGGACAACGTGCTGGACACGGTGTTCAAGATCTTCGACCTGGACGGGGACAACTGCCTCAGCCACAAGGAGTTCCTCTGTGTCATGAAAGACCGAATGAGACGTGGCCTAAAGGTGACGTTGACAAAACCTGTGTCGTGGTACATCTGCTTTTAATTGTTGTGGCGTTTTTAAATGTTTACGACTAGGACTTAATGCTTCAGGAATTGTGTTTTTTCCTCTTCCTTTTGAGTAAAGTCATCCCTTGACATTTATTTGATTGGCTTCTTGTGAAATTTGGATTGTATCCTACAAAAGTGTAGACTTGTGTAGGATATGCTGGCTGTTAACTTTATTTGAGTAGCAAGCAGAGTTCAATTATATTTATAGTGTTGTTACCCACGTCTGTTTACTGAATTTAATGTCAAGTGTCTATAAATTGTAACCAGCGCAGATCGTCTAAAAACACATTGCTTTCAGGTGCGGCCCCAGTATGGCTTGTCTGGCTACTGGAAGTGTGTGAAACGAGAAACCCTGAAAGGAGCCCAGGAGGCCCTGAGGGACTCCGGGAGCCCTTTCTAACGGCCATCCGATGCCCCACGAGTCGTTCTTTTGTTTTGATGATTCACATGCGTGTCGTTTTGTGAGAGATAGAACAGTATATGTGTATATATACACACACACAACAGTCGCTTACAATGTATTGGAATTTGACCGTACAGCAGAACTGTGACGCCAAGCAAAAGATGACACTGCAGTCTACGTCCCAGATGTTTAGATTTAAATTTTGTTTAAGAATATGCACGGTTAGTACATTGTGCCACGATATAAAAAAAAAAAAGAAGGTAATTTATATTTTCTCTACACATGTATTCATCAGCATATTGACATTGGTGTGCAGATTATACATTTCATACCAATAAAGTGTGTCATCAGCTTTTAAGTTTGCACGGCATACTTCTATTAAAGCACATTGTGTTGACAACTGGGTAATTGTGGTGTGGGGAGGGGGGGGGGGGGGGTACAGAACAAACTGGGTGTGGGTATAAATTGTGTTGGATCTAACTACAACCTTCTTTGCTAATACAGTTATGCAATTGAATACATGTCTGAGCCTGTCTTTTTTTAATTTTTTTTTGCCTCGAATAAGACCATGACTGTCAAACGAGTCTCATTTATTATAGACTTGACCTTTGAAGATCACATGAGTATGTGAATTAACCATTTACGATTGTGGCGCTAATTACTTACCATATATCTATATATAGATATATAGAATAAAAATAAAAAAAGACAAATACAAGCGGACTAGTATAGTAGATGAAGAAATTAGTGACTGATGCCAAGGTTATCTGAATACAGAATACACGGCTACAATACAATAAAATTACACACGAAGCCATCTTTGGTCTTCTCATCACTTACTATAAACAAATACATATAAATTTGTATTGTATCAAAAATAGAAATTACATGAGCCATTGAAAGTAAATTCACATTTTTGACATACAATATTAGGTAATAAAGACGCATAACTCGGGGATGTGATTACATTTGTTTTGTATTTTTAAACCATGGCTTCGAAAGAAAAAAAAAGGACCGAAATAGTATACCATATATATTTTTTTTTTCTTCGTTTTTTGGGACATTCACAACCAAGTGTCTTTAGTCTGAACAATGTCTCATGTTTCTTTTTCTGCCTCACCACATACAATCAACATTGGCGTCGTTCATCTGCAGAAAAAAACAGTATGCAAAAAAAATAATAATAATAAAGTACAACAACAAAAAAAATGGAAACACAAACGAACAACAACAACAACCAATACACATTGATTGTCATCATTTTCAAAACAATACACCCTGCGCTTTCAATCCAGGGCTTTTTTTTTTCCCCCGAGGAGGAACAAGAGGAGAAACACGGCCTGGATGGGGATGGGGATGGGGATGGGGATGGGGGGGGGGGGGGAGACGACGACAACAATCCTGTAGAAAATGTCTCTCCTTAAACTCTCTGCAGCGGGACCTTTAAAACGCGTGAGGTGAGCCCCCTCTACGGAGAACCGACGGTGTCCCTTTAGTCCAAAGAGATTCCACATTGTTTAGTAAAAAAAACAGGGGAAAAAAACAACAAACGAAAAGAAAGGGAACATTTCCAGAGCTGTCCGTCTGGTGTTTTTGTGGGATGGAGGGGGGGGGGGGGTTTCAGGATATTTCTGGGGTTTTTTTCTGTCTCAGCTCAGAGCCACACATGTCGTTGTACTGCAGCTCAGCTTGAGAAATTCAGGAAGTGCTTTTCAAAGTTGTCGTTTTTTGTTTTTTTCCAGCCACTGTGGAGAAAGAAAAAGTGAAAGTCAACAAATGGTGTTGGACAAAGGGTGGTTTTGGCTCTACCCCTTTAACCACCAAGTGAACACGGGCCGCCTTGGAGCATGTGGCGTTTTCTCACGCGTGTTCACCATCACCAGCTTTGTAACCTTGAATAAAAAGTTAATATTTTTCTCAACATAGCCCAATACAACCACCATTAAAGAACAAGTATTTGTTGGTCCCCCACCCTCCCAAATGTGTTTGTTTTTACCATTCACCACTGCAGGGCCGGGAGGTCAAGGGTCACTCTCCTTCTTCACCGTCACATCTCCGTCACCGGCCAGGATGGTGGAGATCTCTCCCTGCATGAAGGCCCAAGGCACGGTTGATCCGGACAGGGGACAGCGCTCGCCGCTAGGGCAGTACACCTCGCCGCCGGGACCCTGGCTGCGGATGGAGGCCCGGGTGCACGGGAAGCAGAACTTGTGGTGCGGGACGGAGGGACACTGGACGAAGTGAGTGTCCTCCAGACGCTCCCGGCAGAGGGTACAGCAGAGCAATGCCCCCTGGGCACCGATTCCTGGCTCTCCCGCGGCGGCGGCGCTGCTGCTGGGGCCCACCTGGCTCCCTCCCTGCCCTAGTGACGCCTGGGAGCCGGAGGCCGTGGAGGGGCTGCCGCTGGTGGGGCGTCCGGCCGAGGAGGAGGAGTGTGCTGCGGACATGCCCGGGCTCTCTCGGGCCATCTGGTTGGAGCTCAGGCTGTCAGCGACACCCATCAGTGCAGAGATGGGCGAGGGCTGGCTGTGCAGACGTGGCGGCACCACCTCCTGGGGGGCGGCCATGCCTTGAAGGGGCTCCATGCCCGGGTAGGCACTGCGCTGCCAGGCCTCCCTAGACGGGTGATCGGGCCGCGCGCCTTCGCCCTCTCCATTCTCAGAACCCGGCGAGGCCTTGCGTCGCCGAGCGGTGCCCTTCGGAGGTACTAGGCGACCGGCGGAGGCCATGGGCATGCCTGCCTCGGGGTAGGGCTGGGGCAGCACCTCTGGGATGGGGGGCTCCTTGAACAGACGCACGCCGTCGTTCAGCAGCTCGGTGAGTCCGCGCCAGTCGCCGGTGCCTTGGCGTTTCTCATATTCGACGTAGCGCAGCCCAGAGTTCACAGCTTTCCCTGCGTCTTTGGCAGACTCGCGGAACATCTGCCTGACCAGGTCCGGGATCTGGGAGTACACGAATCCAGAGCCACAGGGGTACTCTGCAAAAACTTTCAGCTCAAAATCAGGGTTAGTGTTAGCGTCAAAGGCCAGCACGCGCCCTATCAAATTATGATCCTTCCTAAAGCGCACGTTGAATGGGACACAACCGTTGAGGACCACAAGGACATCTCGCACAGCTTTAGGACGATTGGGCCAGCCCTCAGCTTTACTGCGGGCGCTCTCTGCCAACTCAGCCATTACTTCACCGTTCCTCCAAACCCCAGCATCTAGACCCACCAGGGTGGAGGCACTGGGCCCCACACCCAAGGACACAGCTTGTCTTCTGCCAGACTCACCCATTATTGGTCCAGCTGAGACGGCAATAGACGGGGCCCCAGCCCTGGACCCTGCTAACGGGGCCAACAGACCGTGTGGAGCTCCTACCAACCCTTGCGTCAACAGGGCATGGGGTATAGACCCGTGCATTGCGGGGACTGCCCCAACTATTGCCCTGCGAGGATTCGGGCTTTGCCTGCTTCCCTCCGTGATGGCCACATCTTCAGCTCTGTGCAGACCGTTGGGCAGACGCGAAGAGGACACCCCGTACTCTCCCCTCACCCGGTCTATGCGTTCCGAGTGCTGCCGTGCCCCGTCCCCCATGGGCGGCCCACTCGAGGTGGGCTTGCTCTGCTGTGGTCCGGGAGACCTCCCGTCCAAAACCCCGTGGGTGCTCTTCAGTTGCCTCGCCGTCTCTATGAGGGGCTCGATTCGGTCCGCGCCGTCGTAGTTGACACACCCGCGGCACACGGCCTCGCTGAACTCCCACAGCATCGCCCACGGCATCTTGGGGAGATCGCAAAGGTAGCACCATTGGCGTCTGGAGGAGGAGGAGGATGCCTGCGAGGCGGAAGACATGTTGTTTACAGGGCCCTCTCGCACAAACTTTCTTCAGAGGCCCCACGCTTTGCGCTCTCGTGTTTTCAATTAACGCCTCGATGTCCAGACACGATCGATCGGCCCCGCACGCATCGGCGGGATCTACGCGAATTGATTACAATGGAGCTGCTGATTGAAACGCGACAGCCGGGGGGATCACACCGTTAAAAAGTTAGCGACGTCTGTCTTTCTTGGGGGTTGTTCGCGTCGGTTCCTTTCTGGAAGGAAGTAAAATGTTATAAGACACCGGATACACCTACACGTCAAGGGCTGTTGCATCGTGGGAGTTGGAGTCCCGTCGTTGGTTTATATATATATATATACACACGATACGTTTATGATATATGAACGCGTTAGTAGTTACGTGTGCGTTTTCGGTGTTGTATTTAATCATATACATAATTTGCGTAAATAAGAATTAAAGATTTTTCCTTTTTATACAATTGTAATTGACGTAGGTAATCTGTAGGTCTACCAGAAGGTTGATAATAACGTTTTGTTTTCGTTACCCTAATTTCAACATTTAAGAAGACACAATTGGGACACCTAAAAGGTCACTTTGAAAACACATTAAAACGACCAGGTTTAAGGTTCATTTCATAGCTGTGCTGCTCTTTAGTAGTCAGCTTCGCAGGGTTCTTCCATGTCATAAACCGGTCCAACTCGTTCAACCATAACCATGTGTTTTGGCGCCTTGCGACAAAAGCGAAATCATTTCAGTGTGCATTTGTTCCCCTAAAGTCTCTAAAGAAAATGACCGATAAATAATGTTCAGAGCCGTCCCCACGTCGTGTGTACATCATCCGGGTCCCCCATGCCGCATGTCCTACGACCCAGAAGAAGAACGAGCAGGTCTGCTGCAACACGACGTCTCAAGGCCAGGTGGAGGCGCTGTGAGCTAGTGTGTGACTAGTGACTAGTACAGACCTAGTTGCAATTAATTGAATACACATAAAATAAAATGCCATGGCCTTTGATGGAGATTGGAGAAAAAAAAAAGCCATCATACACCTAGCAATTAAATTTAAATGTGGCAACATGAAAAGCAATAATAGCAATTTTAGGTACACAACACAATCCTAAAGCAGTCGACGAAACACAGCAAATATTAGTATTTTCAAATAGTATGACAATACGGTTATAACCATTTGTGAACTTTATGTTTGTGTTGGTTAAGAAACTGATCAGACATCATACACATCATAGGTTAACATTCACTTTATTTAAAAAAAAAAGTTCACATAGAAATCAATTTTAAGCCGTTGTAGGGGGTGTCCTTTGATTTTTTTTTTCTCAAAGAATTAATTATCGCACTACAAATAAAAAGTATAGCACCAAAATAAAAAAAGGATCAACTTAAAGCATACAAAATCCATTTTAGTTAAAGTAAAAGGGTTTCTAAAACTCCTTGATCCTACATTTGTCAATACAGATTGAATGCTTTATAGGGGAAGGGGGGGGGAGGAACAATTTAACTGCAAAATACAAGATGGGGGAACAAAACGGTAGAAATGGGTGCCGGGTACGTCGGGATTTCAGTTGGCATGGTGGGCAGTTGAAAAACACAACTTGAGTGTGTACGGGTATGGTCCAGCTAAAAACAAGAGAAAAAAATGTGTTCATCAGTTCTCTTTCCCTGCAAATGGAACTTTTTTTTTTGTAGCTGGTTAGAAACAGCGACTATAAGCAAATACACAATGCCCTTTATTGATACATTACAAAACCAGAATAACAACCATATACTTTAATGAAACTAATATATCTAAAATACAATGAATGAATGAACTGGACTCACTGGGGTTCTTCATCTGGAAGTGGTTCATCAGTGCCAGGGCTTCCATGGCGTCGTTGATGGATTCCCACTCCAGAAGGCCAGAAGAGCTGCGCTCACCTGGAGGACAGGAAAGAGGAGTTAACTTCCAACTGACCGTAAAGTACAACAGACGAAAAAAAACCATTTGCTTCTTTTTAACTCACTCTTTCCAGTGAAAAGTTTCACAGTTGAGGGGACCTTGATTCCCAATTCCTCACAAACCTGAAATTGAATGAGTTTTACATGTAAATGGCGAGAAACATCGGCACACCGTTATCCATCAGGAGAAAACGCTTCCCCAAACAACAACAACCACAACAGCTGCAGGGCTCCCTCACCTCGTTGAACATCTCAGCAGAGATGTCGGGCTGGCCGTTGAAGAAGTGCAGCATGTTGCTGGGGTGCTGGATGCGGTTCTTGGCCGCCTGCTCCGCGGAAGTGAAGCGGTTGTTACGGGAACCGTGGAAGTCCTTGAAGCTGGTGCTGCCGTCCTCCAGCTCGTAGCACTGGCCCGGCATGATGGCCTGCTGCTTGGACACACTGAACAGAGGCGCCACACTTCCATCAACACCCACACAACTAGCATTGCCCCCTTTAGGGCCTCTCGGGTCCATTGGTTGGCAAACATGAATGAAAGATCTTTACCAAACATTGAGCTTCTGGCCAAACAGGAAGTTGTTGTTGAGGTGAGTGATGATCCTGTCCACGGCATAGCAGTCTCCCATCTCTACCATTGCAGCCCCTGGCTTGCTCTTCATGAACTTGACCTGAGGAAACACCAAACCAAGATGAGGGCCGTTCAGCAACCAACCAGCAGCAGCAGACAAATGAATGGCCAATGTTCTTCAAGGGATCTCTTCTCCTTCTCAGAGGTTACTTACCCTTTCTATGTTGCCGTAGAGGCAGAAGACATTGAAGAGCTTGTCTGCGTTGACCTTCGCCGGCTCCAGGCCGTACACCATGACGACAGGAGACTCGGCGTGGGCGCCGTACTCCGGGGGAGGTGGCCCGTATCCAGGGCCGTAGCGCTGGCTTCCCCCGCGACCCCGCCCGCCACCCATAGGGGGCCCCCCCATGCGATGAGGTGGGGGAGGCCCGTAGCCACCTTCGTCATTGTAGCCTTGATAGCCTCCCTGAGGGCCGGCTATTAGAAGGAAAGTTAATTAGTAGCGAGTCTGCATGCGCAGGAGCCTCAGCTAGCAACGTTGTTGTGCTAGCAACGAGTCGTTGGATATTTACCATAATCTGGCGGATGGTCACCCAGGAGAGCGGGCTGCCTCGGGCGCTTGTTAGGATTGGCACTAGAATCTTAGGAACATAAACACAGAAAAAGATAAAACCGCCTCCGGAGTAACAACACTAGACCACTACTAGCTCTACTGTGAACTACATGCTACGTGATAAGGTTGGGGATTGCATGCACAGAGCCATCTCCAAGATTAGTATGCAGGCCTTAAGAAAATAAATTAAAAATAAAACATAATGGAGATTTTCTTTTTACACAAACTTTCAATAATATTAATGCTAGACTAACCAGCAATTGTCAGCTATGATATTGTCCCCCTAATGCAAACACCCACACACACACACAAACACACCTTGTGAACTGTTCCAATTGCCTTCACCATCAGCATCTGTGCAGGTACACATATACACATGTCAAGTCCACATTAACGAGACACATGGAGAACCTGGGCCAGATTGTGTCAACATATTACTTTGAAAAGTTCTAGTACAAAAAATAAAGAGCGGTAATACTACAGCATCAACAGTATGTGTAGCGTTTGGGAAAGGTCTAGTCATTTTGTTTTTATTGAGTACAAAATCAGCAGGATATAATCGAACGGATAACAATTGAGGTACGAAAGACATTGCGTGTGGACTACAATAGTCAATAGTTTAGGAGACGTCGACCTACATTATGTCATCTGAAAATAAACTACAAACGGAGGTTGGACACCTTGGTATGGGGATACAGTTTATAATAAAAAAATAAAAAAAACTTCATGGCATGTCTTAACTGGTTTACAAAATATTATGGACAAGATTGTTGCTCAAGGCTGGGTTGACTATGGCAATTAAATATTTAAAAACGCAAAAAAATAAAAAGGGTGAAAAACCAAATCTGGGAAATGTCTGTCTGACCAGATTCAATAATTGGTCTATAGCTATACTATGTACTATGTAAATCTATTTTCTTAGTGATGGACAATATGCAGGGTTTCCATCTGAATACCAAGTTACAAAAACACCAGATTTTAATTATTCAAGCTACTGGCAACCAAATATGGAGCCTAAGCACAGCGCACACATCAGAGTCTGGTTAGCGTACTTACAGAGAGACATTTCAGACCTGGCTTTATAACCTTATCGCAGAATCACCCCTGACACACTTCGATAAGCAAGAAAAACGAAACAGACATCTTTTACATTGACCCTAGTCCCCGCCCACAAAAACAACAACAAATGATGGAAATCACAGTCAGGTTGTTGTGTACTTACAGCACCACAACTGCAGCACAGGACACAATGGGGACGTAGGGGGCGCTCTCCAGGTGGGCTGCTGCCACCACACCCTTGCTGCTCCAACATCAACTCATCTTTGACCACTTCCTTTCCTCCTTCCATTCCTTTTCCTCTCTGCCAGAGAATGTACGTCCGCCTGTGCACTCTTGGGTTTTAAGTTGCTGTGCCATTGCTTCCTTGCAGTTTTTCTCCCCCTCACCCAACCCTCCCCCAGTCTTGTCCGTGTTTGGTTTTCCTCAGTGGGTTTCAATGAGAAGCTTGTGTTTCAGCTTACCGTGCTTTCACTGCAAAGCAGGACATTAGCATCGTTTGAGAGAGGGGTGTCTGTCCGCAGACACCCTGTGCCAAACCTGCATCACACGGGAGGCGATAAAGGCATCACTATGGGCCAGTTCATAAGGAGGAAAATGAAACAACAAAACAGCACAAGGAGGGAAGGGGAGAGAGGGGATGTAAGGGAAAAGAGGAAGGAAGAGGGAAGAAAGAGCATCATAGTCCTTAAATGAAGGAGATTGAAGGGAGGGGGGGGGGTGTTGACCTGTTTGCCTCTGTAGTTGTATGCTTGTGTCTTCGTAGGCCCCACCCACCACCCATGGTTATTCTTCAGGTGTCAACAAGGCAGCACACATGCCTGTTTGATTATCGTTGTGTTGTTGGTGGTGGTGGTTTAGTAGCTTTCAGCCACTAGCAAAGTGAGAAGTCGTCTAGTGCTTGCCAATGTGTCATCTGCAAAATCTGATGGTGGGGGTGTGCTGTCATGGAGATTCGACGTCAACGTGTGATGCCGTAGATATTTTCTGCACGGTGTGTGGTCATGTGATGTTCAGCGCAGGAAGGCGGAGGGAAAAAACCCAAGATAGCGCAAGGAAACCCACAGACCCAGATTGAGCATTGAGAAGTGTGGCATCTGAGAGTGCTTGTATCATGTTGCTGTTGTTGATGTTGTTGACGTTAACCACCCTCAAGTATGTGATGTCGTCTCTCTCCCCCTTTTTGTCAGGCTGAGTGTCTGAAAGAGCTCCTCTGTTGCGTTCCTGTGGTTGTGTTTGTAGCGGTCAGATCCCGAGGGCCTGGTGGAGAAGCGGTGCATTTAAAAGGCCACCCGCCCACAACTGCCTGCCGGCCGCACGCTAATGTATTGTGTCAAACATCCACAGGAAAAAAAACATAAAAATGAAAAACAGGTGAATCCTCTGGTGGCTCTGCAGATGGGAGATGTGCTGTAACTTGTAAGAAATGGTAGTGGCGGTGGTAGTGGTAGTTTGTTGTGGGTATACACAGTGTCTGTTTGCATGGCCTTTGGGAGGAGTGCACGTCCCACAGCGGGCTTGAAGCCGGCGGCTGGTCACAGCCACGCAGGGGTTTTAGGAAGAGAAATGGATGTTCCATGTTGGTGTGGAGATAGGAATGATGCTGGACTTGGAATAGGTAGGCGGCACCGAGCGTTGAGGATGTGTGAGTTCCAGTGTCTGTCTGGCCCCCACTGTGTCCGATGTGTGCCACAGAGCCGCGTTACGTTCGCTGTGGCTCTAGATGCGGTTTTGAAGATGCTGTGGAGTCTCACTGAGCCTGAATGCGTGTGCATGGTGAGGACACAAGGAGCACCCTGAGGCCGCCGAAAGAGGAAGCCAACACGAAATTGCCACACGATAACAAGAAGCGGTGTAATATGTTGCGTACATTTTGTGGACCTACCCGTTTAAGTTTTAAGTGTCAAGGTTTAATTTAAGTATGTACACTAGTAAGTTTAGGTTTATCAGGTACAATTCTTTATCTTTCTAAATGCAAAATTATTTATGGATGCTTTATTATTGATATTCCATGGCTTTCAATACATTATGTGAAGTTCAATTGAATTGTTGACTTTTGCATTATATTTGCAAAAGTCAGTAACAATTCATAAAGGAAATTCACATTCAAATGAAGTAGACTTAATTATGTCAGTTACAGCAGATTGCTCCACATTGTGACAGCCAGGTAGTAATAATAAATAGTAATGTGTTCTGCATAGTAGAGGCCTACATTCTATACACTCAGTAACAAGTCAACTTCACCTAAAGGTCCCAGCAGATTCAAGTCAACAATCTAAAGACTATACATTCAAGTAAGTGTGCTTGTGTCACAACCCTTTGCACTAAAGTCCCAGTGGTAAGTTTATATACAGCATTAAAAAAATCTCCAATATGTTGTGCAATAAAACAATCAAATGTTGAATCAAAAAGGGTGACGCTCAAACACCGACGTGCAGGAGCCCCTCTGTGGCCCCGGGGGACGTGAGGCAGTGACATGCGCTACAGGGGTGGTGAGCCTAGGCGTGAGGGGACCCGTGCGCTACAGTGGTATTGCATAATGGCGATTGGCAATTTTGCAGGTGAGACCGCTCCTTGTGCCCTTACTCTTGAGCCCGCTGTGTGCCCGAGACAAACGCATGAACGAACGAGTGGGGAACGAGCGTCGCCGGGAGCGCCGCCTTCGAAAGCGCCACCAGAAATGGGTGCGGCGGGTGAAGGCGACGCTCCGGGAGGCAGGGGTTAGCCCGACCGTCCCATAGAGTGGCATGAGACGACAAGAGGAAGAACACAAAAATATATACCAAATCAAGGAGGGGATGAGGAGGAGAGAAGGTAGAAGGGAGGGGATGTGCGTTACCTTGGCCACTCAGGTTGGGGTTGGTGTAGTCCCATGTGTCCTGGTCGTTCTTGAACACATTGAGGCGTGCCGGCTGCAGGGGTGAATACCGGCATTAGACACATACTTTACCTCCAAGCACCTGAAATGGCTCCACTTTAATATATAAAAACATGTGACCATTTACTAACCTTAGCATATTCGATCTTTAGAGTACAGCAGCCAGAGTAAATGTCAGCCCCGTTCAGGGAGGCCTTGCCTCGCTGGGCGTTTTGCACAGAGTCAAACGTAATAGGGGGGGTGGGGTCAAGGACAAATGGGATTAACCACGCCATCGTGGAGAGAGATTAGTTGCAATAATCATATACAGTGAACATATTTACTAATGCATTTCACAATTCACATATTAGAGAATACGTACTCAATTACATAATCAAATAGTTTTAAATTAACAATCAAAATATAGATTAAGCAGTTTGGGTGGACACAACCAGCTCATACAGACAACAAACAGAAATCAAAAGGATATTCGACCATAGCCTGAACGCCATTCTTCCTGAAAATGACGATTCTCTGTACTGGCCCGCAGTTGTTGCAGATGGTATAGAGCACATCCTGTTGGCAAATAAAAAACAGCCTTTAAAATGGCGTTACCCATGTTTTACAAAAAGATAATTGATTTCACACAAAATATAACAATGTTATATTTTGAAATGAATATCTTTAGTAGGCTTTTTTTTTCATTACTGCACCACATTCTCTTCCCCTCCCCCCATATATCATTTTAAGGGATGTTTCTTTCTGAAATCACATCAATGCATTATGTCCAGTTCACTGCACTTCCTGCATTATTTACACATCTGGCTGGTCGTTACCGTGGTGATGGGGTAGATGGGGTTCATGACTGTGAGCAGCAGCACGTTGTTGACGTTGCGGGTGTCATCGGGGTCTCCGGGCCGGGATATCTTCTGGCTTGTGGAGTAGTTGATGAAGGCGGGGTGGCCCGCGATGTACACCTGGTTCTCCGCCGCATAGGTCACCGCGCTCCCGGAGCCGGTCAAGTCCTCGTACTCCACCAGGGCCTGGCGCTTCTTAGGCATCATCACCACGAACCTGAGGGCCACATGTGGAAACAAATCTCAGAAACTCTCGTTGACTTCCACTTGGACAAAGCCCGTACCTTCTGGCAGTGGGACTAACCAATGGAAATCAGCCTTTGTGGCTGCATTTCCATTTTAATTTGTTTTATAATATTCATGAATGGGCATAGGGTACTTCTTCAGCAAAAAAAAAAAAAAAAAAACACATTACAATTCAAATCTCATGTATTGCAAACGAAATGCGTCCTGGGTTTGCTAGGCTAACAAATGCATGCATAATGCATGAGAAGGACCGGATGGTGGACAACAGAGAGAGCGTATCGGTCGTGCTTACCCGATGGCTCCAAACTCCTGCAACGCCTCCACCAGGTCTGCCTCCATTATGCCGTCCACCAGGCCCCGGATGTGCACCACCGGGGAAGGCTGCGTTTTATGGGGGTCATCATAACCCCCCTCCTGTGTTAAAAAAAAAGATATCACGAATTAATAATCTTGCAGCAGAACAAGATACGGTGGCCCAATGTGATAAAGGTGGAAGCTCGGCAGAGAGGAGGCCCTTAACGTCCAGCGCCGCATCATGAATGAATGCAACTCGTCTAGCAACCGATAGCTAAAATATGCTAAACGTTAGCCAAAAGGGAGCTAACCCACCTCCACGATTCATTGTTCACACGTTTAAAAAAATAAAAGAAGCCATTATTAAACAACTTTAATAACGCAAGGTGTCGATGAAATACGTACGTACGCTAGCGTCTCGTTTGTGTTAACATTACCGTTAAACAACGCGATTGTAAACCAACGCTTAACGTTAACTACTACGGAGCTACAATAGCCATAGCCAGATGCTCAAGTACGGAGCTACGTAGCGACCACGCAGGATAACCAGAGTAAACACAATATCCAATTTTCATGTTAGAAATAAACAGTTAAGAGACAAGTATCACCGTTGTCGGTCCCCCGTCATCGGTCTTCTGTCTTTTCGTGGCTCGGCCACCTTCTCCGTAGTAGCGTCCCGTAGCTGCAGCAGCCATGTTGTGTCTTGATGTGAGTGGAGAGCGCGCACAGTCGGAGCGGAGAAAAAACCGGAATATGCCGACGACGGACCTCGCGAGAGACCCAAAGGGAGGCGCCACGCAGGGTGTGACGTCATCGCCGGCGACGACTAATTTATTCATACGTATATATAAAAATCATCATTTATTTTATATATCAATAGATATCGCACGGCATAGTTTTTATATTTTTGTATTGTATATATATATGTATCTCTACTATATATATATATATATATAGAGAGAGAGAGAGATATTCAATTTATATATAAATAAATGTGTACATTACGTATATATAAATCTTTTTTGTTCTATATATATATTATATATATATATATATATATATATATATATATATATATATATATATATATTCTATATATATAAATACATGTGTACATTTTTACTGTACCTGCCGTATATATTGTAATTTTCAACTGTTGATAGAACTGCATATCCCCTGCGCACTACCTGCTGTATATACATTTATATATTGATCCTGGTTTTCATAATTGCATACCCTTGATCACTATACCTGTTAAATACTTGTATACTTACCGGTGTATATGTATACCTATTATTATGCACATATGTCACACATACAATATTATAACGTACAACATACAACCTTATAACGGTTTTGATATCTAGTAGACAGTCTTTTAGCAACTGTAAACTGTACATTATATATTACCGTGCACTTTACTGCAACATTTGCACTCTGGTTAGATGCTAAATTATTTTCGCTGTACTGTACTTGTGCTGCAGTGCAATGACAATACGTTTGAATCTAATCTAATAATCTAAGAATTCAAGCGTCCATTCAATGCACCTGTTCCCATGATCTTCTATATTTCTGAATTGCTTACAAGATTACATTTTTATTGTTTTGTATGAAAACAACTGGTGCATTCATTTCAAAGTCAAGTAATTAGAGCCTTTTCACATATAGGCTTACATCTTATATTTGCGAAATAACAAACATTTTAAATAAAAAACCTGGGTAGGTCCTTAAAATGTAATCACGTTTCATTGAATTGTTTAATTTATTATACACAGGATACTATATCAGAGGTATAAGAAAACACAATGGTGATGACAAGCACCCACAGCATTTTGGTTTCATGATTGCCTTTTTTAATTTGTATTGATTCAACTTGCATAAGTCAGCATGAAACCAAGTTACAGGCCTATTTGTCTTGGGCATCCAGGGCAGCAGTCGCTTAAGTCTTAGGTTTGTTGTCAGCCGGCAACTGGAAGGTTCCTGGTTTTATCTGTGTGTCCATGGGCAAGACATCAAAGCCAAATAACTTCTTCAAAACCCTTGTCGTTGGCTTTGCATGAAGCAGGTCACTGTATTCCTTTGAAAGCTGTCATCACTGTATAGAATCCTCATAGAATACTGTATGATACTCAGAGCATAGCATGACCTACACACACACACACACGTGTCCTGTACAGTGAGGCTAATTCCTCAGAAGATATGAATGTACACGCAGTACAAACACGTTCTCCTATCATGGAGACACTGTGAAATAATTAGACAATATATTGTTTATCATCATATCAGCTCATATACATTACAAATACATTAAATTAAATTAATAAATAATCATGTAACACTTAAGGAGTGAATGAATCATCTTTTTGTTTCACACAATCACTCTAAATGGCAATTATTATGCATATAAATATATTTCCATGCTGCGGCTGACTCAATTCATAAATTAGATTACGTGAATGATTGAAATTGTGCCATTCTATAACACTGTGCACTGGTCACCAGTACCAGTCAATAACCACTTGGGTTTTGGTGAATTAAGTAGCACGGCTGCTATCACGTTGCATAGCGGAAGAGATAACGCCTCCTCTGATCGCCGATCGTCAGGGCTTCGGAATAACCTATAGCAGCGTTTCATCCAAACTGTTCAGTCAACCTTTAGTCTGTGGATCAAAAAAGAGCCCTGCCACACCTAGTGTAGGCATTCTCCTTCTGCTTTGTGGTCCTTGGGTCATGTTAAGAGATATTTCATATTTGTGTCAACTCAATCCTCAGTGACCTAACGAATACATTCTGGCTGAGTCCACCCATCATCATCACCACTGCATTAATCTTGCATATCTGTGTGTCTATGTGCATGGTTGATTATGTATGTGCATGTGTATGTGTGTGTGTGTGTGTGTGTGTGTGTGTGTGTGTATGTGCGTGTGTCCTTGAGACATTTGTTTTTAAAAGGTCATGGCAGCAGCTCACATGGCCGTGTAGCCCTTGACCCTGTTGCACCGCACCATCAACAATAACTTCTCAAAGTGACGGCTGTGAGGTTTTTTGTTCCCGCTCTCTCTCGCACTCTCTCTCTCTCTCTCTCTCTCTCTCTCTCTCTCTCTCTCTCTCTCTCTCTCTCTCTCTCTCTCTCTCTCTCTCTCTCTCTCTCTCTCTCTCTCTCTCTCTCTCTCTCTCTCTCTCTCTCTCTCTCTCGTCCTCGCTCCGTCAGCCTGCCGCCCGCTCCATCTGCAGTTCCTTCAGAAGCCCTGTATATGGCAGTAGGCCTCCAGGCTGGAGAAGAGGATATAGATGAACCACAGGCCGAAGAAAAAGAGGGACGTGAGTGTTTTGCCGAACCGCGAGCCCCCGAGCTCGCCCCCTATGGACGGCCGCCGGCGCAGCATCAGCACGCCGATTATGACGAAGGCGAAGACGGTGAAGAGCGTGACGGAAAAGGCCAGCGAGCCGGGGTCCACGCGGAACGGCTCGCCCTTGACCTCCCAGTAGATGGCGGCCACGGACCAGGCCAGGCCGATGCCCAGGAACACGTTGACCGCGTTGCTGCCCGTCACGTTGCCGATGGAGGCGTCGGCGTACGGGTCCTGGGTGGCCGCCACTTTGCTGGCAAACGTATCTAGAGCACACAAAGAGAGAGAGAGAGAGAGAGAGAGAGAGAGAGAGAGAGAGAGAGAGAGAGAGAGAGAGAGAGAGAGAGAGAGAGAGTCTGAGTCTGAACTGAGCATTTTGAAGAAGAATGAGCTTCAACTGCCCTCATATACAATGAGGGGCAGCTTTAGCTCAGTCTGTTGGGACTTGGCTTGTATGGAGTGAGACCTGGTACTTGGAAAAGGGTGCCAGTTCACCTCCTGCACTGACGAGGTGCCCTTGAGCAAGGTCCTAGACCCCTACACTGCTCCCCGGGCGCTGAATATACAATAGCTGCCCAATGCCCACTGTAATTAGGATGGGTTAAATGCAGGGACATTTTTTTACTGTGTATGTACATGTATGTAACCAATAAAGAGGATTAAAATCCTCCATAATGCAAGCTCAAATGCTTCAATGTTGAAGCATGACACATAACACACACACACACACACACACACACACACACACACACACACACACACACACACACACACTCTTTGCTGGGAAATCTCTGAAATAACTATAGAAAACCATAGAGGAAAAACACATGAGTAAATGGAAAAAGAGCAGGAGTACATCTCGGGGTCCCACTGACCAGGGATGGAGGTTCCCAGAGCCACAAACACCACGGCGGTGACCGTGTCCCTGAGGCCCACAGTGCAGCCGAAGTGGGAGGCCAGGTCTCCGATGATGGCCGTCAGGAAGCCGATGACCATGATGGATACAACGAAGCAGGCCCAGCCGTTCCAGCAGTCGGTGGGCGGGACGAAGGCAAACAGGATCTTCCAGAAGACCGTCAGCATGTGCATGAAGTAGTCAAAGCAGTTGGGCGGCCGCTGTTCCTCTCCGTCGTCCCCTTCACCTATCGGTTGGAAGGTGAGGTGAGGTGGCGTTATGGGTGCTGTCCAAACATACATTAGCTGTACATGCATACACTGTTCCATACATACATACACTGTACTGTACTTGTGCTGTGCAATGAAAATACATTTGAATCTAATCTAATCGAATAAGTCGGGATTGGTTGCTTAGGTGCCTTCCTAAAGAGGGTGCTATGAACTATGCCTTGATGTAAGTGTGCAACTTGATGTACCAGGCATCGTGTCGCAATATTGACAGAATCAGAATATTTACGAAATCGCAAAAATACATATTGTATCTGTATATCGTATATATATCGTACTGTGAGGCCCCCGCCGATTCACCACTTCCCCAAACCAAATACACATGTTTTGTAAATGTAAAAGTACATCCCCAATCTGCCAATGAGCCCACAAGGCTGTACCTCCGCTGACTGTGACTGCTTCAATGAACTGTTCCCTCCAGGAGTGAGTGCCGATCACAGAGGCCAAGTTAGTGTCCTTCAGGAGCTTGTCCACAGTGCTCTGTTGACGGAAACACAATAGGTTCAGCGTACATGTATCATGTAGGCCGTGCTAAGATAGCTCTTTGTCCCTTTTTTCACTATTTATTAGGTTTCCATAGTTAGACAAAGGTTGAAGGGCTAAAGATGTATTCAGTTCAATCCAGTTGTTGGCCTACATGATGCCGTGTTGTTGATGTGAATGCTGTATTCTCAACTTTAATGGGAAGTTATGATTAAAGTCTGTTAAATTCATTGAAGTCAAGTGAATTCAATTAATTCAACTCGTACACACAACACGCGCCTCCAAAACACTGCAGGCATGTAAAGGCTATTTGGATTGCAGAGAGAGAGGAGAGTAAGGAGAACTCCACATAAGAAGAGGTCAGTAGAAACTAGGAACTACTGGCGCCATTGTCAATTCAGCAAGTTATAGAATATAGATAAACTATCAGGCAAATATTATGCATACCATAATATGGCACAGAACAAATGTTTGGAGAAGAACTCAGTGTTCTCCATTGTCCAAATGTATTCAATTTGAGCTGACTGATCTAGCACAGACAGCACATTTGTTCTTGTGCATCTCAAACTGAGCCGCATGCAAGTCACACAAAATAATAAATAAAGAAATACATTTATTGATATAAGGTAATAGGGTATCGAAGGTATGAACTCAATGGTACACACAGCATGCTTAGCTAAATCTGTACCGCATCGAGAATTCCATTTGGACTTATTTCCTCTCCAATCTGATGCGCATGAGGATCACAACAGGGAACACAACAGGTTAAAGGACCTTGACCCTCTCAACATCAATCTGTATTTTCCAGATACTAACAGTGTTTGTAAGCCAAAACACAGAGTAATACATTTCATTCAGCATGTAGTTAAACAGGTCGTTAATTAATTCCAGACGGAAAATTAGAACAGACTAGAACCGTGTTTTTAGTGTGACGAACATTACACTCAAACACTGAAGTATTCTACTTAGGATGCTTGAATACTTGTGAACTGCTCTATTTTTATGTTTGCGTACCTCAGCGTTATGCTATTGTCTGCTTCAACTAATGTACACCTTGTAAATCGCTTTGGATAAAAGCGTCTGCCAAATGCCCTAAATGTAAATGTAAATGTAAATGTAAATGTAAATGATGCGGAAAATCCTTTACAAAAAAAAAACACACCCTAAAACAACTTATTTTAGATGAAACAACATGACATCATAGTGATATAGGCGGATCCTACATAGTTGTGATAGAGATTGA
Organism: Muraenolepis orangiensis; assembly: GCA_027704905.1. Lineage (NCBI taxonomy): Eukaryota > Metazoa > Chordata > Actinopteri > Gadiformes > Muraenolepididae > Muraenolepis > Muraenolepis orangiensis. Next base: position 4,729,249 of record CM051011.1, on the reverse strand, counting down.
TCCTACATAAAAGTGATTTAGCATGCCCCCGGTCCAAATCTCGACTTAAATGCACACAGTAGGACAAGATGTAAATATGGACTCTATAGGTTAAACGCCGGCTACAGCCGCCCCATGAATCAGACTGCAGCGAGTGGAGATAGTGAAAGCAATCTGAACAGCAAGATAGTCCCGCCTGTTTGCCAGAAGGCAGTTTGCTAGTGGGCGGGGACTAGCTCAAACCGGGTGTTCGGCTTTTCCTGCCATGAAGGGGTGCAGAGAATGCCGCGGGTCTGTCCCGCCTATGGCGGGCTGCCACACACCTTAAAGTTACAGTTCTCCTCTATGACGACCTCCAGTCGGCTGTACTCGCCCAGGATGGGTTTCCCCATCTCAGCGATCCTCCGAGCCTCCTCCTCCTCAAGGCTGGGGTTGCCTAGTGGTAACAGTTTAGTATTCATGCTGAAATGCTACGGCTATGTCGGTGAGCTAATGCACACACACACACACACACACACACACACACACACACACACACACACACACACACACACACACACACACACACACACACACACACACACACACACACACACAACACACACTCCCCCCGAATACCCACACCACGGTAGGAAATTAACTATTTTTAAAACATTTACTTACATTCACATTAACTTTTGGGAGCATTTTGGATAAATTCCAGGGCTATTTTATGAAATGGTGGGAAATACAAATTGTTTTGTATGTTGCAGGAAAAAATCTGGTCCCACTTTGTAAATACAGAGTAAAATACAGAAGTTAACTTCTGTATTAACTTTATTATACAGGGACTTTGAAGACAATTACATTTTTGGCTTAAGCCCCCGAACCCCTGTTCATTTCTGACCACAGCACAAACATCAAACCTAAAAGGATAAGTAGGCATTAAAAATATAATAATAATAATAAAATAAACCACACACAGAAAAGCATAACGGCACACACACACATTGGAGGCAGATTCCACAAGAGCATGAACAAAGTGGATGCTCGGTCTTACCCTGGTTGAGCAGCAGGGCTGTGGGGACAGATTCAAGAGAGGTTTGAGTGCCCACTAGTGTCAATCTGGTGGCTTCCAACAACAGCACGCAAGGAAATATTTGCAGGCATTCAGCCATTTTTTAAGGAGAGTCTTTAACCCAAAGTGAAACAGATGCTTAGGCGGACGTTTGAAGTGGGAAACATCTAGAGCTAGAAGTCAAGACACCCTGGCCACTCTATCCTATACACACTCACTGCTACGCCGCATACCTCCAGCAACAAGGCTAGAAGCGGGAAACAAGTTTGCGCCATACTAAGCCTAGTGCGTATTGCTGTCCATTGAATGAATGCCATTAGAAACGCATGTAATTGATTCCTTCTTCACCCGCCCTCGTAACAGCTACAGATCCAATTCCCGCCCGGCCTCAGGAGGCTGCCGAGAACAAGGCAATTAGCTCTGAAACGCACTACGAGACACCTGCTGCCACAGCGCAACCAAGCAGAAAGGCTGCATGGCACCAGGATAATCTTCAGTTACTGGCTCTGATGCAGTCTAGCGATCAGCCACCCCATGCCCCCCCATACCATTCACCAAGCCTTCACCATGCACACAGGCACATGCACAAACATACACACACATATGTACACCCACCCACACACACACACCCTTTCACGCATACACACACACACACACACCACACACACACACACACACACACACACACACACACACACACACACACACACACACACACACACACACACACACACTTACATGCAAAAATGACAATATTGGTGATATACAATCATTGATTATTATTGTTATTATTATTATTAGTGTGCAACCGATTACCATAACAACCTATACTATACATGAATGCACATGGAGTGATATACCTGAGATTCCTCGTTTCAGCCATTTGGGATCCTCCAGGATCACAGAGAAGGTCTCCTGCTTCTCATACTCGGCCACATTAATAATACGCACCTGGATGGTCTGACTGTGTGGACACACACACACACACACACACACACACACACACACACACACACACACACACACACACACACACACACACACACACACACACACACACACACACACACACACACACACACACACACACACACACACACACACACACCAAGTGATTAACTCTAAATATAACTGCATTTAGAACATACAACATACGACATACAAGATACAAGATGTTTTATTGGCCATTTGCAAAAATTACAATTGAATGCTTACTCCCCATTCCCTCCAGCAGTATATAAAACAACACTATAAAAAATACCATATACAATAAAAATGAACATAAAAAGAACAATACAGTGACGGATGATATTTACATGTATACTAAATGCATTCAAATGAGATGCATGATGACCTCATTAATCCCACCCACCCGCCCACCTCTGCCTCCGCTATCACTGAAATATTTACATTCCCTGTGCTATCTAAATCACATCATGGGCAGAAGTGACCTAAATATTTAATCACAAAAGGACCGCTCACTAATTCATGACATAGTGTAGGCAGACAGGTATGTGTGCACCAACACATGGAGGGGGTCACCGGGGGCGGGGGATAATTTTAGGCAGCCCATTGCAACGCCGGGAAGCACGCCTTGTGGAATGCCGTACAATACAGGAAGACGGGCTACGAGAATACATTAAGGTGTGGTCAATGAATACAAGGTCATACACAACAATATTGTTGTTGTACAAGTCTTTTAGGGGGGCGGGAATTGGCAGGGACTTTGTGATATGACTGTTGCCAGAGACGCTGCCACCAGCCTTTAAAAAGGCTGCTTGAGGGCTCATCCCGAAGACAAGGACACAGGTTGCACAACACCCGGTCAGCTACAAACATCCTGCTAAAGATCCCCAAAGCCCATACATCCTTTGGCCGCTCCGCCTTTCAGTTTGCAGCAGCGGATAGCTGGAATATCATACAAAAAACCTTGAAAATTAAGACCTTTATCTCCCCCCGCACCTTCAAGGACACTATTACAAACACCCTGGTACACACATGCAGCTGCTTTGCCTGATGCTCACTACCAATGTCTTGACCTCTCCTATAGTATGCATTGCCATGAAGGAATGAATGGATGAATGAATGGATGAATGAATGAATGAATGAATGATTGAATGGATGAATGTTCTACATTATTTTAATGACTGATTGAACCATAGCAGTATTGTTTTAGAGATGTTATATGTTTAACTGCTATGCCTGTCATCTCTGCTCTGTGTCATTGTGTTGTCTCCTGGGCTCTGTAGTGCCCGGAGTCTGTCTTTTTATTTTCTTCCTCCCAACCCCCTTTAGCCTTTAGCCTCCTGTCAGGTCATCATTGTAAATAATAATTTGTTCTTAATTGATTTTCCTGGCTAAATAAAGGATCTACTACTACTACTAGGTTGATGAGGAATCCGGTTTGAATTATTGTGAACAGAGCAGATGGTACATGCTAGAGCTGTTCCTCGAGTGTGTGTGGTGGTGGCTGTTTAAATAAATGTGGGCTTTAAATAACAAGGACCCACAGGTGTGTAGCCGCAACAGCCAATCAGTCCAATTCAGGCTTAGTGAGGCTGCTCAAACCAGCCACTAACCACACACACTCTCCACAACAATATTCCAATATTTGTGGAGGGTCGGTACGATATATCTATTTGGGATTCTGTAAATATTGCGATTTGTGATTTTTAGTGTGCAATTTGATCTTTTGCGTATGGTTTAATGCAACGGTCCCCAAGCACCAGACTGGCCACAGACTGGCACATGCTACCGGGGTTTCGAGGACACGATTTGGGGGAGATTGCCACTAAATCAACTAAATGCAAACGAAAGTGTTCAAATAATGGACAAAAAGTTTTATTTAACAGCCTAACATTTAGTGACAAATCACCACCAAGACTCTCCTACGATAAGAAACAAATACAATCAAAGGTTATAATAAACATATAAATAGGAATAATTATATATATGTTCATAAGATTTAAAAAGGAGCAGAATAAAACAATTCATTTAACACTGCGACAAACCCAACTTATGAAATTGTTTAGGATTGCGGTTCTTTTGGCCATTGTCATGGTCATCATTAAAGGAACATGGCCGGAAAAGAACAGAACATAGTTGAAACAAACTGAATATAGGAACCCTTACATCAATACATACACTATAGCGCTCTCTGTAGGACGCCACCGGTCATTTGCTTCCACTAAAGGCCTTTTCCCACACACGGGGCACAAGTCCGCAAGGGTGGGTATTGGGACAAGGTTGATAGATGACGTTGCTGTTTTTGGCTTCGCAACCCGACGACTCAAGTCAGGTTTTAAAGGTGTTTCCAAAGCGCACGTCCAATGTCTGTTTACACTGCAAAAATCCGGCAGGAAGTGGACATGGTGATGCAAGTCATGGCCATGAGCCCCCCCCTCTCTCCCACCGCCCATGTACAAACAACTTATAGAGCCTGCATATTTAAAGGAAAACTGATCTGTCAGCAAACATGAGGTGAGGATAGAACTCCCAAACCTGATCAGGTCATAGAGTTACTACCAGGTGTCAACCGTCACCTACTGGCGGTTTACAGAGGGGGCAGAGCAGCTCTAGGCATAGCAGGCCTAGAGCAGAGAGCAGCGGCAGACCGGGGATGTTCCCAGACAGTTTGCTCACTCACCACCGAAGACATTGGGAGTAGCGCTAATGGGCATAGCGCCAGCGCTTAAAGGGGAACTGAACGCCGATTTTCAACCTGGGTTTGGATTCATTTCAACGTGGATAGTGTGTGTCAATGAACTATGTCTTAGCTTTCCTCCATGTCACCTACACCCAGATCTCCACCCCCCCCCCCTCTCTACTTTTGTCTGTCGAATGACGTCATCTTCCCTCACCATCGTCTACCCCAGAACCGCCGTCAACTCAACGTCATTAGACGGAGTTGGCGCTGAGCTGCGACCCAGAGACACAGAGAGCATCGCCAAGCAACTGCAAGGTGTGTGTGTGTGTGTGTGTGTGTGTGTGTGTGTGTTTTCTAACACTATATCCCTGATGCAGATAGGCTAGAGATAAGATTCCCTTTAATCCCAAAGCAATGGCTAGCTAGGCAATTGGTGCTTAATGAATCACGTCTCATGTCCCGTGGACAAAAGGCGCCACCGAGTAGCAGAGCGCATTGGGGAGCACAACAACACAGGAGCGTCACCCGACACCTAACTCGACACCTCACAGACGCAGGCTGCAGGCGCCGTACATCATACATCATAACCCTGCATGGTAGCCTTGGCTAAAAAGTAAGCTAAAAGTAAGCAAACTGTAATTGCATAAGCCCCAAGTTCAACGCTCCATTATACAGACATGCCTCCTTGGTTTTCCAACACAGACACCTGTGGGGCTTTTTGTGGTGTGAGTGTCCACGTCATGTGGTAAAAGTGATTTGATTATTGGCTGGTCAGTATTCATGTACTTAGTAAAAAAGCAAGTGGAGGAAATGGCCAACACATCGAGAAGATAAAACGTCATTAGGATTCCGAACCCTGGTAGATCTCTCAGTGTGGTCGGTTGTGATGTAAGGGAGTGTGATAAACAATCCCCTACATCACACTATCTACAGAGCCTTTACTGCATGGAAAAGCGTTATATAAATGCAATCAATAATAATTTTAATACATCTTATTTTTTTAATTAATTGTTATATATTTATAATATATTTATATAATTGATTCCATCCATCCATCATCTACCGCTTATCCATGGTCGGGTCGCGGAGGTTGCAGCTTCAGCAGGGGACTCCATCTTCCCTCTCCCTGGCAACATCGACTAGCTCTGACTGGGGGATCCCGAGGCGTTCCCAGGCCAGAGTGGAGATGTAATCACCCCACCTGTACCTCGGTCTGCCCCGTGGTCTCTTCCCAGTTGGATGCAGTTTGGCCGCTTGTATTCGCAATCTCGTCCTAGATCCAGAGCTTTGCCTTCTGGCTCAGCTCTCTTTTGGTTACAACGGTGTGGTAAAGGGCACCCAATACCGCTCCCACTGCACCTATTCTCTGGTCAAACTCACGCTCCACCCTCCCCTCACTCGAAAACAAGACCCCAAGAACTCTGACCCGGAACCCGGACAACGTCTCACCTGGTCTGCTCATTGGTGAACTCCAGCTCGCCGCACACCGCCTCGTAGTCCACCCCGGAGCGCGCCGTGCCGTCCTCGGTGCGGTAGGGCACGCATACGGTGCCCCGGGAGCCCGAGTTCCTCAGTACCTTCACAGGCACCACGCCGGAGCTCTCGCTGACCCGCAGCGCCCGCTGGCCGAAGGTGAAGATGCCCGCGTGGTCGTCGTCGATGATGGTCACCGTGGCCGACGTGGGCTCCACCAGCCGGGCCTTGGGAGCCCCGCTGCCATCCGCCTGCCGCAGGTTCTGCAGGCGCACGAAGAAGTGCTCGTCCTCCTCGAACACGTCGTCGTCTAGGATGCCTACCTGGGGAGGGGGGGGGGGGGGGGGGGGGGGAGTAGGTAAGTAGGTAAGAGAACAACTCGTCAAGTTCAGGTTAAAGTACAATAAGTTGGCAAACAATAGAACAATATCTAACTTACACCCAAACAATCTACTTAGAAAGACGAAAGACGCCATCAAAATGATAAGAGGGTGTGCTAGGAGGAAGGATCCGGGTAGTGTTTCCTGAAGAGGTGAGTTTTTAGGGACAGGTACTGCTTCTGGTTTGCAGTTTTGTGCATCAACCCCCTCACCAAAAAAATACCAATTTCCCCCTAGCGAGTTAGATCCGGCGTCCCGTAGCGCGGGATCTCATACCGCCACCTAGTATATCACTTTGCACATGAGCAGTCTGAAGTAGCTCCTTCCAATCGGCTAGTGTTGCAGAGGGCCGATCAATGTTTACGCAATCCGCTCGACCTTTGACCCTTTGTCAAGTGTGGAGCTATGGAAGGTGAGCTCCATATCCCCGTCACGACGACTGTTCTCGCCCCGTATGCTCTGAGAAACAATGTTTGAAAATGATGAAAATCAAATATAGTTATAGGGATGAATTTGTTGGGAGATTGCTGTTCGTTAGAGTTGTCACGGTTACGGTGGTTGACAGGGGGCGTTGCCAGGCCGCGTGCGCTAGAGGCGCACACACACGCACCTGCCAACCATTACCGTGGCTAATTGCCATTCATCTCACCTGGGGGCTATTTATACCGTGGCGTCAGTGAGAGACGCCGCTCGTTCGTACTGTATGTAACCAGTACGCTACCAGTCCCCAGGTGACCTTCATCCCTGGTTCTGACCCCCCTGCTACGGACTATCAGAGAGATAGCCCGCTCGTCTGCTGTTCCAGCCCCTCGTCGGTCCAGACGATCGACGCACCTCGACGCACCTGACTTCCCGGTAACCCGACCCATCGCCTGTCCCAACTATCCCTACGTCTGCTACCTGTCGGCTTGACGCACCTCGACCTCCCGGTCCCAGATCCCTCGTCTATCCTGGAGATAACTGTCGATTGTGTTCTGTGCCGTAATAAAACCCCTGTTCTCCCTGTTCTGGTCTCCGCCTGCGTTCTGGGTTCAACCTCACCACACACCATTGTGACAGAACGAACGAGCCATAATGGACCCCGGCGACGGAGATCGGGTGAAGCGCGAAATCCACCTGTACGCAGCGGAGTGGGAGAAACATCTTGCGGAAGCCCATGCGACAATTACCCGGCTGGTGGACCGCACGGAGTCCCAGGACGCACGCATAGCGCACTTCGAGGCAGTGGTCTCACAAACTCCGGCTTTCGCTGGTTCCGCGGAGCCACACATCCCACCCCCGCCGAGGTACTCTGGGGATCCGGACACCTGCCGGAGCTTCTTGGGTCAGTGCACCAACATCTTTAAAGCACAGCCGTCCCGCTTTACGAGGGAAGCGGGGAGGATTGCTTACATAGTGAGTCTGCTGGAGGGAGGTCCCCTCTCTATGTACGATGCGCTCCGTGCGCAAGGATCTCCTCTCGTGGAGACTTTCGTGGCTCTTGAAATGGAGTTGATGAGGGTGTATGACCACCCCATACGGGGCGCCCAGGCTGGACAACTCCTGTTGCGGCTTAAACAGGGAACGCTCAGTCTTCGGGAGTACATCGCCCGGTTTCGCCGGTTGGCGGTGGAGTCCGGTTGGAACGAGGAATCGCTCCTGTCCGCGTTCCAGAACAGACTCAACCGGGAGTTGGGCACGGAGGTGGCGCTGCGGGGCGAGAAGGGCACTGTGGATGAGGCCATCCAGATGGCCATTCAGGTGTCAGACCTAGCTATGCAGTGGGGGGACGCCCCGGCTCCTCCCAGAAGCGTCTCCCACCCAGTGGAGGAAAGGAGATATTCTCGGTCCACCGCTTCCTTCACGGAGGAGCCGATGCAGCTGGATCGGGTGGTCCTTTCCCAGCAGGAACGGAAGCGGAGGCTGGACACCGGAGCTTGTCTCTACTGCGGGGGGTTGGGACACTCCCTTCGCGACTGTCATCGTCGGCCAAAAGATCGGGCCCCTCAGTGACGGCGGGGTCCCTGAGGTGCCAGAATGCGACCCGCTCTCCAGCTCCACTTGCAGGCTCCCATTTTCACACGCATCTCCTTTGGGCGAAGGAGAGGCTTCCGGTGGAGGTGTTGGTGGACTCCGGAGCAGATGCCAGTTTTATTGATGCCGCTCTGGTCGTACGGGCCGGTATTCCCACCGAGCGGATACAGCCACCATTGGAGGTGAACTCGCTGGATGGCAAGCCGTTGGCCCGGATCACTCAACGGTCGGTTCCTCTCACTCTGATTATGTCAGGGAATCACCGGGAGACCATCCACTTACACATCATCTCCTCCCCCCACACCCCGGTGGTATTGGGTAGACCGTGGTTGGCTATCCACAATCCACACATTGTTTGGGCGGCGGGTTCCGTGATTAGTTGGAGCATGTTCTGCCACTCGAACTGCCTCCGGTCCGCTCTAGCCCCACGCAGCCCACCCACCCGCCCGGTCCCGAGTCCTCCTGATCTCTCATCCGTCCCCCATGTTTACCACGACCTCGGGGAGGTGTTCTCTAAGGAACGGGCCGTCTCCTTACCTCCTCACAGACCATACGACTGCGCCATCAATCTCCTTCCCGGCGCGTCTTTGCCGGTTAGGCGACTCTACAATCTGTCCCGGCCCGAGAGACAGACCATGGAGACCTACATCCACGACTCACTGGCAGCGGGCCTGATCAGACCCTCGTCGTCGCCTGTGGGTTCTGGGTTTTTCTTTGTCACTAAAAAGGATAACTCGTTGAGTCCGTGTATCGATTTCCGGGGTCTAAACTATATCACCGTCAAGAACAAGTACCCCTTGCCACTCATCGACCCAGCCTTCGAGCCGCTCCGTCATGCGACGGTGTTCTCCAAATTGGACCTCCGCAATGCCTACCATCTCGTCCGGATCCGTGAGGGGGACGAGTGGAAGACGGCGTTCAACACTGCTTTGGGGCACTTCGAGTACCGGGTCATGCCCTTCGGTCTCACCAACGCCCCGGCAGTTTTCCAAGCTCTGGTGAACGACGTCCTCCGAGACATGCTGAACCTGTTCGTCTTTGTCTACCTGGATGATATTTTGATCTTTTCAGGTAGTCAGAAGGAGCACGTTCAGCACGTTCAGTTGGTACTTCAGCGGCTGTTGGAGAACAAGCTGTTCGTCAAGGCGGAGAAGTGCGAGTTCCACGCTAAGTCGGTGGCTTTTTTGGGGTTCATAATCGAGCCGGGGCAAGTTCGATCGGATCCCGTTAAGGTCAAGGCAGTGGCGGAGTGGCCGACGCCTACGTCCCGGAGACAACTCCAGCGGTTCCTCGGTTTTTCAAATTTTTACCGCAGGTTCATCCGGGATTTCAGTAGCGTCGCGGCCCCACTTACTCGGCTCACCTCCACGCTCTCTCCGTTCTCCTGGACTCCTGAGGCAGGTGCGGCGTTTGCGCAGCTGAAACGTCTGTTTACCTCGGCTCCGGTTCTGAGGCATCCGGATCCGGCATGCCAGTTTGTGGTGGAGGTGGACGCATCGGATTCCGGTGTGGGGGCCGTTCTTTCTCAACGTTCCACGGGGGATCGGAAGACGCACCCTTGTGCTTTTTGTTTCGAGACGGTTGTCGCCCGTGGAGAGGAACTACGACGTGGGGAATCGGGAGCTCTTGGCAGTGGTTCTGGCCTTGGAGGAGTGGAGGCATTGGCTTGAGGGGGCCGAACAACCGTTTGTGGTCTGGACAGACCACAAGAACTTGGCCTACCTCCGCACCGCCAGACGGCTCAACTCTCGACAGGCGCGGTGGGCATGGTTCCTGGGGAGGTTCAACTTCACGCTCACCTACCGGCCTGGATGTCGGAATGTGAAACCCGACTCTCTCGCCAGTGGGACGCCGAGAGGGATCTCGTCGAGCCAGAGACTATCCTGCCTCCGGTGTGCGTGATTGGGGCAGTCACATGGGAGATCGAGGGTCTCGTCCGGTCGGCTCAGCTTACTCATCCAGATCCAGGTAATGGTCCCGCTAACCGGCTGTTTGTACCCGATCCAGTTAGGTCCCGGGTGCTGCAGTGGGCTCATTCCTCCCGTCTGACCCGCCATCCCGGCTTTGCACGGACCCTGTCCTTCCTCAGACGGAGCTTCTGGTGGCCTTCCATCTCCCGGGACACCCAGGCCTTTGTCACGGCCTGCACCGTCTGTGCACGCAGCAAGGCCTCACAACGACCTCCTGCGGGGTTGCTGCAGCCGCTGCCTATCCCTCGCCGGCCTTGGTCACACATCGCCGTGGATTTCGTCACCGGTCTTCCGCCGTCGTCTGGTAACTCCACCATCCTCACCATCGTCGACCGGTTTTCGAAAGCGGTCCATTTTGTGCCGTTGCCCAAGCTTCCCTCGGCCAGGGAGACGGCGGATCTCCTGGTGCTGCAGGTATTTCGTCTGCACTGGATACCCCTGGACATAGTGTCCGACCGGGGGCCACAGTTCGCGTCGCAGTTGTGGAGGGCGTTCTGCCACCGCCAGCCTCTCCTCCGGATACCATCCTCAGTCCAATGGACAAACGGAGAGAGCCAACCAGGACCTGGAAGCGGCTCTCCGCTAGGTCGCCGCGCGCCATCCATCTTCATGGAGTTCCCACCTCCCTTGGGTGGAGTACGCCCACAACTCCCTGGTCAGCGACGCCACGGGGATGTCGCCGTTCCAGGCATCACTGGGATATCAACCACCTCTGTTTCCCGTCCAGGAGGAGGAGATTGCGGTGCCGTCGGTACAGGCCCACCTCCAGCGCTGCCGCCGGATTTGGAGGACCGCACGGTCGGCACTCCTTCGTACGGCCGATCGGAACCGGCGTTTGGCAGACCGTCGGAGGGTTCAGGCACCCATCTATCGACCTGGACAACAGGTTTGGCTCTCCTCCCGTGACCTGCCACTCCAGGTACAGTCCCGGAAGTTGGCGCCTCGTTACGTGGGACCTTACACGGTGGACAAGGTCATCAATCCGGTTTCAATAAGGTTGAGATTGCCGCCAGCCATGAAGGTTCATCCCACCTTTCATGTCTCCCTATTGAAACCTGTTTCTTCCAGTTCCTTGTGCCCTCCCACCGCACCCCCTCCCCCCCCCAGGATCATCGACGACCATCCCGCCTACACGGTGAGAAAGATCCTGGACATCCGTCGCCGTGGCCGGGGTTTCCAGTACCTGGTGGATTGGGAAGGGTACGGCCCGGAGGAGCGGAGTTGGATTCCACGGCGGAGTGTCCTGGATCTGTCCCTCATCCGCGACTTCCATCAGGAACATCCCAACAGGCAGAGTGGGGCGCCAGGCGGCACCCGTTGAGGGGGGGGTACTGTCACGGTTACGGTGGTTGACAGGGGTGTTGCCAGGCCGCGTGCGCTAGAGGCGCACACACACGCACCTGCCAACCATTACTGTGGCTAATTGCCATTGATCTCACCTGGGGGCTATTTATACCGCGGCGTCAGTGAGAGACGCCGCTCGTTCGTACTGTGTGTAACCGGTACGCTACCAGTCCCCAGGTGACCTTCATCCCTGGTTCTGACCCCCCTGCTACGGACTATCAGAGAGATAGCCCGCTCGTCTGCTGTTCCAGCCCCTCGTCGGTCCAGACGATCGACGCACCTCGACGCACCTGACTTCCCGGTAACCCGACCCATCGCCTGTCCCAACTATCCCTACGTCTGCTACCTGTCGGCTTGACGCACCTCGACCTCCCGGTCCCAGATCCCTCGTCTGTCCTGGAGATAACTGTCGATTGTGTTCTGTGCCGTAATAAAACCCCTGTTCTCCCTGTTCTGGTCTCCGCCTGCGTTCTGGCTCCAACCTCACCACACACCATTGTGACAAGAGTGGCCCCATGAATCTCCTCAAGGTTGGCTATTTTTATTTCAGCCACCGGGGAATGGAAAATAAAAGCATTTGAAAAGGACCAAAGCATACATACATCTAAATCAAATGTGTGTATGTATTGGATTATAACATGAATTATAATTATAATTATAATTATAATATAATTATAATTATAATATAAATAACATTATTTTGTGCACCAAAACCTACACTGACCTTCGATTGAACTGTAGTTTGTTTGTTGCCTGTTTTAATTTTATATTTGTTTCTTTCTCTTCTCATCCACTCTACTCTTCACAATCGTTGTCTGTGTGTGTGTAAATGAATAAATACTTTTTACTTTTTAAATGTGCAACAAAAAAATTGAAGAAACAAAACACAGTTTTTTCTCTACGCATTGAAGCAAAAACACACACTCTCACACACACGCTCACTCACAGACTCACTCACACACACACACACACACTCTCACACTCACTCACACACACACACGCACACACACACACACACACACTGCGACTCCCTCACCTTGATCTCCTTGCGCGTCTCGCCTGGCTTGAACACCAGCGTGCCCTTGGCCAGCTCGTAGTCGGCGCCGGCATTGGCCGAGCCGTTCTCCGTGCAGTAGTCCACCTGGAAGGTGTCCTGGGACGCCCCCGTGCCCTGGCACACCACCGCCAGGGTCAGCGCGCCGCAGTTCTCCGTGCACTGGTACTGGGCACGCTCGAAGTACACCACGGAGCACAGGGAGGTGTCGCCCTGGCCAGCGCCACCGGCGTCGTCGCCGGCGGACACCTGGCGCTGGCGCACGTGCTTCCAGAGCACGTTGCCCGCGCCGATCATCAGCCGCGTGGCCTGGATGCGGCGGAAGGCCCGGCTCTTCTTCTGCTGCAGCAGAGCCGAGTAGTTGGCCATCTCGATCAGCTGCTCCGTGTCCTTGTCGGGATGCTTCTCCTTCAGGTCCTTCAGGATGCGCACCACCTGCCAGGAGAGAGAGCGAGAGACAGAGAGAGACAGAGAGATGTGAAGTGAGAGAGAGAGAGAGAGAGAGAGACAGAAGGAGTGAGAGAGAGACAGACAGAGGGAGAGAGAGAGAGACAGACAGAAGGAGGGAGAGGGAAACAGACAGAGGAAGAGAGAGAGAGTAAGACAGAGGGAGAGAGCGAGACAGAGGGAGAGAGAGAGAGTGAGACAGAGGGAGAGAGAGAGAGTGAGACAGAGGGAGAGAGGGAGAGAGAGAGAGTGAGACAGAGGGAGAGAGAGAGAGCGAGACAGAGGGAGAGAGCGAGACAGAGGGAGAGAGAGAAAGAGAGAGGGAGGAGAGGGGAACAATTACGCATTAATTTCAAGTGCATGTGAATGGAAAGGCTGAGATCATATCACTTCATTTCAACCATGCCCTGGATGATCATCTTGGCTGTCTGTACTCTCTTTATTTACTATTCAACAAGCTAAAACATGGCAACAAGAAAACTGGCTCTGAATAATCTTCACTCCGGATAATTAGTTGGGTGGGGTTGATTTCCACAGCAGTGTGGAAGTTGAAACCCCTGATAATGAATCGTAATTACGCAAAAAGTCTACGCTAGTCTATGTCCCACCTCCTCTCGGTTCTGGTCCTCCACGCCTGCCGCCTGCACGGCCACCGCCACGCTGGACGAGTTCCCGGCGCCCGCGCCGCCGTCCGGGAACTTCTCGTCCACGACGAGGTCCACGTCCTTGGGCTCGGCCTCGCCCTCCATCTCCACCACGATGCCGTGGCGCTTGTCGGCACGGTAGCGCCGGTGCATGAACTTGTAGAACAGCAGCCGGCGGTCGGCGATCCACGCCAGGACGACGCACACGGGGAAGTAGAGCAGTGTTACCACGGCCTCCCACACCTGGGGAACGCATGGGAACAGACGTCACGTCAAGACGGGGGGGGGGGGGGGGGTTTGGTCGTTGAGCAGCTGGGGATAAAACTACACGACGAAGGTAATAAGAGACTGCACAGACATACTGTACACACTAGAGGTCCTACTCGATCATCCCGTTCCACTAGTACAAGGGGTGGCCAACCGTCAGAGTTAGAGCCAAAATGTTACTATGTTACTGCAAAGAGCCACATCCTACACACAGTCCCAGATGCGCACCCACCCTACCCTCCTTCTCTTTTTTTTCTAGCCTTTCTCTGTGCTCCTCACTCTCTTTCCTCCCCTCTCTCCTCTCACACAGACTAAAATGAAAGCTAGACTTTACACACACACACTCAGGATACCTCCCTCCCAAAGACACACACACCGTCACACAGACAGACACACATAGCTCTGCTTCGGACAATTTTTACACCATCACCATAATACACCATAATTTGACAAAATTGAATTAAACCTCTCCTACTGTATTCAGAGGCCAGTTATTATCACATGAACATTGTGTGCAACTCTCACACAAACTCTCAGTCAAACAAATGTGAACAAGTTTTTATCTTCTATGCATGTTTGCTTCTTTACTAAATTAGTTGGACTTCTGCAGTCCTTGCCTTGAACATCCTCCACATTGTTTCAGTTTTTTTGGTTTCTGGAACAAGATTTCACAGGCATTGGTTAGGGCCATTTTTTTAACAAACTCCCCTTCATTGTATGGCTTTTAGCTCATGCTATGTTCCAAGCCACTGGATATGATACAAGCGTTACGGTCTCCGATTGCTTCATTATTTTTTGGAAAAAACTGTTTCTGCTTTTCCTCCACCTTACTTTTCAAGGTGTTTACTTCTGCTTGCGAAGTTCAACACCTTTAGGGAATTCCTGGTCCGTGGATGAGCATGGAGTGAGGTGAAATGGTGCTGAGATGTGAAGCCTTGAAATGGCTATGATGTCCGCCTAGAATCAAAATGGCTTGCAATTGCGTTCTATAAAAATATGAACGCTCCCACTCTACTAAAAACATCCTATGGTCGTCTTCATATTTTCGCTTAGCTGTGCATTTTCCCCTGCATTTTAAGGTTTGAACTCAGATTGTCAACTTCAGATATGCTTACTCAACGTAGGGTTTTCACCCCCTTCGAAGTGATTGGTTCACTGCATCGCAGGCATTTTTGTGATAGACTCTTGTTCCGCATCACAATTATGACGCGCTTTCATGCTCTCATACTGACCTAACACACACAAGTGGCGTAGGGAAGGGCCCCCCCCCCGCAGTGGTGCATGCAGTGGGGCCCCCCCCCTGGCGTTGGATGTAAAAAAAAAATTATACATCTATAATCTTAATTTCTGATCGGGTAGAGCACCCCACCCCCGTCCAACCGATCGTCACACATCCGATATTCCCGCGGATTTTGCTCACGGGGGGCCACGATTTTGGCGCTACGCACTGCAAACACACACACAACACACAAATTAAATTCGATATGACTGAAGAGCCAGCATGAAACTGGCAAAGAGCCGCATGCGGCTCGAGAGCCGCGGGTTGCCACCCCGCACTAGATATGATATTATAAGATTATATGTTATATGATATTTTGGCATGCGTTTATATTGGCCAAAAGGACTTTTTTTTACAAGTCATACAGTCATTGCACATCAGTTAGAGGGGGGTAGCTCAGTTGGTTGGGACTCGGCATGGGAACCGGAAGGTCGCCGGTTCAAGTCCCGAATAACATAACATATAACACATAAGCACATATGCTCTGAATACTAGGATGGGTTAAATGCATTAAAACAAAAATTCACTGTGTGTGTACATGTATGTGAGGATGTATATGAGGAATTAATCCTTAGATTTAGATTTATTCCTGTGAGTGATTCTGACTTTAATGCCATTATTGGATACCAGATGGGAAATACATATTGCATAGCTCCCGGTTCTGTGTCTATCCTGTGTCTATGAGAACCACCAGGCAAGCACTCAATTCGGTCCAAGCTGTAGAGCCCAGAAGTAGAGCCTAAGCATAGGCTCTACTTCTTAGAGCCTAAGCATAGGCTCTACTTCTTGGTCCCCTTGGAGTCTGTTTATACTTTGGTCACAGTTGCTCCTTGTTTTGAACAGGTTGGGTTTATGAATACAGTACCCAATGATTTTCAATGGACCTTAAGAGCCCTTACTTGACAGAGGACCTGAGGACCTGATGCAAGTGGCATGCTGATTCATCTTAGGATCCAGCAGTCCTTCTATGTTATAGCACAACTTTTAGGGGGGTTTACGCCTGGTTTCCTATTTCATTTCTACTGAAGAAAACTAATTAGAGTGGTTGAGTGGGATGGAGCTTTCAGAAGGGGATTGTCATAAGTACATTACTATAGTTTTTTTTGAAACCTTTACACACAGTTTACTACCTGCTGTAAGTTTGTGTTGTGCACAAATTCCAGCAACAACAAAAAATAAATAAAAATGTAATTCATACAGCTGTGAGATCCTCTCTGCCATCAGACTCTAGACATGAATCTCAAGTTTGGTTCGTCAGACTTTATACGGGTTTCCATCTAACAGTCGAAGCAAATTTCAAGCAAACTTTGGAAGTTTGCACAAAACCAAAAAATATGTCAATAACCACCTGAAGCGAGCGTATCAACTTTTATGCGAATCAGAGGAAGTTGATTTCGCATTTTCTAACGCCATACTTCAAAATGCAAATTGAAATATAGTGATGGGAACCCGACTTATGTGAAGATAAAATAAGATCCCACTCTCTGACCCCCAAAGCGTGGTCACAGTTTCTCTTTTGTTTTTAACAGGCCCATGTTGGGTTTACTTAAGATCATCACCCTTGAAGTACACACACACAGACGCACAGCAACACAAACAGGGACACACACACACACACACACACACACACACACACACACACACACACACACACACACACACAGTACCTCCACGACCCCGGGGGAGATGACAGACAGTATGAGGAAGAGCCAGATGTAGGCGAAGATGCTCCAGAACGCCGTGATGAAGAACACCCGCAGGTGCTTGATCTTCCGCGACTGCCCGTCGGGAATGACCGACACGCACACGCCCAGGATGACGAACATGTTGAAGGCCGCGCTGCCCACGATGGTGCTCGGACCCAGCTCTCCCGCGTTAAAGTTGTGGCCACACACCTTGGCGTGGGGGAGACGAAGGGAGGAGGGTCAGGGGAGCGGGAGACGACGGCGGCTTCGGCTGTGCTGTACTCGACGCTCAGAAGAACCCAAGGAGGAGCAGGGTAAAGATAGTGCTTTCGATTTTCCTTTAACATTCAACATTCAAGAATTAACATGCTTTTATTTGCCATGTGCGACACGTAAAATGGAATGCTGACACCCTTTTTCCCTCCCGCATTCTGAATTTCAAGAACAATACTATACTATGCTATACTAAACTATGCAATACTATACTATACTATACTATAAACAACAATTTATACTACACTATAAACAACACTTTATACTACATACTATATACTATACTTTATACTATAAAAAACGATAACAATACAATACACAATAAATAATAACAATAAAGTGTCTGACGGATGATACAGTATATGGCGAATGGTGCAAAAAGCATTTCAAAGTGACAGCAGTGCAGCAGCATCATGAATACAGTGCAGTACAGTGCAGAACAGTGCAGCAGCATCATGAATACAGTGCAGTACAGTGCAGAACAGTGCAGCAGCATCATGAATACAGTGCAGTACAGTGCAGAACAGTGCAGCAGCATCATGAATACAGTGCAGAACAGTGCAGCAGCATCATGAATACAGTGCAGAACAGTGCAGCAGCATCATGAATACAGTGCAGTACAGTGCAGAACAGTGCAGCACGGTAATTAGTCCCGTAAATCCCGTAAAGAAGTATAAACAGTGTAATATATTTGGAATTGCACAAGACACAAACATACGTTTAATGTGCTCTTGTTTTGTGCAATTGCAAACACAAACAATTTCTCCCAGGGTCAGTAATGTCACCGGAATACCTTCTACGCAATGCATGAAAATAGCGTGCGTCCTATAATGATTTCAGTGCCTAACTAAATGACTCAATTGAATAGTGTTTGAACGGGACCGTACCTCTATGACAGACAGTAGAATCTCAGGGGCCGAGGAACCCAGGGCCATAAGGGTGAGGTTGGACACCGTCTCGTTCCAGATGCGTACCGTGGTAACCGTGGTTTCGCCGTTGGGCTGAGTGATGGTCACCTCTTTCTCCTAGGAGAACAGATGTTGGAAAACTAGTTTTGAGGGAATTAAAAGTTTGTTTTTATACAATATGTTCATAACGTAAACATGTTTCAAAGTGAAATTGTAAAAAGAAACGATGATCGTTGTTATGTAATACAGTTCCTTATGATTGCCAATGGACCTTAAGAGTCCTTACTTGACTGAGGGGAACCTTATGCAACTGGCATGCAGATTCACCCTTGGATACAGCAGTCCTAATATGTTATAGCACAAGCTCTGGGGGTAGACGGCACAGAGCCGGGTTTACGCCTTGTTTCCTATTCCTGCTGATATATTGCATTTTATAAATTGCATTTTTATTTTTATATATTTAACTTTATACAGTTTGGATTTTCACTCACTGCTTATACTTGTGTAAACTGTGAAGTGACTTGACTTGACTTGACTATTTCATTTGATCTGAAAACATGTGTGAGGTTAAGTGGATGAAGCTTTCAAAAGGGGATTGTAATAAGAGTGTAGCATCCCCTTACCGACCCCCTACCTGGGAAGTGATGACTTCTATGGACGCCATGAAGCGGTCTGCGATGATGGACACGCCCAGGAACATGTAGAGCAGACACGTGAAGTACAGGACCGCCCGGCCCGCCTTCTCGCCGAGCGGCGGATCCAAAGGATACCACACGGGCAGCATGATGCCGGGCCGGCACACCACCTTGTCGGCACACTGCTTGCCGGTGGAGTTGGTGGAGGGCTGCTGGGGCTGCTGCGTTCCCGACGCCCGCTCCACCGCCTGGGGTCTGGAGGAGGAGCAGGGCTGGGGCAGCAGGAGCAGCCCTGAGAGCAGGAGCAAGGGGAAGACGACAAGGACGGGGTAGGGGTGATGAGGCGAGGGCCCCATGCTGTCCCCGGGTGGGGGGGCGGTGGTGGTGGTGATGGGGGAAGGGGCAGGGCAGGGTGGAGGGTGCCACCGGGCCGTGGAGCTGGCTCAGGGTGCTGTCCTGTCCGGAAGCAAAAAGAATGAAAAATAACAGGGTCGAATTGTGCTTCTTATTTTAACCCATCGGATCCAATAGAAAAAGAATGGCTCCCGCTGTAAAAGCTCTGTGGTACTCCTTCATTTGAGTATTCTGTCCATCACAGAATTCACCCACTTTTCAAAAGGGGTAGCTTCAAACACTCATGGTGGAAAATCTGACTGACTTTGAAAAGCCAAGAATAGACATGTAGCAGTAGACTATTAATGTTAGACAACTTCCCATCAAACAAATGATCTACGATCTCGAATGCAAAAATAAGATAACAAAGCAAAGTGTTCCAAGTGGACCACTAACTACCTCCTGTCTTCGAGTGGCGCTTTTAGTGCCATGGGAACTAGAGCCAAATCTACGCTACGTTGGTGACATCACGTTAAAGTGACGATGAGTCAAACAGTAACCCAACTGATGAATAAACACACAAAGTTAAGAAGGAAGGAAGGAAGGAAGAAATGAAGTGGCCAAGTGGAAAGTCTGTGAAACAGTTGGATTGTCTACTGAAGCCACAGATTCCACACAAATCTGTGTCACGAGATGTCAAGTTACTCATTGTGGAATTATCATATTCAAGCTTGCAGGGTAATTGTATAACTAGTGGAACATATGTGTTCTCAGATTGATGGAACGTACCCACACTGCTCAAACTAGTAAATAGGACATCCACGAGAAAATTAACTCTCATGCAAGACATGAACTGCTACGGACTAGTGGCTGGAAGCTGGCGAGACCTCATGCATGGCGACCCTATATATGATTGCTCTGTGACCGTTTCTAAAAGTCCACCTGCACTACATCTTGACTAACCACCTAAAATCAAAATAAACACAACAGAAACCAATTCCCAGCTCCATTAACAGTATGCATGCAGGTATGTAGGCCGAGATGTATCCCCTATGGTCACCCGGGCCTGAGTACCGTAATGTCAACAGAGAGAGAGAGAGAGAGCTATACGGGCCAGGTTAAAGTGCAGCAAGACGATAAGGGGTTTGTGAATGTGTCTGAGAAGGAACGTGCGTCGTCTTCGTAGGGCTAAGCTTTCCGTCTGTCCTTCACCCCCCCGCACCCCCCGTCCAGTCCTACTGCCTGGGTGCAGACTGCATTGTTGTGCGTTGTGAGTTGTAACAGATACGGGGGTGCTGCATCTTTGATGCTGCCTGGACGATGCCAGCTCATTACGGGGTTGTGATTCAGAAACCCAGCACACAGAGCTAGCGCATCGCATTTCACTTTCCAAGTCCTGCTATGGTTACCACGACCTCAGACGGAGGGCCACCTTACACTCGCTGGACAGTGGGGGGTGGTCATAGGGATGTAGGAGGGGTGTAGGGTGGGTGGGGTGGGGGAGTTACCAAAAATAACATAAACAATCCCCACTCGGCCAGGAATACACACGCAGGTAAGAGAATGAGGGCTGGACCAATAAGTGAGAAGCTGCTGATGTACAGTGTAACTTATATACAGTATATGCATATGAGACAGGGTTAGATCTACAGGCTAAATATAACATCTATTGGCGTGGTCACAGGTCGTCTTCAATAGAAAGCGATATTCAAATGAGTTTTACATCTCACATGTACAGGATTTGAGTGTTATAATGACAAGCGCCAAGTGCCCCATGGTCCTCTGTGGTACTGCTTGGGAATCTTTAGTGTAGAGTGAAAAATAACTTTACACATCGATTCACCTGAAGCCCGCCCTCTGTCAAAGCAAGCACTGTGCATTACGTATTCATGCTCCTGTCTAAATATAGTCTTTTCTTTTCTCGTCATCTCAAACAGGCCTTCCTGCCAGCGCTGTTTACGAGAGACGGTCGAAGGAGTACTTATTATGGCACACAGAGAGAGAGAGAGAGAGAGAGAGAGAGAGAGAGAGAGAGAGAGAGAGAGAGAGAGAGAGAGAGAGAGAGAGAGAGAGAGAGAGAGAGAGAGAGAGAGAGAGAGAGAGAGAGGAAGGTAGGTAGGTAGGTAGGTAGGTAGGTAGGTAGGTAGGTAGGTAGGTAGGTAGGTAGGTAGGTAGTAGGTAGGTAGGTAGGTAGGTAGGTAGGTAGGTAGGTAGTAGGTAGGTAGGTAGGTAGGTAGGTAAATAGATAGATAGATAGATAGATAGATAGATAGATAGATAGATAGATAGATAGATAGATAGATAGATAGATAGATAGATAGATAGATAGATAGATAGATAGATAGATAGATAGATAGATAGATAGATAGATAGATAGATAGATAGAGATTTAGAGCGTTCTTGTAAACACACGTGTCTTTCATCTCCCTCTAAAGTCCAAGGTGGTAAGGCCGGGGGGGGGGGGGGGGGGGGGGAGGCGCCCTGCTCTCCTTTGCCACAAGACACACTGAGCTGTGAGACAGCTCATCTCTTCTTACCTGCCTCTGACATGGGCGCTGTCTGTCAGCATTGCCTATAAGTGATTGCCTGGTATTGGCTTACACTGATAGGAACCCACTGGCAAACAGGGAATTAGCACCTTTTAGCGTTCAGCTCAGCGAAGTAACATCGGGTTAGCAATGTATCTTTCAGTGCTGTACATGCAAGGCATGTGCATTCATTCTAAATATGGTATGTGCGTGTATTACACAGCAATTGGTGACACTAGTATATTCACCTGACCTGAAGCCAGTCAATTAGCGCCACAGCTGTATGGTGCTACCATGCTATGCTACATTGTTACTTGTTACTTGGTAACCATCAGTCCATGACCGCTAGTGTCCCATACATTAGCATACATAGCGCACTAAAAGTCATCTGTATGTCTAACCGTAAAGGCCTCCGATGTTTAATGTTTGTCCAGGTCATTTGGAGGGAATGGGGAATGGTTCACCATGTAGTAGGTAGGCCAGGAGGCCTATAACCTGATCGGGTGATGCTAAGGCTATCGGTGGTTTTGATAGTGTTGGGGCAATGGAACAGGATGGAGCTGTTCCTGCAAAAGAACATTGTTTTTGACAGGTTAGAAAGCAATGAGACGACATGTGGTCAAGTCAGTTGTTTTGGTGGTGACCACAGAAGGCCTACATCAGAATGCATCACGGGATACTCCATATTGAGAGGACCATAGAGAGTTGTAGCTCTGTAAAATCCTAAATCAACATACAGTAAATATAACGTAACCTAGGCTAATGAAAGTGGCAGTTTTAAACATAGTGCCAAATAATTTTCACGATGAATTACTAAACAATGATCAAAATACATTACTCCCAGAATAATTACTATCATTCAAATGTTCTTATGCTTCCAAAATGCCTGTGGTCATCATCAAGCCCTTAGACAGGCACAAGCCCCGGATTAATTTGTGTGCAATCTAAAGCCGCCATTGGCACAGCACTTGAACAGGACTTGAATCCCATTTAAGGAACCAGTCAACTATGATTGTGCACCAATAATACTTAAATAAATGGCATGGGCTAACCTAACAAGAACATAATCTTCCCGCTACCGATGTTGTCTTTGTGAAACCACATATACCTAGCATAGCTACCACAGGATGCTCCCTCTAACCGCGCTAACCCATTCCCAGCCTCATCATCGGTAACCATTTCCTGCCATGAAAGTCTCCGGCTGTTGAGTGCCAATAAGTGTCTTTTATCAAAAGTGTTTCTTGTTGTTCTAAATTGTTCTTCTAATATCCCAAAGAGCATTTAAAAAAGGTAAAACAAGTGGTGACTGAAACAACTTAATTTCCCAGAAACATTATAAGTATGGTTAAATGGGTTGTTGTTTGTTTGTTTGTTTGTTTATCAACCAAACGTTTTCTGTGAAATGCGAGACGGCGTGTCTCAAAGCGCCAGTCCACATAAAGAGGCCCCTTTGCAGAAAAATGATACCATCTCAAGTTACACACAAATCATGGCAGTTAGATGACTCAACCAGAGAGATCCATCCTTTTAATAAGTAAAGGACGGCTCTAGCTACCTGTGCACCCCGTCTGGGAGAGCGATGAAACAGACTGTAAACCAATCTATCTCTACCAGGACCACACACACACACACACGCACACACCCGCACACGCACACGCACACACACACACACACACACACACACACACACACACACACACACACACACACACACACACACACACACACACACACACACACACACACACATAGAGACAGATAACCAGCCAGATAAGAGAGCTATCCAAGCCATTAAAGCCCATTGTGTGTTCTCACACACTTCTATGCAGCATCATTGGCAGTTTGGTTTGTAGTGCTGTGCAACCCACAACCTCCTTGGTTTTTCTTAGTTCTACGCTCTTTGAGTTTGACATATTTTGAGTGTTCTTATATGTTGTTCTTATATATCCCTTGTTAATTCTCTTGTACATACGTTTGCAAAACCTGTGGAAAGCAAACCTACAGAGTTGTTAAACTGTGTCCGAGTGAAGAATGCTCACACCATTTACCATGAGCAGGTAACGGGAATACAAATACTTGAAAAAGTTGAAAGGTCTTTTCCGCAAATAAGTGAAGGCATGTGGAAAGACACACTCCATGCCCGGAAACCTGGCTCAAGTTAATGTATTGCTATTCAACAAGCAACGGATAAGGTATTCATTTGTTCCAAGGCAAATTCAAATACAATGGCAGGAAACAAGATAAAGTAACAGTAGTATTATTATTACATTATAACATATTCAACCTTGAATAGGAATGAATTTCATGAAGACCCTGGCTTGCCTACAGACCCATGCCAAGAAAACCCTTTATTCTTCTTCATTTTTCTTGAGACACACCAGGTGAAAATTCTGCTGCACAACAGACAACAGATGTTTCATACATAAAAACAAACTCAAAATCCACAGCAGCTAGAGTGGGATCAAATATCCACAGACGTTGTTATTACATCAGAGGAGGAGGATCTATAATTACTTAACAACCAAGTGCAATGACCAAAATGCATGCTTTGTTGAAAACAGCACATTTCTTTCCTATTTCACCGAAAGCTGTCAAAAAGTGTTTCACTGACCTGCTTGCCAAGAAGAAGACTAAAGGCTCAGCTTCCTTCAAAGCTATCAAACAACCTTCCTTTGCGGTGTTTAAAACACCGTCACTGTCCACACTGGGGAAATCAATTGACTTTCCTCAACGTCGTCCGTGTGGATTGGCCGCCGTGGAGGGATGACGTAACCCCCCCCCCCCCCCCCGGGTGGCGCCCGGGCTGCTCCTTCTGGGTCACAATGTCATCAATCTGGACGGCAAGACCGCAAAGGCTGGCTGAGCACATGGGTTTGGCTTACAGCGAGGCCGAGGCTAGGTGCCATGCCTCGTGCGCTTGCCCCAGAACGTTCATTCTTCCCTCTCTGAGACCACGCCGCTCCACTGACAGGAAAATGTTTTCCGAGGTGAATAATGTCGAATGTGGTTTGGGTTTATTTTCTTTTTTCCCCAATGTGCCACATTTTTTAGGGTAAAGACGACTCGTCATTCAGATTTATTAATGTAGTACGCACTGCAGGAATTGAATGCAGATGTTAACCCTTCCTCACATTTTTCGGGTGGCAAAACATATTGGAGCTGACTTTTATTTACGTCACACACATTTTAGTGCATGTATAGTGAGGGTAATCTTGAACAAAGGTTACGCCTTCTAACATTTTGGTATCAATTCTAGCAACGCGTGTGACAACCTCCATCCCTTTTTGCTATGAAAGCCTGTCTTCGAGACATCAGAAATCAGCGTGTCTTGATACGAAAGGGTCTTTTTGTGTTTGTTCGGCTGAACGCATGCATGCCACGTGTGCGTTCTTCTCTAGCCATTTTCCAGATGGAGAGATTCTCAGGGCCAGGTTCACTCTCACCCTGCAGGGTTCCTGTGTCCACTAAAACCTAACACTGCCCTGTCCTCAGACTCCGCCACACGTGGCCCAGAGAGTCACTTACCTAAAGAACACATGGGGAGAGAGACAAAGACAGCGAGGGAGAGAGAGAGAGAGAGAGAGAGAGAGAGAGAGAGAGAGAGAGAGACAGAAGGAGAGAGCGAAACAGAGAAGGTGAAAGGGAGAGAGAAAGAGAGAAAGATAGATGGAGAAGGAGAGAGAGAGAGAGAGAGAGAGAGAGAGAGAGAGAGAGAGAGAGAGAGAGAGAGAGAGAGAGAGAGAGAGAGAGAGAGAGAGAGAGAGAGAGAGAGAGAGAGAGAGAGAGAGAGAGAGAGAGAAGGAGAGAGCGAAACAGAGAAGGTGAGAGGGAGAGAGAGAGAGAGAGAGAGAGAGAGAGAGAGAGAGAGAGAGAGAGAGAGAGAGAGAGAGAGAGAGAGAGAGAGAGAGATACATTGCGCTGCATGGGGGGCACCATGCAGTGAGGCAGAGAGAACAGATGATGCTAGACAAGCCTCCCTGACAGCCCAGCAGTCGGGAGGGGTTTTGGTTTCCATTGTGTCACCCTGCCTGCCCACCGGTAGCCCTGTCACCTTAGAAGGACCAGCGTTGTCAGATCAGCGTGGGGCCCGGACCGCACCGGTTGGTTATGTAATATTCACAACACACACACTGTACAGCAACCAAAGCACCACAGAGAACACATTGCAGGACTCTCATAGCGGGCTAGCTTCACGCGGCTAACCGCTCGCAACATGTGCAAATCTGCAGGTAGCGGTAGAAGTAGCCGAGCCACACGGAACCTCTCTCTCTCTCTCTGGCCACTCTATCCGTTGAAGGAAAGTCACTTATTCCACTGAAACATAGAAGCCCTTTTCTTCTCTGCCATCACGGAGGTATGGTTATTTTAGTATGGGACATTACTAGCTCTGCTACTGTACCGGATAATATCAATATCTAAACTAAGTGTGTTATGAATGTGACATGAATGAGAAAGAAATGGAATGAGAATGAGAAATGGAAACAACAATGATGAAACGTTGAATGACCAATGATCATATTTACCTTTAAAAATATGTTTCTTTAGCCCAGTGGTGTGACGCCTCTGCCGGTTCAAATCCAACTAATCCAAACAATTTAGTCAGAGCAACAGTTAACAGAAAGTGCAGAGGCAGCCAGCAGGGCTGAACGGACAAAGCCAGGGAACAGGGGTGAATGAAAACAAAAAAAATGACATTACCCTCCCTTCCCTTCACACACACACACACACACACACACACACACACACACTCTCTCTCTCTTTTTCTCTCCCTCATGCCAACACATACACACACACACACACACACACACACACACACACACACACACACACACACACACACACACACACACACACACACACACACACACACACACACACACATTCTCTGTCATGCCAACACATACAAACACACACACACACACACACACACACACATCATGCCAACACATACACACACTAACACACACACACTCATTCTCTCTCATGGCAACACAAACACACACACTATTTCTCTCTCACGGTACACCAACACACACACACACACACACACACACACACACACACACACACACACACACACTCATTCTCTCATGGCAACACAAGCACACACACTATTTCTCTCTAATGGTACATGAACACACGCACACACACACACACTATTTCTCTCTCAGGGTACACGAACGCACACACACACACACACACTCATTCTCTCTCATGGCAACACAAACACACACACTATTTCTCTCTCACGGTACACACACACACACACACACACACACACACACTCATTCTCTCATGGCACACACAAGCACACACACTATTTCTCTCTAATGGTACATGAACACACACGCACACACACACACACTATTTCTCTCTCAGGGTACACGAACGCACACACACACACACACACTCATTCTCTCTCATGGCAACATAAGCATACACACTATTTCTCTCTCGTGGTACACAAACACACACACACACACACACACCATTTATATCTCAGGGTACACAGACGCACACACACACAAACACACACAAACACACACAATTTCTCTCTCATGGTACACGAAAACACACAAACACAAAACACTCAAAATGAGGATGCCATCCATCAACAACCAACATGTGTTATATTGCTATAGTGCATAAGTACGACATTTGTTTTGTTTCTGTTTTCTGTGGGAAGTTAAAATGGTTGAAATGCTGCTGGATGTAACCGCGGAATATAAAACATAAGATGAAGGCCATTCTGTAAAACCTTCTACACACAGCATCATTTTTTGGACCACACACCCATCTTCGCACAGATCACATCAGACCCATTAAGCAGCGAAAGCTCTGTATCGATTGACAATTACTCGATTTTATAATGTGTTTTCACTTTACCAAAAATACACAAAACATTTTGGGACAAGGCCTCAATACAAAGATAGCACTGACACCAGACTTGTAGCCAGGTGTGTTTCCTCACACCTACACTTTATATACCTCACATCTGTATGTGATACAACACAGGCATGTCCAATTCAATTAAAAGTGTTCTGCACCTGGTGTGCAGAGTGGGAGGCAATCCCATTAACCCCCATCCAAGAGGAGACCCCTCAACCTGTGGGAACCCCCCCCTTCTCTCCCCGCCCCCCACCTACACAGACCCCCAAGTGAGTGGGGGTTAGCTCCATCAACTCCATGGGCCTGTGCAGTGGAGTGCTGACGGATCCCACCTGGGCTAACGGGGGCCGCCAGCGAGCGGTGGGGGGAGGTGTAACATAGCCCTTCCCCTCGCCCTTTGTCCGGTGGCGCCTACCATGATGCACGTGTCAATGCCTGCATACAATACCCCAGCGTTGGTTTACCGCCCCTGACACGGACGCCGTGGAGTTGCCTTTCAGTTTAAGTGGCAGGAAGTGTTAGCGCTAGCTTACTTGGATTTGGCCGCCGAATCCCAGCACATATTGTCTTCCCCCCCCCCACACACACAGTCAATACTGTTAGCCTAAATAAATAACTGTTCCTAGGCAACGAAGACCCAAACAAACAGGGTTATGTCATTTAAAATTAGGGGTTTTGTTATGGCTTTGTGTGGGAAAACTACAGTTGGATTGTGTGGTTCTTCTGTGTGTTCTGGATAAAACACAAGTTACAAATGCTTAGCTGTCAGGGACAACAACTGAAGTGCTGAAACTATTTCCTTGATTAAGTGATTATTTCATTGAAATAAAATGTATTGTTTTCCTAATTTTGATCATCAAATCGTCATCAGGAAAAATACCACAACAATTGCTGCTAATAGTGTTAGATATATACGGATGCCCTTTCAGATCATTTGAAAACAGGTG
Organism: Muraenolepis orangiensis; assembly: GCA_027704905.1. NCBI lineage: Eukaryota > Metazoa > Chordata > Actinopteri > Gadiformes > Muraenolepididae > Muraenolepis > Muraenolepis orangiensis. The sequence continues at coordinate 4,700,498 of CM051011.1, read as the reverse complement.
CTCGTCAGAGTGAAGCCTGGTAATGGCATTTAGCACTATTTAGAACATAAATAAAAAAGAACAACTGGTGTGGAAAATGAATCTAAAAGCTAATACCTGTATAGGCCTAAGTGTTATTTGCAGCCATAGAAAGTCGTATATAATGCAACTCAAATAGATGGAAGGTTGGAAGGCGATGGTTGTTTTTTTTCAATTGACCATTGTGAACTGGAATGTAAATGCAATGTTTCTCAACGCTTAAATGAATAATTACATTATTCAAGGTTTCTAAATAGCTTTAAACAATGCATACGTAATACTTAGTATAACGCCTATAATAGGCTACAAATGTAGGCTATTTATATGGGAAAACAATTCTACTACTTTAGATTCAATTAAATTTGATTCTAACGTATTGTCATTGCACAGTACTTGTCAAGTACAGTACAGCGAAAAATAGGAAAGTGCATAGAAATATAGTAATATAGTAATATACAATGTACAGTGGTTGAATAGGATGTAAAAACTGTATACTAGGTATTTATATATATATTTATATATAGACTCAAACTCTTCAATACCTGTTGTCACACATTGAAACCAGCAGGTTTTAAAATAACCTGCATTTAAATTAAGCTATTTAGAGGGTAGAAGAGGTTTCCTTCACATCTTTTTTCTCATAGACACCCGTGTTCACCTTAGTCTAGGCTATATTCTAGGCTGTATTCTAGGCTTTATTCTAGGGGGGCCCTGCAGCCACGGGGTTGTCCCCTTTGTGACGGGAAAAGGGGGAAATGATGTCATTATAATCCCTGTGTCATTCCAATGAACACAGGGCAGTCTGTCTACTGCACGCCACATAGTAGTAGTGGGAAGGATATACTTAGGAGAAAAATCTACTTGCAGAATCACATTGTGTTGCAGTCGTTCAATTCGTTGTATTTATTCGATCACTTGCTACTATCGACGGACGATAACTGTAGAACCAGCGTCAAATATATGTTATGGAAAACTATTACTAAAACGACATTAATACAAAGTTGCGGACTTAACTAAACTTCTTTAGAGTCTTACCTTTTTCTTTCGCCTATGGCACAGTGTGTCGGAGAGCGGGCATTGCTTGATCTGAAACACTTCGGTTAAACTGTCCTCGTCTCAGTCAACACTCACGGACGAACTTTCCCGTTAAGTGACATGTCCACAACAACACCGACGGTGACGATGATGCTGATGACGATGGTGATGATGATGATGCTGCGGCTCATCCCCATGTGGCTGGTGATCGTATACACAAGGGGACACCGCGCATGCGCAACGCTACTCACTACTAAACTGAACCGACCCATCGATTGGTGCAACGCCGCAACGGAGTAGTAGGAGGAGGCTTTATTTAGTGTGTTGGGGTAAATGAGATGAACACAGATCAACAAACACGAACCATCATCATTCTCGTGATTAAAAAAATGGCATTTAATCGATTCAACAGTAGCATATACACCTTTTTCTTATTTGTCATCTGCAAAATGCAAATAAGGACATTTATTCGGGTAGTAAAATGATGTCTGTATATGCTACTATAGACCGAATAACGGGCAAATACAGCAAATCATAATCATTTTTCTTTTATCCATACAAATGGGTTACTGATCAGTTGGACTTGGTCGGTCTGACCGTGACTGAACTACCAGTGACCAGGGTGGGGTATAACTCGAACATGAATTTGTTCTTCACTTGATGGCTGAAGAGGACGTACCTCACCCCAGGACCATAGCCGGTGAACACGTGCGACACCTACAGGCAGAAAAATATATTTATGAATGGTAATGGCTGGTTATGATAATTGTCAAGTCAAGTTTATTGTCACTTCACAGTTTACACAAGTATAAAGCAGTGAGTGAAAATCTTATGTGCAATACCCGACGACAGACAGCAGTTATACAAATAAGATAAAATAGAATAAAAACAGAATAGAATAAAATAAGTTAAAAAATAAAAATAAAATGCAATTTATAAAATGCAATATATCGACACAGAAAAAGAGCAATATGTATATATAAATCAATGTAATAAAATATACATTGTTATATGCTATACGCCCTTGTTCAGCAGCCTGATGGCCTGACTGTGGAAGCTATCTCGGAGTCTATTTGTACGGCACTTGATACTGCGGTATCGCCTGCCTGACGGTAAAAGTGAATCCAGTTTGGGGCTGGGGGGGGCAATGTCTTTTATGGTTGGTTATTTTGAGCAGCATCAGTAGATAAGAAAACCAAGCTGGTGGAAGCCGTGAGTCTAATGCATTGAATGTAGGGTCGCCCAAACGCTTTAGGCTTTGTGGGCCAAAATACCTTATCTTTCCAGTGTGCTGTGTGCCAAGATATAATTAAAGTGAACACAAGTGTAACCTTTTCCCAAATCACTGTACTTTGGCCAAACTGAAGGCGTGTAATGCACTTTTGACTTCTTGTGACGAGTTGTTCTCTTACCTTCCTTTGTTGTAACACACTATTGTAAGTCGCTTTGGATAAAAGCGTCTGCTAAATGACTGTAATGTAATGTAGTATACCAAAGAACATGTTGACTACATTATCCAGACATCAGGCTTTTTCCCATGTCTTGGGACCTCCTGATGTAATACATGGTGGTGGGTTAGCTAAAAAACAAACCTCTTTCCAGGTGTGTGAGTAGTTGCTGAGGTCCTCGGTAGGCTTCACGGAGTGCTCCGAGATGACCTTCTGGCCATCGGCGGCCAGCAACTTGACATGCAGCTGGTAGATGTTTTTGTGTACCTGGCTCTCCTCATACCTAACCACCCATACAGCACAACAAGTTAAGTTAAAGGGGATTTATTTATAATACCTTAAATCTTAAAATATTTTGCCCAGAATCAATGGCCAATCGAAGCCTTTTGCATAGACAACTAAAATGTAATTATTGTGAATGTTTTTCTCTGTCTGGGAAATTCTAAAACAAAATATCACCCTTCATGGGTTTGCATTTTTAGTACTATTGTAGAAAACAAAATAGTTTTTAGTCGGACATCATACATTGAACTACCATACTATATAGCTACAGTGCTGTATGCCATTATTTAATATATATGCAATTTGGTGGAGTCTTTTATCCAAAGCATATTTTATGGAGAGTCCCAGTGGAAATCAACCCCGACCAGTTGAACTAGACAGGACCACAACTTATATGCAAAATACTAACAAAATTGACAAAACATACATAGAAAATACATTTTGTGTGTGTCAACCCACCAGTCTTGTATCACGATGTCAGGCTGACATTTATCCAGCAACTCGTCCCACAATCCTTCCGCCTTCAGGTCCACCCGCTGCTCCATAGTGCACCAGCTGTACGACACATACCACATTAACACACACAGGTGGGTGGAACCGTTCCCTGGTTGTGGACAGGGCTCCGCCACGCTGGTAAAAGTATACATAAGCTTTTCTTGCTGTTATTACAGGGCGTCGTGTGGGAGGTTTTGACAAAGTGGCACCTATACACACTGTACCTGTACTGGGGTAAGTGGCAGATGACCACACCTGGTGGTATTCCACTCGCATCTTCAGGGAGAACTTCTACACTGGTAGTCCAGTCAGTGTAGTTACCTAGAGGACGAGAAAAGAGTGATTTGATTAGTTCAAAAAAAATCGTTTTCAATTGTGAAAATTGTATTTTCCCCCATCTCTCTCTCTCTCTCTCTCTCTCTCTCTCTCTCTCTCTCTCTCTCTCTCTCTCTCTCTCTCTCTCTCTCTCTCTCTCTCTCTCTCTCTCTCTCTCTCTCTCTCCTCTCTCTCTCTCTCTCTCTCTCTCTCTCCATCTCTCTCTCCATCTCCATCTCTCTCTCACCTTCAGCTTGGAACCGTGGGGGTCCCTGTGGGCAGACTTCACTGAGCTCTGCTTCTGGAGGAGGGGTGTTGTGAGTCAAACCTGTGGAGGAAATAAGAGACACAAAGACATGACCAGCCGTTCACCTGTGAAACACCTGCATAGAAGGTGTGGTAGCACTGCACGTAATGGGTGCAGTTATCCCACTGTGACTATCACAATGGTCAAATGCATATTTTAGTGAAAGGGCACATGATTACATAGCTGTAACATATTATTAACTCAACTAAAAAGAAGAGCATTTGTGTTATTTTTGCACAATGAATTGTATTTTTGAATAGTAGTAGCCTATGCCATACATGACGAGTATGAGAAGCGGTTTAATTTGAAATAAAGTATGTGACATATGTTACAATATTCTGCAGAAAGACAAGAGGAATTAACGCCATTATATATTGCCATATATCAGCAGAGCACTAACAAACATATGAAAGTGAGCATAACTTTTTCCAACGTGTTCAGTGTTAGTTAAGCAGTTTGTTTAAGCACTATACACTTGGTTTTAATTGACAACACTGCATCCATGAACAGAACAGTGGAAGCCTGCCAGTAAAAAAAAACCAAGTCAGTCGTGACGTAATACCGTAAGGTGTCGCATTCTTCAGCAGATTCCGTCCGAGCGGCTTGGATTCGTAGACCATCTTCCAGTCTAGTCCGTCGGGCATCGATACACCTCGCAGATTCCACTCATTTTGGCATTTGGTTTTCCAGTCGACGGCAGACATAGTGTGTGTGTGTGTGTGTGGTTGTAGGGTGACTTCCACAGTGAGACAACCAGGAAGTCTGTGCGGACATTTATTAGAGTGTCAGAGCTCGGTCTCTATGCCCCGTAGGGCCCCACCCTGATGTTGCAATACAGTTCAACACTCTATGGCACTAGGGCTTGTCTGTACTCTCAGATAAAAGATTCAATGTACAACAAGGACTCCCTCGACGATGTCGTTATCTGTGTGGTTAAATACGTAGGCCGCCTATCGTATTCGAATGACTTTGGTGTTACGTTGTTCTCCTCGGTGACGCATTATGGCGGACGGTTAAACGTTAACCCGAACCAATACACGCCTGAATATTATCCCGCCTATAGAACTTCCCTATGTATAAATACGGAATAGAAAGGCATATAAAAAGCCCGACCAGGTTACCGATGAATGACTATAAACGTAGGCAATATAAATGCGGTTAGTCAGGTTTGAGTTGACTTTCAGTATGGACCTCTGGCGCCACCTAGTGGATTATAAAACACATTGACCGGCGTAATAAATCGTAAAAAGTTAGATAGAAAGGCTCCAGGCGAGATCGAGGTCAGACATAAAGTAGTCACCTTTTAGTTTAGGATGGAAAAAAATAACAATAACTCTGTTAGAATCGTTAATCGTTGGCCCCTGGGATATCACACTAGGTAAATATTCGGTAAATATATACTCTCCATTGGCCTGGGTGCCTGGAGCGATATGTGTCCCATGCTGGGACACACGAGGACGTGACCAACGGTTGACACTGGTAAACACATTAACTTAACTTTATTATAATTTGTAAACACTGAAGGCCAAAAAACTCACTGCATCAAGGAGGCTGGTGTGCTCTGGCTCTTCTCCTTCAGTTTTTTAGTGTCCAAAGATGGGAGAATTCCCCCGACAGGTGTATTGCTTATAAAATAAAACACACACAATGTCATTGTCAAAGTGTGAGCAGTGTACTTCAACGACATGTTCTGCTTTGAATTATACGCCGTCATTGAATGCAGAACATAGTTGGTAAAAACCAAAGGTTAAACTGTGTTGTAGTAGATTACCAGGAGATGGCGCTAGATTAAACTCTTTGTCGAGTCATTATAACATGAGACCAGTCCACCGCAGATATTGTATCGAATAATGTGTTATAATGTGTGTTATTATTACAAAGTGTTCATAGAATGTCATTGTGGTCTGCATGTTGGGGTCTGGTCTAGCGGGTCGCTGGAAGTCACTTTGGATAAAAGCATTGATCTGCAACATGACTTGAGAATATGACAAATAGGAATATGATATGACTGTCTATAGCATTGTCCAGGAGAAGAGATTCTTATCCATTAACCCCAGTAGGACCAGACCTGCAGTGTTACCACACAGACCCTCCTGACTGCCTATCCCCAGCCTCCATCTGTCAAGGGGAGAAACTCTGCAGCAGGTGCGTCCACATTGACAGTTGACAGACTGTGATGTTCTTTAAATGTGATTTTTGCCTTTCTGAAAGCACAATGAATGGCCTTGTGTTTGGAGGGTGCTATATAAATAAACGTGTCTTGCTTTATGACTCCGTTTATGACTGTAGTTCTGCTTAGTGATAATGACTCCATGGAAACCAGTTTGGCACCACTGGCAACAGCAATACAGCCTTTGTTTAGGTTAAACACTTCATAGTCACTTCCAAATCACACTTCCAAATCATAGTCTTTTATATAAATCTGGGCACAGCATATATGTATTGCAGTATACATTACATTAGTCATTTAGCAGACCCTTTTATCCAAAGCAACTTACATTAGTGTGTTTCAACCAAAGAACAACAACTCATCACTAAGTCAAAAGTGCATTTCATTCCTTACAAGTCCCCAAGAACTGAGGCAGTTCTCAGGTAAAAGTACAATAAGTTCAGGTAAAAGTACAGTAAGGTAAAAGTACAATAAGTTGGCAAACAATAGAACACTATCTACCTAACAATCTACTTAGACAATCTACTTAGAAAGACGCTAGTACGCTAGTAAAAAGTGATAAGAGGATCCGGGTAGTGTTTCCTGACATAGTATAGTATAGTATATATAGTATAGCATATAGTATGTATGTATGTATGTATGTACGGTATGTACAATGCTACTTTGGAATATAAGCCCATTGGCACTACACTATGTCAAAAGGATTTCAGTATCACCAACATTTAGTCTAAGCTTCTATGGGCCATCTTGGTTCCATCTCGGGTACTGAATACACACTGAATCCACCTACAGCTCCACCACCCAGCATGCGCTTAGAACCAAGGTCAGAACTCAAAGAAGCAGGATTTATGTGATAACAACGGAACTGCAGTTTGATCATTGTTTTATTTTCATGTGAAACATTTAGATTGCTCTTCCGGTTCTCCACCTGTGGTCGTTCACCCAGATAGAGAGAGAGAGAGAGAGAGAGAGAGAGAGAGAGAGAGAGAGAGAGAGAGAGAGAGAGAGAGAGAGAGAGAGAGAGAGAGAGAGAGAGAGAGAGAGAGAGAGAGAGAGAGAGAGAGAGAGCGAGAGAGAGAGAGAGAGAGAGAGAGAGAGAGAGAGAGAGAGAGAGCATCTCAGAAGAGGCGAACAGGGAACCGGTTACTGACCAAATGAGAGAGATCGGTGATAAGGTCACCAATATCCTGCAGAGAATGGTCAGCACATCTTCCACAACAGCAAGAATCCTGTGTGGTTTATCAATCAAAGTCACTTATACACTAATTGTACACTAATTGTTATATTACATTATAACAATTGAATCATTCATTGGTTGTTTCATTGATTGGTTGAAGATAAAACAAAACAAAGATATCCTGCATTTATTCCATTGGCCCTTCCTCGGCACATGATGGATTTGGCGACTTTGTGGTGAATATTGTACATATGTATGCACTTGTTTACGCAGGAGGTCAAAGTTCAACAGGGGGTTCTGACACTTGTGTCCTCAGCTTTTTTAGGTGTTATTTGTGACAGGCCTCCCTGTTGTGTACCTTTACCAGACACACACACAACTGGACTCCAACATGAAATGCACTGAAATTAACTCACACACACTAGATTGAGGATGGCACACACCGCGTTTCACAGGCCTTGTTTGGCTTGTGTTGTCACTTCCTGTACAATGATGTCATAAAGGGAAGAGTGGATGAAGAGAGCGTAGCCAATAAATAGCGCCACCATGTGGATACCACAAACACTTTTCTTGTGTGTGTGTGTGTGTGTGTGTGTGTGTCAACTTGTAAAGTTAAGTCCACTTGCTTTTTGTGTGTTCAAACCGTCATTTGTAAATACTTACTAAATATATATAAATAAATAACACTTTTTGTGATCATTTGTATGAATAAAAAAAGCGACATCTTAGGTTTAAACTCAATTTAGAGTTTAGGTTAGATCAAATAAGCCAGTGTTATTTCTGGTGTTGCTGGAAGAATTATTATTTACAATGTTTCCATGCCATAGAAATACAGTAAATATACGTTGTAATATCTGTAGATTCAAGATTGTTATTTGCCATATGCAACAAGTACAATGGAATGCTAACTCCCATTCCCTCCCGTAGTGTGAATTTCCTACAGAATTTCCTACTGTGTTCATATTCTCCATAGCTTATAAGAGTTTTGTGAAAGAGGAGTGTTTAGGAGGGTAATTTATGGGTCAGCTGCTGGGCTGATGGTGAACGCCCCTTGACCATAAGAGGCCTGGAGTTCTGGCTGGAAGCCAAGGAAGCAGAGGGCAGCAGAGTCTGTTGACACAAGCTATGCTCCTATCAGGATACACTCTGACTACCCACTCTGAACCCTGAATCCTGAATCCTGGATTGTAAGCAAGACAATTATTAAAAGACAATACAATACTACTGTAATAATTGACTGTAATAATACTGTAAATTGTGCAATTCATCTATCAATACATTTAGATTTCATTTAGAGTTCATTTAGTTATATTTTGTTTATACTAGTTTTGTTTAGTTAGTTTGTTGTTATTTAGTTTTTAGCTTTGAGGTATTAGTATATTTGTGTGTGCATTTATTCCCCCTGTTTCAACTGTTGCACCTTAATTTCCCTTGGGATAAATAAAGTTATCTTGAATCTTGAATCTTAAATACAATGCAAAACATATATAAAAAACACACAAAGTAATATATAAGGAATATGCAAGGCTAGGGAAGAGAGATTGTCACACTTTGCATGCCCCTATTTTCCTACATGTGTCTTCTTTCAGAGACGAGCCTGGCTATTGTTTAGTCCAACGTAGATACAGATACTTTATAAGGGACACTTCTGTACATTATTAACTGCCACAACCTTGTTAAACAAAACAATCTTCAGGCAGAATGACCAAGCCATGGAGTCCATGTTTAGTGTGCATTAGTTTTGGCTGGTATCCAATCGGTGCCTCCTTATCACCATCCTCCTCCAGGTAAAAATAGGCACTGGAATTGTTCCAGTGTGTGTGTGTGTGTGTGTGTGTGTGTGTGTGTGTGTGTGTGTGTGTGTGTGTGTGTGTGTGTGTGTGTGCGTGTGTGTGTGTGTGTGTAACGTAAATGTTAACTAGAGTTGACCTGTGAACAAAACACCTCCCCCCTCCCTCTTGCGCCATGTGACGCTTCATCTACACCAAGAGGGACACCTGTTGTCTTTTCCTCTGTCTGTATATTGTGGCTCATGGCTCTCTTTCATTAGCTGATCCGCTTGAAGCAGTTGAACGAACCCTTTGACCCCCCGAGCGAGGGCTGTGGAGGACATTAGCGCTGCCTTAGGTGGATGAAGCAGGATCCGCTGAATGGAAAGGCCTGGTGCGCGGTTAATGCACACACTAATGGGGCTTCTGCACGCCCTGGTTGTCAGCTCTGTTGAACACGGAGCACGTTGTGAGGTGGTTATGAGCAGGGATTAAAGGGACATTTCGGACAAAGCAACTTGAAGGTTAATAGTATACTCCTAAACAAACTAACAGTCATGCATACAATAATAATATAATAGTCTTGAATTGTTGCCACTACAGTATATAGAAAAACGTATTTATATAGTTTTGTTCTTACTTTAAAACTTTTGTTTGTAATTGTACTACTGTTCTGCATTCCCTGCAGTGACATCCGTCTGGGATTGACAAGTACTCACCTATTTTATGTTCAGCCTTTCAGAAGCATTCATGGTATAGTAAACTTATAGTATAAGTATAGTATATAGAACTTAGTATAGCATATAGTGTTAAATTGTAGGGAATTCATACTGTGGGAGGGAATGAGGAGTAAGCATTCCATTGGACTTAAAAAATCTTGAATCTTGAATCTTGAATCTTGGCTGTACGGCTGCAGCGGCACAAATCGACACTGTATGCAAGCATGTAAGGCAGTGGTTCCCAAGCTTAGGTTCGGGCCCACTTAGGGTCGCCTGATATGCATATGGGGTCACAGTAAATTGCTGACATATAAAGCTATAGATAGATGATCCATTTAAACAAAGGTGTCATAGACGTTCTGTATATACAAACTGACTGTCTTAAGATTCATAGCCACAAGAAAAGTACTACTAATCACTTGTCTAGTAGAACCATGATATTATGCTCACTGGGACATCAATATTACTGGCAGATCTTGATTTGGTTCAAACAATTGGTTTGGAAGTAGATGCACAAAAGTTAAAGTTTGGGATTTTCAGAGCTAGAAATGGGGTCACAGCAGGCCAAAAAAAGTCTGGAACCACTGATGTATGGTATAGTTGCATCACCTGTGATATCATCCACACTTTTCACACATATTTTTTCAAAATTGTTCACAGCGCATAGTATGTGCAAGAATTATGTCTGAACTTTGACATATTTATATCTATCCCTACACATTATTGATTCAATTGCATGTGTTATGTTACATTCTTAAGTATTGTTAAACTATAAACTGTACAAAATACATTGGCCTGGCTTGGTTCTGCCTGGCCAGTGTGATTGCTCTGTGCAATATCTATGTGGATTATATCAGCAAATAATAACCTTAAGACTTTTATTTAAATAAATGAGTCCCAGATTTTTTTTTTGCTTTTTGTCGGAGCAGGTAATCAGTCCAAGCTACAAAACCTTAAAAACCTGACTAGATGAAATATAATCAGCTTGAGTGGTCACTCCATGCTTGACCTGCTGCAGATGGACAACATGGGTGTAAATATAGCCTGCTGCCCTATCACACGGTGTACCTGCAGTGAGGCCGGCTCCTCTTTCAATGGTGAGGCCCCAGCCTCAGACACTCACACAGACACATAGGGAAGGCAGAGGCAAGCATGATTCACATAATGTTTAGGCCCCAGAGACTGATCACTGGTATAACACATGTGTGCCATGCACGTGTCACAAATGATGCAACCCAATGCGGAAATGCAGTTTTTTAACAATTAAACGATAAAATAAACAAAATGGAAAAAGTGGAATTAAAGTCAGTGTCTTTCGAAATACATATGCAACACTCCACAAACTTTGTGACATTACTTAGTGTGAATTAGCATCGGCTCAATTGTGTTTTTTAACCTTGCAATACAATGAGCACATTGTAAACAGTATCGGCATGTTCTATAAAGAATATAAAACTGGTGGACAGTTTAAATGCAGGCGGCGAGTTATAAATATGGTCTGCCATAAATGTGTTATTTATAGAGGGCGTGCAGTGAAAACACAAGTTGCTGTTGCCATGCAAATAATACGTGTGTATGTGTATGTGAATTTGACCAAAGAGCCGGAAATGGCTGCACGTTCTGTAGGCCACAAAACACTCGCATGAAAACACACGCACAGCTGTGGCCCGGGAGACAGCTGCAGCCGGCCCTGCTGCTATTCTGACACGGGTCAGTGCTATTGGATTCCTCTCTCCCTGTGGGTCAAGTCATACACGTTCCAAGGGAGGTGTTCTCTCAAGCTGTGAACTAAGGTTCCCTTTCCCCAGGACGCCCATGGATTAACTCATGGGTTAACTCAGTTAGTGTAAAAAAGTGTAAAAAACATATACATTTGTGTATCGTAACTTCAGTATTGATTCTGCGCAAAATAGCGACACAGTTCTACGACATACAAATGAATGGATGCATTTTTCAGACAGGGTTTGGCAGCGCACGGTTTAACACGGTGAGACGGTGTGGAATGGGCCTGTTGGGGTTTCAATATCTTTTGAAGCTTGAAGGGAATTCCAAAGCGGAGGAACAGGAGAGCGCCCGGCAACGAGGCTGCAATTTCACACGACACGTTGCGTAACAACTCTCCTTGACCGCCGCGAGGCGTCACGAGAAATGTGTCCCCCCCCCCGTCCCCGTCCCCCACCCTCGGGTGTCGCCGCTGTCTTCTCTCGCCGCTCACATGTCTCCCCACCACTGGTTGGTGAGAGCGAGAAGGAAAGAGAGAAAAGGTATAGAGCCCGCTATACCAGGGTACAGCAGGGGATCCCGTGGGAATAACCACATTGTATAGGCACATTTGCACACTGTCAGTCGGTTCATACTGTATATGATCACACTTCTCTCACACGGTGTCGTTCAATGTTTGTTACGAAAGAACATGCATGAACATGAACCGTGAAATGAGAGCCAATGTGAATGGGACATGCTGAAGTGTGTATGTGTGTGTGTGTGTGTGTGTGTGTGTGTGTGTGTGTGTGTGTGTGTGTGTGCGTGTGTGTGTGTGTGTGTGTGTGTGTGTGCGTGCGTGCGTGCGTGCGTGCGTGCGTGCGTGCGTGCGTGCGTGCGTGCGTGCGTGCGTGCATGGGGCATGGGGCGTCCATGTGTAAGTGTGTGTGTGACGAAGTAAAGGGGATGGGTGGGGAGAGAGTATCATGAGCCTGGACAGAGACTAATTTGGTAGCCTCCCATGAGGAGGAAGGAGAGAGGCGGCAGACAGCTGTGTCACAGGACACTGCTGGGTGGGCGGGGTCTGGGTGGGGTTTAGGTCGGGTTTGGAGGAGGTTTGAGGGGTGGGTGGGGGTCACGGGATGGGGTGATGGGAGGTGAAACACAACACCCCCAGGAGCGGGTTGGAGCAGTTGTACACAAGTACTCACAAGCGTGTAAGTGTGCTGTGTGTGGGTCTGGGTGGTGGTGGGGGTGGGTAAGGGTACGGGTTAGGGGCGGTTGGAGCAGGGATTGCAGGACATAATGTTTCTGATGTTGGGACACAGACACAGGCAAAAGGGGGGAGAGGGGAGTGATGGGGCCAAGCAGGTGTGGTTGAAGGGGGAAAAGGCCAGCTGGCTCAGGAAGTCGGGAACACCCCCCCCCCCCCCCCCCCCCCTCCAACCAAACGTCCTCACCTTGGATCTGTGCCTTTACTAACAAACCCATATGGCTCTGCAAGAAAAGAGTTTCATGTACACCCGGGAGGGAATCGGGAGGGAATCGGGAGGAATCGGAGGGAATCGGAGGAATCGGGAGTAAGCATTCCATTGTACTTGTTGCATATGGCAAATAAAAATCTTGAATCTTGAATCTTGAATCTTGAAAACATCATCCTTCAAGCACTCTTTGATTTTCAAATAACAACTTTGAACATAGCAGGGCAAAGTGCCCTGTGCCACAGACTTTACACAAACGTCAACACTCAGTCCATCATAACCACGTGTCTTTGACCTGGTTGAAATAATAGCGTTTCCTATTAGGAACATCATAGACAATGTAGGGGAAGAATCAACTTGCAGTGATTCAAGCTTAATTCAATTGTGTATATAGCACTTTCACTCAAAGCGCTTAACAACTAAGAATGGAGAGAAAGCATTCCATATGAACTTGTTGCATATAGCAATTAAACATCTTGAATCTTGAATCTTGAATAATTGCCTGACATTCACCCATTCATACACCGATGGCGGTGTATGAAGTGACCTTCTGGTTGCCCGACAACAAGCTCTACATCCTGAGTCACTGCCTTGTTTTTTAAGTCTCTTGGCAATTTTTTTCAGTTGATGAATTCCAGCAACTAGTCAGCAACGTGTAGGAGATGCATGGGTAAAATGGCGCAAGACATTTGAGAGAAGCCAATTTGCAGGATCCTAATGAAGCTTATGTGCAGCATTAGGATCAACTTTCATCGTTAACATTCCCCAGAGCTGTAGGCCCTTCTAATGTTTGGGGCAGAACAATTGGCATACAAACTAAGGCAAACCATAGTAACACAGTGTGTTACTTGATTTGCCTGTAGGAGATCAAGCTGCATTAATTAGCATTTAGCTAGGAAATGCTAAGAACTAGGGCTAGGATTAGGTTAACCTAAGGGTAACCCTTTTTTCAACTCTATCTCCTCAAACTCTGCATTGCCTGGTGTATCAAGATACAAGATAAAAGATTTGTATTTGCCATTTTCAAGTACAATGCATTCTACTCACTAACTGATTGTGGTGGCTCTCCGGGACAGTTAAAGAGATGTTCTGCCCATTCATCTAGTAGTCATGATGAGTAGTCATCAAGTAGATATGTACCAAATGTCTTTGGTAAGTTTTGATTAGCCTTTTATCGACACCCTAAACAGCGGTCCGGCATTTACATTGAATTGGAAGTGGATAAATGCCTTTCTTATAATAGATCATACAGCAGTTAATTTGACTTGAGTTAAACACCTTTCTTTCAGAATCTTTACGCCCTACACAAAGTTCCTCTGCCCACACCATTGGGAAAAGTGCTGCTCAGCTGTTTTGGGAGTTATCACCGTGGGCAGGAGTCTCATGACCCCTGCTGCTATACACACCTCTTCTCCAACGTTCACCCTCCTCCCCTCCCAAACTCCGACCAACTGGTTCTATGTATGGGCCAAGGGGTGGTGATTGTGGTGGGAGGTAGGGGTAGGGGGGGTGGGGGGTTGGGTGTCAGGTGGGTGACAGCCTTAGTGCCCGTCTTGAATATCCAAGACGTAAATGCAGGAGCTGTGCGTTGACCGACTACCGGCTCTGACCAATGGGAGCCCAGCAGATACTAAAATAGCAAAGCCAATGGCTGCCCCTCTGGTGAGTATATAAGCAGCGGACGAAGAGCCACCAAGTTGGGTGACCCTTTCTCTGGCTTTGGTGAACAGGATTTGACTCCAAGGACTGTAACCTCTATTCTTGTCTAGTGTGCAGGTAAATACAAGCAATTGAGAATCAACCAAAACGGAAATGTCACAGAAATGGGTGTGGAAATGAAGGAAGAAAATGCAAATACTTGGACCACTGAATTGACTTGAAGAGGCGTCCAAACTGTAGCAATGGCTAGGGATCGAGAAAGAAACACTTTTTTGAGACGCTGCGTTTGTTGAGTGGAGTTTCCGTGTTTTGACTTGTTGTCGACCGTTCTGTCGGAGGAAGGACGCTTTAGTGTTTCAGTATTTGAGATTTCAGTTCAGTGTTCTGGATTAGAAAACAAAAATAATCACTTTATAAGGTTTTGGATTGCTGCAAGACATTTCTTTCTTGATTTTGAGTACAAAGTGTGCATGTGGTCTTTGTAACCGTTGTGGCTGTTACGTATGTTAAGTATGTACAGTATGCCAGAGCATTTCATGTCCTTGGCCGAGTTGCTGTTTCAGACACTGATATGTGTGGACATGTGCCGCCCAGTTTGACACACAGGGTTTGGGGCAGGTGTAAAATGACCTTGACATCTTTAGTATCTAGTCGTTTAATTTTAGCCACTCGCAATCAAAAGCATCAAAAGCTAAGTGTCTGTTTTTGGGGGCATTCCCAGGCCTAAACAATCTAGCTTAATGAATGCAATATATTCTGCATGTTGTGCATTTACATATGCAATGCTTTTTATGATGGTGTCAGTGTTTTGTAATGCATGTGTATGCAAAGGTTAAAAAAAAGAGAGGACTGGCGTAAATTTTAATTGAGATGCACCTTGACCTTTAGATTATTTTTAAGAGATTTCAAGAGTTAGGAGACTGTTGTAACCTGATCAATGTTCAATTAGTCTTAGTATTGTTACATAATTGTAATGAGTGATAAATGTGAGGGGGAGGGGCCTAATGTTAAAAATAATGACTCAACCGAGGCTCCGCCCACTAAATCTATTTCTACGTGACATCCGACCGTTTGGGAATCGAGTGACACTTGTTACCCGCATTCCTGTGCTCTGCACCTGTCCTGATGAATACCCAGACATTCCCAATGCTCCCATTCCATGGTCACGTACACCAGAGGGTGTGTCAGGGAGTAGCCCTCTCAAATCCACCGTCTGTGTTGTTTCTTGTGGTTCTCAACGCACCATCCTTTCTCCGTTACAGTGTAAAGAAACGCAATCATGCCTTTCGGAAACACCCACAACAACTTCAAGCTCAACTTCAAAGTTGAGGATGAGTTCCCCGACTTGACCAAGCACAACAACCATATGGCCAAAGTGCTGACCAAGGAGATTTATGGCAAGCTGAGGGACAAGCAGACCCCTAGCGGTTACACCCTGGACGATGTCATCCAGACCGGTGTCGACAATCCAGGTAAACCACTCAACGAAAAACACAGAAGAAGACCTACGAAATATGAGCCTGGCCGCCGGCACGGGAGCAGGGGCTGGCTCTTTTCACGACTAGAATGTGTCTGATGCTTTTCCTCTCTTGCTCAGGTCACCCCTTCATCATGACCGTTGGCTGCGTTGCCGGCGACGAGGAGACCTATGAGGTCTTCAAGGATCTGCTCGACCCCATCATCTCTGACCGTCATGGTGGATACAAGTCCACTGACAAGCACTCCACCGACCTGAACTTCGAGAACCTGAAGGTACGGTACAACAACAACAACAAAAAGCAACAACAACAACAATGCATGCATACACCACAATGTAACTGGTTGACTCATTCCATGCAATTTCTGTCCATGCACCGTTGGAAGGTTCTGTTGAATTAGAAATGGCTGTTGCTGTTGTTGTTGCTGTTGTGTTTGTCCTTTAACGCTGTGACCGGCTTGATGTTCAGGGTGGCGACGACCTGGACCCCGACTACGTGCTGTCCAGCCGTGTGCGTACCGGCCGCAGCATCAAGGGATACACTCTGCCCCCCCACAACAGCCGTGGCGAGCGCAGAGCCATTGAGAAGCTGTCCGTTGAGGGTGAGCTACTGTGTTGTTATTAATAGCCACACCGACACACAAGCGATCAGCCGTTGGCAGCACAATGGAAAATTCCTCGAAGTTGGTGTAGCAGACCTACAGGCGCAGATGTATTCTTGTTGCTAGTCCATCTTCAGGGTTACAGCGGGCACCTATAGAACAGTACAGCTCCATCAGTGCCAAGTTGACTTGTCCTGTCCGGTTGCTGCGGTTATGCATGACAGTGACAGGATGTCGCCATGAAGAGACAGCTTCAGCCCTTCACCTATTTACGTTTGTTGGTTGTTTGTTTCGTCCCCTCCGTAGCTCTGACCAGCCTGGATGGTGAGTTCAAGGGAAAGTACTACCCCCTGAAGTCCATGACCGATGCCGAGCAGGACCAGCTGATCAACGATCACTTCCTGTTCGACAAGCCCGTCTCTCCCCTGCTGACCTGCGCCGGCATGGCTCGTGACTGGCCCGACGGCAGAGGCATCTGGTGAGCAGGGCGGAAACATACCGACCATCTGTTTGAAACAATCTGATTGTTTCTTTAAATCAATCGGACCTCACACTCAGTCTCCGTGTTTGTCTGTGTCCCCGCCAGGCACAACGATGACAAGTCCTTCCTGGTCTGGGTGAACGAGGAGGACCATCTCCGCGTGATCTCCATGCAGAAGGCTGGCAACATCAGAGAGGTCTTCAGACGCTTCTGCGTCGGCCTCAAGAGGGTACGTGACCACATGGCTACAACGACCAGCAACTCGTTACAAAACACGCTCGCATGAGTAGACCGGCTTGGCTTGAATGTTTCACGTGACGTTTTTTTCACTGTTTCGTTCTCCAGATCGAGGAGATCTTCAAGAAGAACAACCACGGCTTCATGTGGAACGAGCATCTCGGCTACGTGCTGACCTGCCCCTCCAACCTGGGAACTGGCCTGCGCGGAGGCGTGCACGTCAAGCTGCCCAAGCTGAGCACACACGCCAAGTTCGATGAGATCCTCACCAGACTGCGTCTGCAGAAGCGCGGCACAGGTGCGCAAACAATAAGCCCAACATGTTTCCGCTAGCTTCCGGTGCTAAGCGGGGGCAGCACACAGAGTTTGTGTACGAGTGTGCTTCAAAAAAGCCAATGTGTTTCTGTTAGCTTGCCGATGCTAACCAGGGACCGTATCTACCTTTATAGTACACAGCAAGGGTCGTTCTTTTGCCGACCATTCTCCTTTAAAACATCCTCAAAGAAATATCCTTGATAAAAGGATGGCAGAACAGCAGATATAGCAGAATAGCACAATTTGCTGGTATTTTGTATCTTTCTATCAGCTATTTTTCCCTGGCACCAATACATCCTATCATACAGATTGTGTGTGTATTAGGCTCTGCCGTCACTCACCTCCCTCCCTGTGTGCCCTCAGGTGGTGTGGACACCGCCTCTGTTGGTGGAGTGTTCGACATCTCCAACGCTGACCGTCTGGGCTCCTCCGAGGTTGCCCAGGTGCAGCTGGTGGTGGATGGTGTCAAGCTGATGGTGGAGATGGAGAAGAAGCTGGAGAAGGGAGAGGCCATCGACAGCATGATCCCCGCCCAGAAGTAAAAAAACAAAACAAGGACAATGATTTTTTTTCACTTTTCCTTAGTGACCACTTCACCACGTGCAATCAATCGAGCCAAACCAACAGGCGAACGGGGACGGGGGGGACGAGGGTTCCTCTGTGGAACCTAGAGACTCTTAACTCTGCTCAAACCCCCCCCCCCCCGCCATCCATCCAACTCCTTGCAACTTTTCTGGCCATGCCTTCTTTCTTTCTTTCTTTCCATCTTTCTTTCTATCTATATATATATATATCTCTTTCTCTTCCTTATCTTCTTTCCTTCCTCTCATTCTTCTCATTTTCTTTCTGGTGGTAACATCTTGGGATGGTTATCCATGAAGCTGGGCTCTCCCGGCCAATGTGGCACCATCATTATTTTTTTTCTGTTGTAAAAAGTCAACATTTGTTGAAATTGTTCCAATAAAAATAAAAAACATCACAAGTGATACTACCATACTACACCTGAGTCTATTGCGTGGCGTTAATCTTGTGTGTTACCTCACCCTAACGGTGAGGGTGCTGCCTGTTCCTTACCTTGCCTGTGTCACGGCAAACGCCTGGCCTACATGTCTTGGATCTAACTGTTAGCCAGGCTTTCGGGTTCCCCTCTAGTTGTGAGCTTGAGCAAGAAGTGAAAGTGGTACGTTTTCCTTCACTCCCTCGGGTCTGTATTCACTGTAAGTTGCTTCAGATAAAAGCCACTCCTTAATTACAAACACTGATCAGCTTGACACCTGGAAAGAAACACCACAAACCACACACTACCCATATGCATTAGCTTATCCTATCCTTTTTCCTCATCAGCAGTTAGGCTACAGTAGCATTGATGAAAACATATCACTGGACATTTCATAAAGAGATAATAGAAAATAAATAGGGGAAAAAATGGCAACATATGTGAATTTTTATTAATCATCAGCTCCATGTTTGTTCCTTTGATACCACAACCAATAAATCTCACTTTACAGTTAGTTTCTGAGGGGAGGATCAAACAGCAGAGGGGAGCAGAATCACTTATTTTTAACCAAACTGTGTATCGTCTTCTCTCTCCGCCATTAGTCAGCCATTTGCATATTACAACAACATGGTTACAAAATCTGGCTCCAGAAGGACAGTGCACTTTAAAATACTAAGCTTCCTCCTCCAGGAACATAATACCGTTACAATTAAGCTATCTGCACACATCCACTGACAATCCTGTGTTCCCGAGTTGACGCAACCAACACACATTGACCGTGGGGGGGCTCCCTCAAAATACATGATCTATACATTTCACAGAGTATATTCCACTGTCAGGACACATGTCCATCCATCGAAACGCAAAACTGAGGCCTTATATCAATATATCCCCTTTCCGCCACACCCTTCGGTAATCACCGCGCACACACATGTTTACCATCCCAACCAGAGGCCTTTTGTGTTCTGAAATCATTAAAATCCATGTTTCTATGGCTTGAATGCAATCCGATGGTTCTTCAGGGCTCGTCTCTGGATGGATTCCTTCTTAAAGTGTAGAAGCATTTACTAATTGGTAATCCCAATTAATAGCACATTTTCCTTCCTTCCCTTTGGAGGGTATTTTCTAGTCGTTTTTTTCTCTTTTAATTAAAGGACATATCTGAATATTTTTCATGGACTTTTTTAAAAGCTCCATATGTAAACAAATGTTCCATGTTATTTTTATTCTTTTGGCTTTGCAAACTATATGGTTCCTAAATTACTTTCCGTTTTTTCGCATACTTGTAGTCAGGGGAAAGGATAGTACATACAGCACCACATCTTTTGACTTATTTGTTGTTTTTTTTTAACTTCGTTATTATACTAAAAACTGGGCCCATGTGGCATGTAGCTTCCACTTTGTAGATGTGGATATTTTCATTTTTTTTTTTCATTTTCCCCCTTTCGACCGAAACTCTGTAGTCATGCAGTATTGCAGGTCAGTATTGTTCCCCGTTGTCAATGACAGAAACTGTTTTAAACTAGAATTACTTCCCTTGCTCTACCTATAAATAAACCTTGAGCTCTAAGATATATACTTTATTCATATATTTTATATACAGCCATTAACTGACTGATATGAATCCAGTTTTTTTTTTAATGATATTATTCTAAAAAATAAATAAAGTACCTGTGCAAATATCCACAAATTGAAGTGTTTCACATTTAAGACATTGGCGCCCTCCAGTGGCAAGTTCTCAGTATTTACCTGTACAGGCACACTGGAAGGAGCTGATTCAAGTCAAAAGCAAAGTGCATTGAGGTCTATATTACCTAATGCTAATATACACCACAATGAGAAAGTCCAGGGAGAGGACAGAGCATCCGGGCATCCATGTTTTTGTGTCTGCCTTTGCGCCCTGAGGAGAGAGGGAGGAGGACAGGTCAAACTATTCTCCTCAATATCGGCTTTGTGTCGTGACTCATGTAACAGCACAGACGAGAACAGGACTGAGGATACCTAAGGAGATATATTTATATATATATATATATATTTATATAAACGGGTCTACGACATGACTGCGAGTGGAATGGCGGCGTAATGGGCGCTTCCCTGCCAAACACAGAAATCAATCATTTAAAAAACACGGAATCCCGAAAAACACCCAAGACTAGAGCGGAGGAAAGGCCGGACGCCCCGCATTGGGATGATTCAGGATGTTCTATTTTAGAAAAGGGGACATCTAATTGTTACACACAAAGATGGTGGACGGCTACGGTCTGTGACGTGTGCCCCTATTAAAGGGGGGGGAGGGGTGTTGACCAAGAAAGGCATTTTAGACAGTTTAAATGGAGTGGGGGGAGTAGTGACTGAAAGTGTGGGGGAGAGAAAGAGAGAGAGAGAGAGAGAGAGAGAGAGAGAGAGAGAGAGAGAGAGAGAGAGAGAGAGAGAGAGAGAGATCCACATGAGCGAAGCCACAACCAACCACACTAATATCAACATGAACCTGGTAGCCTACTTGGATACCACCATTTTCATTTCACTTTTAAAAACACAGAAAGGATCTAAATCTTTTTCAATGCTCTTTTTTTTTTTGTTCCCTTTACATAACATATGTTATGTAAAGTCTGAGGGTGTTTTTTGTTGGGGGGGGGGCAGGGAGTGACTTTAAAGGCAACCTGATTGAGGAGACAATATGACTTCTACTTATTCCAGCAAGTTATTCCAGAAGGTTTGCCCTAACATTACCACAGTTACCAGCATAGACTCCAGCTTATGTTGGAGGTACACCAGTATAAATGTAAAATGTCCTGGCAGGCAACAGAAAAGCGAGAGAGAGAGAGAGAGAGAGAGAGAGAGAGAGAGAGAGAGAGAGAGAGAGAGAGAGAGAGAGAGAGAGAGAGAGAGAGAGAGAGAGAGAGAGAGAGAGAGAGAGAGGCTAGCTAGCTAGATGGAACCTAGGCACTTCCCAAGGCAACGTGCTAGATTGGGACTGCTTTTCGTTAGCATTTTGAGTTAACCCTAACTAACCTTTTTTTTTCTATGGACATGGGACTTGAAATAGGGGTCATTGCTCCAATTCATCTGTGTGTGAATGCAAATTCTACAAATCGTATGAAACCCCGTGGGTTGGGTTCATATAAGAGCACCTCACTGACACGTTTAAACACGCAGGGCCAATGTAAACATTAACCTCTATCTCAGAGCGATGTGCAACTTGTTCTCCAAAACGATATCCAATATGTAACTGTACAGACCATATCTATTTTTTTTGTCCATATTAATTATTTTCTCAGGGAAGCTGGCATTGTTTAAAACAAAAAAAAATAAAAAAATAAGCCAGTGAGTGAGTTGACCTCCGTGTTGGTTTGGCAGGAGTCTAAATGGGTAGAGTGAAGGAATAGCGAAGTGAACATTTACTGTAGATCTGTGCCAGAAAACAAAAATAAAATAGAAATAGCTTAAAACTATCTATTGGCCAAGAAGTGTACGGCACACACGCCACTTCTATATACGTCTTAGTTGATGCTGCGGAAATTGGCGCCGGGCCAATTCAATATGCAAAAAGCGGAGGAAAAACAACATCCCCTCCCTGCCGATTAAACACAGTTGATGACGCAATTGTGATTCGCCGCTTCGAAAGCCATGTCAACCCACGATGCATAATACACCCCCCTCTCTCTCTCTCTCTCTCTCTCTCTCTCTCTCTCTCTCTCACACCACACACACACACACACACACACACACACACACACACACACACACACACACACACACACACACACACACACACACACACACACACACACACACACACACACACACACACACACACACACACACACACACACTGTGTGACTGACGGTTATCCGATGGCAGCTTACACTATGTACACAAACCAAACCGTACAACCCCCCTCCCCCTTCTCTCTCGACGGGGCACTCAACTGATCACTGAGTTGCATTTGTGCCGATTGTCCACAGATGACGGAAACGACGGTGGATATAATCACTTCACTGGTGGTCAAAACAGGGAGTACGAAACAAACCAAAACCAAAAACAAAAAATGTCTCGTTTAGTCTGTTCCCGCCGAGAGAGACGCACAGAAAGGGCTTTTTCAAAATGGACGAGAGCACATCTGACCATCGGCGGAGAAAAAAAGTAAAAAACATGAGTGAGCGAATAAATTAACGATAATAACAAACAAAACCAAAAAAATACTATCAATAACAAATTGTTTAGTTTTTTCTGTTATGGCTAGAGTAGCACTACAAAATACCAAGCTGGAGTGTCTTTGTGTTTCCGGGAGGCCAAGATCCAATGGGCAGAGTTCCTCAGTAAGTCGAGAGGTGAGGTGTGGTGAGGTGAGGTGGGGTGAGGTGAGGTGGGGTGAGGTGAGGTGGGGTGGGGTGGGATGAGGTGAGGTATGGGGGAGGGGCACCGCCCAGGAAGGCCAGGGCGGAGGTGGAGGTGGTAGGGGTCGGGGGGGGGGGGGGGGCTCGGGCTTAGGGACAAAAAGGGTGAAGTAAGTGTGTGTGTGTGTCCATGGGGTCTATATAAACCAGGAGGAGAAGTTGTGATTTGTGGGTCCAGCCCCTTTGCTCCTTCTCCTTTTTTTTTTCCCGTGTGTGTCATCATCCCCCATCAGCCCCCCACCCCCCCCTTTCCTCGCACGCACAGTCATACACACTAACCCCCACGGAAAGACACACACACACACACACACTTGCACCCCCCACAACAAACCCCCTAATGACAGACACACACGGACCCCCCCCCCCCCCCCCCCCTTGAGGTCAAAGCTCAAGGTCCTTGGAGATCTGGGTGGCGATGTCCCTGAAGGCCACAGGCGCCCCCCAGAGCCGCGTGTAGCGCACCCCGTTGGAGGTCTCGGGGGGGGCGCCCCCCGCGGTCAGGTGGCACACCTCGGCCCGGAAGGCCACCCGGGCCCCGGCCGCGCCGCGGCTGCAGGAGAGCAGGAAGGGCCCAGCGCGGTGGACCCGGCAGCCGCAGCCCAGCGCCGCGTCCCGCAGGGCCAGGACCACCTGGGCGGGGTCCCGCCGCTGCACCGCGCCGCCGCCGCCGCCGCCGACCCCCGACCTCAGATCCCGGCCACGTCCGACGGCCCCGGACTCGGACGCTTTTTGATGCCCAGGTAGATGGCCACTGTGAGGGGGGGGGGGGAAACAGAGGAGGATGTGAGGGGACAAAGGAGGAGGAGGGTGGGGGTGGGGTGAGAGGGAGGAGGACTTTGGGAAGGTGGAGGTCCAGCCCAGAGACGTTTATGCATAACATTATAATACAGAGTCTATGTATAGTATAGTAGAACAGTACCGTGTGTGTGTGTGTGTGTGTTTTCCAGCTCCTAGACATTTTATACATTACATTACATATTCTATGTAGAGTATAGTAGGACAGTACCGTGTGTGTTTGTGTGTGTTTTCCAGCCATAGATTTTATTAGATTACATTAAATGCATATATATATATATATACATTACATACATTATATTATATATACAGTCTAAGTATAGTATAGTAGTACAGTAGCATTGTAAGTGGATTTGGACTGTCTGCTGAATGACTGTAATGTAATGTAATGTACCATCTGTGTGTGTGTGTTCCAGCCCCTAGACTGTTTCTACATGACATTGCATTACATTATACAGTCTATGTATATATGTAGTACATTTTGAGTGTGTGTGTGTGTGTGTGTGTTTTCTTACCCATAGACTTTTATACCGTCTATGTATAGTATAGTAGTACAGTACCGCGTGTGTGTTTGTGTGTGTTTTCCAGCCCATAGATTTTAAAACATGACATTACATTACCCATAGACTTTAACACAGCCTATGGGTAGGTAAACAAACTAGAAACAGCATTATAAAGCCTCTTAGTTTCCCTCTCATACCAATTTCAGAGTTGTATCTATAGGAGGAAATATGGGCCATCTGGATGTGATTTCTAAGTGCATTTATGTTCACCCTTATGAGGGTATTTTTGTCCTTTTTTAATGACAAAACCTCCATGCCACAGTGTTCTTTGCCCTCGTCTCTGCAGTATAGTTCAGTCACCTTGCAAATCGGTAACCAGTGCAAAATAAAACACCCACCTTGTGATCGCAAATCTGCTGATTCCCTCAGGTTCATCTGTGACCCTTGAGGACCAACAGATGGACAGTCAGACAGACAGAGAGTTACAGTTAGGACTGATCCACTCACAGGGCTTCCTGGTAATCCCCCCCCCCCCCACACACACCTCCCCCTGAAAAACACTAGCATAAAATATAGTACAACCGATAACCATCATAACATAATAACCCTCCACACAACCACTACTACACGGCATGCCCATTCACCGGTCCGAGACAAGACACGGATGGAGGGGGGTGCTTCTGGTGATGTGGATTGGATGGGACCACACCCATTTGGGTGTGGTCGATGCAGAGAACAATGTGGAATGAGGAAGTGCAGGACAGGGGGCTGTCCGCTGTGCTGGGGAACCATCAAAGTGTGTTCCTATCCTTCCTCATGCATTACTGAAGCATGCGGAGAGTGCATCAGTACGACATAGTGCGAAGGACTTACGTCCTTCCACACACACACACACACACACACACACACACACACACACACACACACACACACACACACACACACACACACACACACACACACACACACACACACACACACACACACACACACACACACAATGATAACATGTACAGTGATACAACTCAACGTGGAATACAATACGTGAATACAACCTCACGTGGATTAACAGAGGACACAGACCCAGTTGCAAAATGGTAGATAACTTGCAAAAAAGGAGCAAAACAATACGATAATCATATTTAACTTAACCGAGCCATGCATGCTTAAAGGCTCAAGTATGGAGGCCCCATACTAGTTCAGGTAGTCAAGCAGACGACAACAACCAAAAAAACAACAATGCAGCATTAGTCATGTAAAGGGACACGGAAAACAAGTCATGCAGACAAGACACGCAAAAAACAGGTTAGATTCAAAGTATGCAGCGGTTAGTGAGACAGATACACGGATAAGACAGCAAGATGGACTGTCCCGCCGCCCTCGCCCCCAAGATCAGGTGGTGGGGGTCGGACGGGGGTGTGGTCAACGAGCACGAAGGCAAACAGAAGAAGAAGAAGAAGACGAAGAAGAAGAAGAAGAAGAAGAATAAGCGAGCAATGGGGGAACTTACTAACTGTTTTTGATCCTTGCGGTAGAGTACAACCCGACACTGATTTGTTTGAACCCTGGCGCTTAGAGGGGTCGAGGTTGACCCTGGTGCCGTGGGGGGGAAGGAGAATCAGATCAAGTTGGAGAAAATGAGAAGAGGAGGAGGAGGAGGAGGAGGAGGAGGAGGAAGGGGAGAGTAGTAAGGGGAGGGAAGGGTGGAATGAGACAATTTCATTGAATCACAGCAAAGAGTCAAAGGGAGGGAAAGTGGTCACGAGGGAGCCTACTGGAGAATATAAAGCTGGACTTGATCAGATTATACATGTGATTATGAAGACCGCGTGGGGGAGGGGACGGGAGGCCGGGGAGGGGAGGAGGGGAGGAGGGGGAGAGGTGGAGCAAGGGGACTGTCTTAAAGTGTGTCTCTGAGGGTTCAAGACGCTGTGTGATTTGAGTCTTCATATCACAGTTTTGGGGATGTGACTTTGATACGGTTTGCGGTGGAATTGACACACAATCGACGTATCTGGTGAGACGAAAAATACACCAGAACCGCCCCTTATCAAACTAAGAATATGTTTCTACTTCAAATTCATATAATTTTATATAGAGATACATATTTATATATATATATATATATATACTTATAATGCTAATATGCTTAAGCACAAATATACAATATGTGCATATTTGCATGCTAGGTCTAGGTTGCGAACTGGGACACATGCGGAAATTATTAGTTGTTAAAAGAGCAGTTTAAAAACAAATGCTTACAGTGCTTAGGGTAAATAAAAAAGCTAAGAAAAGCCAATTCTTACATTTGAGACACTAAAGCCTTGAGCAAACCCATTAGGGGCAACCTGAGGTCAATCAACCTCATGTTTTAACGTGGAACCGGCTGCTCTTCCGCTTACAGCATCTCTCTTGCCCACAGTTGTCAATGAAGCCTTTGTGTATTCACGGTTGAACAGCCTCATGGTATTCGACAGCTCTCTGAGAGCAGAACCAAGAACAACGGAACGCCAAACCGCTACCAGGTTTGGATTGTTGGCAAGAGTCGGCCCCCTTCCTTTTTTTAAACGCGTGTCTGGAGCTTTGGACCACCGCGAGGACCACCGACTGTGAGCAACTGTGATCTGTCAGTGACAACGGAGCGTCCTTAATTACAGTATTGTCTGGTCGGGAGGAAGACCGCACAGGAACAACCAACCTGCCAATTAGAAGCACTGTCCCCAACTGCCTCCTTCCATATGGGGAGAGCAAACCAAAGTTAGCGTTAGCGCCGTGGCGTGGGGAGCATTTAACCTAAAAAACGAAGGGGCCGAATCGCGGCGGTGGCGGCGATTGGCGTGGCGGTGGCGGTGTGTGCTACTACCTGCGTGTGAGTTTGGAGGTCAGCTTGGAGAAGAGGTTGGAGGTGGCCCGGCTGCGTGCGTGCGGCAGCGGGCTGGCTTCGTGGTGGGAAAGGGTGGGCGAGGTGGGCGGGGCCGAGTAGACGGGGGCCCCGCGGTCCCTCAGCTGCCCTCCGTGGAAGGTGCTGCGGATGGTGGAGCCCCGGGTGAGCCGGCAGCGGTCCGTGGAGGAGGTGGAGGAGGAGGAGGCGGCCCCCGCCCCGGAGATGCTGAGGGTGGAGGGGGAGGCCGGCGGGATCCGATGGCTCAGGGAACTGGGTGGGGTACACCACAACGTTACAAAAGGTGTTCTCACAGCATGCACTACACTTGGTTCCACTAGTGAGCACGCTAGTAGATGCTAACAACATGGCACTGACTGAGCTACCCTACCGCCTAAGCTGTTCTTTTATTTTTTTTGTTCTAACCCAAAAATAGTTTTGGCACGTGTAGTTGGTTATGGCCCGTCACCGGGGCACAGCAGACGCCAGGAGAGGGATTGGTGTCGGCCGGCACCAAAGAGAGGACAACCTGGCTCTGTGTGTCTTCATCGAGATGGAACGTTAGTCATCCTCTAATGGAACTGATTCCTCATTCCTCACACAGCCTGAACGTGTTGTAGGGCTGGGCGCTATGGCCAACATTTATCACCATATAGGTCATATCCCATCTTGATGAAGATATATATCACGTTACAGGTAATTTCCCATCTTGATGACGATATACTGTTTATCACGATATAGCGATTAAATAGCCACATGGCAAAGCCTTTTTTTTGTATACACCTGTGTGAATTGAATACAAATTAACAGTACAAAGTATTTTCTAATTGCAAAATGAAAATGAAAAATATTTAAATATAGGCATTGCCTACAACATGCATGTGAAAGCAAATTACCTAGTGGATAAAGGCAAAATAATACAACAGCAAGAACAGTCTGGTAAGTTCAGAAAAGGACATCACTTTAGTGGAAACGCAAACCAGTAAAACCAAGAAAAAAACAACACAGTACTTCTTTATTACCATAATACGCTATCCCAAATCTAAGACGAAATCACTGAGTCACTGAGACAGATGCATCGATATAATGTCAACAACCGGCCAGCCCTGCCCTGTCGGTGTTGACGTTGTAGAGGCCAAAGGTCACGCACCTGTTCTCCTTGCCGTTCTGCAGGAGAGAGTGTCGGTCGGCGCCGGCGCGGTCCGTGCACACGTATGTGTTCCGGCGTGTCATGGCGCTGCCCGGAATGTTATTCTAAGGCACGGGGGAAAAAAATAACAAATATATGAACACATCGTCACACACCGTCGTCCGTCATACACACAGTTATCCAACGGTAGTCATTTGTTTCGGGCATTGGCTTAAACTGTCATTTTCAAGATTCAAGAATTGTATTTGCCATTTGCAAAAAGTACAATGGAATGCTAACTCACTCCCACAGTATACATTTCTAGAACACTATACAATAAAAATACTATACACAATAAAAAATGAACATAAAAAGAACAATAAAGTGACTGATAGATGATATGTACATGTGTTGTATTGTGCAAAAAGCATTTAAAAGCATCTAAAAGTGCCAGTAGTGCAGCAGCATCATGAATACAGTGCAGTGCAGTGCAGTAGTTGTAATGAGTCCAGAAAGTCCAGCAAAGTATGACAGTGTAATGTTAATGACAATGTAATGATAGCGGCAGGCTTCCTTAGCAGTTCAGTAGGTGCACTGCCTGTGGATTAAAAACTATCCTTAACTATCCTTAACTGTCATAACAAAGTCCTAACGCCAACGTGGGTTGGCGTTGTCGTCTGTGGCTGGCAGCTCAGTTGTAGCTTCAATGATGGTCTGCACTATGATTACTATCCTCACCGAGGTGCTGCAGGATGCATGCGGTCACGCGCTGCAGCACTGCATCGGACTCGGGGCCGGAGCTCATTTAATAGAACGCCTCTCTAAGAAGTCTCCAGCGGTTGTATTATTGAAACATTGAAACTCGACACCCTCGACGGCCCGAGTTCACATCACAACAAAACAAAACAAAACAAAACAAAAGACGCACGTTGCCGGAGTTTGAAAACGCAAAAGGGCACCACTGCCCCCGCTGCATCCATCTAATGAGACCTACGTTGACCGGTGCACCCGGAGCTCGTTTTAATACCGTCGCCATGGCGACTGTCCATCAATCATGCGAGGGGGCCTATAAAAAGATTTTGTCAAGGTTCCAATGATAAAATGTTTAAGTGGTAGTGGCGCGATCGGCCTCCTTCTTTTGTCGGTTATATTTGACCAAACCTTGCGCAAAACTGTCTCATATATCTGCACGTCAAAGCCTGCCGAGTGTGGCCGGTCTCGCTCGATGACATGCAAATCCTTACGTCGATATAAATAAACCAGCGTCCAGCCACTGCTGAAATGCGCCGGGCTCTGACGGAGGACAGGTCAGACGTCAGACAACAACACCAGCCCCCAGCCCTCCCCTCCTCCCTCCCCTCCTTCTCCGGGTGTACAGACACACACTCACCGTGGTGGCGGTCATCTCCTTGCGGCGGTCGGGGATCTCCGACTTGTTGGGGTTGTTGGCGCTGCTGACCATGGGGCTGGAGGGCGGGAGGCTGTGGCTTCCCATCACGCTGCAGCTGGCCTTGCGGGACGGCATGCGGCCCTCCCTCAGCTCCCGGTCGCCCGTGCTGGTGGGGCTCCGCTTGGGGTGCATGACGGGCATGGAGGGGCCGCCTGGACATTGGAGGACAAAAGGGTCATAGAGAAAAACAGGTAAGGCGGCGCTCTGTTGGACACGAGGATGAGTGTGTGTGTGTGTGTGTGTGTGTGTGTGTGTGTGTGTGTGTGTGTATATAATGGGTGTCTTGTGTTCTTTCTCACTCTTTAGTATGAAACTGATGCACTTGGTTGATGGTGCGTCCAAAGTGCACAACAGGGATCACAAAACACTAACTGTTTTATTCTAAGTGATTTACAGGGAATTCAGGCACAGTATTCATCAGGTAGCAGGTAGGCGTGGGAGCATCTGGCTTGACTAACCCTAGCCTACAGGTAGGCTGCAGACATTGGGGATCGAACACGGGAACTTCCGGCTTGGCTACACTATACCAACCCCACCCCCCCCTCCATTATAATACAATAAAATAAATAGAATTGAAAAATCCCTTGAACCTGAAAAGCCTGAAAGATGCTCATCATTGAACCGCCACCAGTATTAGACTCACAGAAGTCGCTGTGTCGTCTCTGCCTGTGGTAGGTGGAGGCACTGCGCTGGGTCTTGCTATGGGAGGAGGAGGAGGAGGAAGAGGTGGAGCCGGTGGCCGAGGAGTGCTTGTTGGTGCCGTTGGTGATGGGGCTGGGTCGTACCCGCGCCAGCGACAGACTGCTGGCGGAACGGGTCTCACCTGTCCCATCCTGTTTCTGCGGGCAACCGATGAGAGATGGTGTCAAGTCAAGTCAAGTCAAGTTTATTGTCACATCACAGTTTATACAAGTATAAGCAATGAGTGAAAATTGTATGTGCAATACCCGACAGCAGACAGCAGTTATAGAAAACAGAACATTGTCATATTGTCGTTTCAGTTTTTCTTTTTTTCCTTTTTTTTTTTCTCTATACATTCTACATTGAGTGTGTTGGCAACTGTGTTTGTTGTTTACTCGTGTATTATTAGCATACCACTTTATTTTTTCCAGTAGTGACCTTCTATTTAAAGCCACAGTAAAACACTTTCTAGGAAGTGTAATTTCCACAATTACAGCCATAACGCTACCTAGATGGAGAAGTACGTACCGTTTACGTTCTAGATAAATCTAGATCAAATGTGTTGTGAAGGTCATTCGGGTTTGTGGTTACATTTGTATTCCCAGCACATGCGCACTTCAACAATCACAACAGTCTGAAACCCCAAGCTGGTCCAAAAAACAGCAATAGTGCACAGACGACCACTTTGACACAATCACCTTGATGGAGATACCTACTTTTGGACGGCTAACCTCCGTCTTGAGGCCCAAGAGCAGGTAGGTGGCGGTGACCTCGTTGTACTTCTGGTTCAGCAGAGCGTCCTTGATCTCCTCGGTTGTGAAGCCCATCCCCACCATCACCTCTGAAAAGGCACACGATAACGCAGGCAGGAGCGTCAGGGAAAAACAGGAAACAGAGAGAAAATCAAAAGAGCCAATTGGATTTGTTTCATCCCATTTGGTTCAATTGGATTGTATTACTTTTTGCAAAGGCAATCGCTGTTTGCCTTCAAGAGTGCCCCCCCCCCCCACCCACCCATGGAAAAGTCTTTGACAGGTATACGTAAATAACCTGCAGCCAAGACGGAACTCTTCCGTGGGTCCGTTTCTAAGGAGCTCACCTATGCGACTTGCATCGCTGAAGTCCTCCGCCGGCTCCAAATGGGGCTTCAGGTCCTCCCCCTCGAACCCTGAATTGATCCATTTGTCCTTCATGACTTGCTGCAGAACGTGAATAAAGACACATAAGCAATAGAAAGTCTTCACGTCAAAGCAGAATATATGCACTGGGAATGTCTGTGTAATTTGTCTAATGGTAAGCAGAGGTCTAGAAGTCTGGTTGCCCTATCATTGATACAGTAGATTGAAAATGTGGCTTACATTTAGTACAATGTACAAGACTATTGTCAAGAGGGTCTTGCGAATAGCAAGACAATTTAATTGTACTTGTACAATGACAATAAAGGCATTCTGATTCTGATACAGACAAAATGTACGCCACATTTTCAATCATTCCTATGAGAACCAACACAACAACAAAATAAAATCGAAAAATGTAATATTACGATAGCTTAACAAG
The DNA here is from genome assembly GCA_027704905.1 of Muraenolepis orangiensis. Lineage (NCBI taxonomy): Eukaryota > Metazoa > Chordata > Actinopteri > Gadiformes > Muraenolepididae > Muraenolepis > Muraenolepis orangiensis. The sequence goes on along the minus strand of CM051011.1, from coordinate 4,668,420 downwards.
CTACAGATCTCTGTTAATATTATCGATAATCAGTTCTCGCCTCGCATCCCTATCGGCGCTTCTTTTCCGCATTATACAACAAACTAAACACACAAAACCAGACATGTTATTTTAGTCCAAGTCCAAGTGGCGAGGGCGAGAGTGCATTTAAAAATGCACACACACACGGTGCCAAGACACAGACAGACAGACAGACAGACAGACAGACAGACAGACACAGCCACGGCTGTGAATGGCTTCCTCGCCCACTCGTGCTGTGAGTAGGAGTGGGAACCGCACGCTTACGTCAAGGGTGCACCGCTTGGTAGGGTTGAGCACCAGGAAGCGCCGGAGGATCCCCTCGCAGTCCGTGGACATGTAGAAGGGCACTCGGTACTTCCCTCTGAGCACGCGCTCTCGCAGCTCCTGCAGAAGGTTTCACACCAGACACACCCCTTTAGCGGTTTTACGTACACAGTACGTCAACAACAACAACAACCACAACAACGTAGCTAGGGGAATGAAAATTAATTAACTGGAGTCGTTAGGTCACGTGACTGAAGCAAAATAATGGAGATAATTGCTAGTGTGGGAAGTAAATAGTACTGGTGGGGAAAGTAATGACCTAGTACTCACAAGGGTACATGTGTGTATATCTTTCCAAAGCAAAAACATTGTCTCCACCAAGCCCTTAATCGTCACGCTGTTAAAATATAGTCTCTGGGAAAAGCCGACTTCATTCTCTGCCGAGGCAATTAAGCAGGAACAAAAAACAAAAGAAAAAACGCCATCCATGACATTTTATGCACACAGCGCTAACTAACAACTAACAGCCCAGTCACACCCCACCCCAACACCGGGGAATATCCAGACCTGACTCCAGACCTGACTTCAGACCTGACTTCAGACCTGACTTCAGACCTGACTTCAGTCCTGACTTCAGACCTGACTCCAGACCTGACTTCAGACCTGACTTCAGACCTGACTTCAGACCTGACTCCAGACCTGACTTCAGACCTGACTTCAGACCTGACTTCAGACCTGACTTCAGACCTGACTCCAGACCTGACTTCAGACCTGACTTCAGACCTGACTTCAGACCTGACTTCAGACCTGACTCCAGACCTGACTTCAGACCTGACTCCAGATCTGACTCCAGACCTGACTTCAGACCTGACTCCAGACCTGACTTCAGACCTGACTCCAGATCTGACTCCAGACCTGACTTCAGACCAGATCTGTGAGGTATGGGGTGTTTATAACTGCATACCCCTGCTCACTACCTGTTGATACTTGTATACTTACCTGTATATAAATATATATACCTATAATTCTGCACATATCTCATACATACTCTAAGTTATTTTATACCTTTTTTTTATACCTAGTAGACTGTTTTTAACTTTTAACTTTGAACTTTTTATCTAATTTAACCACTGTACATTGTATATTACTATGCACTTTAATGTTATTATTTGCACTCTGGTTAGATGCCAAATGAGTTTCGCTGTGCTGTACTTGTGCTATGTAATGACAAAGAATTTGAATCTAATCTAATCTAATCTTTCACGTGGCCGCCACTTGCCTTGAGGTTCTGCCCGTCGAAGGGCAGCGAGCCGCTGACCAGCGTGTACAGGATGACCCCCAGGCTCCACACGTCCACCTCCGGCCCGTCGTACTTCTTCCCCTGGAAGAGCTCCGGGGCGGCGTAGGGCGGGGAGCCGCAGAAGGTGTCCAGCTTGTTGCCCAGCGTGAACTCGTTGCTGAAGCCGAAGTCGGCGATCTTGATGTTGGCGTCGGCGTCCAGCAGCAGGTTCTCAGCCTGCGGAGCGCGAGAGAGTCGTGGGAATGGATGGATGGATGGATGATGGAGGGATGGATGATGGATGGATGATGGATGATGGAGGGATGGATGATGGATGGATGATGGATGATGGATGGATGATGGATGATGGATGGATGGATGATGGATGATGGATGATGGATGATGGATGATGGATGATGGATGGATGATAGATGATGGATGATGGATGATGGATGATGGATGGATGGATGATGGATGATGGATGGATCAAAGAGTGGACAGGTGGATACATGCATGTATGATGGATGGTAACAGTTAAAGGGGAAAGTGTTGAAGTGATCCAATGAGAAAGGAGAAAGGCGACAATGGAGAAACACAGGAGGAGGGCAGGAAGGTGAGGTAGAGAAAGAGAGAGAGAGAGAGAGAGAGAGAGAGAGAGAGAGAGAGGAGAGAGAGAGAGAGAGAGAGAGAGAGAGAGAGAGAGAGAGAGAGAGAGAGAGAGAGAGAGAGAGCGGTCAAAAATAGATGGACATAAGAAAGAAACAGAGCAACAGAGAGGCAGGCCAGGAGAGAGGGAGTTATGGGCAGAAATGAGAGTGAGAGAGAGAGAAAAGATTACAACAACAATACAAAAAGAGGAGAGAAAATTAGACAGTGAGAGAAAATGAGAGACAGATGGGAAAGGGGGAGGGGGGCGTTGTACTTGTGTGTCATCCAACAGGAGAAATACTGGACATGACTCACTGAAAAAAAAAATAAACAAATAAATAAATAACTCGTGAAAGTGTTAAATATAATATACTTCTCATTAGAACACAAATGAGGCCTTTCTTTTCCATCAGGTTTCAGCTTTGAAAAACATCCAAAAAAACCCCACTAAGAATAGCTGTGTCAACAGCTCCGGTATGTGAATACGACACTGTGTGCCGTTTCAGCAGCCACGGATAATCACTCGCCCTACATCTTAGATTGGTTGTGATCTTGTCAATGAAAAACATAATTCCCATCCTCCCGAAATTAACCTAAATCTAGCCTCTTGAACCCAGAGCAAAACTGTGTTTATTTCAAAAATTAGTTTGACTTATTTTACCTTCAAATCTCGATGGACAATGTTTTTCTGGTGGCAGTAGTGGACAGCAGAAACAATCTGGAACACAAAATGGACACACGCATGCATGCAAGGTAGTGGGGTAGAGTTCTTCATGGAGCAATGTCAAAAAATCCAAAACAAAAATAACATTACATTCAATAGTGTGTTGAAATTGGAAACTGTGCTGGTGCTGTATAGAATACTATAAACCCCAGGAAAAGATCTAATCTACCATTGTTCACCTTGTTATTATACATGTGCACTGAAGCTTTTTGTGGGTTGTTTTTGTGTTTTTTGGTCAGAAGTTGAGATGAGGTATTGCTGCACACACTTACCTGTCGAAATTTGGCTCTGGCTTCAATCTCCTTCATTCTCCCGTGAGACACAAGGTAATCAAACACCTCACCTGAGAAACAACAACAACACAAAAACAGATTGGATCCCTTCAACAGACTCAATAACATACAGAAACCCACCTGAATTGCTGGGACATTATTCAATAAGCATATTCCATGACATCGATTTCTGAATATTCCTCTGAAATGTGGCATACAAGTGCAATGGAATGCTTACTCCCCATTCCCTCCCGCAGTGTGAATTTCTGAAACACAAAACTATAAAAAATACTATACACAATAAAAGTGAACATAAAAGTGAAGAAGTATGATATGTACATGTGTAGAATTGTGCAAAAAGCATTTAAAAGCATTTTAAAGGGCCAGTAGTGCAGCAGCATCATGAATACAGTGCAGTACAGTGCAGAACAGTGCAGTTACTGTAATGAGTCCAGATAGTGATATACAGTATGTGTTCTGCATCGTCGACTATCGTTCACATTCAACATCCAGGTATGTTGCATCATAATACATCTACATAGAAATGTGATTAAAATCCACTTATTATTTACTTATTATATTTTAGTAGACAGCTGAAGATACAGATCCATCAGATCAAGGGCGTGATTCTGGTTACTCGATTTTATTATTGTTTAGTATTCTTATAGTATAGTGTTGTGTATAGTATATAGTATGGTACATAGTATAGTATATAGTGTTGTTTATAGTATAGCATATCATAGGTAGTGTATAGTGTTGCTTATAGTATAGTATTGTTTAGAATAGTATTGTATAGTTTTCTATGTAGGAAATTAATACTGGGGGAGGGAATGGGGAGTAAGAATTCCATTGTCACTTGTTGCAAATGGCAAATAAAAACATCTTGAATCTTTAATCTTGAGTCAGCATAAGGAAACTGATGCAATCATCCTATAACTATAGCAAAAGCCTTTGGTATTAGTAAAATGTCAAATATATATTTGATGCCAAAAAGCACATGTTCTTTAGACGTGTGTACGTGTGGCATTGATGGAGAACAAAAGAGACATGTCATTACTCATGTCATCTTTCCTAAAAAATAACGTTTAATTTCAGATTCAAAGAGATATTCCCAGGGCCCATATTTATGTTTATGATGTTTCGTAACATAAATATTGAGAATCATACACATGGGCCAGATATCTGCGCCTGCACAGTTGGCTTTGTGACGTGTATTCCCCGGGACCCCAGCTGTCCGCCCCTGGGTTTTAACCTATTGCATCATTTCCTGTGCTCATAATTCCCAGACAGTGGGACCCACCTCCACTGGCGTACTCCATGATTAGGTAAAGGGTCTTATCCGTCTCAATCACCTCGAACAGCTGCACTGTAGCCCAAAACAGAAACAGATTAAAGCCACATATATATTCAAATAAATCCCATTCACGTTTGGAAGAAAAACACACACACACACACACACACACACACACACACACATACACACACACACACACACACACAGGCGGTCCGTCATAACACCCGCGGACACGCCGCTAATTCTGTGAGCGTTTTTGATCCATACAACAGTTCAGCTTTAGAAAATCCCTGTCCCCTCCCCCCGTGTGTTGTGTGTGTGTGTGTGTGTGTGTGTGTGTGTGTGTGTGTGTGTGTGTGTGTGACCTCTATATCAGGACCTGAAGTGTTCCTAGTTAAATCACAGTCAACTGCTTCTCTAAAGGCTACTCAACATACACACACACACACACACACACACACACACACACACACACGCGCACACGCACACGCACACGCATACGCACACACACACACAGTCACATGGTAATGACCCTCTGCCCCAACACACACACACACATACACGCCTGCACATGCATGCACGCTCAGACACACACACACACACCACACACACACACACACACACACACACCACACACACACACACACACACACACACGGTTGGGTATCTTAAAATAGGAGAAGGTATGTATCTTACCTATGTTTGGGTGATTCAAACCTTTCATTATCCTCACTTCCCGAAAGAGCTGGAGAGGAGGACACAAATTCATTAGCATTTTTTAATAATAACAATAGTTACAGGGAGACTTATAAGTCATATAAGCAAAACAAAAAACATCACAGTATGAAGAATAGTTTCCTTTTTGTAGACAACCCTTTCTTCTCCTTTTTGAGTATAATGTTTGATAAATTAAGTAACTATACACCGACGGTTATCTCAGGTTATCTTTGTGTTCACATAAAACCTCAGCTTTCAGTTCCCAATGACCCATGTTGAGTTTATGCCACGGCATCAACAAGCCTCCTATTTCTCTATATTCAGTATCGCTGGAATATCTTAATCTTTAGTGTTAGTCCCTTTCCCTCCTTTAACTTTTAGTACTTTTTACTTTTCTTGTCTCGTCTCCTTGTCTACGTTTTCCATGTCTGGTTTGTTGTGTTTTAGTCCCTTGACCTCTCGGTTTCTCAAAGTGATCATGAAATATGTATGATCTCAGAAGACTTCAAACAGAAGGCATAGAGGAAGAAGCACCGTCCTGCCCCGATGACCCTGATGACTGAAACATACACACGCCACAGAAGATATAACATAACATATGACGATATAACATATCAATAGTACATCAAATATAAACCCCTGGGGTAGAGGAAGAACGGAAACAGAAGCCCAGAACATGGTATTGAACTCATAGTGGGAGCGGTCCTACAATGAATAAACAAATGAGCACATATCAATATAAATATATACAATCGATGGAGTTGTATTCCATCCATTTGCACGTCAATGTACATGTTGCTGGGTGTATACTGTGTACAATGACAATTCGATATTTGCATGCTTTTGTAGGAAGTAAGTGCTCCAATCAGCAGGGCTCTTCCATGTCGCCACCTTCAACTGAAAACACGATGGTACGATAAGCTCCTCTATCCTCTTTCCTCAATCCTCACCTCCTATTTCTATACGTCTCTCTCTCACTCTCTCTCTCTCTCTCTCTCTCTCTCTCTCTCTCTCTCTCTCTCTCTCTCTCTCTCTCTCTCTCTCTCTCTCTCTCTCTCTCTCCCTGTCTCTCTCTCTCTCTTCAATCTCGCCTTCGTTCGGCTGCCATTCCTCCGTCTTTTCCTCTGGCAGCGGCCAACGTCACTGTTGCCATAGCGACCTAGGTATTAAGACTAGGCTCTTCCCAGCTTCTCCAGCTGTGTGGAAAAAAAAAATAAAAATAAAGAGGGGAGGAAATCTGGGGATACACGGAGCCAGAAGTGACCCATCCAAAGGCCATCCCATGATGCCTTCTGTCTTGTCCCCCCGCAGCACGCCCGGGCAGATCCTAACCAACAAGGAGCCACTTCTCAGTGTGGCTTCATTTCTCTTCATCTCACATGATGGAGCTGTGTTCAAGAAAAAGCTGAATTTCCCTACCCCCCCCCCCACCCCCACCCCCTTTTTACCCTGGTTCTCCATCTCCCTCTCTTTTCCCTGGCTCCGTTCACATGTACATAAAACAACAGATTATGCTAATATGGACTCTTTCATGTCTTCAGTACTAAGGGTTTTCTGTAGCCCACGGCTGTGGGAGAAACCCAGCAATCATCGGCCGGCCAATCGCAAAACATGCTTCCCCCCACACACACCCACACCAATCCCAGCCCTCGCTCCTCAGTTCCTGACCAATCACACAGCTTCATTTTTGCACAACGGACCCAATCATTATTGGTATAGGAAATGTTGAAATGGAAGAGATTATACATTACAATTGGTGGAACGGGGGGTAGTAGCAGTGAATACCTTTGAACCCCAACAGTATAATAAGTCCAAATAGAAAACCTGAACGTAGCTGGCCTTGACTCAAGTGATTAAGCACATAAAAACTCTCGTCGCCAATCTTAAAACTAAAAAGAAAATGGGCAATTTGACTTCACTGTGTGTGTGTGTGTGTGTGTGTGTGTGTGTGTGTGTGTGTGTGTGTGTGTGTGTGTGTGTGCGAGAGACACAGACACAGATTTGATAAAAGATACAAAAGCAGAGAGCAACAATAGCATCTGAATAGGACATTCAGCACTTGAAATCTGACCCCATACGTGCATCCCATCGTCTGTACAGGCAGAGAGCATTGGGGTTTCTGCAGAGTTCAAGCACTGTGCTCTCTAGCCCTCTTTAAGTGGTCTTGCCCCTTTAAAAAAGACTCACAGAAGGGCACAGAAGATTCCAACAGACAGCTATAACCCCACAAGGGGTTTTCTGTCCTAAAAAGGCAACTGTATTTTTGAACAAGAGTTGCCCCCCGTTTTTCATAATTCAGAGACAACAGGCTTACAGGGTTGATTCAGCTAAAGTGGTAATACCATTTTTCCGCGATGATCCGAGAATGTCAACCAAAAGTCAACAAAATGAGGACCGACAGGTCACGGCTTGGATTGTATTGAGAGGGGTCTGAAACACTGTTCGGTATTTAGCAACAGCAGACATGTAAATCAATCTAGTCTACAAAGCCATTGTTCACCATAACATGCCGACCAGTAGAAAGGAAAGTTGAAAGACTTATTTTTTTTGTCACAATCGCCAATGCAGTTCAGTTAATATTAGGATTGGTTATACTTTCGCCCTCTCTGATGCTACTTCTCACAGGGATACTGTAATTGTCTTCTTCAACTTCATCCGTGTTTAGGGACGGCAAATTAACACTTCATAAAGCATGTGTGGACCATAAACCTCGGAGATGAGTCACTCCCCACTCTTGGAGGCGATTGGCCCATGGAGACGAGACGAGGGCCTCACTTCTACCACACATCCCCTCCTCCCACCAAGAACATAGCACCTGCCAAATAATATCACATCACAACTTCTCTCTCTCTCTCTGTCTCTCTCTCTTTCTCTCACTCTCTCCATCCATCCATCCATCCATCCATCTGCTGCCACATTCCATCAGAGAGGTGAAAAAGAGAGATGGATTTCCGTTAAAAATGTGAACCCTTGAGTCTTAAGTCGTTGGTTGTAGAGATTGGTAAGGCATAGAAACGGCTATTGTGCGTTTCAAATCTCAGACACAGCTCCATCTCTGATGAATTAACATATTGAGTTTTTCTGAATTCCTCAAATTGAAGTCAGGTGATGAAACTAATTTAAGCCTACCTGCTAATTGAATAATAAACTGTGTATGGCCATCATGGGTAATGTTTATAGTGCTTGCTTAATCTATAATAACGGCATGATTAATTAGACAGTCTGGATTATATTTCATTCATCTGTCAAGATGAGAAAAGGATTTGTCATCTAATGCAGCTATATGCATTATCCCAGATCAGGCTTACCTTTTGAAGACTGGTGGGATTCAACTGAGTTTTGTCGATGATTTTTATTGCCACCTGCAAAAGATATCATGAAAATATGATGTTAGAGGATTATTGTATTTCGTCACTATGCTGCCATATAACAGTAACAAACCGGCTGCTTTGAAGGAGGAAAGCGTTAGGAAAGTAGCACTTTGGATTAAAAACCTAATTATTTGCTGAAAAAGGGGTGGTACTTTGAAATAATACTCTCTGTACATCCTATTGGACACTAAATACCAGAAGTCGATCCAAATCCATTGATGTGCCCTTTTATTACTTTAGTCCATACACACAACTTCAACCATCTGTACTGTCCAATCAGGCCCTACAGCCTGTACCAACACACTCATCCACCCACCCCTACCTTCCTGTAGTCCTTCCCTCTTCGACCTCTAAACCCAAGAGTCCCAGACCTCCAGAGAACCAAAGACCCTCACCTCCTTCCCCGTCAGGATGTGGCGGGCCAGCTTGACCTTGGCGAAGTTCCCCTTGCCGATGGTCTTGAGCAGCCGGTAGTTTCCGATGTGCGGCTGCTCGTCGGAGCAGGAGGCGATGGAGTTCCTGCAGCGGGCGCCCAGGGACCGGCTGGAGAGGCTGGTGCCTTTGTCGGAGCGGCTGGCCCCGAGCGACACATGCTGGAGGGAGGGGAACAAAGACTCGGTTCAGTTGGCGGTTCTGTTCTGGAGGTGCGGGCACCATCACTAGCGTCACCGCCATACGCTACCACCACCAGACCAGCAACAGCTGGCTGGGCCGGGGACAATATACGATGAGCCTGGGGTCCGGTGTGTGATCGTTGTCATAACAGGAACTTGGCTCGGACACAAGAAATAGCACCATGGAGTGTATTTTGTCGTTGTTGTTGATGTTTTTTTGTATGACTATGGGGAGTTTGTTGAAAAGGGACAATTTTGTGGTTTGAAGGAACTTTGAGGCAGCAGACAGGACTGGGACACTTTGAGCATATCCCCAAACGACTTCCCTGTTACAACCATACATCTTTGCGTGTCATCAATTTAGGTCAGGCCTTGTTTTCTTCTTTGATTCATATAACTACAGGTAAAAGGCAAAGGTGGCAAAACAGTTTATTTGAAGGTGAAGTTAGCCCTGCAAGCAAGTCTGCAAGGTAACAGTTAGCATTAGCGCTGATAATGTGGCGGTAGTATAGCAGATGCTTGTTTGCGGACCAATAAAATGTGTATTTTCATCCGTGCGGCCATCACAGCGTCCCGAAGCCTGACTCATACATAATTCCCAGGCAGGAAACAGAGCAGAAGGAGAGAGAAGGAGAGAGAAGGAGAGAGAAGGAGAGCGCAGGGAAGGAAAGCTAACAGTGTCACAGAAACAAGCACCAAAGATGTCAGTGCGATGTTCCCTTCTGGTCATGTGACCAGAACATGTCAAATAGAACGAGGAGTGAGAGATAGAAAGAAAATGGAGAAATGCACGTAGAAGGGATGTGAGGAGGACACCATTCCAGAGGGAAAGGAAAAGACAAACAGAAAGACATTTGTAGAAGATAGAGGAGGGGGGGGGGGGGGAGCAATACAAGATGGAGGGGAGGGGGGGGGCATGGGAGTGAGGGGGAAAAAGCAAAGTCAGAGAAAATTATAGGAGAGAAGATCTATGTAAGGGAGGAGAGAGATGGAGAGAGAGAGAGAGAGAGAGAGAGAGAGAGAGAGAGAGAGAGAGAGAGAGAGAGAGAGAGAGAGAGAGAGAGAGAGAGAGAGAGAGAGAGAGAGAGAGAGCGGAGAGGAGAAGCAGAGAGAAAGAGAGAGAGAGACACAGAGTGAGAGGGAGAGAGGGAGAGGAGAAGCAGAGAGAAAGAGAGAGAGACAAATAGAGAGAGAAAGAAAGAGAGAGAGAGAGAGGGAGAGGGAGAGGGAGAGGAGAGGGAGAGAGAGGGGAGCAGATGCTGGCACAGTGGTCCCTGGCCAGTTCCAGGGCCTTAGACATCACACCCCCCCAGCCTGGCAGTTTTGCTCTTACATTTACACTCATAGCACATAACACACAAAAACAGACACCACACACACATGCACACTTACACGTGCCAACACACACACACACAACAACCCCCCCCCCCCCCCCCCCCCCCCCCACACACACACACACACACACACACACACACACACACACACACACACACACACACACACACACCTTAGAGCCAATGCATCCTCCTTACACAATCTATACCACCTATACATATATATGCATGCATGCATGTATTTCGGTCCACACTGGATGCAGAAACCCATGTACATCAACTAAAGTGAGTTACTTATTACCCATTAACACCGCTGATCTGGGCCATGTTATACATTAACACATGTTCATGATTCATTCATTGCAGTTAGTTGTTGACATTAAGTCTGTACCTTTTCTGAAAGAGGGGAATTTAAATAAGATGGCAATGCAAATGCAAATGATAACCATTGGTGAGGATGGACATATAGATAGATAGATAGATAGAGAGATAGATAGATAGATAGATAGATAGATAGATAGATAGATAGATAGATAGATAGATAGATAGATAGATAGATAGATAGATAGACAGACAGACAGACAGACAGACAGACAGACAGACAGACAGACAGACAGACAGACAGACAGACAGACAGACAGACAGACAGACAGACAGACAGACAAATCATTTACACTCATTCTGCTTCACTATGTGGTCACTATTCATTATCATGAAGCATTAATAAACCAATCCATCCGAGTTCTGTGTCGCCGGGTACTGTTCTCCCTGCCATATGGGGCCTGTATTGGATGTATGGCGCTGTCTGGCACCATGGGCGGACGCTTCGTGGGCTACGCAGCAATTGCAGATCATTGTATGCCGTAATCCTCTTATAACTTCACAGTTGGGAGGACACTTGCGAGTGCATGATATTTCATATGTCTTATTCGGATCTCCGATCCATCCATCAATTTCCGTCGGCCACATACGGCCATGTGTGACATCACTGTCTTCACAGCGGTGGTCTGATAAGAGCATGAGGCTTCTGCGCATATCCCACTAAATGTTATCGTATGCGGATGGACTCATCCCGGGCTGTTTGCCTTCCATCAGCTCTTTCGCTGTACAGACACTCCACAAGGATAGCCCATTTTAAAGGGGGACCTTGCTCTGCTAAAGATCCCCAAACCAATACCTCGTCCCATATATAGCCCCATGTATATATCCACCACAACGCATTCACTTGACAGGCCGTCACCCGGTGCACATAAAACAGCACATATTGATATTCGACATGAGGTTTTATATATATATATATATATATATATATATATATATATATACATGGTTATAAGAGGGATATTTTTGCATGCACAGACTAAATGTAGGCTGGAGGCGATCATTGCACTTACATGGTCAGTACTCCTGTCGTTTCCAGACGGTAACGCAGATCGAGAAGACATGTTTCCCTGAGTAAAGAATCACTGTGTGTGTGTGTGTGTGTGTGTGTGTGTGTGTGTGTGTGTGTGTGTGTGTGTGTGTGTGTGTGTGTGTGTGTGTGTGTGTGTGTGTGTGTGTGTGTGTGTGTGTGTGTGTGTGTGTGTGTGTGTGTGTGTGTGTGTGTGTGTGTGTATGCGTATATAATATTGGACAGGATTAGGCTCCACGGACAATAACAGCCCACATAGGGCAGCTCCGCAGAGATGCGACCACGTCCCAATGAATCTGCTTCTTATCCAACCGATGGAGAGCTGCTCTGCCTGTCATGGCAGCAGTAGATAGATATATACGTGTTGTTGTCCTCAAGCAAGCTGCATGTTTCCCCCTATCCACTTTGCAAAATCGCAAAACGACCGATCAAAAACACAGCAGCAGCGATGCAATTAAAAAAATTGCTCCCATGGAGCCTCGAATCATCCGGGGCTAAAATGCGGTGATGTTTGGCCAAAGCCCAACGTCTCTGTGACGACTCTCCTCCACCCCCTGCCTCATTTCGCCACAGAAACACACAAATACGGCTTCTTCTTCTCCTTCTTCTCCTCCTCCTTCTTCTTCTTCTTCTTCTTCTTCTTCTTCTGGATGAATGTCTCCGTTTAACATACTACTACTACTAGCCCGTGTAATCTCACATGTATGTACACCCCATGTGTACTATGTACACCTGCCACCGTCCGTCCGTCCTGTACTGTGCAGCGGTCCGCAGGGAGCCAGGGGCTGAAGGAGGAGGAGGAGGAGGCTCGGTGCTCCCGGTCCGGGAGATGCGCCACTTCTCTCGTCGTCGTCAGGGATGCTGACAGACAGACAGACAGACAGACAGACAGACAGACAGACAGACAGACAGACAGACAGACAGACAGACAGACAGACAGACAGACAGACAGACAGACAGACAGACAGACATCCTCCGAACTCTGCCGAAGGTGCTGCCGATTCCACGAGTGTGTACATTTCATCATCATAAATGAGGCTCAGCTTAATTGTTTTTATGATGAACAGCACATAGCAAACCCATAACTTCTGGTGTGTGTTCATACATATAATAATATAGAAAATTAAATATAAAATGTGTATTTCAGATTTTTTTTGCATTGAGTGACAGGTGCCTCACCCGAGCAGATATTGAGAAGGCCAACTGAGCTCAGGTCCTATGCTATTTACACACAATTCTGATGATGCAAATGTAGAACATAAACATTGTTTGACCTTAGCACAGACTGGCAATACCGAACATATCTGCAACAAATGGTTTCATTGTGTAAATATTATATATATACACACTTTATATATATATACATATATATATATATATATGCACATTTATTCAGAAGGTCTATTATAATCTATAATGAATTAATACATGCATATTACATTACATTACAGTCATTTACAGTCATAATTGCTTTTCATAACTGCATATCCCTGCTCACTACCTGTATATACATTTCTATATATGTATCCTGCTTTTCATATATATATATATATATATACCTATATACCTATATATACCTATGTATATATACCTATATACTATATACCTATATATACCTATATATACCTATGAATATATACCTATATATACCTATGAATATATATTATCATGCTCATATCCCACACATACTCTATAGTAATGTTATACTTGTTTGTGCACCTAGTAGACTGTCTTTTAGCAACTGTAAACTGTCAATTATATATTACCATGCACTTTACTGCCACATTTGCACTCTGGTTAGATGCTTATTTTCGCTGTACTGTACTTGACAATCAATTTGAATCTAATCTAATTTAGCAGACGCTTTTATCCAAAGCCACTTACAATAGTGTGATATTAATGCTTACATGTAGGCCTACTTGAATAAGGATCCAAATAGACCTTAATTGTTTTAACCAATAACTAAACCAACCTACTTGATTTGATTGAGCAAAGATAGCTAACCAGGACCCTGACGATACCTAGGTTAACCATACTTCATGATGTCACAACCAGATGAAGTTGCTGCACTGGCGGTGCACTGCCACTAGACGGCGCACCGAACCTCCTAGACTCAGCTGGCAGAAGTTCGAAACATTGACGCCTGCAAAACCAACGGGTTGCAATGTTTTATAAATCTGGCTGTTCACTCCACTCCGTCGTTTGGTAAGATTACTGTCTGTGTTATTGGTCCACGACCAATATCCATTTTTTGTCTATGGCCAGTTGCCTATTCAGACAGAAGCAATGAAGCTAGATGAGTTTGTGGATCCATTTTATTATATATATATATATATATATATATTTTTTTTACAGAAAGTCCTTGTTTGAGATCCTCAAAGTAGTGCTTGGCTGTAGACCTGACCTGATTATCCTTCATGGTATCCCACCGTGTCAGGGAAGGATACATGTAAAACCATAAAACCAAAACCTGTATATAACTTACCTGTATATATATATATATATATATATATATATATATATATATATACACCCATTTGTATGCACATATTTCATATATACTCTATAAATCATATTATAACAGTTTTTATACCTAGTAGACTGTCTTTTAGCCACTGTTAACTGTAAACGATATATTACCATGCACTTTACTGCAACATTTGCACTCTGGTTAGATGCCAAATTATTTTCGCTGTGCTGTACTTGTGCTGCAGTGCAATGACAATACATTAGAATGTAATCTAATCTAATCCAATCAAAGCATAGCATGTCTTTTGCAGATGATGTCGTTCTTTTGGCTGTAGAATTGTGACTGATAGCACTGTGCACTGCAGTGATTTTTCGAGTGTGTCAATGTGGATGCGTTGTGAGTGGAGTTACTTGGGAAAATAAATAAATGTTTGGTCTGTTCTGGTTGCCCTTCTGCCTCCAGATAAATGGCAACGATAATGTACTGCGCGCACGGATAAGTGGATTAGGTGTCCTGTTAGCTGTTTGGACCACACCCTTCAGCTCCAGGGCGATGCAATAGAAAAAGACAAGAGCATTTGTTTTCTTCCTCTGGTTTTAATGCTTTTTTTTAACTTAAAATGTGTGTGTCTTTGTAGTCAAAACTAAATTACTTGGTAATGATATACGTTTTAAGTAGCCTATGTATGTATGTATGTATGTATGTATGTATGGTATGTATGTATGTATGTATGTATGTATGTATGTATGTATGTATGTATTATACTTCGGTAAATTTGGAAAGGATTTACCCAATCTCGTAAAGCCGCGACCAATACAACCCCATAAACAACACACGACATGACATCCTCAATAGAAAAAGGAGGATAGAAAGATACGTGCAGAATAGTTTGGTAATCCACTGTATGTATTCATGTGTTTGTTTGTCATACACACATGTAGAAATATTAGATTAGATTAGATTCGATTCGATTATATTAGATTCAGATGTATTGTCATTGCACAGCACAACAACAGTACAGTACAGTGAACATAATTTGGCATCTAACCAGAATGCAAATGTTGCAGTAAAGTGCATGGTAATATATAATGTACAGTGGTTAAATAAGATGTAAAAACAGTCTACTAAAAAACTACTACTAAAAACAGGTATCAAATTACTTATAGAGTAGGTATGAGATATGTGCACAATCTATTGCATTGTGGGGGTTAAGACTATTTTAACTCAACAATTGTTGGTGTATTGTTATTATTGTGAGCATGGGCACAGATTGCAATTCTTCACAATAACCACTAGATGGCAGAACTGTTTAACTATTCTCAGTAACTCAGCAACAACAGTTGCACACTGCATGTTACATACTGAACACAGCCTCAGCCCCCCCCCCCCTCCCCCTCCACCCCCCAGTAGAAAAGGTCAAAAGAGGCAACACGTATAGGTTAGAGAACTACTAACCCTGAGGCTTTCAAGTGTCAAGGGTGTCAGCATAGTCCATTGTGTCAAAAACGAATTGCTGTGCGCAGATCTGCCAGATCTCCACCGCAGTTCCACTTCTTCTTCAAGTTTAGATTAGATTAGATTAGATTCAAATGTATTGTCATTGCACAGCACAAGTACAGTACAGAGAAATAATTTGGCATCTAACCAGAGTGCAAATGTTGCAGTAAAGTGCATGGTGTGCAAGGTGTGCAACAGGTTTGGTTATGTTCGTGGCTGTTTGGAGAGGCAAACTCAAAGGACATCGCTACAACCAAACATGGTAACTTTAGAGGAACCTGTTGCATGCGTGTGCTGGTCAAAGTAATGCTGCTTAAAAATATGTATTTGTATTGATCAAAAGCTATCAAGTATCCAAGTAAAGTATCTAACAATAGTAGACTGCATACTTTGGTTATTGTTTCCGATTGCTCCGTCTCCTGTGATCCTAGTCTGGAAAACAAACAAACAAACAAACAAACAAACAAACAATCTCTTAGCGTGGTTCCAACCCTGTGTAAGTCGTGTGGGTAAGAACAAGGAGATACTGAAGGGCACACCTCCAGATACAGAGGAACCACAAAGACAAAGATGGGTAGCTGCTCGGGTCAGAGGTGAAACGGCCTCATTGTTAAGTGTGAAAGGGCAAGTTTGCAGGGTCCAGTCAGCACAGACAGGAAACACAGTCATTAGGCTCTGGCTCCTCGATGGTGAGAGATGACTGGGGGTTCAACAAGCGGTGAAAGACATTGGCAAAGTGCTTTTGCTACTGTGACGACACTCTGACGTGAGCGTTATCGGGAAGAACAATTACTTTTTTTCCTTGACAATTTTCTTCAGAGTTCAAACCTGTGTATGAACATGTTTATGCTTTATTTAAATGAGTCATAGAGTCGACTGTAAAGGGGGAGGACTTTGACTTACTTGGACTTAGTGGGCAGTCCTTAAAAAAGTGATGGGCAAGTTGTGCTTTGCCACACCCTATGGGCGTGAAGCTGTTATCTGTGGTACCACAACGTCCACAATCTCTTTCTGAACCGAGTTGGAACCTGCTGAAGCTTCAGCTCTTCATGTGTTGCATTGGGACTTATGTGTTGCACTGATTGTGAATGCTAACCATCTCTTCCAATCTGGGGTTTCATAGTCCTCCATCAATGCACTAATGTTTATCAAAAGTGGTTTGGCAAACCCGAAGGTTCTCATGTATTATTTTATCCTAATTTGGGCATTGGTCAGTTCCATTATTTGACCATTTTATTTCCATAATTGGATTTCCCTGGCTTATTGAAAGGTGCTATTGATAATATTATTATGTAGACAAATCATTTACAAAAAATAATACATCCAAAGAAAGAAAGGCGTAGAAAGGAGTCAGTTGAGGTGGTTCGGGCATCTAGTGAGGATGCTTCCTGGTCGCCTCCCGAGGGAGGTTTTCCAGGCACATCCAACTGGGAAGAGACCACGGGGCAGACCGAGGTACAAGTGGGGTGATTACATCTCCACACTGGCCTGGGAACGCCTCGGGATCCCCCAGTCAGAGCTGGTCCATGTTGCCAGGGAGAGGGACGTTTGGAGTCCCCTGCTGAAGCTGCTACCTCCGCGACCCGATTACGGATAAGCGGGAGAAGATGGATGGATGGATGGAATACATCCAAAGAGCGTTTACAAACCTGTGTGGTGTATCGCTTTTTTCAAAAAAATGATTATGATTATTATGAATCATTTTGACGGGTCCGAAATTAATGTTTTGTTTTTCTCGCTGTAAACAGGCTTCTAAGGCCTGTGAGCCAATAGTATAACAATGTTGATATCACATCTCACATCGTATCTCTGTGTGGAAAAATAGTCTTTATGAGACAAGAGTCTTCAGCTTTACTCCACAAACCACTGGAATGGAATGAAAGTGGTTGTGCGACAGTGTGACATCTAGTGGCCGGATGTTGTCAATGTTAGAAATGTTTTCATTAGCACCTTTAATAGTCAAATTAAATAATAATTAAAAAAAGCCTTCATCTTCATCTTTCTTGATTATTTTAGAAGAAAGCGTGAACATTAAGTTAGATAACAGGGTTAGAACACAGTGTCACCTTGTAGAAGAACTACACAAGCCAACATGTGGAAAGAGAAGGTCATTGGAGATGTGAAACTTACAGCTGTACGGTGTACATGCAGTACATGTTGTAGCAGCCTAAGGTACTTACAGTAAATATAGCACTGTACATACTGTAGTATTCAGTATTCATACTGTATTCAGGCGGCTGTCTGTGTGTCCCGGGCTAGACATGTGCAAGCATGGATAACAATAACACACACACACACACACACACACACACACACACACATATGCATGTGCACACACACACACACACACATGCACATACACACATATACACAAACACGCAGACACCAAAACCGAAGCTGTATATACATTTATATATATTTATCCTGTTTTTCATAATTGTATACCACTGATCACTACCTGTTGAATACTTGTATATATTGTGTATATACTGTATATATATATACCTATTATTATGCACATATCTCATACATACTCTATAAGTAATTTTAGAACTGTTTTTATACCTAGTAGACTAGTAGTCTTTTAGCCACTGTTAACTGTAAATTATATATTACCATGCACTTTACTTTATTTGAATCTAATCTAATCTAATCTAATAAACAGTAAAACCAAAAAGCTTTGCCTCCCTGCGGTTTTGGCAGCACAGGTTACAGACCGGCGCCTATGTAGCCTTTTACTCAACTCCCCTCCTCTCTGCACGTTCAGATAAGAACCGACGTGGGTTGTTATTATTGTTATTATTTTGAATGCAGAAAGTTTATTCTAAATCCTACCTCTGGTTTGGGTTTCCTGCAAGGCCTGAACTTCCTGACGCGGCGCAGAACTCCAACCTGCTTACGTAAATAAGCGGGGGAGAGAAAGCACAAGGAGCCAAAGGTGAGCCCCTGTTGCCATATTTCACAGGAGGCACCATTGTTTTAGCTTCACACTCGTTCCTTGCCATTCAAATCATTTTTTTTCCTGCTCTCGCCGCCATTTACTTGGGCCGCTAAATGTGTTGTTTGCGATTTTTAAAAAATGGACAACGTTTTTTTTGTTTGTTGGCCAGTTGGTGAATGTGTGACGCACTTTAAGGAAACGCCCTGTTTGCTTTGTGCCGCTATACATACAGTTCTCCAGATGTTTGTTAGACATAAACCATTCATCTTGTGATCTAAAGTTGTATACACCTTTTTTTTTTTTACATATAAACCTTTTCATAACATTCTGCATTGTTGTCTGTGGCTTGGCTTGGTGGCCAGCCTGTCTCCACATCACACGTCATTTGGGTCTCCAGTTCTTACACATTCTGCACAGGTATAGAAAAACAAAAAGAGTAAATAATAATATCAATATCTAAATGATAATAATAATAATAATAATAATAAATATTAAATATGAAGCCAAAGACGCAAATAGTTCCGCCGTTCCACTCGTCCACTAAAAGTTGATGTTTTGTCATGTCTGACGATTGAAGAAGATGAAGATCCCTTTTGCTTTCTCTTGCCTTCTTTATGTGTCTTCAAAGAGAGAGAGCGAGGTTCAACAAGTTCTTCAGACTGGGGGGGGTCAGAGAACCAGGCAGTGGGGGGGGGGGGGGGTGTTGGGGGGGGGGGATGGGATGGAGGGGAGGGCGGGTGGGATGGAGGGGAGGGGGGGGTGGGGGTGGGTAGGCCGGCTGCATGTTATCTGGACACTGGCTCGGTGCGGCGATATCTCGAAGGGTCATTATCACCATGTTTGTGTTGGAGGTTAAAGAAACACAGACATTCCTCTCGCCGCCTCAACAGTAAAGGTGAGTCTGGAAGCCACAGGCAGCCACAGGCGGCCACAGGCGGCCCCCCTCCCCCCTCCCCTCTCCCCCCCTCCCCCTCCTTACTTCCCTCTGAAAAGCCTCAATAAATTCACGGCCTTCGAGGATGTCCCTTCTGTCCGCCCTGTTTTTCCTCCGGTAGAGATATCCGCCGGTTTCAACTCGCTGGTGAGCGAAACCAACGCAGGCGATGAGCCTGGGTACAATCTGTCTCTCTTATTCGGGGGCCGCTTTCCTGTCTGCCTTCGCTGTCCGGTCTGTGAAGGCACACAAAGCCTTCTGACTCAGTATTTCGGTCTCTCTCTCTGGGGTCTCATTTATTTTTTTTGGGGTGGATTCTGAGGAAATGTGGTTATATGTTTGTTGTATTCCTGTTCCCATGGAAATAACAAGATGGCAGAAGGAGGGCAGCTTGGCATGACAAAAAAGGACATTACTATGTTTAGATTCAAACAAATAATTAATTAATTTCCCAAATGATGACGGTTGGGTTTTTCTGAAATGTTGTCTTAGTCTATGTTGGTCCATTTTAAGACCAGTCGTTACGTTTTGCTTTGGGAACAATTTGGAGAGTTGGCTCTCAGGCAATCTGGGTGAGGGACAGTAACCAGGATAACCCTACTAACCGTGTAGTCTACATGTTGAGGGACAGCAGGAGAACCCTACTAACCGTGTAGTCTACATGTTGAGGGACAGTAACCAGGAGAACCCTACTAACTAGTAGTCCACATGTCTTCATGCTGAAGAAGGCACACCAGCGCCTCTATGCCCTGCGGTGACTCAGAAAATGCGGAATTGGCCAACATAGTCTCGTGAACTTCTACCGAGGCACTGTAGAGAGCGTCCTGATGAGTGGCGTCACTTTGTGGTACGGCAACACCACTGCACAGGACAAGAAAGCCATCCAGAGTGTCGTGCGGACAGCAGAAAAGATCATCGGGTGTGCACTTCCATGCATTGAGGAGATATTAAGGACCAGAAGACCATCTCCATCACTAAGGACAGCAACCACCCTGGGCACCATCTCTTCTCCCCCGTAACGTCCGGTCGCCGGTTATGCAGCATCCGTACAAGGACTACCAGGTTCAAGGATAGTTTGTATCCACAGGCAGTGCGCCTACTGAACTGCTAGGAGTGCTGCCACTATCATTACATTGTCATTAACATTACACTGTCATACTTTGCTGGTCTTTCTGGACTCATCACAGTTACTGCACTGTATTCATGATGCTGTTGCCCTACTGGCACTTTAAATGCTTTTAAATCTTCCCTTCCTTACCTCCCTAATTAACACCTCCCTTGATGCAGGCCTGTTTCCAGTGGAAACAGGCTGCTCCTCAAGAAACCATCCCTGGACACCACTGATGTCCAAAACTACAGACCGGTATCTCTCCTATCATTCCTGTCCAAAACCCTTGAACGTGTTCCTCACAACTTTCATCCTATCTCTCCCAGAACAACCTACTCGACCCTCACCAGTCAGGCTTCAAGGCTGCGCACTCCACAGAGCACTGACAGAGTCTCTTTGTGATGCCAGAAGCTCGTCCCTCTCATCAGTACTGATCCTTCTCGACCTGTCTGCGGCGTTCGACACAGTGAACCACTAGATCCTTCTCTCCACTGGAACGGTTCCCTGTCCAGACCCTGCACCCTGGACACTGGAGTCCCCCAAGGATCAGTATTGGGACCCATTCTGTTTTCTCTTTACACTAAATCTCTAGGCTCTGTAATCACATCTCATGGCTTCTCTTATCATTGCTATGCAGATGACACTCAACTGTTTCTCTCCTTTCCCCCTTCAGAAACCCAAATCGCAACACGCATCTCTAAATGCCTGGCCGACATCAGCAGATGGACAGCCGCCAACCACCTGAAGCTCAACCTTGACAAGACTGAGCTCCTCTTCATACCGGGGAAAGACTGCCCTCAGATGGACCTACTGGTCACCATCGAGAACACCCAAGTCTCCCCCTCAACCACAACAAGAGACGTTGGTGTGGTGCTAGATGACCAGCTGTCCTGCCAACGTCACCGCGGTGGCACGATCTTGCAGAATTGCCCTCTACAACATTTGCAGGATCCGGCCCTTCCTCACACGTGAAGCGGCGCAGATCCTGGTCCAAGCGCTCGTCATCACCCGCCTCGACTACTGCAACTCTCTCCTGGTGGGACTCCCCGCCTCTGCAACCAAGCCCCTCCAACGCATCCAGAACGTAGCAGCACGCCTGGTATTCAACCTACCAAAATTCTCCCACATTCTACCACCCCTCTCTTCAGCGATCTCCACTGGCTTCCGGTAAATGCTCGCATCAAGTTCAAGACTCTGGTAGTCAATGGAACTGCCCCAACCTACCTCCAAACGTTGGTCAAGCCCTACATCCCAGCCAGAGTGCTCCGCTCAACTTCTGCCAGGCGACTTGTTCGACCTTCACTGAAAACAACCAAGCATTGCTCTTCCAAGACCCAGCTCTTCACGGCTCTGGCTCCACAGTGGTGGAATGAACTCCCGTCTCATGTCAGGACGGCAGAGTCCCTCACCAGCTTCCACAAGAGACTCAACACCCACCTGTTCAGAGTCCACCTGGACTCTCCATGAACCCTACTTCTCCTTTGTGAACCCCTAACTTGCTTAAGTCCTGACATTAATAGCTCTTAGCATGTTGTATATTCTAGCAAGTGTATATCCTTAATGTTGATAACACGCTCTTATCACAGCTACTTAAGCAGGTGACCTGGCAGTACGAAATTGTGCTATTCATCTTGTTAATATGAATGCTTGTGAACTCTACTTCAACCCTAGAACCCTACTAACCGTGTAGTCCACATGTTGAGGGACAGTAACCAGGAGAACCCTACTAACCACGTATGTCTACATGTTGAGGGACAGTAACCAGGAGAACCCTACTAACTAGTAGTCCACAATGTGGGACGGGCGAGCCTTCATCCCAAACTGGGAGGGGGGGACGTGGTAGAGGAGGATAAATACGGACGGGGGGGGGGGGGGGGGTGAGTTACGCACCCCCGCCACGGGCTCCCCTCGCCTCCCCCCCACCCGCGTCTGTTTTCCCCTTCACGCTATTATTTGAAACGTCAAAACAATTTATACAAGAGGAAAACAAATAACCCTGCAGGTCTGGATGTTTACAGTGATGATGCTGGGGCATCCTGCCAGCGCGCCGCCGCCGCCGCGCAAACACTCCGAGCCCCGCCCCGCACTTCTGCTCAGCTGTGCAGAAGTGACACAAAGTTGGATGGCTTTTTTTTTTAAAGTGATTGTCTTTCCCTTTCTATTTTTCTTTAAATAAATAACAGTATGTTTTTTAACTGGAGCAGGAAGGACTGTGGACTGCAGGCCCGGGAACAGACTCCAAAAACATGTTTGTGTTTTCCTCCCCGATATTTCCCAGGTTTTCCGGTTCCGGTGCGTGCCTACTGCCAGTTCCATACGCATTTAGCCCATTAAAATTCTCAGAAACGCATAATGCATCGATCAGATTTCATCAGAAGGCTATTTTCAACGTCTTCGCCTCAACACCAAAAAAAAGTGTGCATCCGCCTCCCCTTCCTTTCCCCTCGCCTCCACGAGTCCCCGAGAGCCATAGCTCACGCAGCTCATTGACACAGACACAAAACAAGACCTGTGGCCCGGTCAGTCCACCAGAGCGAGGCTGGACCCACCCCCACCTCCTCCTCCTCCTCCTCCTCCTCCCCTCCAGAGGGCACCGGAGAGGAGGCCATACGTCTCCGTCAGGGCTAAATAAAGAACCCCACTTGATGGGTACGCTCTGATAACATAAATCAGGATATCCCATCGCGAGAGACGGAGAGGAGCCATTGTTTGCGCTTCAAGTGGGCAGCGATGGAGGAGGACAAGGTGCACATGATATATACGTATGAGAGAGTGAGAGAGAGACAGACAGATGGACAGAGAGAGAGAGAGAGAGAGACCTGGGTTTTTTGTGTTGCAGTCGAGTCCTCAAGTCTTTTTTTGGTGCAGGTCAACACAGCAGACGCAGGAGGAAGGGATGGGCTTAAGGAGATGACGGGCATTTATCAACGACCAAGCTATGCAATGTGGTGGCGGAGCGTCATCTAGATCAAAATCTAAATCTGGAGGATTGAATCCACTTTATTTGTAACCTACATGTACACACACAGTGACGTTTCTCTTCATTTAGGAGCAGTGGGCAGCTTTTTTTATATATATATATATATATATATATATATATATATATATATATACACAGGGCCGGTTGTAGACTTTTGGAGGCCCTAGGCCAAATTTTCGGTGGAGGCCCTTTGAGATTTTATTTTACCGGACAAATTCGAAACTTACCGGTCATGTTTCAAAAACCGGGGGATGGGGGAGGGATGTTCGCGATCGTGAAGTCCAACGGGGAGGGATGTCGCGATCGTGAAGTCCAACGGGGGGGGGGGGGGGGGAAGGATGTCGCGATCGTGAAGTCCAACGGGTGGGTGATTTTGATTAGTTATATGAAAATATTTGTTTAGCGAAGCCGTTGGCCCTGGGCATTACGGAGGCCCTAGGCATTTGCCTACTCCGCCTATAGGAGGCGCCGGGCCTGTATATATATATATATACACACAGCGCCCAGGGAGCAGTGTATGAGATCTGGTGCCTTGCTACAGGGCACCTCGGTGGTGTCCAGGTGTTTTGGGGAACTTGAACCGGCGACCTTCCTGTTCCTGAGCCCCAAGTCCCAACAGACAGCTATCCTGCCGCCCCATCTCCACACTGCTGTTCATAGCGCCAGTGACAGTGACTACTTTGGGATATACTACTGTGTAAAGAACGTTGCTTCAAGAGCGTCGCCTCATCCTTTAAAAATGTTAAAGTCCATAATCAACCAATGCTCCTCATATCACTGATATGAGCCTATAGGTTCAAGATTCAAGAACTTTATTCGTCACATACACATACAGAATATGCAGTAAAATGAAAGTAGCAGTGCCATGCAGAAATTGTGCACAGTACAATAGAAAATAGAAAAACTGCAATAACTACTATAAGTATGTTAAATACAAATATATAAAATATATAACCGATAGCATTGTCAAAGGAAAGTAGAATCATGAGTGTATATGAATATTACAAGTACAAATATGTGATCACCTGAATGCTGAGTACACCCCTTCACCCATGACACTGTTTTACATATTCAGAGAAGTGCAGAGCAATGAAATAAGCAGAACTGGAGGTAAACACAAGGGGGAATTACGAGACCAAACAAAGAAATGGGAACGGCAAACCTTTCCGAAAACAAAAGAGACACACACACACACACACACACACCACACACACACACACACACACACACACACAGTGATTGCATCCAGATGGGTTTAACAGCACAGTGCTGCATTAATTAAACGGATGCAAGAAGTACTTCCTAGGGACTTCATTGTGATCCAGTGGATTGTCCCTTCGGCATGAGTGTGTAAGAGGGGCCAAAAAAACGCTTGGCTCTCGTTGATGATACCTGCCCTGTACCCGTCTCTGACGGGGCCTGGTACCGTTGCAAGAGCGGGGGAATACCTGGAACACCGTGCCTCCGAACATCCGTTCAAGCGCTACTATTTGAGAGGATGTCAGATGATGGTGTGCGATATCCAGCATGAGTCAGAAGTGGTTCTGCCAAAGCTTACCGGTCGGTCCGATGCCAGCGACCACTCGATGTTCTTCCTTCCCTTTCGCCGGAGTCGTGGAACTTTGTTAGCGATCGCGCGCTGTGCAATCCAAGGGCGGAAATATGCCAGACCTATTGTTTTCTCTTTGTTGGTAAACATGTAGCCCTGCAATACCTGAAGACGGTTGCCAGGCTTTAAGGATTTTCCATTCATCAACATTATGAGGCTACTGTAGTTCACCCAGAGTATGACGGGTGTTACCTCGATATAAGCTACAGTATCTCTAGGCAACATAATATGCAATATTTTATACCCAAATCAGGGTTGGCAGTTGACCAGTTATCAAAATGATGTACTCTGAAATTCTGCACCTTCAGGTAAAAACATCAGGTACCTGGACACAGCAAACACGTGTGTGTGTGTGCGTGTGTGTGGCGACAGCTGCCCTCCCCTACTTGCTCTCCTTTGCTCAGTAGGTCGTTAGTGTAACAGGGAGCACCTGGGCCCAGTACAGCTGCCCCAGTTCTCTCTCTCTCTCTTTCTCTCTCTTTCTCTCTCTCTCTTTCTCTCTCTCCCTCATCTGTATCAAAATAGGTGTTAAATTGTTTACATTCAATTTGATTTGACTTGAACCAGTGACCTTCCTGGTTCCCAAGCCAAGTCCCAACCTACTGAACTACCCTGCCGCCCTAGGAGTGGGATGTTGATGTAAATAAACAAGAAGAGGAGTCAATACTCGGCAATTGGACATTAAAAAAAGATCAGGGGTTTTGCAGTCAAACGCATCTTAAAAGTAATATTTTCCAAGTAAGTAATCTGTTTCTCCACCACGACTAATTTGGATTATAGCAAGCAACAAACACAGTCATATTGGTGAGTGGTGAGCCTTTTTGGAGATATCTTCAAATCGATGAATGGGAAAATAAGCAGGGCATGAGTGCTGAGTGCTACCTATATGATGCAGTCTATAGCACTATATTTATAGTCACAACTTGTGTGCTTTCCGTTTTGGCTGCTACTGGTTCTTCCATCGTTTGTAATGTGTGGTCACACGTACGTAGGTTTCCAGAGAGATAGGCCAAGTCCATCAGTGCTGTGTAAGCATACAGCCCCCCTGCTGTGGGCAAACCCGACTTTGTTTTGAAAAGCCTCACGAGCCCCCACGTCAAACTTGAAAAAAGCTCGGGCCGTGGCTCTGCACCTTTGCTCGGGAGTGGGCCGACAGGAAGTTCCCTCCTAGTTCATGGCGTAAACTTGGCTCCAATAAAAGCATCCGTTTGCACCTCTCTGGACAACAGGAAGTCTTTGTTTATCGAAAAACATCCCCTTGGCAGACCCCAAGGGTGTGACCCCTGTTCTCTTGCCCCTTCCAGCCCTCCTCATCCCCCCCCTCCCCATCCACCCACCCACACACACACACATGCACACACACACACACACACACACACACACACACACACACACACACACACACACACAACACACCCACGCACACACACACAGTGGCAGGGGCAGTCTCAGAGTCGTCAGGTCGGGGGCCCCCGATCTTCAATCCGAGGCTCCGCTCCACCGAAACAATACGTGTAGGAAAGACGCCATAAAGCATGCGTGACTTGCTTGCACAAGTCAGGGCTTTCTGCGTCACGCCACAAAACCCCGCCGGGGTCTGTTTGTCAGTCAAGAGTGCCCTCTCTGCCGCGCATTGTTACACAGAACTGGGTCTCTGACATTCCCGTCGTCCGAGTCACCTAACGTAGGAAGGAGCAGTACAATAGACACGCGTGACATGTACAATGAGGTGTCCGCATAGGAAACCTACCAACTGTCATGCTATAATTAGAATACCTAGAGCTCTAGGTTTCCATTGTATCCTCGCCCTTACTTACAAGTTTTGACCAGTGAGATTGACTTACAATATTTATTAAGGTCACCCAATCAATAGGTCTTTATTACATCATGTCCAGAAAAAGATCCACGTCATTCACAGTTGGGGTTCAAAACATTTCCTGGTCATTTAGCATGCACACACACAGACACTCGCAGACACACACACACAAACACACACACTCATATATATATATATATATATAAACTTAGCGGTATAACAATAACTAAAGTGGAGCTTTCTGTGCAGTATCCATAGCAATAACAGAGCAACTATGAGATGACATGACCTGCTAGTTAATACGTGTTACAACAGAATGTCCTTCTGCGGGACATATTGCACCGCAAACCATGCAGGTAGGTGCTAGCAGGGCGGCCTACATGGCTTTCTTTTTGAGCGGACAGCGTTAATGAATGTAAAATATTACTTTTTGTCTCTTTTTGTTTGTAGAGACGAGAGATGATCTTGACGATGCATGCAGTTGGTTTCACATCTGCACCGTGAGACATTTGGTGTGAGAAAGCGTGATGCACAGTTAGGAGAAGTACCTGAGCTCAAGTTTCTTCGTTCATCTTTCTAGGAAGGGCTTCGATCACAATACTTTGGCATAGCCACCCGCCTTTTTTCAAGGTGCATTACACAGATGGTTACAAACGTTCACAGTGTATATATTTGTGATTGCTCTATCGCTTTCATCGACGACCTCCCCTCCCCCCCACCCCCTCACAAGAGATGCCAGGGTGTTAATCCAAACACCCACCCACCCCACCCTCACCCATCCCTCCTTTCTTAGTCCTCTGGGTGCATTCCGGCTGCGCTCTCCTCGCCGTGCCACGACGGTTCGTGGGCGTGGTCCTTCGCCGCGTCCTTGCCGCTGGCCAGCCCGTTGCGGCTGGCGGGGCGGCTGCCGCGGCGGTGACGGTTGCCGGACCCGTGCCGGCGCTCCGAGAACCAGTTGGCGACGCCCATGGCCAGCCGGAGGAAGCCCAGGCTGAGGCAGTGCACCTCGGAGGGGATGGGGATCTCGGCGAAGACGGCGCGCTCGCGGCACGCCGCAGCCGCGCTGCTCTCGAAGTCCTTCACCACGTTGAGGATCTCCTGGCGCTCGGCCTGCCGCATCATGCCCCGCACGTTGAGCAGCGTGGACACGTGCCTCTTCCTGTCGAGACGGGAATAAATGCGATCGATTCAAGATTCAAGATTCAAGATTTTTATTCTTCATATGCCAAGTACAATGGAATGCTTACTCCCCATTCACTCCAGCAGCAGGAATATTCAAAAAACACAATACTATCAAATAAAAATACTGTACACAATAAAATGAACAATAAAAAGAACAATAAAGAGACTGATGGGTGATATGTAGTATAGGGGTTGAGAAAGGGTTTGTGTGTGTTGTGTTGAATCTTATCTTAAAGCCAACCCCCGGAGTACATGTGTGCAATGTGTACAGGGTACCGAAATTCCTTGACCTTGTCTGTCACCTTGCCTCTGTCGGGACTCATCCTCATCTGAGTACGGTAGCTCACAGTGTACACGCAAGCAACAGCTACGTTCTTTCATCGCCCGAGTACAGGCCAAGATTGGCAGCACAGAAAGCAAACAGAAGTTATTTTTTGTCTTCTTATTCCTGATTTATTGCTCTTATCATCCGCCCCCCCCCGCAACACCCCCCCCCCCCCCCCCCGCAACACCCCCCCCCCCCCCCCCCGCCGTCTTGGATTCTAAGCCATGGCACCAGACTGTCTCTCCTGGGGGTGGCAGGAATAGGAACTCCCCTGCACTTCCTGTCTGCTGCGCCGTGGGCCATGCGTCACACCCGGCGGTGAATTGCCAAAACTGTCACCTGAGCTTCAAGCAGCAACACAAACAGCCTGGGGGGAGACTCCCCTTGAGGGCCCCTTTAGCCTCTTCTATTCTCAAAACAGACCCTTGTCGGTGGCCCAAAATAGCCGGGTTAATGTAGTTATGTTTCCGCGAGTCTTTTCCTTGTTTTGATCCATTGTGTCAACAAAAAGACTATACATTCTCTTTCGATTTCCCTGCCTCGGGCCGAGCGGCAAAAACAGCCCTGTGGGAGTGCCCCGCCACACACACACACATGTCGGCCCCTTGGCGTGACCAGTGGGAAACTTTTCCTGGGATGAGTGACACCTGAGTCATTAATAGGGGAAGTGGTTTTTGGAACGGTGACAAATTGCTCACGCCTTACCGTATATCTGGAAACTCTTTCACAAGAACGGCAACTTCCATCTGAATGGAGGGGGTGTCTTCTAGGAGAATGATGTCTGCCAGATGGCAGATGAGACTGTCCAACCAGGACGAGTCCGATTCCTAAGAGGAAATAGAGTTTCAGAACTTGGAGGATCTCAAATCTGACAGTGGATAAAAACAGGTTAAGTTGCAGTACCATATCTAAAATAGAACAGTGGGATGACAATTGTGACCCAAAGATCATTCTTAACCCAAAGTTGCTGTTGTTTTGATCAATATGGAGCTTAACTAATTTAAAATCATTTTTATGTATGTATTAGTGAAAACTGCAATGGATTGCAGGCCAAAGATCAATTGTTTTCCAGAGCAAGTGAACAGCATTCATGCTGGTTTTTTCCCCATGATGTGTTTTTTCCTCAAAGTGCCGAGCTTGGAAAAAAAGATGTCAGAATCCTTTGGCCCGGTGTTCACTAAAAATATCTGTGTTGTTTGTTTTTTGGGCAGCCATTAAAAAGTCATCCCCTGCGTTTGCGCTGATACTCCGTCCTGCTCTTTGGCGTTAGGGGCCACCAAGGCCATTCGAGAGCCACATCAAAGCCAGCCTGGCTTACAGGAACAGGACGTGCCTTCTGAGCACAGAGGCTTCCTGTTGTCAGCCTAGGTGACGGACACTTGTTTGAACTCGTGCACACACAGGGGGCAAATGCCACGCTGGCAAGCCCGGCCTCCGCTGATCCTCTTTTCCCGTCCATGGCGGGTGCTAACGTAAGCCCACTTCATCTATCTCCATCTCACTGACGGCAGCCATTTTTTGGCCGCTCTGTCCTGTATCAACACGGTCTGAGTTATTTGTGACCTGGGAAACACGAGGGTCGGGCTGCACTCGGAGTCACCGGCCGCTGCCTTCCCAGCCACTTCTGGTCTGCACTGTTAGCAGTACGCTTATTTGGAATAGTGCATTTGTTTCCTGAGGTCTTTGGCCTCTCTATTGGCTCAATTAAAAATGACTTGTAAGACCTTTTGAGTTGGCTGGAAACGTGAGAAAAGTAAACGGAGTGCTTATTTAAAATGGACAGCAGCATTTACACCATTTGGATATAGCATTGATAAGAAAGGTAGACATCATCGTAATGAAGGCTAGTATTCAAAAACCGAGAGCCATGTGTGTCCTTCACATGGATCTGAGCTGCTCACCAGATCCTTGAAGAGTCCCTTGAGCTGTTTCGCTTCATCCTGAAGCCGGAAAGCCATCCTCTTCCTCATCTTCGAGGAAGTGCAGATGACCCGTCCCCGTAATATTGCTCGGACATACTCCACGAGGACTCTTCTGTGCACCTCGCCCACCAGGGCCTGTCAATCCATCAATGGGAATAATCAATTAACAGCAAGACAAATCATGCAAAATCCAACTGAAGGGAAGCAGTGCGATGGAAATGTAATCCAGGTCAAGCTAATAGTTGTACCTGATATGGTGGTGGGTCCATCCTCCGGAACTTCTTAAAGTGTTGCTTGATACTCGCTTCAATAGCCTCAAAGGCCACAGTGTTGTTCAGCCATTTCCTCTTCACCAGCTTGTCAAAAAAAGGCTGGAACGACAAAGAAAACGCCACGGGTAAAGCCGCAATTTATCAACGATAAATATAGACTTTTTAGGGACAATTTTGTCAAATTTCACCACATTTCTCACCCTGATGTGCTCAAACAGTCGGTCGGTTAGAACCCGCACTGATTGGTTGATTATCCTGTCCAAGGATGTGTTGGCTCTCTGTGCTATCGCCTCACTTCCCTGGGGGTCACACTGCCTGCAGCGCTGCACGAAAGTCCTGGAGGAGTACACAGGATACAGATGTTATGTGCTTACCAACATGACTTACAGGGATCACAGACAACCGATCATGAAGCAACAGGTCGGGGTTAGGTATCTTTGTCAAAGACACAGGCTCAGTAGGAATCCAAAGCGAACACAGCAACATTTTGAGGGGCCCTCTGTGTGTTCCTGTATGACCAATTTTGGTTAATGAAGTTCAATAGAAAGTTGTTGTTTTTTCCCACTTTCCCACATGACTTACCTGAGCGGAGGGCAGCAGTTGACCAGAGCTATTGTTCTGGAAACGTATCCGTCGCCTCGGTCTCCAAACTCAGCCTGAGTCTCATGGAACATCTCCACCTTTCTCTGAAAACTGCCCACGAGGATGTTTGTGAGTGGATACACGTTGCACATACCAATCACATGCCAATCTCAACTCCGGTAGTGATGGTCTGCATTAAGATATAGAAGGTAACTGTAACCTTACCCTGCCGTTTATTTTCTATGGTAACCAACTAGACAATTGTTTGCTTTGGTGATAAAAGTCAAGGTGTTTTCGTATAACTTGGTCATTCTGTACATAGAACTGCGTACAGTATGACAAGGCAAGGGTCATCTACTTGCTATGAAAAACATACTTGCAAATGCAATTCTCTATAAACTAGTCCACTTCAATGTCTTTAGGAAGGGCAGTACTCACCTATAGAGGAAATCCGCCAGTCCTATAAGGCTGCAGCGAGCCACTCTGGAGCCCAAAAACTGGCTTACAGTTGTGGATCTGTCCAGGTCAACCTTTAGTCTCTGAACCAGATACACAGATAAACATTGAGCTTTACAGTTGAAACAATACAGCTAGAAACTGACTGAAGTTCCCAAATGATTTATTCTTAATGAAGCCTGGCTATACCTGGATGACGGAACGGGCCAGATTGGACTGGTACTCCTCTATGTGCAGAGTTTGGGCCCATCGCCTCTCCTCTTCATCAAGAACCTGGATCAGCTCTGTTGAGACTTTATCCTGAAAATCATATATGATTATTCTTAGTATTTCCTCCTTGGCTAAAAGGTACAATAGTAAAAAGGTAAAAGTATTTTGTTACCTTGACAATATCGAGACAGTCTTGTTCCAGCCTATCCACTGTATCCTTGGATAATATTGGCTCCAGGTGGGAATAATTGATGTGCGTGGATGTGCCAATATTGCCGAGGACATCCCTGATGGAAAATGGAAATAAAACTTAAACAACCTGCAGCATTTGTATATTCATTCATTCTATATCTTAGGTTACCTAGGGTGGTTGAATGCTGTCAAATTGAACAATAGATCAAGTGTGACATACCTGTTGTAAATATTGTAGAACCAGTCCAACAATGAGTACACGTCGGTGATCTGCAGCGGGCCGCTGGTGATGGTCCGGAGCCTCTTAGCCACCGCCTGGTGGTAGCCTTCCACGTACACCTGGAACGCGGCAAACTCCTCGGGGTAGATGGACACAGCGTTCCGCCTGGCCGCGTCCATGTCATCGACCATGCGACTCCTCAGGCGCTCCAGGTAGAGGGACAGCTGACCCGCCTTGGTGTCCATCTGGTGGGGCAGGCTCCAGTCGGTGGCCTCCGCCACCGCGTGCCTCCACTTCTGCTTCAACCTCCGCGGCCGGTGGCTGGGCTGGCTTGGGTTCTGGGGGCCTTCTCGCTGGGGCTTGTCCTCTTTCAAGGCCCAAGAGGTGTCGGCATGCTCCTCCTGCTGGATGACCAGCACCACGAGGCCCAGGTTGGGCCCCGCATTGGGCTGACGGAGGGACTCGCGAACTATGTCCCACATCTCCTTCTGCAGAGCCTCGTAGAGCAGCTCCACGTCCTTGGCCTTCCTCCGGCCTGAGTCCAGCGTAGCGTTGGAGCTGAGCAGGTCATCCTGGAGCGAGGGCGTCGAGGAGCCCAAGCTGGAAGGGGTACTGGGGAAGCTTGGGGTGAGGGTGGGATAAGATGCGTTGGGCAGTAAAGCGAGCACCTCACACTCTCGCTCCAGCTCCTGGATGTGTGTGTCGGCCTGGAGGAGGTCCCTGTTGTTCACCAGCTGTAGGATCTCTAACACTGTGGGTGGGAGAAGAGAAACTCAGGATAATAACACACAAGAAGGCAAGCAAAACGATGTGTTGCTCTTGGCCTACAAGTGGCCAGGGGTTCTGGTAGATTCAAGATTCAAGATTTGTATTTGTATTTGCCATATGCAACAAGTACAATGGAATGCTTACTCCCCATTCCTGAGCTGTGTCAACGGCAGCTTGGGTGAACTTGTACTTAGGGATGGGGGTGGGGGACTGCAGTTAGAGGAAGTGTAGTGGTTTCCTGAACCCACTGTCAGTTGATCAACAAGCCTAGCTCCAATGTGTGTGTGTGTGTGTGGGGGGGGGGGGGGTTGCACACTCTTGGCGGTGTCCAGTCCCAATGGCGGCTCTTACCTGAGAGCGGCTCCCTGACTTTGACCACCGGCTCCTCCTCTTCCTCCTCCTCCTCGGCCTCCTGGGAGCCCCGGTCAGACATGGATTCCCGCTTCAGCTTGCCCAGGCTGACCATCCTGAGGAAGGAGGATTGCCTGCGAGCCTCTGCCTCATGATCTGTGCTCAGATCCCCACAGGGCAGGCTTTCCCTGCGCAACTCCTTCCGCCTGCCTGTAAAACTAATCACCAGAAAATCCCCATTAACATGCAACCCTTTGGACCAAACTGTTCAGCTACGCCGGTACAGCCGCTGCTCTACACATTGTTGTCTGAGTGAACTTAAGGTACCTTAAGGTATTAAGGTATAGTACAGCAGCACCCAGACATGGAATGTTATACATTTGCACATGTGCAGAACTTCCCTACCATTGATGAGGTGAATGAGGACAATGTCTCAGTTAAAAATAGCTCCATTCACTGAACAGACCCAGTTCACTAACAAGAGCAGTTCCTGGGATCAACAGGTTTGTGACTGGTATCAGTGTATCTGTGTTACTTGAACCACGGACAAGAATTGTGTGTTTTGGAAACCTTCTGGAACCTTTCCTCTGGGATCCTCTGTATTATTTCTGTTGCTAAATATGCACTGTTTGTGACTCTCCAGGGAACCCCCGCCATCTGGAAACCCTATGAGAGCTAGTTCATTTCCTCCCTCTAGATTAGTTTTTTCAAATGGATATGAGTAAATTTACACATTTGATCAATTTGCAAGATGGAATTACCAGCTTTTCGAGAAATTGTGTTACACCTTAGAGAGAACGATCAAGTTTTGATCTGTAGTACACCGGTGTTAATTGCTACAGTTATTAACCAATGTCATACAGTGCTCTACACATACACAGATCCACTGATGCAGATGCTGCCCCAGGCTCAAATGAATATGTGTGTCCTATTATCCTTTTTCTAACTTTTTCAAATATACTTGTAATCAGCGCCAAATGTCGGTGGTGTTTTGTCGCCCTGCTATCATATTATTAGTGAGGTCACAACCCCGCTATCATCGGCGGCGCCCCTGCAGCTTCCCCTCCTCACCGGAGAAGCGTCATGATTTCCTCTGAGCTCCTGCGCAGTCCTTTCCTTTTCTCCTTCTCCGGCGGGGGCGTGTTGGCGCCCGCCGGGCTGCGCTGGGCCGAGCCCCCCCACACGCTGCGGCCGGAGATGCGAAGCCCCTTGCCAAGCTTCCCCAGGGTCTTGAGGGGCGACACCCCGCAAATCCTCTCCAGCGTCCCGCGCAGCGGTCTGCCCTTGGGGTTCCCCGCCCCGTGCCTCTCCGCGTTCACCTCGTTCTCCTCCTCCTCACCGTCCCGGGGCGTCCGATGCTGCTGCTGCTGGTGGTGGTGGTGGTCCTGGTGGTGGTGGTGGTGGTAACCCCTGACCTCGCCCATGATGAGGCCTGTGTCATCATCGCCGTTCCTCTCGTCGCCCCCGAGGTCCACCTCGTGGAAGGGGTTGAGGTCCTTCATGACCTGGAGGTCGTGGAGCTGGTTGAGATCGTTCAGGTCCCTGAGGTCCAGATCCAGCCTGGGCAGGATCAGCTCCCCGTTGCTCCTCGGGAACTCCTGGCAGCTCTTGGATCTGCCCGGGAGCTTCTTGAGAATGGGCATGTCAGTCTGGTCACACTTTTGGGCTTCAACAAACTGAAAGGGAAACATAATAGCTTGCATGATAACCGTGCTTAACTAGCATGTTGCAAGTTATGCCGTCAGAACCAGAGCACAATATTAATAATCAGAGTTAGTACAACTAAATTGTTGTAAGTAATCCTCACTGTTCACTCTTTCACACATAACAGCAATTTATATATACAAAGATAAGTTATTTAGTGCAAACTCTTTGCAAATTATGTTCATAATGTTAGGCTTTTGTATTACTTTGCTACCTTTGTTAGGATATGTATCTACCTAAACCCACTGAAATATTCTAACCAACTAGACATGAAAAACAGAAGATAATTACTTTTAAGCTGTTGTTTAGCTGTTGGCACTGTGTGTGCGCAAGCTAAAATTGATGGAATTAACGCCTCATTTTTTATTTGAACTACTAAAATATATTTGAAAAACGGTATCTGATACAGTACAAATACACGTCCAATGAAAAAGGTATTTGCAACATCCGTTCCTGTCATTTACATAACACTGCTTGCCAAAAGCTCAGGAAATATGAGTTCTAAATATTGTTTGATTTAGAGAATGGCCTGTATATTTTTCCTGTGAATATACACGTGTTGGACAAACTCATATAAACAGTATATTTTGAGGACAAATAAACGTGTAGGACTGGTGTTAAACTGGAGTGGCATGCAGTAGAGTCTATACAGATTTTCTATATTTTATTCAAGCAAATACATAACTTTTTTTCTAAGGAAAATATTTGAACACCTTTTAGTGAAAAAAATAAAAGATTAGAATTATGTTATCAGATATTCCCGACACGGAGACCATTGTATTATAAGATGATATTGCGTTAACAGGAAGCTCTTGCTTTCAACGATTATAAAGTAATCATGGAAGTGGAAATCCAAAAAAAATTGATTAATTTTACAGATGTAGAGTAATACAATACACCTGTATAATGATTGTAATCTCAAATAATTCATGTGAATTTAATTACGTTATTTTTTAAATGTTCAATGTATTATTATTATTTTTAAGCAACTTCTAATTAATTATGTTTGTTTATTTATTATATACCTATATATGCCAGCCATAAGGGCAAAGACACATTTAGGTGCAGAGGGTGGGGAAAGACAATTATCATACTCTTTAATTTATTTTTCATTTACTATAAGGGGGTAGCTAGATGTACACATGTATACATTGATATATCATTACAAAAAAAGGTTTGTGTGCATTTTTGAACAAGCCATTCTTCTATATTCAACAAATATAGTAACCATGCATTTTATTTAGTCAATTATTGATTCAGAAAACAGATATTCAGATATTGCACCAATAAGGCGTCCACTTGTCTCAACATTCTCTGAATACCCAGAATCAAGCATTGGTTGAATACTTTATTACCAAATCTCTCCATGTGAACCAAACCAGTTAAATATTCATCATATATGTAAGGAAAAACACACCATCAGTGATACACCACAGAATGCAACCGGTCAATCGATCTGGTCCTTTACAGATCTTGTATGTAAGACCCTTAAGACTCTCACACATTTACATTGTGACAAAGGTACCAACCTGGGGTTCACTATCACTACGGGGGTTCCCCAGAACTCCTATACGATTACAGCGAAAGCATTCGTATCATATCCCAGATGGAGAGGACATGGGTAGGCCTACATCAGACGCCGCTTACCTGGTGTGACGGTGGTGCAGAGCTTCAGTGCAGTGTCATCCTGGAGAGCAACGCATGTACAAGCCTCCACTGGGTCTCACTGGGTCTGCATGCGGGTGCCTGTGTGTGCGTCTGTGTGTGCGTCTGTGTGTGTGTGTGTGTGTGTATTGTTTTGAGAGACTAAAAAAGTGTGTGAGTGTGGCCGTAAGTAGCCTCGGTGGCCCAGGAGAGAGAGAGAGAGAGAGAGAGAGAGAGAGAGAGAGAGAGAGAGAGAGAGAGAGAGAGAGAGAGAGAGAGAGAGAGAGAGAGAGAGAGAGACTCTATTGTGGTAGAGGGTGATGGTTTTTCCTCAGGAAGCGCCCGTCCCCCATCCTTTCACCCCCACCCCATCTCTGTCCCACCCCCTCCCCCCACCCCCACCCCCCCCCCCAAGAGACCACTCTAATCACTGAGTGTGAAGGAGATGACTGCAAGGACTGCAGGAGGATGATGTTGAAGGAAGAATGAGATACAGCGTGGAGAGGTGTGGAGATAGTTTGGAATTTCACTGGTGCGTGCATGCGTGTGTGTGTGTGTGTGTGCATGTAGTGTGTGCATGTGTGCATGCGTGTGTGTGTGTGTGTGTGTGTGTGTGTGTGTGTGTGTGTGTGTGTGTGTGTGTGTGCATGTGTGTGTGTGTGTGTGTGTGTGTGTGTGTGTGTGTGTGTGTGGTGTGTTTATAAGCTTCCCCATGTAGAGGACCAGTTGTCCAGGACCTTGAACTCCTCAGAGACACTGTGTGGAGTGTGTGTGTGTGTGTGTGTGTGTGTGTGTGTGTGTGTGTGTGTGTGTGTGTGTGTGTGTGTGTGTGTGTGTGTGTGTGTGTGTGTGTGTGTGTGTGTGTGTGTGTGTTTATAAGCTTCCCCATGTAGAGGACCAGTTGTCCAGGACCTTGAACTCCTCAGAGACACTGTGTGGAGTGTGTGTTTGTGGAGTGACAGACACTCAGTTCACACATGAAAAACATACCCAAGAGGCACACATACATATCGATGCTCCGGATAGGAATATGATCTATAATGTCACCAAATATGTATTGGGTATAATTAATCAGAAAAAAACACATCTTAAATTAGATTATCATTTTCCCATTTCTATTACCTTACATATTTTTACCTGCTTTATACTCAGAGTTGTGCATCTGAGTATTTATTTGTGACCTTTAACTGTTATAAAATACTGCATATGTGTTAATATGTCATACGTGTGTGCGAGAGAGAGAGAGAGGTCTGTGAAAGGTGTTCCTCCAACACGTTTCTAATTTCCCTGTCAACCTGCGCCCTCTAGTGTGCAATCCAGGGCACAGCAGCTGCAAGAAAGTAAGTAAGCAAGAGAAAGAATTCCTGTTATGCAGACAAACCTGAAAACCTTCTTCCCAGCTTAGATTCCTCCAATTCCTCAGGGTTGCGTTAATGGCGGGAGGGACAACAGCAGCCAGAAATAGGGGGGGGGGGGGGTTGCCAAATTTATTATTG
Organism: Muraenolepis orangiensis; assembly: GCA_027704905.1. Taxonomy (NCBI): domain Eukaryota; kingdom Metazoa; phylum Chordata; class Actinopteri; order Gadiformes; family Muraenolepididae; genus Muraenolepis; species Muraenolepis orangiensis. The sequence goes on along the minus strand of CM051011.1, from coordinate 4,629,792 downwards.
CCAGAAAGATATATCTTGCAGAACACACCTCTTGGATGGTTGGTCAATGAGTAAAAGAGATTCAAACAAAAATGTTATTCAAACAGTGTACATTATACAGATTCCAGTATTTTACTAACAAAAACAACCATATTAGTTAGTATGTCAAACCCGTCCCAGTCATTAGGAGAGTGGGGGGGTTTAGGAACTGTCCAATAGTTTAACACAAACACAAACGCTGTTCTACTTCAATGTTGGTAATAGTGTATTCTACTGTGACACTAATGTCTGTCTCTTGAGTGTTAGCTTACATTAACGCATTCCAAAGACTTGGAGGTTCTAGTGTCTGGGGCAATGTGCAAGATATAGACCAGAACAGATCAGTATAATATGTTGCAATTGTAGTTTTTGTTGGTATGTTTTTGTTTTTTACATCCACACACACAAGAGCTAAACAAACATGTACTGCACTGGGGATCCGGGGGTCTGACCTTTTGTCTTTCTCTACACAGACAGACCAACACAATCCCGCACAGTGCCTTCAAGTTGTTGCTTTAGTTTACCTCTTTTTGTTTTTTTTCAAAAAGGTCGACAATCCTGCCCCCTGCCCCGGTCAGCGTTAGATTAAGGGGTTCATGCAGGAGCTGTGGACAGCGGTGTCGTTAGCGTAGGGTAGGGTATGCGTAGGCCCGGCCGAGGTCAGAGGGTCTGGTTGTGGCTTCTGCTGGGCTGGTTCTGCATGTTGCTGAAGTGGTAGGGCTCGTGGCGGTAGTGGCTATGGGAGATGACCGGGTGTTCTATGCCCTCGCTCTGAAGGTCGTCTTGCTTGTGGAGGCCCTCCAGCTTGCCCACCAACTCCTGGATGAAGTCCTGTGTGAGAGCAAGCCCGTGTCGGTTATCCAGGGGGAGGGAAAAACACGTTGGAAGGAATCCATGTTGACATGCGCCACAAAGAGAGAGACGGCTCAGATGAATTTAAGAGATTAGGATCTCTTTTTTCTTTAATTTTGTTCTTGGTTTACCGAGTTATGCTTATGCTTAATGCAGTAATACATTTTTTGTCATGTGAATGGCCATAGGTGATCTAACTCAAAAATCAATATTTAAGTGCTGCGTGAGTTTTCCCAAACCAGATATCTAGGAGTGCCTATACGGATGTCGATAGAAATCATTTATTTTTTCCTCAATGAAGCTTTCATAAATGGGATACATACACTTAACCAGTCTTACATGTTTACCTAAAAACGATGGCACAGAACAAGACTATTCCCACGAAATGCAACACTATCATTGAAATCTGCTGTACTGCAGATAGGAAGTGATGAGCAAAACAGGAACAGAGTCCAGACCCTACATGGCAGATGGGACTCGGAGAGCATTAAAGTAGAGTGGTCCATGATAAATAGAACCAGTGCCGTGTTGTGCTTTTAAAAACAAAAAATGAATTGACCAACGACATCCACGTTTAGACACACACAGAAAGAATAGCCAAGAAGGCATACATGTGAGACTTTTCCAAGAATGCCCGAGATGGTAAAAAAAAAAAAACCTTATCTGATGCATGTAAACAGCACTTTGGAATCACATCAGTGGGCCAACATAAACACCAGCAGCGTTCAACGTCAGCACTTCCTGCTGCGGCCGTTTGATTTGTGTAGATGCAAAACAACTGTCTGGGTTCTGAGGCCATATTTGGATCTCTGCGTTAATAAGAAAGCACCGCTCCCCTCGCTCCCGCAAGCAACACCAGAAAATGATTAGGATTAGCCACTTTTACCGTTGGTTGTTTATTTCGCCGCTTGTGACTCTTCCTTTATATCTTCCATTATCGTTTTGAGACTTTTTGAATGGACAAACCTTCCTAGACCCCTGGACTCCCCCCTGTATGAATGGGAGTGTTTACAGAAACTCTAATGTGATTGCTTTCAGCTTCTTAAGGGGATCTCAGGATCTGCAGGGCGGTTTTTCACAACATGGCGGAGGGGACCACCACCGTCGCCGGGCGGAGTTTGTCCTAGTCTAACTGAACGAGCACTACACACACAGCTGCTACCAGCTACACGCTGCGTTCAAAAGAGGCGTATTGTTCTGGGTGGGAAACACACACACAGAGAGAGCGAGAGAGAGAGTGAGAGCGAGAGCGAGAGAACAAATAGCGCCTGTCAAGACTATCTACACCGTCCGTGGCAAGGAGTGTCAGACACATAATAGGGTCTGGATCATGTCATGTGCGCATAATGTGTAGAACATGTCAGATGCGAAAAGACACAAGGTAAACAACATGAAACATGCTTGAACTCTGTATGGAACGTGGACCAGGAACTCTGTATGAAATCGGACCATAAACTCTGTATGAAGTTGGGCAACAGATGCTCAGGAGGTAGAGTGGGTGGTCTGGCAAGCAGAAGTTTTTTTGGTTTTCGATCGTTGTTCCCATCCTGGCCACATGTCGAGGTGCCCCTGAGCGACACACACCTTACCCTTACTGCTCCTGACCAGCTGGCTGTCTCCCTTGCATGGCTGACACCGCAGTCAATGTGTGAATGAATGAGAGGCAGTCATTTTAAAGAGCTTTGGGTGAAAGCCCGGGCCATGTGAACCTACCTGGGTTTTGTTTGTGCAGTTCTGAAGCAGCTCCTGTTACAATAAAACAAGAAATGTGGGAAAATATCAACAAAAAATATATATATAGATATAGATTTTATAGATATAGATCATTTTTTATTTAAATGATGATCCATGATGGATAATTATATGTATCTATTGCCTGTAGGTTTATGGTATGCGGTTTTTCACATTTATCCCGGGTATCCTTACCTGTAACTTTTTGACTCTCTCTTCATCATTGGGCAAATCTATCAGGTCATCTATGTTCACCTCCTCTGGCATGTCCACCTCCTTGAGCGCGCGCACACACACACACACACACACACACACACACACACACACACACACACACACACACACACACACACACACACACACACACACACACACACACACACACACACACACACACACACACACACACACACACACACACACACACACACACACACACACACACACACACACACAGTTATGCAACAGCATCAATATGACCTGCTGCTAAACCGCTGCTCATTAACACAACATATCGTTGTTTTGAGTCCAGTCTACACAAGTACATTGGCCATCATTCCTCAGAGCTCAGGGCCAAACCCAGACAATGCGAGTGTCCTTCTGTAACAGTGGCCTGCTCACAGTGAACAAACAGCCTTTGTACAGAACCCACTTGGACGGACAAGCCACTGGTGTCCTGGTACACCAGTATTCTTCCTCCTGGTAATTTGACTTTCGCACCAGAAAACTATAAAGGACACGTTTGATTAGACTTACTCATCATATTCATTCTTTGCTGGACCCGTGACTCGTTACTGCTACTGCTTTTCTGTATTACTGTTACTGCACTGCAGTGTACAGCGTACTGTACTTCATATATGATGTTATGATGCTGGTACCATTCTCTCCGGAGCTCCTCTATGGTCCCATTCAAATGCTTTATGCGCCATCTTGTCTTCTATGTACTGTATATATGTACCGTATATATCATCCATTAGACACTTTATTGTTATTTTTTATTGTGGATAGTATTGTTATCGTATAGTTTATAGTATAGTATATAGTAGATAGTATTCAGTGTTGTTTATTGTACAGTATAGTATAGTATAGTACTGCATTGTATAGTATAGTGTAGTATAGTATAGTACTGCATTGTATAGTATAGTATAGTATAGTATAGTATAGTACTGCATTGTATAGTATAGTGTAGTATAGTACTGCATTGTATAGTATAGTGTAGTATAGTATAGTATAGTATAGTATAGTACTGCATTGTATAATATAGTGTAGTATAGTATAGTACTGCATTGTATAGTATAGTATAGTATAGTATAGTATAGTATAGTATAGTACTGCATTGTATAGTATAGTGTAGTATAGTACTGCATTGTATAGTATAGTATAGTATAGTATAGTATAGTACTGCATTGTATAGTATAGTGTAGTATAGTATAGTACTGCATTGTATAGTATAGTGTAGTATAGTATAGTACTGCATTGTATAGTATAGTATAGTATAGTATAGTACTGCATTGTATAGTATAGTGTAGTATAGTATAGTACTGCATTGTATAGTATAGTATAGTATAGTATGTATAGTATAGTACTGCATTGTATAGTATAGTGTAGTATAGTATAGTACTGCATTGTATAGTATAGTGTAGTATAGTATAGTACTGCATTGTATAGTATAGTGTAGTAGTAGTATAGTATAGTACTGCATTGTATAGTATAGTGTAGTATAGTATAGTACTGCATTGTATAATATAGTGTAGTATAGTATAGTACTGCATTGTATAGTATAGTGTAGTATAGTATAGTACTGCATTGTATAGTATAGTGTAGTATAGTATAGTACTGCATTGTATAGTATAGTGTAGTATAGTACTGCATTGTATAGTATAGTGTAGTATAGTATAGTACTGCATTGTATAGTATAGTGTAGTATAGTATAGTACTGCATTGTATAGTATAGTGTAGTATAGTATAGTACTGCATTGTATAGTATAGTGTAGTATAGTATAGTACTGCATTGTATAGTATAGTGTAGTATAGTATAGTACTGCATTGTATAATATAGTGTAGTATAGTATAGTATAGTACTGCATTGTATAGTATAGTGTAGTATAGTATAGTACTGCATTGTATAATATAGTGTAGTATAGTATAGTACTGCATTGTATAATATAGTGTAGTATAGTATAGTATAGTACTGCATTGTATAGTATAGTGTAGTATAGTATAGTACTGCATTGTATAGTATAGTGTAGTATAGTATAGTACTGCATTGTATAATATAGTGTAGTATAGTATAGTATAGTACTGCATTGTATAGTATAGTGTAGTATAGTATTGTTGTAGAAATTCAGAATGCAGGAGTGAATGGGGAGTAAGCACTTCATTGAACTTGTTGCACATGGCAAAAAAGAATCTTAAATCTTGAATCTTGTTTGTGCCATTTTAAAGACAAACCCCAATAGCACTAGTACTACTTGCATTGGATGTGATGACTCCTTCTCTAAGTTCAGGGGCTTTGATTCCTCTTTAATTAAAATATGTTCTGTACAGTGACACACCAAATACCTGTTAAAACAGGAGTGCACTGCCTGGTGAAATGTCTTTTTTTTTTTTACTCACTGTGCTATGCAAATATATGAATTATAATGTAAAACAAGTCACCAATCCCTACTTGCTGGCCTGGCTATGTTTTCCTAGAAGTTAACGCTTAAAGAATGACAAAACCCCAGCCGGCTTCAAGTCCCAATCTGCAGCCCTGTTGCCTCCCGTGTTTCCCCAAGCCCCCGTCCAGAAGCCAGGCCGCTAAATAGTTGCGGGCAGCTTGTTGGACAGTGTTTGTTGTTTTCCTCCTCCCCCCCATTGAAACCCATTGGAGTTTCAATCATGTTCTCTCCATCCCCTGTTCTTCATCCCCCCCCCCCCATCTCCACCTTCTGGTCCCAAACACGGACCTTGTAAGGCAGTGATGAGCCCCAGGATGCTTGGCCTTTTAAGGACAACTAGACGACTTTATCCATCATCTTCAAGATGTGCCACAGCCGATAGGTATCAATAAACAGGGGATGGGACCTCCCGGCTAACACAGGTACAGGGGGGGTTGCTAGTAGGTACTTCAATCATCACACACTCTCTGCCTTGAATACTATACATCACGATGATGACGGGGTTGAACTTCTTGACATCATGATTGACATCTTAATAAAAATCCAATGTGGTGCGCTGCTAAGATTCATGCGACACATATACATTGCGCAATGGACACACTTAAACTAAAACATGAGTTGATGGTGATGAAGCCCCTATGCTAAAAACAAGTTAAAAGAAAGAAAACTCGAATGACGAGCAGATAGATAGACACTATCACACCAACGTGTGGTCGCTGTCGCTTCAACTCACTTGGCCCAAGTAGAGCTTGTCTACGGACTCGTCGATCCACTTCTCCACGTCCAGCCGCTTCTGGAGCTCCTTCCTGTTGTACTTGACGGTCACCCGGGCCTGTCTCTTCTGGAGCTGACCGCTGCGCTCCTGGAACACATCGAACCCGGCGGGTTCTGGTGGGTCCACTTGTTCTCCTTCTTGTTCTTCTGCTGCTGCTTCAGGCGCGCGTCGTTCGACTCCGTCGCTCGCCATATCTCGTCTGAGAGGTATAGCCCAGATCTCTCTGCAAGGCAGAGGAAGCAGTGTGTGTGTGCTCGTGTGTGTGTGTGTGTGTGTGTGTGCGTGTGTGTGTGTGCTCGTGTGCATGTGTGCGTGTGTGCGTGTGCGTGTGTGCGTGTGTCGTCGGGTGTCGTCGGGTGTCGTACACAAGATTTTCACTCATTGCTTATACTTGTGTAAACTGTGAAGTGACAATAAACTTAATTTGAACTTGGACTTCAACTTGTGTGTGTGTGTGCGCGCGCTCGTGTGCGTGTGTGTGTGGGTGAGCGTGATGAAAGCAGGCGGGTCGTCGCCAACCGTAGGCTAGTACTGACAGGAGCAATACATTGACCACCTCCCAGATGACGTCATAGCTCCTTGCTATGACGCTTCGTTTATTTACTATATGGGGCGAGTTTTGACTATAGTCATTAGGTTGGTTAGTTTGAGCCCTAGCCTACACAAAAACGAGAAAAGCGATGTAACCAAGTATTGTGTGGCTTTATGGCTATTTCTGCAACTTGTCAGATTCTAAACCAGATTCTAAACCTAAAAGATTTTTCTGACAGACCATGATTCCGTTTTTAGTTTACAAATCCAATACTGTCATTCAATTGGGTCAGTTAGTCATTCTTCTGTTGCAACTGCTCTCTTTCTCTATTAATTGCCCTCTCTTTAATTTAAATGGTATGCTTTTGTGTAAACAAAGTTTATTAAATGTATGTTCAGATTAACTAGGCCTATAGCTATTGAAGAAGGGTTGTGTGTTCATATTTAACCATATATTCATGGGTAGTGTTATCTTCATGGGGTCTTTATTATAGACTAAAAGTGTGAAGTTGACTTAAGTCATGTTACTATACTACTACTTCATGGCAGGGCACTTCTTGTCTTAAAAACACATTTTATTTCATATTACAACCACATACAAAATGTAAAAATCAAGTATGAGTGAAAATGTTTGGGAAAACAAAACTTTGGCATGAACTTAAAATGGCACACTTTAAAGACAATCGTAATACACCAACACGTGTGAGAAATCCAATTAAACTTCCTTTTTATCCCTCTATAGTCTTAAATATCTTTGGGATATCAGATGCCAAGGTGGAGAAATCAAACACTGGGTCTTTGTGGACATCAAATAAATATCTCTTTTACATCAGAGGCGAGGACGTACAAACACAAACGTTCAAATAAATAAATAATATAAAGAACTAAAATGATGGTGCTCACAAATGATAAGGAACAAATGGGCAAAGGAAGATTGAAACGCAAAAAGGTAATGTTCTCGTTTTAAGATTCTGTGTGAAAATAAAAAAAAGAACGATTAAACGACAAAGAAAACATCAAAGATATAGTATATAAACCCTCATAAAGACATCGTTTTTTTGGGGTGGGTTTTCAAGGGATTACCAGAGTATTGTGAGTATTTGTGTATTTGGTATGTTTATATAGGTCCTAAGAAAAAATGGTATTATTATATGTCTCTTTGGGTCATTTGAGCTTGAAAGAAGTGTACCCCACCCTTATATAAATCTCCAACAGTCTTTGTAAATTATCTTCATCGTACAAGTTCATCGTTAAAAAAGTTTTTTTTTTTTCCATCTTTTTTTTTCTTTTATCTTTTTTGTTTCACGCTGTGATCTCCGGAAAGCGCAAGCAGCCATGGCCCACTCTATATCTCCTCCTCTCCTCCATCAGTTATGAAGAAAGGAGAAAATAAGTGCTATATATCCCCCCCACCCCCCTACCCAACCCCTCTCTTGTGTGACTCTCTCTCTCTCTCTCTCTCTCTCTCTCTCTCTCTCTCTCTCTCTCTCTCTCTCTCTCTCTCTCTCTCTCTCTCTCTCTCTCTCTCTCTCTCTCTCTCTCACATCTTCCGCCACATCACCTCATCCCCATCCCAGAGCCGAGCGCAGCCTCGTCCCTCCACATGAAGTCCTGTCCGGGGGACAGACAGTGGCGCTCCCCCCGGGCCAGGCTGCCGTCCGCTGGGTGGTTGTGTCGGTAGCCCGGCCTGCTGTCCGCGGCGTGGAGCGCCATGCTGAGTCTCGCCGTGCTGTTGCTGATCTTGAACAGGCCGTTGGGGCCCAGGAAGGCTTCCCTCTCGCTAATACCGCCGCCGCCGCAGCCCCCGCCGCCGCTCACCACGCCGTTGACCGTCTCCAGGTCGTTGTAGACCGCCTTGTCGCTCAGCTGCTTCCTGCCGCGCAGACGCCAGCGCCGTCGCAGCACCACGATGCCCGCCACCAGGGCCACGGCGAGCGCCGCCAGGACGCAGGAGGCGGTGACGGCGGCGGACGAGGGCTGGTCGGTCTGGCGCAGGGCGGGCTTCAGCGCGGGCTGCAGGGTGAACTCGCAGCTGGGGCCCATGAAGCCCGTGGGGCACTGGCACACGGGGCCCGTGAAGTGGGTGAAGCAGGTGCCCCCGTTCTGGCAGGGCCGCACGCCGCACGCGTCCGAGCGCACGCTGCAGTTCTTGCCCGTGTAGCCCAGCGTGCACGAGCAGGTGTAGTCGTTCACGCCGTCCTGGCAGGTGCCGGCGTTCTGACACGGCACCGAGGCACAGTCGTCGATGTTCACCTGGCAGTTGGCGCCGGTGAAGCCCGCCTGGCAGCGGCACAGCACGCTCTGGCCCAGGTCCAGACACTCGCCACCTTTCGGGAAGGAGAGAAAGACACGTTTAACCTCCCGTAGGTTGACATGACCACCTATCATCCGGCTGTGTTTAGCTGGAAAGTGTTGATTACTCAAATAGGCTCTCCTGCAGGTCTCTCACTTACTCCAATGTGCTATAGGTTATTAGTAAGGCAGTACGAATGGCAGCAGCCTCCCAGTATTAAAACCAGTACAATATATAATATATACAATTTACAGCCAGCTGTTCGCCTACTTATCACCAGTAGGGGGAGCCAGAAAAACAAAAATAAGTTATATTATATATTTGATCAATTCAAATAAATGTGAATGTATTACATTATTATCGCACATTCACGAATATATGTAAGGATGTAATTATTAAACGATAAATACGTATTTGCTTTGTTTACCAACGAAACACTGCTCATTGAACCATTAAGTATAACGTGCAGCAATAAACCTGCTACTCTTCACTTCTACCAGCAGGTGTCGCCCTCGGTGCATTTATCTTCCTCGTTTCAATAACCGTTTACCGTATTAAAGCTTTTGCAGTGTCTTACCGTGGAGACAGGGGTTGTTGCTGCAACGGTCCAGTTTCTTCTCACAGTTGGAGCCGGTGTAGCTGGGAGGGCAGCGACACGTGTAGCCCCCGGACATCATCTCGACGCAGGTGCCGCCGTTAAAACAGGGGCCGTCGGCGCACGTCATCGCGATAATCTCGCAGTTCTTGCCATAGAAGCCCTGGGGGCAAGTGCACGAATAGTCGTTCTCGAGGTCCTGTTTGACGACAGAAAGTGCAATGGTTAGGGAAAAGAAAAACACGTTGACAACCGTTTTTATTTGATTTGATTAGCAGTGCTGTTTTGTTTTGTGCATATACGACCAGCCAAATCCCTTACATTGCAGCTGCCTCCGTTCTTGCACGGGTTGCTGTCGCACTCGTTGGTCTCCAGCTCGCAGTTGGTGCCTCCGTAACCCGGCCGGCAGGTGCAGGTGTAGCTGCCCTGGCCCGTGTTGGTGCAGGTGGCGCCGTTGGCGCAGGGCCGGTGGTTGGTGCAGTAGTTGAGGTCCTGGTCGCAGAAGAGGCCGCCCCATCCCTCCTGGCAGTTGCACTGCCACGGCTGGCTGCACGTCCCGTGCAGGCAGCCCGGGTAGCGCACGCACTCGGTGCAGGAGGGGCCCTGCCAGCCCATGCGACACTTGCAGCCACCAGGGGCCTCGCAGTAGCCGTGCTTCTCACTGCAGTCCGCCGAGCAGATGGCTGGAGGAGGAGGGGGAGGAGGAGGAGGAGGAGGGAGAGGGGGTTATTATTACCACAATGGACACGCCCACCTATACATCTATCTTTCAAAAAACACACGCACAAAGGCCCCTCGGCCTAACCCCCAACTCCGTTCCAGGCGCGTCTCCATTGGTTAAGCATTAAGCCCGGCAGCTGGTCGGCACAACGCCACAGACAAATACCCCCAACCCCCCCCCCCCCCCACCCCACACACACACACACACACACACACACCCCACCCCCACCGAACGCATGCACACACACAATGCATACATATACAATTTCACCACCACACGCACATTATGTTAATAGGAGCGTGCGTGCGTGTGCACAGGCAAACTCTCTCCCCCACATGCATACACTCTCTCACACACACACACACACACACACACACACACACACACACACACACACACACACACACACACACACACACACACACACACACACACACACACACACACACACACACACACTCATTAAAACAGACACACACACACACACACTCACTCGTAAACACACTCACTCATTAAAACAGACAGACACACACGCACACACACACACACACACACACGCCGACAGACGCTTACACACACACTAGGCCACCTTGAGGAACGCCCCTCGGTCATTACTCTTCCATTGTTATCGAGAATAAGGGACGGCAGACGGAACGCTATAGCCGCCATGGAGGAGGAGCGGACGGCCAACAACAAAACCACGACAGGGGATCCCCCTATATAATGAAGGAAAGTAGACTATGCCCTACTACTACTGTAGAGTAGGCTCAGGGCCAACGTTAATGAGACGTTAAAAGCACTTTCACTCCAATGTCTCACAACCCCAACCAACCACCCAACCACAAACATGAACAAAAACTATTTCAGGCTATTTCATCTTCTCCCATCATCCCCCCCCCATCATTTATTAAGTTATGCCCTCTTCTTTTGTTCGGACCCCAACATGATGCACGTCGAGGAAGCCCTTTTACCTTCGGAGCAGTAGTTGCCCTTCCAGCCCTCCAGGCAGATGCGGTTCCCCTCCTCGTCGCAGGTGTAGTGGCCGAGCGTGTCGTCCCGGGGCCGGCAGTACTCGGCGCACCCGTCCCCGAAGTAGTACTCGTCGCAGAACACGTGGTAGGAGTAGCGCAGCTCGCTCTGCTCCCCGAAGTGGACGTCCTGGGACCAGTCCTCCCCGATGGCCAGTCTCCTCCGGGTCGCCAGGCGACTCACCAGGTTGTTCTGGTTGTCTGTCAATAAAAAAATAAGATAATATTATATAATATTCAAATGTATTGTCAGTGTACAGCACAAGTCATTTCTCTGCATTTAACCCATGTTAGTATTAGGAGCAGTGGGCAGCTGTTTATACAGCTGCCCGGGGAGCAGTGTATTAGGGGGTGCCTTGCTCAAGGGCACTTAGGCGGTAACCTGGTGTTTCGGGGACTTGAACCGGCGACCTTGCGGCTCCCAATCCAAGTCCTTACCCACTGCAGTTTTCCCATTATTTTTCTATTCTTTACTAATTGAATATACAGGAATAGGTTTTTCTAAATGAAAGTGTTGGAGGAATGATTTACCTGTGTATTCTGTTTGGGACTCCGCGTTCCACGCCTCAATGATGAGCGAAAATGTTCCCTGAAAAAGGCGAGCATTTAACACATTTAGATCGGTCAACTATATCATGATATCGACCAAGTATTGAGTATTACTTAAATGTAGCCAATGACAAGTAGTAAGACGTGAAGAAGTGATCAAAGTCTTATTTACCGGCCACTTGAAATGGAAAGGCACCCGGATTGGATCGCTGCTGGATATGGAGGTGTGATCGGCTCGGATGACGTTGGTCTGTCCGGTGCCGAAGGTGCAGGGGGGCTCGGCGGAGATCACGTCCTCGGGATGCTTCAGGCAGATCCGGAAGAAGATGTGACAGTCCCGGTGTCGACGACAGATGCGGTGCGCGGTGTGGAACGAGTGGATCTTCAGCTCGAACACGCCCGAAGACAACACCTGCACAAATAATTGACAACAATAAGACAAAAGTTGTGTGTGTGTGTGTGTGTGTGTGTGTGTGTGTGTGTGTGTGTGTGTGTGTGTGTGTGTGTGTGTGTGTGTGTGTGTGTGTGTGTGTGTGTGTGTGTGTGTGTGTGTGTGTGTGTGTGTGTGTGTGTGTGTGTGTGTGTGTGTGTGTGTGTGTGTGTGTGTGTGTGTGTGTGTGTGTGTGTGTGTGTGTGTGTGTTTGAGAGAGAGAAAGGTGGTTGTGCTTCAAGGACTTTGTTGGGACGTTGTGGGACTGCAGTGTTTGTATAGTAACTATTTGGACCACTCACCACTTGTATTAAGGCCAGAGCCAAGAAGTATCTCAGATGATTCGACATGATGATTCCTCTCCAAAAAAAAAGTTTCGATCACCAGTTTAGCGTTGAAAGGAAAAAGTATACATCCGATGAATCCGATCCGATCAGATGCGCGAGGGGGGGGGGGTCGAAACCTGAAAGCCGAAAAAACCCGAAAAAAAACGATTATAAAAAACTAACTCGGAGGCATGAATACGCCGAAGTTTCCCCGGGAATTGTCTTCCCTTCCTTCCTTCTTCGGGGATATATCCTCCTCCTAACGCCTGGTCCTCTTGTTTATGATCTGGGGGTGAATGACAAAGGATGCTTTTATACCCCCTTTCCTTACCCCTGATGCTGCGCGTCACGCGTCACTGCGAGGAGGGACCAGAGGGGCCCCAGGGACCTGCGTGGGGCCCCCGGAGCCCGAGGGGCCCGAGGGGTGTGTGTGTGTGTGTGTGTGTGTGTGTGTGTGTGTGTGTGTGTGGGGGGGGGGGGGGGGGGGGTGGTGGATGTGCATAGACGTGATAACATTTGGGCCAAGGGTTATATAGCAGGATTTGAGATTTCTCTGCTTTCAATTTCCTAAATACCCCGAGACTCCATATTGGCGCACAAGATAGTGATAACACTTTTACACTTTTACCAAAACCTGAACACATTCTTACGAAAATAAAGTGTATAGCATTGTGTTAAACAGCAGTATAGAGAGCTAGCCTCCTGTATATACAGACATATGGAATTAATACAATACAATAGTTAAGGTTTGGTTGGGTAAAGGGTTTTACCCAACCCTTATTCTAACTGAGTCGTCACTGAGGAATACTCCTAATTGCTCAGACGCGTGCGGGGTTAGAAAAGTGGGCAGGTTAGGGATACGACCTTTCAATTGTTGGGGGTGGGGGGGGTATAGGGGTATAGGGGTATGGGGGGATGGGGGATGGGGGGATGGGGGATGGTGCATGGGTGGAGATGGGGGAGATGGGGGGATGGTGGAAGATTTGGGGCGGCAGAGCGCAAAAAGTTTGGAATATCATGTTGCCTTTGTTTGGGAGCCCTGCATGCTGCGAACAGCTGTATGATAATGACCCATGCATGGCACATGGTCCTCCTGCACCATTGTTGTCTATAAACCGTCTATAGCCCCCCCACACACACACATATAGGGCTTCCATATATATATATACCCCGAGTCCTATACCTACTACAGCGGGCGATATCGATTTGGGCTCAAGTTATGATCAGCTGTAATTCCCCAGCATCTGTCACTATAAGAGACAATTGCAATAGCGCCAATAGTATTAGACCATCTGTGACGGGGGGGGTTACGTTAAAAACAGGCTGTTGTTTACTTAAAATAGGACCTAGCATATAACCTAGATGTTATTTATTGTTTTTTGTTTTTTTTACTGAAAACGTTACCAATAATAACATGCTGATATTAAACACATATGCGCCGGTGGATAGTTTGTTAGTAGTCAAAAATATAACAACAACAACATCCTTCGTTATGGTTGTAAGGTCATAATAATAACCGGTCGGTTTGCTGAGCAAACATTGTTTTTGTCAAAGGCATGGACACCTTTTTGTATTTGGGTCTTCTGCGAAGGCACGCGTTCGTTGTGTGTGTCAGTGTGTGTGTGTGTGTGTGTGTGTGTGTGTGTGTGTGTGTGTGTGTGTGTGTGTGTGTGTGTGTGTGTGTGTGTGTGTGTGTGTGTGTGTGTGTGTGTGTGTGTGTGTGTGTGTGTGTGTGTGTGTGGAATAGGCGTGTGTGTGGGAGGGGGGGGCAGCAGCAGGCTTTTGATATGGTAATGAGGGGACGCGTGCCTCAAGTGCATATCCTCGGCACGCTCCGCTCTTCCCCGAGCGCCACAACCCCCCCCCCCCCCCCCCCCCCCCCCAAATATATATAACCATATATATATAACCATCAGTGTCGACAAGAGGGCTATGAAAGAAGTTAAATATGTTCGAATCGGTCTTTACAAGATACACTATTTGAATCAGCCCTTTGCAACAAGTACAATGGAATGCTCCCCATTCCCTCCCGCAGTATGAACTTCTAAAACAATACTATAAAAATACTATACACAATACAAAATGAACATAAAATGAACAATAAAGCGACTAATGGATGATATGTAGATGTTTTGAATTGTGCACAAATATTTAAAAGCATTTAAAGTGCCAGTAGTGCAGCAGCAGCATGAATACAGTGCAGTAACTGTAAGAAAGTCCAGCAAAGTATGACAGTGTGATGTTAATGACATTGCACTGTGTCATTAACATCACTCCTAGCAGTTCATAGGAGCACTGCCTGTGGATAAAAACTATCCTTGAACCTGGTAGTCCCTTTGTTCTACTGTAAGCAGAAAACTGTTGGAAGACCTATGGAAGTCATGATAATGGTTTTTACCTAACCTATAAGAATATTGGACATTTTATATAAGATTTGATTCAAATTTAGTGTCAATGCACAACACAAGTACAGTATAGTGAAAATAATTTGGCATCTAACCAGAGTGCAAATGTTGCAGTGAAGTGCATGGTATATAATTGACAGTGGTTAAATAAGAAGACAGTCTACTAACAAACTACTACTAACAAGAGGTTTAATATAACTTATAGAGTAGGTATGAGATATGTGCAGAATTACAGGTAAACAGGTATGAGCAGGGGTGTTGTATGAACAAAATACATATATCTAAATGTATATACAGCAGGTACAGCAGGGGTATGTAGTTATATCAACAGTTGTAGATT
>CM051011.1:4572038-4609538 GCA_027704905.1 Muraenolepis orangiensis | reverse complement strand
TGGTTTGTACCACACATCACCAGGCCACACAGCTATTGCCTCACAAGTCAGATGGGGCAAGATCTAGTGGCTACCACTTCTTGGGGAAGCACTAACCTGAGCCTTAGCACGTGTTGTCTTGTAGCTCTATTGTTTGGCAGCGCTTGTTCATTAGCTTTCGCCTATGAGCTTGTTGTCTCTTGGCTTCAGTAACTGTAGTTGCCCCTGTTTGGCGCACATATTGTGTCAAATCTAGGGGGGCAACTTATTGAACTAATTGTTCTTTTAACAGAGTACTGGTTCTGCTGTGGGAGGCTTGTTAGAAAGGTAATGCACTCATGATTTACTGCAACATTTGCACTCTGGTTAGATGCCAGTTTATTTTCGCTGTACTGTACTTGTGCTGTACACTGACAATCAATTTGAATCAAATCTAATCTAATGATTTATGGTAAATAGTAGTTATGTTGCCTACCTATGTTGAATGCACTTAATGTAAGTCGCTTTGGACAAATGCATCTGCTAAATCACTGAAATGTAATGTAATGAACTTAACTTTTCTGGGTCCAACCCCCCAATGTCCACAGTCTACCTGTAGGCACCACGGAGCGAGAGATGACCTATGGATTTGGTCAGGGCCCGCCTTACCCCTATCCAGTCCCTTACGACATGTATCTAAACGTTCACTGGAAGGCACTTTGGTGAACGCCATCGGCTCAATGGTGAAGATGCTTTCAAGCTATCCACAAAGAACCATGCCATCCTTGGTTCTAGCTATGCTCCAATAAAGTGTTGACAACCGCTACACCCTCAGCTACTCAACTTGTTTGATCTATGTAAGTTTGGCTTCTGATTGTTCCCGTTTTTTAATTGCTATGCTTCCAATAATATTCTAGCAATATGTTCATAGTATAACCCTCCAATAGATTTCTCTTAATCTACCTTGATACATCGTATACATACAAATGCTATACAAAAATGACTCACTGGACATTAATCTGTATTAAAACTATATTTGTTTCTTCATAAGGGCTCTAAAGTCTCTAAAGTTAAGGAACATGCTCTCACTGCACCATGTGTCTCTACAGGTGCCTTTGTTGATGTTTTAATGAATGAACTAACTGGGCCAATGTAACCTACACTATTTACACTCTCTCCTATTCACCAGGCTGGCGTGGTGCCAACGTGACAGATGGCCTGCCATGCGGTCACTAAACACCACAGATCTATTTCACATCTGGAAGACGAGAGCGGGATGTCTGTTATTGCTTTTCTGCTATTATTCTATTTCACGGCACACAAACATACAAATCACATTTATATTTTTCTACCATTTGGTTTGGCTCTATAATTTTCTACTGGTCATTTATTTTATTGGATACTACTACTACACATCAAATAGATTCAAACGTAGTTGTTTAGTTTACCCAACTGATTAAGCTACTTGTGTATAGAAAAACATGCTAAACAAAAAATAAAATCATAAACGTAATTGTAAGATTACTGATTTCCCAATTCAGCAGGTACGTCAATAATAATAAGTAAGGCCTCGATAGAAAACTGGAACCAAGAGGGCAGAAAGGGCAGGTTCCCGAATCTATACAGGGGCGCCCCCTGCTGGAACAAAAGCACATCGAGTTGATACTGAACATTTGTGTTTAGTAGTCAACAACATCAATTAAATATTACGCTGACACCAACAGACCTGGGGCGACCGTTTCACTTGCTGCACCCTCCCTCTGGAACACCCTCCCCATCAGTTATTTAAAGTGTTATTATTATTTGATTTGTCTTATTTTAATCTATACTATTAAATGATTTTACTGTACATGAAATTTTACCATGTATGTAAAGTGCCTGGGGTTATATATGAACTATAATGTATTATGTGCTATATGAAATTGAATGTATTATTATATTAAAAGCAAACAGTTCCCCTACTGGGTGTGTAAATGGAATATTATGCATAAGATAAGTACAATAGGTTACACACACAGGTCATCATGCATCATGTAGTTCAGAATTTCACATGATTCAGAAATGTTGGTCAATTATGATTTTATTGATATTAACAGGAATTTCAACTGAAGAATAGCTAATTGAAAGGAATACTCAATGGAACTGTAAATGTCATAGCAGAAAACCGTATTTTTCCCACAATACAATTTACCTTCAAGGGAAACCATAGGTTTATTAAATATTTAAAAAAGAAAAAACTATAAAAGCTCCTGCCATAAACCCAGCACACAACACGTACCCAGCGTATTTCACAGAAATACTAACCATATAATGGTCAACGGCAGTAACAATGTAGTATCAAATGTGGAAAAACACTCAATATAGCAACCGATCTTTGCTCACGTGAACAGTGTCCATCCAAAACTGTCATCTGCATCTCTGGGGAAACGTAGCTATTGGCCTGAGACAGGGTTATTCCTCTACCATCCCAGACACGGGTTTCAAATTCAACACTTGTGGACGTTCAAAGTTCCTCATCCGGTGGTTTTGGAAGCAATATATATATATAAAAAGAAATGGTACTAGTAGGCGATTCCCCTTGGTCATCACGTGACTACGGCGCCCGTTCCGTTTTAGTCGGCGTCACAGGGGGCAGCTTCCCGTTGAGTTTGTCGTGCATGAGTGTCACGGCGCCGCCGGCAAAGTTCCGCAGTACCTCCACCGTCTCGCGCTGCAGCTGCAGGGACTGCCGCACAAACGAGTGCTGGCTCTCGGCCAGCTGCTGCACCGACTCGGCCAGCAGCTCCAGGGAGCGCGACACCGTCTCCAGCAGCACGTTGGTGGCGTGCTGCTCCTGCAGGCTGAGCGCCGCGCTCTGCAGCATGCCGCCCCGCGGGTCCTCGGGGGGCACGGGCGTCTCGGGCAGAACGGCCGTAAACGAGGAGGAGGAGGAGGAGGAGGAGGACGGCGACGGGGCAGGGACGGGCGCCGCGGAGAAGGACGGGGAGGGTAGGCGGGTAGCCGCCGCCGCCGCCGCCGCCGCCGCCGGTCGGAGAGGGCCGCCCGGGGTAGTCCGGCAACGGAGCCGGATTCGAGTCTGAGGTGACGAGAGGAGGATGGGAACGGGATGAGGTGCCGTAAAAAACAGGGAGAATAAGAAAAAAATATTCAAGTTCAATATCTTTGTATTTTTTAACTAATTGTCCGTCAGTGGATGTGCCGGAAAGTATCTGAATGAAGAACCAGAGAAGCACTTACATGCAGCTACCGACGGATCGTCTTGAAGACGGCGGAAGGCCCGTGCGCTCAGTGAGTACATAGTAGCGGCTGGTGGCACCGCCGGAGGTAGGTCTGCGTTGCGTCGAGCCACATCATCCTCTATCAGAGAAGTGCCCTCCTGTCCGTCCTCCGTCATTTCTTCCTCCTCATCCTCTTCCTCTTCCTCATCCTCATCATCCACCGGACTGCCGTTATCGTCCATATGCAGAATCTGGTAAACGATCTGCTCCGTGGAATTCAGGCCTCGGGCGATGCGTTTGGAGAGGGGGTTTAGTGGGAAGTCGCGGGTCTGCATGGCATGGACTTTCCTGTTGGTTTCGCACTTGAGGTCCGACCACTTCTTGACCACCTCGATGACCTCACGCTGGCACTCCCCGATCTCATTGATACGCGCCGTCACTTTGGCCCAGGTGAGTTTCCTCTGGTGGCCGCGTTTCTGACTCCCTGTCCGTACCAAACATGAGCAATGTATAGATCAACTTATCGTCAAACTTTATTCTATGCCATGACTGTTACCCTACATTTTCTGTGTACCCTTTTTTTTTTTTTTAACCAATTCAATTAAAAACCCTTAAATATGATATGAGTAGCACATCTCCAGAAGCTTTCACCAAATCATAAACACAAGTCCACAAGAGGAAGGAAAAAACGACAACAATCACACTTACGTACCAATAAGTATATGGCGGTGTTTTTTCACTTCATCCAACATGATGTGCAATTCGCTGAAAGTGAAACGCGCTTTCCTCTCCTTGAAGCGCTCAGCGCCGTCTTCGGTGAAGTACTTCTGGGACGACATCCTCAGGACGGCTCTCTGGTCTGTACCGCCGGGTGAGGGCTTGTGGGAGCCGGCTGCTGAAACATGACCATCAAAAAGGGGCCAACAACACACAGCAGTGAGTTGGGAAGATGACGACCTTCCAATTCAAGATAGAAGATATTTTGATTGGCCAATTGCCAAGTACATTGGAATGCTTACTCCCCATTCCCTCCCAGTGTACATCTCAAACAATACCATAAAAATAATATATACAATCAAAATAAAACAAAAAAAGAACAGCAATGTGACTGTTAAATGATATGTACATGTGTTGAATGTACATGTTTTTTTTTTTTTTACAAAAAAAATCTTAAAAGCTAAACAAAATTTGCCAGCCAAGTAGGCATACACATTGTCCAAAATGGCACGTAGTACATTAACAAAGTAAAAAAGCTGTGCTGTAAAACACACTAGTTTCCAGTGTTGGGGGGGGGGGGGGTAAAAGTAGATAGAAGAGGATATAGTAGACAAAGTAGATAAAGAAGGCCATTTGGGTAGAACATACCATGTCCCAGCTCAGCTGGAGCCACTCAACACAACTAAGCAAAAAGGGACCCTCTAGCATACACCTAGGACCCTCTAGCATACATTTATATATATTTATATTTTGATACAACGGCATACCCCTGCTCAGTTTATATATATACACCATGTATATATATACCTATAATTCTGCACATATCTCATACCTACTGTTTAAGTTATTGTATACCTGTTTTAGTAGTAGTTATTTTAATATGTTTTTACATATTATTCAACAACTGTAAATTGATGTATAAACCATGCACTTTACTGCACTTAATCTAACCCTACAACCCGATATTAGAGTATGTTACCGAGTTACTCACTACGTAGTAGTAGTAGTGTTAACTACTACTACGTGTAGTAGTAGTACTACTACTACTACTACTACGTGTAGTAGTAGTGTTAACTTCTACTACGTGTAGTAGTAGTAGTGTTAACTACTACTACGTGTAGTAGTAGTAGTGTTAACTACTGACTGTAGTCCAAGATGGGTAACATCGTTAGCTTAACATGGCTAACCTTTTAGGTTTTTTAAAAACTAATAGTCACACAACACAACAAGGCGCACTGAATACAACCGATGGTTTACCTGGGACGCCGTTAGCTCTGTGCACTTGAGACCGTCAATCAATATGATTCCATTTTTAATAAACACAAAGAAAATAAATGATACTTATTTTCTTATACAGAACACGAAAGGTACTTACTGCCAGTCAAAATTGTCGCTCTGCGCAATGAGCTTCTGCGCAGTTCTTCTTGCGCAGTTATCTTCTGCGCAGTTCTTCTTGCGCAGTTGTCTTCTGTGCAGCCTCGTTCCAATAAAACAACATTTATAGATGGAATAACTTCATGGCATGGTTACATACGTTAATCGGAAGGGGTTTTATGAGCATATTATATTATAGTATAATAAATAATCATTTGTCCCACAGATTAAAAATAATAAAAATAAAATAAAATCCACAGAACTTTTAGAAAGATGTCAAATATAAGTATCGCTTTTCGCAAAATATATTAAAAATAACACATACTATATATATATATATTTTTTTTTTAAATTAATCATCTAAAAATGTGACCGTGGTCCGAAATCAACTTTTTTTTGTTTGTTATATGACTCAAAAAGGACGAAACAGAGTTTTTAAATGCCTGACTAAGTAGTGAGTCTGTAGCTGATAGCAGATGGTATATCCACCAACACGGCCGACTTCTGGTTCTCCGGTCGTCTTTCTTTTAATTGGATTTGACGTCACTTGCAATATATCACTTATGGTACCTTAGAGAGACCAGGGTGAACATTGGTTCAGCTTTTGATCGATCACCAAAGATTCATCACTTGACATGCTGGTTGCGCATCCACTGCTAAAGGAATGGAAGGAGAGGGCGACATCTAGTGGCTGAATGTTGTCAATGTTATCGATAGCGCCTTTAAAGCGACCAAGAACTCTCCAAAATAATTGTTATTTCGTGAATTGCCTAAAATGTGTTTTATTCCCAACATAGCACACTTTTGTAGCATTAGACATCTCAGTGAATTTGGCAAAGACACGTGTTTTTTTTATTTTTAAATCAGCTGCATGCAGCATTGGCATGGTCATGGTCATTTGCTGTGATATCGTTAAGTTCTAACGTTGTGCTGATATAACTGTGTAGGCATTCCAATATGCACTGCAAACCTTATCAACGAGCAAAACAGACATGGCTGATTCTGTGGCCAGGCGGAAAATCCATAACAAAAAAGTATAAAAGTACAACAGATGGCACAATATGATCTTTGCCAACCGAACCACTGATGCTAATGGTATAGCATCCAGTATTAACCCAGTATTGGTAAATTAATAATATACTGGGTTATGCATAGGCCTTGTGGCAGCTACCTTGTGGCAGCTAAGAAATATATTGTGGACAGATGTCAGTGGGGGAAGGGGGGGAGGGGGATTCTTGTCTCAGTGCAAATGTGCAAGTATGGCTGACCCCCTCCCAAACCTAGACAAATGCACTAAACCTTTCCGTATATATTATGAAAAAGCAACTACAACGTAGAATGTGCTACGGTGTGTAAAATAATAATGTGAGCAGTGTGAACATTATTTAAACAAAGCCCCGATCGTGCACGGTGGAACAGGTTTCCATGGTATATGATTGTGGGTGGGGGGGGGGGGGGGGATTATTTTTGTTGTCTCTGAAGCCATAATGAGTGCAGGTTTACACTGAAGGCACCCTTCTGGTTCTGAAGATGATAACAGTGTTGTGTTTTGAAGGGACAAGGTCGGTGCAATTCTAGGTTTTCTTAGGTTATTGCTGACATGATCCATAGTTGTTCTCCCGGTGACCAGGGCAATATGAGGTGTACAATAAAAATATTATAAGATATTTATACGTGTATATATACTGTATATATATATATTCATACGTTTTTCACATTCTAATAAAACCTGCAAACATAATGGTTCATAAACACAGTAGTAACAGCAAAGGTCAAATATATACGCCATGGTTTGCGTATATAAAGTGGTTCTCCATCATAAGTCGTTGTGAAATTCTCCCCATTCAAGAGTACATGGTCAACTGGAGCCACTGAAATGACAAAATTAACACAATTAAAAAAAAAATAATATAAATAATAATATATATATATATATAATAATAATAATATATATCCACTGTACATTTCTCCATATTAACTAAAACACTCTAACTTGAACCTTTTCATTAGTTTACCTCTTGAACATTGACCTTAATGGTCCCATTGTTATCCTTATCCAAGGTTTTGAAGGCACCTGAAAATGTGGTAAAAATACAAATTAAATACAAATACAAAATAAATCACGGTTCACACAGTGATGTCGGACTCCATTTTTGTTGTTGTTGGTAACAACACATCTGCCCATGCTTTGCAATGAACTACGAAAGGGTTATTAGTGGGCTTTAAAGACTCACGGCACATGGCATCCAGCCTGACCAGGCACCCGATGTAGTTGTCAAAGTCCAGGTTGCCGCTTTCGTCGCTGTATCTGCGGATTATCATCTGGTACAGCTGGTCGTTCAGGGGGAACCCTGCAGAGAAACAGGCACACACAATGGATGAGGCGGATGCCTGCTCCCGTCGGCCTGTTTTGCCTGGCAAATGGACATCCCCGGGCGGGGCTGCATGTAACTTTTAAGTAAAAGCAGCCAGGCGTGTATTCAAATTCAAGGATGAGTCAAATAATACATAAATCACAAGGTCATTCAAATGCGAGGTTGAGTTGAATAACGCTTTTTTATGATCCCACACTGATTCTGTTTTAAATAATTTGCATAATGACGTGGGGTTTCTTTTTTTTTCTCACCTGCGGCCTTGAAAGCCTCAGGGAGCTCATCTGCACCAATGACGCCAGACGAATCCCGATCAAAGTTCAGGTAAACTCCCTAAAAGTAGATAAGATCAGCTCACCATATATATATATATATATATATATATATAACGAATGATTGAGGAATTCAGTTGAACACAATGTATCTTCTAACTCGTCCTGAACAAAGCTTTAAAATCTTATCTGGGCACTATGATCCAAGAATAACTTGTCTTCGTCATTGATAAATGACCCTAAGTGTCCCTAAGGTCCCAATATATATTCACATGTCAAACATATTTTGATGTCCGGACAGCAGTCGCTGTCCATCTTCCGCCAAAGGCTAAAAACCCACCTCGACAGGAAGCACCACCCTGGCCCTTCCTCTTAGCACTTGCGTTGTGTTGTGCTCTATCGTTTGCCAGCGCTCGTTTATTAGCTTTTGCTTATTAGCTTGTGCCTATTGGCTTCACTATTTGTCATTAGCCCCCGTTTGATATACTAAATCTAGGGAGCCAACTATTGCACTTTTAACTAAGCACTGATTCTGCTCTTGGTGGCTTGTTAGAAAGGAAATGCACTTATGGCTTCTGGTGACTAGTAGTTCTCATGTTGAATGCACTTATTGTAAGTCACTTTGGACGAAAGCATCTACTGTAGTGTAATGTATTTATCATCGATTAGGCTCTTGATTCTCCTCTCAGTGCACCACAAGAACCACAAAAACACAGAAGTCTGCATGAGGGAAGGCCACAATCGAAAGGTACAACAAAGTCCCACTCAGTATGGCACATGAGAGGCACAACCACAATGCTAACAGCAATGACACTTGCCTGCCATTTCTTGATGTTGTTCCAGAGGTGTTTGAACTCATGGAATCCCAGTTTTCCGGTGCTGTCACTCTAAATAAAAGAGTGTTAAGAAAGAAGAGGAGCACTTTTCCTACCTTGTGTCTTTCACACAAACACAAACACAGAGCCGTCACAGACAGCTTCCACACAGTGGCAATCCTGCTTACACAAGGTGTAATCTCAATTTTGCGGATCTAACCTTTAAAGGCAACATCGTAACTGACGTTGTCGAACTTCCCGTCTGTTTTTGCAGTTAGCACTACCATCAGTGATGGGCAGTCAGAACATAGAGCTATTTAACAAATAAATATGGCCGCGCCTTTGAGCATTAAGTATTATGTACACTGTGAATCGTTTGCTGTTATGATTACATGGCATGTTCAAATAAATTTGTTTGGTGTCAAACACAACACATGTGTTTGGTGTCAAACAGAATACAACCGACGCTAGTGGGGAAAGATACATCCATGACGGCCACCATGCTACGGCAAGACTCGATGCTGAATCCGTCGGTCCTCAGGGCGGAATCTGAAATTCAAAACACACGGCCGACATCAATGAACGCTCTCGTGTGAACAGTGTTCAGTCATTTAGATTTTAAGAGCTATTATTTGAGAGTGATTTTTTAGAAATGTCAGAGCCATCCATCAGCTATAAGTGAGTGTAATGCACTGAGAGAATATCCATTTTCAGTTGACCGTGTCTGCCTCTGTATAAGGGGTGGCTCAGAATAATCGGTTATCCATTCATACCATTCATTCCATTTGCATACAATTTTTTTGGATTAAACACGTTAGTATGTTTTCTATGATCTCAAGCATAGTAATAAATGTGATTTTTTTTCACTGAGTCTAAAATAGTAGAAACCTGTCCCAAATACAGGTTGGGTGATGACAATGACCAAAGCAGCAACCAAGCAAACCACCATGTCTTACTTAACTGTGTAACTATAGTAACAGTGCAATGCCTCTTCAAATCATATTGAAAAGAAAACACCTTGAATAAAAATTAATCATTCAACACATCGACGTCCAAAATAGGCCGAGGCCATGTTGCATTTACAATCTGTGTGCGTTGCTCCATTAAAACAATATGATTCTAGTTATTGTTGGGAATATATGCTTTGGGCCTAACAACGCAACTCAAACTGGCGGTAAAAAATTAAAAGTAATTGAATGCGTGAGGGAGACAAGAGGAGAGGATGAACAACTCTCTGTGACTGTTGGGAGGGGCTAACAAAATGCTACCACCTCTTCAGATCGAAAAAACTAAGTTAAATTGATGGATAATATTGGCTGCATCAACAATACAACCTCCAAAAGTGTAGAGAGGGTAGACTTCAGAGCAGTGTTCACTTCTGGCCCCGTCAAATCTGAATAATCCAAAAAACTAAAATGTGCATTTCTGACCGATCAACCAAGATGCAACACTTCTCAATGGTGGTGGAGGGTAGGGGAGGGAGGGAGGGAGGGAGGGGGAGGTGGGTGATGTAGATCAGAGAGGAAGGGGATGTGTTTTGTTGTTTCGTTTAAAAAATCGTCCTAGTAGTGCAGAGCACAGCATTCCCAGGGCATCCCCCTTACGTTTAGATATGATCTTGTTCAGGATGTCCATCAGTTCCTTGGGGCTCACCTCCATGTCCTACAAGGAGACAGCGCTCAAATCAATGTTGACACAGGTTTGTTTGAAGGCTTCGACCCCAACCCCCTCCCTCCCCTTGGTAGGCCCTGTGCATCAGTCAGACGTCCAACGACACGTCGTACGTACCTCAAATTATTTGCACTGAGATGATTTAAAATGAAGCCTGTGTCATTTCAGGCAACACTCACCTCGCCAGCGAGCTGCTTGAAGACTCTGCGGAACTTAGAATCTTCGTCGGACTCATTCTGCTCCGAGTACACCATGGGTCTGCGTGGAGGGACCTAACACACGCAATAAGACAGTGATCAAGAGATGGCTAACAATAATAATAATAATAATAATAATAACAATAGTTAGCTTGTATAAAGTTCAGTTCACATGAGTTGTACATTTTTCACGCCCACACAAAAAATGAAGGTGTCACAGCAGTGAGGACAGGACAGGAATGTGCGTTAAATACGTAGCATGCTCAGGCTGGTTTTACATTGTGAAACTGCCACACAACAAAATTGCAGGTTGCAAAATGCATGAAACAACATTTATTTCCATGCAACTTGACAGTTGCACAAAAAAAATCAGTCTCATGCAATGCGATAGTGTTATTGTACTTTGTGTGTTTATTTCACTTATTTAATTAGCTAGCGAGATTGGTCATTTTTTAAACTGTCGTGTTTTCTATTTGTATATCAAGTGGGAAGTGTAACTGTAACAACATGTGTATCTTTGTATCTTATTCCGTATCGTTATTAATAAATAATAATGGATAAATGGCTGTCCCTGAGACTAGGAAGAGAGCTATCGGTACATTAATGCCAATTGATAAGCTGGGAGAAAACAACCTAAAAAGGCTGAAGAATTGGCTACTTAAAAGAGAGAGCAACTGATCATTTCACTCTACCCAAGGAGCTTGACCATATTGTTTTATTTATTTTTTTTATTTAGGTGATAATCCATCGTTGAGTTGAGATCCACCAGTTGTAATTGGTTGAAATGATAATAGTTTAACGTCATCATCTCACGCATTCTAAGTGTTGTAATTGGCTATCGTGTGAAACTAGTTTTACAAAGTATAGTTTTGCTACAGAGTTTCAGATATTACATTAGTAGTTTCAGATATTAGAGTTTCAGATATTACATTAGTAGTTTCAGATATTACATTTAGTAGACGCTTTTGACTTACAATAGTGCGTTCAACAAAGGTAGGTAAGAGAACAACTCGTCCCCAGAAGTCAAAAGTGCATTTAATTCCTAACCTAGTCTCCAAGAACTGAGCCGGTGCTCAGGTAAAAAAAGTACAATAACTTCAGGTAGAGGTACAATAAGTTGGCAAACAATAGAACAATATCTAACTAACACGCAAGACAGACGAGACGCAGACAAGTGCGTTGCAGACAGACGGCTTTACATCAAACAGCTCAACAAAGGTTGTTCGAAAGGTTCACAGTGTACAGCCAGCCTTAGTAACGTTAGAGGAAATGCTTGCCACTCACAGGCTCAGAGGGCAGAAACTGGGCTGGATCGATGTTGCTATGGGAGCAGGGGGGGGGGGGAATGTGTCATTGTCTATATACAGCAGAACTGTTGTATTAACATCTACTTGATAAGCACTGTGGATAATATAATATACTATAATACGACACTCACCTTTCAATATCCAGGATCATTGTATATATACAGCAGAACTGTTGTATTAACATCTAAATGATAAGCCCTGTGGATAATATAATATTCTAGTACAATAGACAAGACACTCACCTCACAATATCCAGGAAGCCGCCCATAAGTCTTCTAGCTAAAGACATCTTCACCAGTTCAGAGAGCAAAACAATCTATTAGGAAACAAATGCTGAAAGAATAACCACAGATAATCAAGATAATCCTTATTATTGGAAACGTATCCCGAATTCCTAGCCGGGGAACCAAGCCTTTGGATCACACAGGGAAATCAACAGATTCCCTAAACAGTGTTATCCACTAGTGTAACTTATAATTATGGTTGACATACGCATTCTAAAATGTAATTTAAAAGACTGGCATGGAACACATATACACTTGTTTGTAACCACATTACAAACACGTCATACATGATATATGACATATGGTAAGTGCACACACACACACACACACACACACACACACACACACACACACACACACACACACACACACACACACACACACACACACACACACACACACACACACACACACACACACACACACACACACACACACACACACACACACACACACACACACACACACACACACACACACACACACACACACACACACACACGGGAAGTGTTGAAAACGCCTCATGCCTCAGTACTACTCCCTTTTAGCCAGGAAGCTCGCGCTACAGCTAGTGCTACACGGACGTCTGGTTGTCAAGTCGGAAGAAGAAAAGTCGCTGCAATAATCGAACAACGCCGCGTAACGCACTCTTATCGATACGTAATCGGCACTACTTTGACGTTAAACTTGGTATAGCGGCTCGTCTATATACGGGGTATACATACTGACCTTTTAACGGGAAAAAGTAGTTCACGGAGTCGACGATAAAATACGGAATTGCAAGTTGGCAACAACTGGCTCCTGAATACCACAGTTGGGCACGCACTTCCTGCTGACACGCCCCGCTCGCGCGATACACAACAACAGTCTCGCGATAACTCGAGACTCGCTACTAGACTGACCGGCACAAATAGAGGTACATAGTAGTGTGTATATATATGTAGGTATTCTATATATATATATATATATATATGTAAATATATCAATATATATCAATATACGGGTTGAAAACACTACTATGTGTTACGATGTACTACTATGTGATCATTTGATATATACATTTATGTATAAATATGTATATTTTTTATTATATATATATATATGTATTAAATATATATATATATATATATATATATATATATAAATATAATAAATAAATATACCGGTAATAAATATATAACTCACTCCCTTACATATACATATATATATATATATATATATATATATATATATACATATACACTACTATGTACGCTATGTATACATATACATACTGTATATATATATATATATATATATATATATGCTGTGTGTATATACATTCACACGGTATATTTGATACAATCGGTGGTTTAACATCTATGGCTTGAACACAAAGGTACACAAAGATCTAACATTTAGCGGATACTGCGAATTCCCTGTTTTACAAAGAAGAAGGCCCAAAAGACACTTTTAACATCGGCAGATTTATGGTGTGTGTGTGTGCGCGTGTGCGTGTGTGCGTGTGTGCGTGTGTGTGTGTGTGTGTGCGTGTGTGTGTGATTAGTGAAATCCTTGTCTATATACCGTTGCTGCAATATGATCACTACCGTACCCTTGGTGCAGCGCAGACTCCAGACATGGCACATTAGCGCCCCCATCTGGACGGTCACGGGACTCGTAGCAAAACAGCCCTCAATATGTAATCGATCAGAACAATAGGGCAACATATGCTTAAGAGTGAAATACCGATGTGTGTGTCTGTCTGTCTGTGTGTGTGTGTGTGTCTGTCTGTGTGTGTGTGTCTGTCTGTCTGTGTGTGTGTGTGTGTGTGTGTCCAGAAATCACACTGATAATCATTTACTTACTAATGCGATAGACTCATTTCAAACGTACGTGATTTGAAACCATCAGACACTTCCTTTAATGGTTTATATTGTTGCCACAACGTCAGCCAGCCTACTAAAGCACATCACACACAATGGGAAATGTTTTAATTTGACCTCAGCGGGAAAGCCAAGAACGCCTAGTTTATCTTATGAAACAGAATATTGAAGGCCAAATCGTAGAGATAAATATCGGATACCAAATCAGCCCGACAACAGGTCTTCACCTGGCCTGTTCTGTCTGTGCTGCGACAACGAATCCCGAAGACAGGTCTAGTATATATGTTGTGATGTAGTGCCGATTCATTCCGCCAGGCGGGGTTCTTTTTCAGGACCAAGATTTGAATTTAAAATCTTCATTCGCCACATATACCTAAATAGGCCTACATCAATGCCATGGAGTCGCACCAGGGTCATTTAAATGATGTGTATATATATATATATATAATTGACCTTGATCAAAATAAACATATATATATCTCAGCATATAAAACATATCTCTCTCTCTCTCTATAATGTATATATGTTAAACATTGTTACATTGATTTGTCTTAACTAATAACAAGTGATTCATAAATATGTAATATTGTGTCATGGACATTGGATTATGGACATGGACATTATGTTATGTTGTCATTGTTGTGTTTTCATTATACACTTTTGGTGCAATGCATTCAAAAAATATTGACACAATTTAACTGAGCCAGAACCTTTTTGCAATGGAAATTCTATCTGGTAAAGCCTGTGGGTGTTTATATTACATGCTATATATACAGTGCACAGTATTTTGCCGCTGCTTCTGCTGCTGCTGCTGTTTGTGTGTGTGTGTGTGTGTGTGTGTGTGTGTGTGTGTGTGTGTGTGTGTGTGTGCGTGTGTGTGTGTGTGTGCGTGTGTGTGTGTGTGTGGTGTGTGTGTGTGTGTGTGTGTGTGTGTGTGTGTGTGTGTGAGGCTATTGTGATCCATATATGCAGAAATGCCAAATCGTTAATTTAACAATACAATACAACTGTAACAATACAACAAAAAGCTGTAATACATTAAGATGAAAACATTTTGCCACACAAATCATGCTTTTTCACCTTGAGGCCTCTTCTTTGTTCTTTCTTTGTGGTTCTCTTCTTCTCATTTCATGACTTCATGACACACACACACACACACACACAATACACTTTATTGATAAATGTGATAGCCAGGATCCCATCCGTCCATCATTACATAGATGTGTGTCTGTGTGTGTATGTGTGTGTGTGTGTGTGTGTGTGTGTGTGTGTGTGTATTTGTGTGAATACACTGATATACAGTACGTATGGTTACATATCTACTAACTAATAGAGGGGACAAAAACAAAAACACCACAACCCCGAAACAACCACTGACAGGAGTGCCACGGGCTCCATAGAAACAAGATATCTACCCTTCAAATCCCACTTCAGCTCGAATCACTCCATCCATGAAATAGAGGTATCCATGGTTACACCAGGAACCATGTTTAGCAGTTCCCTCAGTGACTCTCTCCATCCTCCAGCAGTCTTCACCTTTTCATCTCATTCAACGGTGGCTTCCAGAACACTCTCTGCTGCTGCTGCTGCTGCTGCTGCTGCTGCTGCACCACCGCCACAAGGCAACGCAACCACCGTCTTCTAACCACGCTGTTATAACTGATTAGATGGCCGAACCAAAAAATTAAGAAGGTAGCGTGCAGAAAGGCGTTTGAACCATCAATGCATCCGAAATAAACATAATATTGTTGGGCTTCGTCCTGCCTCTGTGCCTATACGGCGGTGGGGGTAAATTGGTGAGCTTAAGTAGTGTCTAGTTACCAAGGCTACAGGTGGAAGTCTTGCAGCAGCATCCCCAATATGACATATTTGCAGTCTTCAGAACACCCTGTTACCTTGACAACGCAATTTTATCATTCAAACCCCCCTTTTTCTCCCGCAGTAGGAATCCAATGTACCCTAAGTGTAAAACGCTGCCAATTCCATTCAGGCCGCAATTCAAAGATAGAGGGGAGGAAAGTAGATGGAGGCTGAGGAGATCCATGGAAATATTCCAGTTATAATGTCACTCTGGGATGGCACATTGAACAAACATCCACAGATAATAGGCCCAGAGATAATAGGCTCTGGGTAATGAATGGGGGAGCGCTGCAGTTAAGAAGCCATTCATTCAATGCAGCGAGGACTCTATAATTAATGTTATCAGGCACTTTTTCTTCTTCCTTTGCCTTTTATGTCCTAACTATAATAAGGATATAGTTTAAAAAAAACATACTACGGTTCTGAGTGAACCAGCAAGAAATAGGCTGCTTTATTGACAGGAGGATACCAGTATGTGCTGTGAATGATCCATGCTGGTCATGTGTTCTGTGTTTTGTTCCGGATCGTATGTCTGGAGACGGTTATGTGTTCCCCCCGACCGCTGGATGCCTGGTCAAATGGATCCCTGAGAGGAAAGGTGCATCTTGATTTAGATTCATGCTGCTGTGAAGCGAAGAGCGGTGGTGTGTGTGTGTGTGTGTGTGTATGTGTGTGTGTGTGTATGTGTGACATGCTTTTTAGTTACTATCATTATAACGTGATATTATAATACTTGCATATTTGTATTATTTTATTATTATTATTATTAAATCAAATATTGTACCAGTATCTGGACGTCTTTTACATTTAGAATGCTTTCCACTCGTGTCATGTAGCTACTTGAACAAATCGTTCACCGTAAAAAAAAAACAATATATCATTTCCAAATCATTTTTAGGAATTTGAAATCCTTCACGTGTGTTTAACGGCTTTTATTGTAAAGCTATGCTGTATGTAGTTATATTATGATACCATTTTCATTAGGGCTGAATGCAAATCTCCATTTATTAAAAATACCCACCTGCTATGCCTTAAATCTATTTGTGTAAAGTAGGTCTGTTGTCGTACGCATGTGTCACTCAATAGGTGCCCACAGCGTTCAATAGTTTCTAGCCTTTAGTGCATCCTATAGCAGATTTGATTGCAATCATGCAAAACACACACTGAACCTCTTTGCTCTCAGGAGGCAAATACTACAGAGTGAGGAGTCGGTGAAAGAACGGAGCAGAAGACGGGTGATGTTAAAATGAACATTTATGAGTCTTTGTTGCCGTCGCAAAAATAATCTTTAAAAAACGATTCAATTATTAACACTGAAATGCTGACTTCACTGGTAGTCCACAAGTCATAAAACACAACTCACTGAATTTTTGTTTACAAACACAGTACTACAGTTACATTAAATAGTCATTACCCTTAAATCTATTAATGAATGATGCTCAAATGAACCAAAGAACGGAAACACGCGTGACACTTTTAAAAATCCTCCGTCCTTTCCCGTTGTCTTTTGTGGATCAACAGTGTTTGTATACCGTTACATACTGCTTCTTCTTCTGTGTTTCTCTGATAAAAAAAACAGAAAAACAGACTGGCAGCATAACAATGGTATATGAGGTCAAAGGTCATACAATTGGGAGGGGCATTACCAGGGGGCAGGGCATGGGGGGGGGGGGGGGGGGAAGTGGCCAGGGTCATGCCATTCCCAGTGATCTAACACCTAGTATGTAAGCTGGCTGCCTTCTGGCTCAGTGTGGATTTATTTGGCACTCATGTTGACAGTTTTTAGCTACCTAAAACAGCTCTCAAACAAAAAGGCATTTTCTGTTTTAAACATTTCCTTTTCATTCATTTTGTAAATTTTGAAGGCATTAAATGCTGTCAGAGAAAGAAAGCCCTTAGTGTAGCTTACGTTGTGGACTTTCACAAAAACGTCACTATTGTATCTTATGCTGTCAGTCCATTTTTTTGGTCTGATGGAAAGAACAAAAACGCGCCAACAAAACATATAAATAAATAAAACAGAACATAACCAAAACTAAAAACTCTTGCTAGGTTTGACAATTACAGTCGGCTTAAAGATGTCCAACAGGTGAAGGGGTCCGTGGACGGGGGGGACGTCGAGGTTAAACCTTCAATCGGAGGTTCAGAGGTTCAAAGAAAGACGGCCCCGTGACTCCGGCCGGCGGGGATCCCGCATTTCTCCGACGAACGGGCCGGAGAAACGCCTCGAGTTCGAATGATGGAGGTTTTTTTTAAAACAGCTTTAGTCCGTTGTTGAGATTGTAAAACTCCCCAAGTCTTTTCTCGAAGAAGGGGCTCCAACGGAGGAGGGTTGTGAGTGTCCAGAGTACATTGACAATGACAAAACAAAGTAAATAAAATAAAAAAAAGACATTGGAATGCTACCGTTTTTCTATCAGCATTCAGTTCAGATTTTTTTCATTATTATTATTATTATTATTGTTGAGCAGTGACAGGGTCCTGTAACACAAAGTGAAAAACAAAAAAGCTTTACGCTCATCCTTCATTTAAGTCCACTTATTTTGCTGGTGTCGTTTTTTTTTTCCATCACAGTTCTGACATTTATTTTCGCAAAAGATTGAGATCGCTTTCCTTCAATTTTAAATGTGCCATGTGTTGTTTTGGTTAGGATCAATGCCGAGTCTGTTAAAAAAAACAGAAAAAAATAATGCCAATTTATTTGTTTCTTTATGGACACAACGTGCAGCGTAGTGCTGCTGGTGGTGGTGGTGGTGGTGGTAGCTATCCGTCCTCCCGTGACTGGGATTCACAACACCTACACACATTGTAGAGGAATTGTACTCAGTGATAGACAAAAACCTCGGCCACAGGGAATGTGAGGGAGAGGACATCGAGTGAGGAACAAAAAATTATAATAATAAAAAAAGGTGCCACATTTCAGTTCAATCCAGGTACTCCCGCCCCTTTCCTTCATAAACGAGAAAAAAAAACGAGAAAAACAAAACAGACAAACCACCAGAGCAAGAGCAAAGAATGGCAACACAAAACAAAACGACAAAATAAACCCCTTAACTACGATCGAAAGTCAGCATGGATTCTCTTCATTCCACACCCAATATTGTGATGTTGTTCGTAAGACGGAGATGACCCATTGATCGGTAAAGTGCATTTATGCAACACCAAACAAACAGGAAAAATGTGGACGGCGAATCTGAAGCGTATTTTTGAACATGTAACTGTATCTGGGTTATGACTTTTGGCCTTATGTGGCCTACCTGACTATAGCTGAACTCTTTGCCATTGACATAGATATTAACTCTACATGTATTGTGACATTCCTGCCCTGAATTTACATTAAAAGACACATTCAGACGGAAAAAAAATTAAATGGGTACATTCATAGAATAGATCTGGGCTTTCAAGCTGTAGTGTTAAAACAAAAACAAAAAACGTTTTTTTGGACGATAGTACGCCACAGGTAATGGACGGTGTAACGTGATTTCAAAGAGTGAAACTGAAAGAAAGCAAAAGGACACGTGCAGCGCCTGATCCTGTGGAAAAAAGGCGAAAACATGGAGTTTGAGTGTGGAGCCAATGCACTGAAAAACATCTTCACCTTTGCTTGTTTCACTTTTAAAAAAAATATATATATACTCAACCAAAAAAAAAAAAGAAACCAAAAAAAAACAATAAATAAATAAAGATATTCTCTCATTAAGTGAAGAGAGGTGAACTTTATTGATGGAGAATTATGTGTGGTGATTTTTTTTTTGGGCCAACATGACAACAATGGGTTCCCACCCAACTTACAACAATAAACAAAACATTATTATTATCATTTTTTTTTTTTAACATGAAGTGAGTAAACTTAAGTGCCTTACAGTTGACCGCATGCAGTGTTATGCCTTTGAATGTTACGAGACACCTTGCAAATTTGAGTCGAGATTTTTTTTCTTCTTCTTCTTCTTCTTCTTCTCCCCCCGCCCCCCCCTCTCCCGGTAATTCACTTGGATATCATGCATTAGAAGACGTGCAAAAATATAATAACACCTAACTCCACAAACACATCGCTGATTGTTAATGGCTATGTTATGAATGCTTATAACATGTTATGCTTCGTGCATGCTGGCCTATATAAAAGACGTTTTTTTTGTGAGGAAAAACAGCAGTACTTAAGCCACAGGTCAAACGAACACACACAAAGGATGCATGAAGTGTAAAAACACATGGATCCATAGAAATCACAATTGTTAAACGCTTACCCTATGTAGCTATGGGATAAAACTAAGAGCACAAATAGGGATCTTTGTCCTTTTTGTTTTCTTAAGTAATGTATTTGATTATCTTTTTTATTTTTTTCTTCTTCTTCTTCTTCTTCTCAAACTTAAAAGACAGTGTTTGATTGGCACTTGATCAGCACTTCTAAACAAGTTTATTGATATCTAACATTTGATCGCACATCTACAATTTTCAGAAGCTGCAGAGGTCTAGTTTGGCACAGGTTTGTACTATGGAGTCTATTATTACTTTTACTATCTTATCGATACTGTATAGTTTCTCTCTATACACCTCGCTTTATGCTCCCCAAGCGGCTTCGGAGCACACTTCTTCTAATCAACGGACCAGACATATTTTCAGCTAAAATATTTTGTATAGTTTACTTTACTTATCAAATAGCAGCATTTTCATAACTTACAAAAAGTACATGTAAACCTATTCATTCAAAATCTTAATAATTTCAAAGGTTCATACAACAGACATGAAACACAAAAACAGGACGACATGCTACTATATTGCTTCCAATATCTTTACATTTTCTTACTGTCAAACTAAATCCTCTATGACAGAAATATGGACACCACCCGTCTGATGATGAATCATCATAATGCACAAACAAATTTTGCGAAGCTAATCTTAATCTCAGGCTTAGTTGGCACTCTCTTCATCCACACAAATATAACATAGTTTCACATTGTATCGACGACAACGCTGGACTGCATTTGGACTACAAACTAGAATAGCTACAATAAAGTACATAGATAGATCGTAATGACATGACATATTTGTATTCCACAGAAATGAATTCTAGTCATCTTTCAGATTAGAGGATATGCATAAGGGATGTCATTGTTGTTTCAGCTTGAGGTCACAAACAGGTTAGCCTTCCCTCTACCCTCTCCGCCGACGCCTTCCGTCAAAACGTCTGTAGGCTCAGATTTTTTTTCATTTTCATCTAGTTTTCTGCCAAACGGATGAATATTCGCCATCACTGCCATTTTGCTGTATTTTTTTATTTTTTTTTTGTATTCATCATCTGGCCGAAAAATGAACAGAACCTTCCCCCAGCACTAGCAAAACAAATCCCCCCCAAAAAAGGCCATAGTTCACGATAAAAACCCTTTCTTAAGTCCTAATGGTTCTTCCCTTAAGAAAGGAAGTAGGATTGGTTGAGCTAATACTGCTGGTTATGGTCGTGTGTGTGTGTGTGTGTGTGTGTGTGTGTGTGTGTGTGTGTGTGTGTGTGTGTGTGTGTGTGTGTGTGTGTGTGTGTGTGTGTGTGTGTGTGTGTGTGTGTGTGTGTGTGTGTGTGTGTGTGTAAGGGGGGGGTTCGCCCCAGCTCTGAGAGGGGGGGGGGGGTGCAGGTGTGTTCTGTGCATTCTTAGCCTGGTGTCACACTACGGCCTGGGAAAACATGTTCACACACCCTCGTGACCTGTAAGTGCATAACTCACACATCAGTATGATCACCGCCCCCCCCACCCCCCACCCCCACCCCCCCTTCCCCCACCCAACTACCCTACCAGGGTAGGACACCACGACCACACTACCACCCGTGAGAAGAGGAGACAGGAGGAAGGAGGAAGAGGGGGAGACAGAGCGAAGGTGGAGGGACAGGACGGGACAGGAGGATTTGTATGGATATATTTTTTGTTGTTGTTGTTTAAAAACAGGGAAAAACGGCCACAGCGGGGCTAGTGTTGAATGTGGAGAGGGAGAGGAGAGAGAGGGACGGAGGACGGAGGATGGGGCGAAGAGAAGAATAGTATTTGGCACAAGGTATTGATCAGACAGCTCTGAGGAAGAACTCTCGACAGTCGCACGCAGTCTGCTTGCATTGATAAACCTCATCTGGTTTTGTGCTTGTATCTCAAGATACCCTCGACATCTCGGGCAGTTAGCAAGTTATCCTACGCATCGCTATATCACAGAGGTGGCCGGATGCTCTAAAATGTATTTATCTTTAATGGACGTCGTGTGTCTTTAGTTAAGGACGTGCGGTTCTGCTCTCCCGATTTTTTTTAGACAGAGCATTGTGCAATGCGGAAGCCGACCGCACGCTATTAAAACACCTATTTTTAAAGGGGTGTGAGGAGGGGGGCGGGGGGGGGCAAGGCATATCTACGTTCAGAGAAGACAGCACTGACAGGCATATGCAAGGGAAGTATCTCGGGCGTTAGTAACGCTCCGCAGATCATACAAAATCGTCATGAATTTGAGTTATGCGTAGCCACCTTCTGTGGTGCATCAAGAAAGAAAGAAATAGGTACAATAGGTAAACACAAACATCACACGACGATGTCCACGTAGAAATGCTCTGGCCAAGATGCCCGTTCCACTCGACACATACGCACGAGTGTGTGTGGGTGTGTGTGTGTGTGTGTGTGTATGTGTGTGTGTGTGTGGGTGGTTGAGTGGTGGACGGTGGCCTACATCTTCTTTAGGTCAAATAGATGTGTACATCAAAATACTCACATCCCACCAGGGATATATGCGTCTCATAGATGCATTCGTTGCATCTCACAGTGCAGTCGTCAGAGACCCAGTGTACTCAGGGGTGGGGGAGGGGGGGGGGGGGGTGGTGGGGGGGTGAGGGTGAGAGGGGCAGAGGTGAAAACCATGAATAGCAGCATGGAAGCAAGCCAGGGTACTCTTTATGCCCAAAAATTGTCCTAAAAGCCATAATAATAAAAAAAAAAAGGGTTTTAGATTTTTCCACGACGTTGAGCAACTTAAAGCCGTCTCGAGCGAGCGTTAGCGCCTTTCTGGGGAGAGAAGAACAAGCTGCCCCCTGCAGACGCAGCTGCAGCATCGTCCCGTCGGCCTGAATTGGAAACCAAGGAGGGGTTCACGGAAAACCTGAACCCGAACCTCGAGCCTTTTCAAGTTTCCCTCCATTTCTCCCCGATTACCTTTGTGTGTGTGTGTGTGTGTGTGTGTGTGTGTCTTGTTTCTATTTGGCACCCTTAATGTGAAGGCAATGGTTTTTCTTTGTTCACAGATACTGGTTCACACAGCTCATACTTTTCGGACCGAATGCTTGTTTTTTTGTCTTCGTGAACGGTCGTGGATGAATCCCGCCCTCGGGTGAAAATGTGTAGTCTGCGCCGCTACAATTCGTGTCTGTAACCGCCGTCCGCGTGGAGTTAACTTTATGCGTCTAAGGCAAAAAACGTATCGTCGTCAAGTAAAATCGAGCGCGTGGCCAATTTTTCAAGGAAGTAATGAAATGCGTGACTAGCATTCGGAATGAGGAGCAACGTGCTTCAAATGGGAATTAAGACTGGATCGCTCTTAGTCGTTTAAAAGTCGCAGATCTTCTTAAAGGTGTCGGCGGTGGACGGTGATCCAACGGACTACCAATTATTGGAAAACACCGAAAACCGTTTTTTTGTTTGTTATAAAGCCGCAAGATTCAGATTGTAGGCGTCGATTGTATAACGTGACACTAGTATGCCCAATGGTATAGCACCAAGAAGGGGTTGGTTTAACATTTGTTTCTGTCCGTCGCCGTGGAGATGCGAAGATGTTTGTGCGTTTGTGGGAGCTTCGTCTTAGTGTGTTCATGTAAAATATATTTATACATTCCTGTGTGTCTCCTCTGTCCTCTCACGTCATTTTTTTTTTTAAGTCTTTTTTTTTAACCCCTGAACTATACGCGCGATACACGACAATAACTGTAAAAGTTCAGACTGGGCTCAGATTATACATTTTGTTCACTGTAACACAATATTTGATCCCTGTAAAGAAAATAAAATAAAAATAGAGCAATAGGCTAACGTTGTTTTTACATTCAGGTCAACCCGAATTCACAGGCTTAAATAATCTATTTGTGTTTGAACGAGACCACCTCAATAAATAAAGAAAAATATATAAAACACCCCCCCCCCCCAAAAAAACCTCTCTTTTTTTTTGTTGGAAAACTTCAATTATGCTCGCGAGCAAGAAAAATTCAAAACATATGTCAAAATAGAAACCGACTTCATTATTATAATTTTTTTTGTTTGTTGATGATATATGGACATTGCTCCCTCGTAGTCTGAGGTTGACCTCAGGTACTCGTCACAGGAACCCGGTCCCCCTGGTAGAACAATGGCTTCATACCGCCGTCTCCAGGGATGCGAGGTCGGGCCCCGACGGCTTTACAAGCCGGCCCGGAAAAACTTTGTCTGGAGCGCTCAACTCACCGGGAGCCTAAAAAATAAAATAAAATCCGAAATCTAAACCCCCCCCCCCCACTACCCCCACTACCCCCACCCTCATTCCCTCCTCATTGAGAAACCTAAATTAAAAATAAGAGGAAAAGAAAATATAGAAAATCAAAAGGAGCTTATAGGTTTTGGGGGGAAGGGTGTCGGAAAAAACTGGAGGCTCAGCCGTTGAATCTGCAGCTTGGCAGTGGACCAGTTCAGCGTTTACTGATCACCGTCGTCAAAAGGACTGGACAGACTCTTTTAAAAAACCTCAGGACGTCACTCCTAAAAACACATTCACATATCACACACACACACACACACACACATCTCGGTTGTCACCCCCCCCTCCCCCCCGCCTCCTCCTCCTCCTCCTCCTTCTGCAATTCCCCTTGTTTAAAACCAAAATATTGAACAGATATTTGGACATTTCATTATTTTTTCTTTCCCCCCCCCTTTAACTTCCCCCTCCCCCCACATCCACCTCCCGTCAGTGACCCCCCCCCCCACCCCCTCCCCTTGTCTTCTTTCTACCTCTTTCATCATTCCTTTTCTATCCTCTTCTCTTTTTTTTGTTGCCCCGTTTAGCCCACCTTCTGTGGGTTGGTGGCTCGCACGCCCTGCTCGTACGTGATCCGCTGGCTGATCAGATACTGGGCTGCCTGCGTGGCAGCCGGGGACCCTGTGATGGTGACTTTACGGTTCCGTGTACCCGGGATGAACTCCCCCTTTTTGGAGATCTGGATGCGGGCGCCCGTGAGCTCCTGGTACTCCACCAGCGTCTTCCCGCCTTTCCCCAGGATTGCGCCGACCAGGTTCTCCGGCACGGCGATCTCCACCACGTCCTTGGCCCCTTCGCCCAGCTTCTCTGCGGCCAGGAGGGAGGACGCCATCAGCGGGGACGAGGCGTTCAGGTAACCGTTGGAGGCCCCCGTGGCGGCGGCCAGGGAGCCCAGCGAGAATCCGCCCAGGCCCACCCCCGGGTGCCCGCCGGAGGCGTCGCTGGCGTAGGAGGCTAAGAGGTTAGCCGCGGCCGCGGCGGCGGGGTTAGCGCTGGCGGCCACGGCGGCCAGGACGCCGGAGGCGGCCGCCGGGTTGAGGCCCAGGCCCAGGGTGTTGGTGTTGTAGCCGTAGCTGGCCAGGGTGTTGAGCGCCGAGGTGATGGCCAGCAGGTCGTTGCCGGAGAAACTGGACATGGCGGTCGGGAACGTGCCCATTCCCGTCAGGCCGGCCTGGCCAAGGAGGCTGGAGGCGGTGGCGGCCGCAGCGGCCGCGTTGGGCATCACCTCGGCCGAGTTGGCGTACGGGGAGCCGGTGGGGTTGGAGTTGGCCACAGGACCGGAGATGTTGGAGTAGCTGATGTTGAGGCAGCTGCTACTCTGGGGGTCCTCCTGGATCTTCTGGACTATGATCTCCACGGCCTTGCGGTTCTGCTCGGGCTCCCCGCTAATGGTGACCACCCGCTCCTGCAGGTTGATGCCCTCGGGCTTCTGGGAGAGCTGCACCCAAGCTCCGGACTGCTCCATCACTGCCTTCACTGTCGCTCCACCTTTGCCAATGATGAGCCCAGCTGTGCTATTGGGCACTATCAATTTAGCCTGCAGGAGAGAACGGAGAGATTGAAATAGAACCAACAAAAAGAAAAGGTGGGGGAAGGCGATGGAGAACTTAAAGGGGAAACGAGAGACCTGAGAAGAGAGAGGCGTCTCCCTGAGTCGGTTCACCACAGCTTTACACCACTTGCCTAATCCCGGGGGTTTAAACTGCAGCTGCCGCGCGGGCTAATAGTCTAGCAATGAAAGACATGGTGGTAAAAATAAACCCAGTGGCCTTACACTCCCCTGACCTCGACCACGCTACCGGGTCGCCATGCCCCCAGGAACCAACGAGACCGGCGGCGAAATAAAAACGAGACGCCAACACACCGGGGAGCACCTAGGCATCCTGAGGCTGCCGTCTACGGCTATCACAAACGAACGCTAGACATCACGGTGACACGTACGGCATGCCTTTCACTCGAGGTGTTAACGGAGTGTTTTAGAAACCCCGGGAGTGCCGGGGGGGGGGGGGCACAGCTCATACCGGCGCCGTGTGTACTGTACCTGTTTGACGCGGTCGGGGTTGACGGTGGTCTGCGGCTGCAGAATGCTCACAGGCTCGCTCTTCTGGGCACTCTGGGGCATCTCGCGGACCTTCTCCGCGATGAAGTTGTGGACGCCATTGAGGGCCTCAACGGTACCCTGGATCAGACACACGCGCTCCGTTGTTCCTGTGGCGGCAGAGAGGAAGGGTTTTAAAAGTTTTGAAGCTGAGGACCATGTTACAGTACTGTCTGTTGGGACTTGGAGGCTTTGGGAACCGGAAGGTCGCCGGTTCAAGTCCACCGCAAACACCTGGGCACTGCCGAGGTGCCCTTGAGCAAGGCACCAGACCCCTACACTGCTCCCCCCCCCCGGGCAGCTGTATATACAATAGCTGCCCCACTGCTCCTAATACTAGGATGGGTTAAATGCAGAGAAACACATTTCACTGTGTGTGTACATGTATGAGACCAATAAAGAGGATTCAATCCTCCAGATTTAGATTTGTAGCTCATGTGCTTAAAAAGGAAAAGCCCTGTTTATTGTTATATTTTGGTTCATATTTTGAAGGAACATTGGTAAACCATTTCCTTGTTTTTAGTTTGTTTTCCCATTCATACATTCAACAGAAAGAACAAACTGCTGCATGAAAGAAAATGCAAAAAAGAAAAAGAAAGAAAGAAAGAAAATGCTTGGCTAGCAAGCCACGGCCATATAGAGCATTCCCCACTGGTGACGTACGCCATTGAGGGCTCTGGAGTGCTGGACGTGTGTAGTGGGCCGGTTGGTTCCAACAGACCACACACACACACACACACACACACACACACACACACACACACACACACACACACACACACACACACACACACACACACACACACACACACACACACACACACACACACACACACACACACACACACACACACACACACACTTGTGCTTCTTCTATTCTTCCTCCATTAGGAGGGTCCTCCACGCCGGAGACCCCTACCAGCATTCCGTCACCATGGTGAGGGAGCCATGCAGTAGTAACAGGTAACACAACACCAAAAACTCTCTCTCTCTCTCTCTCTCTCTCTCTCCTGCCCACCCTCCCTCCCTCCCTCCCTCTCTTAACACCCAACTCTGCAACTTTTTTAATGGGGTTTATATAACCGCTATAAAACTAATGGGTTGTTGACCATACATTCTCAATGCTTTGCACTGGCCTGCATGTGTTTGCTGCAAACCAAAGCTGACTCAACACAAAAGACTAATCGAAGTGGTCCCTTTTTGATTAGTCTAAAATCCTGTTTGATTATAGAATGAATTATAGAAACAAGAGTATTTGAATTTGTAATTATATATATGATTATTGATAGATAATGATATACACAATGTGGGGATATACACCACACACATCACTCTAATAAAGGACAATACGTATAGATAAAACAGATTAAGCAGGAATTGTCTACACAAATTACAGGGGAAAAAACACATTGTACACATTGTGTAAGAAATGAACATATAAAAAAAAAC
This sequence comes from Muraenolepis orangiensis, assembly GCA_027704905.1. NCBI lineage: Eukaryota > Metazoa > Chordata > Actinopteri > Gadiformes > Muraenolepididae > Muraenolepis > Muraenolepis orangiensis. The sequence continues at coordinate 4,581,567 of CM051011.1, read as the reverse complement.
GAATTGTTATTATGTTGTTATTATTATGAATTGTTATAAAGATTGTTATTGATGCTCTAAAATATGAATGTATCCCAAACAGTCAATTGTTATGTGCACTTTTAAGGCATAGGTTTCGGCAAATCGGTATTTAAAGCTAGAGACTGACCATGTATAACAATTCCTAAATCAGAATCAGCATCAGAATGCCGATTTAGGAATTGTAATACATGACAGTCCATAGCTTTAAATAGTATTTGCCGTGACCTATTCCTTTAAAAATAAAAAATAAAGCACAGTACAGTACAAGAGCCATTCACTCATTATCACTCATATATCAACTCGTATTCACTTTTTTAAAAACATAGTATATTCCAGCCGACCCAGATTATAGGATATGGGTCGCCCGCTGGTATACGGCTCAGTAGAAATAGGGTGACTTTGTTTGTGTCGACTATGGACCGCCGGTACAGAACCGGAGAGCGCGCTCCTGGTTGGGCTCCCTCCTCCCTAACCTCCAAACGTCCTCAAGTAGTGGTGCTGCTGCAGCCCTACCGGGTCGACAGAGTGATCCATCACCAGCCGCGGCCCGGCCTTCTCCATTAAACTCTGTTAATGGTGACCGGTCTGAGCTAGGAATTAATGTGGCGCTCATCTCGGGGGGTGATTTCTTGCCGTGCTTGCTGGGCGGCACGCGACGCCATTCAAACCCCCCCCCCCCCCCCCCCCTCCCCCTCCTTCCCCCCTACATCTTGTTCATCAAAAATTCATTCATCTGAGTTTTGAATTGACGAGCGGGAAAAAGATTAGTATTAGGAGGGGAAACCGTTTTTTAACGCTTCGGTCTTTTGCATTTGTGTGCCTGTGCTTGTACGCTTGACATTTTATTGAGTTTTGTTTTAGAAATAGTATTATTTTATTATCCAGTAGAACCACTATGACGACAATACACAAGTTAAGACCATCTGAACCACTGTACAAGTTACCCTTCTCATATTCTCCTCTTCATTCTATTTAACCACAGGGCATTGTATATTACTATGTACTTTACTGTAACATTTGCACTCTGGTTAGACTTCTTTTCGCTGTGCTGTACTTGTGCTGTGCAGTGACAACACATTTGAATCTAATCTAATCTAATCTAATACCATACATATGTTATTGTATCACTATTTTATAATTTTAGGACACTCTTCTATCCAATACAACCGACAGTGAATCGGGACACGCATCTGTAACCGTCTCTAACGGACGCTGTTGCTACTGCCCATAGCGTTCGGGGGTTAGGACATGGATGATGGACAGCAGTGGTTTTTTTTCCACCGCGCTCATCATTTTGTACGACTCACGCTGTGTGCGCTTGGCGTGGGTGGTTGTTTAGGAGCTTCCTGTAAACGCGCAGGGTGAAATATGGTGCAGAGCACGGAAAGGGCCGTCTGCCCGGGCTGGATGTGGGGGGGGGAAACACACAGGCCAGGCGCTCCAGCGTGTCTTTCGGACGTTGCACGGCTAAAAGCTGCAGATAATGAAGGTTTTTTTTATTTTTATTTTTTTAATTTTTTTTTATGAAGGCTTTTTCCATGTTGGCTACTTTGAGGGGTTCGTAAATAGCCCACGGGTAGACTAGACAGAACGGGCAATTGTAGTCATCACCATTTGACCTTGAAAATAAAAATTCCATGATGCAATATAAATAAATAAAATAAATTAATAAAAAGAATTACCACATTTACCAATTTCCTATAACCTGATTCCCCCCCCCACCACTGTCAAATGTGACATTTGTTTGAACCAAAAAAAAAGCCTATTGTGTTGAACACAAGAGTTTGTGAATGAGTTTAATTTTAGCCACACAGATAAGCTCAAAGCTCTCTCAGTATAAGGTCACACACACACACACACACACACACACACACACACACACACACACACACACACACACACACACACACACACACACACACACACACACACACACACACACACACACACACACACACACACACACACACACACACACACACACACACACACACACACACACACACACACACACACACACACACACACACACACACACGAAGAGCTAGCTGGGCTGATGGCCGAACAAAGCATGTTTTCAGTTTAAAATGATGGATTCAGACAGCACTATTTCGCAGCTGCTTGAATTTGAAGTGGATGCATGGACGAGTGCATGTGTGTTTGGACGTGCGTGTGCACCATCCGCGTGCACACGCACATTAAAACGTGAAACAGATACAGCACGGGTCGTCGAACACGGAGCATGTCGCGTCCACGCAGGCCGCGGGTAAAATGGCAGCAAGCAACTGTTGTGACAACCGAGACACAACAAATAGAGCCACGGTTCAAATCAGACGCAGCGCTTCAACGCCAATGCCGCAACCTTCCAAAGGTGAAAACTCGGTGGTTGGAAGTAGCACGACGTGTTTTCTTTTTTATCTTATCTGGCGTCTTAAAACTATAAGACTTAGGGGACACAAAGAACGAGCGGGGGGAGAGAAGCAAGACAGAGACGGAGAGGGGAAAGTTGGCTTGCATCGAGGCCACCGGCGTACAGCTGGGATAGGGTCACGTCCACAGAGAGAGAAGGATTGGAGCGGGCTATTTCTGGGCCCTAAACCACCGCACACACCCCACCCCAAAACTACCCCTCCAGCAGCACCGCCCCTAACACACACACACACACACACACACACACACACACACACACACACACACACACACACACACACACACACACACACACACACACACACACACACACACACACACACACACACACACACACACACACACACACACACACACACACACACACACACCCCTTCGCAAAGTAATCATGCATCATCCACACCCTTCACTATCTCCTGCCATCCATCTCTGTCCCTAGGAGCAGCGGGGCCCGGCGGCTTGCACCGCTCCACCCCCCCCCCCCACCCTGAATGCACCGCCAAGTTCCACCTTATTCCCTCTGTTTCCAGCACCCTCCCCCCACCTCCCGAACCCCCGCCCCTTAATGTCCAGCGGAGGATCCTGGAAAGAAGAGTGTAGTCACCACGGTGTGTGAGATGGCGGTGGTGTGCGGGGGTGAAAGACAGGGCCGCTGTCCATCTGTTTGCGTTCCAAGTTGTTGTTGGGAGGGATAGTGGCGTTGCTCGGGGATACTTACTCCCTAAGCTATAAAGCTCCACCCCCCCCACCCCCACCCAGCCCCATATAACAGCTGAGGGCATGACCTAAGTGTAACGGCATTAGCGCGGCACGTTAGCCAGCACAAAGGGCCAAAATAATTGATTATGTAAAAACGGGGAAAGAAAGAAATGGGGATAGGTTGGGAGTCGTCCCCCGATGGTCCATCCCCCCCCCGATGGTCCATCCATGCTGCTGGTTGCTGACCCCCCCCCCCCCCCCCCCGCATTCACTTGAGGGGTTTTGCTTTGCGGGGAGCCGACATTGACGCCATTGTAAAGGGCGCTGCTGTAGAGAGACACTGTTGTGCGTTGTATGGTCGTGGTCATTCCACTTTACTTTGGTGGGCCAGGACAGCGTCCAATCAAATGCTTGCCAGCATATCTCTCTCTCTCTCTCTCTCTCTCTCTCTCTCTCTCTCTCTCTCTCTCTCTCTCTCTCTCTCTCTCTCTCTCTCTCTCTCTCTCTCTCTCTCTCTCTCTCTCTCTCTCTCTCTCTCTCTCTCCTCTCTCTCTCTCTCTCTCTCTCTCTCTCTCTCTCTCTCTCTCTCTCTCATCACAGTAATGAGCTGGGGGATGGGGAGAGCAGGTGTTGACCACAGACTAAAGGCAGAATCAAGGCTACATGCGACTCCTTTCACTGGTTTCCATGCCAACGAAAGTAACAATTCATTTATTTTTTCACTTTTCCTGCCAGACTTGTGCTGTACGCACAAGCATGGACACCTTCAAGGCTGGCAGAATTTTTTTTTAAACAGGAATTAAACACAAAGGACCAGAAGATATGCGTAGACGATCTTGCTTGTCCAGCTATTCCTACCCCCCCCCCCCCCCCCTCAACGACCCCCTCCCCCATCTGGAACTGTAGTGCGATGCATTGCCAAGTCAAATGCAGTATTTCACACGTAGCTCGCTACAATATCAAAAAGCCAAGCTGTTTTTGCCAAGCAATATTTCTTTTCGACTAACGAAAAGGAAATACTGATGATTTAAACCAGAGCGGAGCATAGCAAGACACTCATATAATCCCATGTGTTGTGCAATTATTTGAGACCGATTTTATCGTTTGATGCTTTTCGACAAATCAACGATGTATCGACGGTATTATAAAAAAAGCATAAACATCTCATCTCACGTGGGGTTACACTCTACGGTTACCGGCGTCCTCGCCGCCGAAAAAAACTATCACAAAGCGCAAAGACGCTGTGCATCGAAAAATGTTACCCGGGAAGTATTTGGCTTCATCAGTTATCACAGGAGACATCTGGACCTGATCAAGCGACGCTCAGCTCCTGTTAATGCTCAGCAGGTTGAGGTGTCCTCTGAGGCATGAAGGACAAACACACACACTCTCCTGTGAAGATTGAGGCGTTTCTGCTGCTGGATGAGACTCCGCTAGGGCACGTCGACGGGCACTCCTACGTACAGTGGGGGCTGGACAGGATCAATCCATTTTCCAGGTTACTACTCCCGAGAACGTCTGAATCGAGGAACAAGGAATGTCCGTGACTCATGCCGTCAGTATGTCTTCTGCTTGGGAGGTTGTTTTATCTCTCTCTCTCTCTCTTTATCTCTCTGTCTGTGTCTCTCCCCCCACGTCTCTCTCTCTCTCTACAATAAAATGGCTGCTATTGTTTTGCTTTTAAATGTAAATGTATGTATTTATTTAGGGAGGCCTTTTCATGTTAAAATGAGTGTTCACTATTGTTAGTAATTGTGTTGTTTTGAACTTTTAGGGGCAGTCTTTCGCATTCTTGTGAATGAAAAAGTGCAATACAGTTAAAATGCATTATTATTATGTTTTTGTAAACCGACACAGATTTGACAGTATCACATTGCTCCACAATAAACACTAGCCCTTGCACTAGCAGCTGACCGGACACACACACACACACACACACACACACTACCTTCAGGATTGAATTGCATCCGACACGGTATATAACTTATACGACACGAATGCAAGACCCGTGTAGGATGGGTTGTTCAATACAAACTGCATATATCGCCTGGTCCCCATTGGTTGACATGACGCAACACACGCACATTTTTTCATTAAAAACCCCAATAAACAATGACATCGTCTGTGACCTAATGGGAGCGCTTACCTGGGTAGAAGTCTTTGGATTTGGACAACTTGATGGTGGCGGCTGTCTCTTTCTGCAGTTGCACGATGGTCTGGCCCCCCTTGCCAATTATAGAGCCGGCTGCATAACTCGGGATCAGCACCTTCAGGAAGTACTCACCCTCCTCTGAAGGATGGGGAGAGAGAGGTGCACACACACACACACACACACACACACACACACACACACACACACACACACACACACACACACACACACACACACACACACACACACACACACACACACACACACACACACACACACACACACACACACACACACACACACACACACACACACACACACACACACACACAGGGTCTCATAAAAGTGGTTTCGGGTCATCCATGCAGGCCTTGCAAGAGACAAATCGAGAATGTGATGTGGTAACATGAGGCCTTCTTTTGAGAAGCAATACAAGTTGTCTTGTTGACCGTGTTGTTGCCATGTTGTGGTAGACCGGGTTCCTCGAGAGGTTCTCTCGTTCCGTCGTAAAAAACTGAATTCTCTGTGACCTTCAGTACCACATAATCAGAACCACATCGCTATAATCAGAGATTGGTGGCATGCTCTATGTTCTGTCCCAGATTCTTTCAGTGGAGTAAAAGATGACCTCTTTTCTCGAGTTTTGCCGAGCGCTAAATTTAACCGTTTTCAAGTTTTCAGCCACCTCTGAAAGCGCACTGTATCGGAACCAAAAAAGGTCAGAACGAAAAAACCCACGTCCGGGGTTCTGTGTTAGCGCTCCACGCTAATTACAGAGAGCTGTGATTAGGACTCGTACTCACTTAATAATAAATCAACAGGACAATGTTCTATTCAGACTAACTAGTGGCACGCACACACACACACACACACACACACAGTGTCTACATAGTGCGTGTTTGGAAGCCAACACGGCGTGATCCCGAGTAATGAGAGGAAGTGATAAAAGCATATGGGCCACAATCCCACCGATTTGTGCCGAGGGTGCACTGCCAACACAATGCCTCAATCTCCTCCATTTTGGAAACCACTTCAGTGGCTTACAGAGGCTCAAGCCAGCCAGCGATTGATGAAAATTCCAAAAAAAAAGAGCCCAAAAAACAGAACAGAACAGAACTGTTACACTTAAAAACAAAAAAACACCTTTCTACTTTTTTCTTTTCTTCTTTTCATCCTCCGCTTCTAATCAAGGCTTTAATCAGCGGCGAGGCGAGGTGAGGAGTGTGTCCACCGAACTCCCCATCACAATTTAGAGGCCTGATAATGAAAGAACCAATCAGCCACACGCAGCGTATGAACTCTGACTTAAACAGTCACTGTGCAAAACACAACCAGGACAGGAATGACGAGAAGGGACGGAGGAAAGCCTTTTTTTTTTTTTAAGTCACGGCGACTCCCACCAAACTTTGAGATACACATCAATGAAGAGAGATGAATGCATGATTGACACACATACACACACACACACACCCCGAAAGGGGTACTACCCGTTCTATAACTACTTCGCGTTATAATGCACTGGGAGCAGGGCGCCTCTGGCTGCCAAATCTTGACCTCTGCTTGCAGTGCTTCCGATGCAATGACGTCATGTCCAGACCCCCCTTTCCCTCCCTCCCTCCCACCCTTCTCCTCCTCCTCCTCCTTGCTGATCCTTAAGAGGATGACATCACTACACTACGGGACACATGTACGCGGCCGGGCTGCGCAATCGTCACTTCGGTGATGCAAACAGTTCATTCCCATCTTTTTGATGATGAATGTCATAAGGTGCCATCAGGTCTGTGACCGTTCCCCTGTGTGTGATGCCTCATTTTGTGTGGGGTAATGCGCATGTGTGTGTGTGTGTGTGTGTGTGTGTGTGTGTGTGTGTGTGTGTGTGTGTGTGTGTGTGTGTGTGTGTGTGTGTGTGTGTGTGTGGTGTGTGTGTGTGTGTGTGTGTGAAGACGGACAGAAGAGGCGGCGGGCCCGGTGCTGTGCGTCTAACCTGTTGCTTCTTGTGATGCACTCATTAGTTGCAGATCATAATGAACATGACACTGTGACATCGAGGCATTTCACAGTACAGACATGTACGCTGGGGCTCCCATTAATATGCCCCTCGCGTTGCATTGGCTCTTCGTCCGTCTCCGTCTTCCCCTCGATGTGCGCCGTCTGCGTCTGCTTAACTGACTCGCAAATTCGTCGAGATACATGCACACAGGTTGCCGGGCCAATGCATTTACCCACGCGAGGCCAATCGGGGTGGACACACGCCCGCCCGCCCGCACGAGAGAGCGGGCGTACGCTAAGCGATAAACATTAAATCGGCATGCGTACGTCGTACGAAGCCGATTGACCATGAGGCGCCATTTGATTTGTAATTTTTTGGAAAATACGGGCGTCACGCTACTACGAGTGGGTTTATCGGACGCCTCTTTCTGCGTACATCTTTCCCTACGTCGAAGCCAGCTCTTCCCGTTTCCCTGGCGATGAACGCCGAAAAAGATGACCTTGGTGAGAAACAAATTTGTGCGTGACTGAGGTGATCAATAGCTTTAATCTGTTTTTTTAATCAAAGGTCCCCTTTTTTCCTCTCTACCAAAGCTGCCCGGATGGGTCCACTGTGCGTGCACCATGGAGTGGATCTCCAGCCTCATGAGGAGCTGGACCTGTTGTTGAGAGACCAAACCTTTGGACCCACTGCGTAACTTCACCCTCAACGGCGGGCCAGCAGGAGAACCAGAACCCCCCAGCGGCCGCGATGATCAGCCACTCGGGGCTCCAAACCTCCGTCGACCCCGACTGCAGCTGTTTTTTTCTGCTGCCGTTTGTCAATAATTAATTCCCTTCTCCTTGTGTTGGGAAATCACAGTAACAGTGTTTTAATAGTGTCATGTAGCAGAGTAAACACGGCAATCTGTTGCTGCAGAAACCCGCCAGGGAGCGAGGGTTGAAACGGGGAGAAGGGGAACAGTAGTGTGGGCCCACTGGGGATGATAAACGCCTGCTGGGTTTGGCAGTCCCGGTACCCCCGCCACCACCCACCAACACCACCACCCACCACCCACCCCCGAAGCGACGAACACTTGCAGCCAAGGCTCGGGAGAGAAGGAGTGGGAGAGAGGATGGCAGAGAGAGAGAGAGAGAGAGAGAGAGAGAGAGAGAGAGAGAGAGAGAGAGAGAGAGAGAGAGAGAGAGAGAGAGAGAGAGAGAGAGAGAGAGAGAGAGAGAGAGAGAGAGAGAGAGAAAAGGGACATGGACACTGAGCCAAACGTGTTTAGTTAAGTCACCAGAGGGGGGTGGGTCAGGAGGAAATGCCTTGTGACTGTCTTCCCTCCTCCCCACGATAGCCCCTCCAAGTACCCACTATGCATTTCAATAGGCCAAGCCGCGGCTGACGGACGGCAAGGACGGTGGCCCAAAAATGAGCAAATTCTAACGAAACAAATTGAACTGCGGCGAACCGGCCAACGCTGATTATTCAACAAACCAAAAATCCGCACAAGTAGTTTTAGCACAACGGGATGAATTCAACAAGTCATATCGTCGCCTTCATCTCCCTAAAATATGTATATTTTTTACAAAATCATGAAATAAAATTAAACGAATAGAATACAAAGAAAAGGAGGAGGAGGTTGGACTCTTACCCATTGTGAGATCTGCTGTTTGGGTGTCTCTCTCTCTGTCAGATGGCCATCAATGCCGGAGAACGACCACTAAAGCTTTCCTTAGCGTTGGACCGGGCATAGGTGCAACCGCCGTGTTGAGGAATGCGACCGGCGACCGGTCGAGACGTTTCTTTCTTTCTCTCCCTTATTTTTTTTTGGTATTTTTCGACGGAGGGGGCTCTCAATACGTCGGCCGGGGGGGGACGCGAGAGAAAACAATAAAACAAAAAGGAAAAAAAGAACAAAAAGAAAATAGCTTTCACCGTGACGTCCAAGCCATGCCCGCAGCTGGCCAGATCCTCAATTGTCTGAGAAAATGCTAATGCAGACTCTCAGTGTTTCTCAGTGAAAGACGGCACGCATTGTTCGAGCCTGCATCGGTTTGAAGGCAGAGGAGGAGGAGGAGGAGGAGGAGGAGAAGGAGGAGGAGGAGCGGGTGGTGGTGGTGGTGGTGGTGGTGGTGGTGGTGGTGCTGGTGGTGGTGGTGGTGGTGATGGCGGGGAGGGAGGGAGGGAGGGAGGGGGGTGGTCTTCCCTGCCGCATCACCCTTTTCACTTGCTCTCATCCATATTCATCGAGT
>CM051011.1:4557038-4569538 GCA_027704905.1 Muraenolepis orangiensis | reverse complement strand
GGGTTGTGGGGGATGGCTTTGTGAGAGCACCAAGCATCATCCTTCCTACCTCCCACCTTCTTTTGTTGTATCCGCCCCCCCTGTCATGTCAATGATCAATTCAACCCCCCCCCCCCCCCCCCGAATGCGGTGATCAATATCAGACACAGTCAAGGGTTTGCTGATTAAAAAAAGAGGGGAAGGGAGGATGATCACCGCCTCTGGGCTGTTTACCTCTTGGCGAGCGCTAGCTTGATACAAACGCTGCGCGGTGCCTAGAGTGACGGTTTGTAACGTTGGGGTTGATCGGATCATATCTATGAGAACGTTACACGAATGTGCGCTTGCGTGTGTATTCCCAACCGCCTCTCCATGTGTGTGAACCACGTGCAGATTCTGCAATTGCATTTTCTTTTGGGGGAGGGTGTAGGGCGGGTGAAGGACACGCAGACATAATTGTGGTTGCTTGGTTTCTGAGCTCTCTTTTCGCTCTCTCTCTCTTTCTTTATGAAGCTTAAGAACAGAAATGTAGACACACTGGTCCAGCTGACGCACAGACATGGACGGTGCTGGAGACAACCAGTGAACAACCAGCCACCAACATTGTTGTTAGCGTAGTAGCAATACAAAATGAAAAAAGGGGCTTTATTTTGGTTGAATTGTGGTAAAAACCTGTCCTGTGCAAGGCGGCATGACTGTTAGAAAATGGGGCTTATTGTTTGCATCAATACATAAGCTTTGTGCCAATAACAACGTCAATCTAAATGAACCTGGTCTCAGTCGTATTTTCCCAAAATGGTTACAATTGGGAACAGTACGCCAACATCCGTTTATTGATCCTCTATAAGTCTGAAAATTATTTTTATTAGACACGCATGGTTGATTTACTAAAGGATTCTGCGCTGGACAGCAATACCTTGTGTCGGTAGCCATCTGGAAAATCTGAACAAAATGGCTATCCTCCAGTGAGTTCAAAATAACACCGGTCAATATTATTAATATGGTGAGTTTGTGGGGTATTTTAAAAAGAACTGCACAGATATAATTCTAACTAAGTGCCTTTTTTTTCCCTCCAAAATGTCTCCTGTTTATCATGACTGGCCTTAGTGGCCTACAGCATTATACATTTGTGTTGTTGAATGTTGAATCATCCATTTAAAATCCATTTTCGGTCCATTAAAATAAGAGGCTTCTGAGTATGTCTTGATTCTGTTTTTTTTTTTTTCCAAAGGTGAAGCTGTGAATGGGGAACAAGCCTGAGCACAAGTATAATCTACATAAGATGTTGAGGAGAGATATAATAGTTCCACTGAAATAAAACATAGGCTATATGTAAACAAACACATCTTGCCCTAGCCATTCAGGTGGGACTGACACACTAGCCTGCACACAGGGTGGGAAGTCTCCGACATCGTCCTGCGACTAGCCTACGATCTGATTGTTCGAGTACGACATGTGCAACGCAAAGACAAGACCAATCGAGGCGTACCATCTGTGGAGGAAATGACCACATCGACGCTGGACCACAGATAAACACGGCGCTCGCTGAAGATCAGCTACAGTTACAGTTACAACTGAACAGCATAGGACAGGTGAGACATGGACTCAAGTAGCTACCTGGATCACTTATACATGTATCAGGGGTTTCGGGGATTCCAGTTGGACCGCAATGCATGCTGGGGGTCGTGGCGGGTCTAGAAAAGTGAGCACCAACTCTTACAGGGGCCCCAAATTTGTTCTAATCTCTTTGTGCTTACGTTGTATTTGGCTCATTTTTTAAATAGTATATCTACTTCTTAATAGGTTAGTCTACCATGACCTCTGAAGTCCTTGCTTATGACAAAGAATAGAGGCTTTAAAAGAGTTTTGTCGCATGCGCGACAAATTGAATGAATGAAACTCTGTACACATATTCATCTGTATAGTTTCTATTGTTTTTCCTTTTCTATAAATAAGGACATCGAAAATACAAAAGAACTTACCCAGCAACAAAAGTGCAATAAGCACTGATTATTTCACCAGTTTTCAACACGGGACAACACAGATCCATGACGAACGGCTGATAGAGTTGGTGCTCTCTTTTCTAGGCCCACCATCCCCCAGCATGCATTGCGTTTCCAACCATAAAACCGAAACTCCTGGTCCATGTATAGGGCCTAGTTGGTACTGATGACAGCCATGTGGCAGTGGGTGTGGAAAGGGCCATAACTCTTAGCAGGGCTACTGTCGGTTTTGAGGCGGTGTGTTGGCAATGCGATATGGGTGACAACAACATCCACCGTGACGTGTAGCAATATCTCATCAGATATTGCTCTACACTTTTACAATTGTGCTCCTTCTGTCATGGGGGTGTTACAATCTGAGTAAAAAAACAATCCAACAAATCAAAATCAAACAGACAGTATATAAAAGAAAACAACAGCCTTCTAAAAAGGGACAGAGCAAGCTTCTGGTCGATTTGACCTTTCATAGATCTCTCATATAGGCCTATCATTTCTGTTGAATGTATGTTAAAAAAAAACACAATCCTTTACTAAATAGTAATGTATGTTGTTGTTTGTTGGTTTGGTTAAATGTTTCAAAAGATTGCAGACCTAGGCAGTAGTCACCAAGGGCAGCATATTTAGCAGGCTAACATGCTGTTATAGTAGAATTATAGGCTATTATAGTAGACTAATGGGATAATAAAGGAGGCTACCCTATCGTATAAGTTCTGTATAATCTTCCAAAGTCCCGCACCCCCAACAGGCCTATGGTCAATACAATGTCGCAGGCACTTACTTTTTGGAAAGACCAGCTAGTTACATATTCAAGGTTGAGCCAATGGAAAGGGCTGTATAAGTGGTGGTCCAAAGTCTGAAGAATATTAACAATAAACTTATGTGAAAGTTTCCCGTATCACGTTTCATTCATTCATTTCAACGAAAGGCGTCCGACCAAACATTCAGATGTGGTGCACACACACACACGTGTGGGTTGGGTGGTTGTTGGTGTGTGTGTGTCAAGTCAAGTCAAGTCAAGTTTATTGTCACTTCACAGTTTACACTAGTATAAAGCATAAAGTATAAAGTATAAAGCAGTGGTGTGAAAATCTTATGTGCAATACCCAACTGTGTGTGTGTGCGTGCATGCGTGCATGTGTGTGTGCATGCACGTGTGTGTGCAGAGGGTCATGATCAAAGCTGACCTAAGTTCACGTCATCATGCAGTCAGTCATAAACCTAGTGGCCTGGGTTCAAGTCCCTGCCCCAGTGTGATGGCTGTGGACTCTGGACAGGTGTTTTTACTAGTATAAAAGCATGTGTGTCAGTCACCTCGACCCACAGTGGCCGATGAAAGAGTTAAAAATAGTCTTAACAAGTGTCCATAAACAGCCTCCTTAACCAACGCACACCACACGCACACAACGCATGTGTGATTTGTGGGGGGCCCCCCCCTAGACGACGTGTCGACAGGGTGTCGATGAGGAGGCGACGACTCGACTCGTCTCTCTCTCTCTCCCTTTTTTTTCTCTCTGTCTCTCTTTCTCTTTCTCTACACCTCTCTCTCTCTCTCTTTCTCTCTCTCTCTCTCTTTCTCTTCACCTCTCTCTCTCTCTCTTACCTCCGATGTTGGTGCGTTTGGTACAGCCACCATCAGCCTCCTCCTCGGAGACCGGAGTTTCCATCGGTCGTTTTCTGGAGGAGTCCGGCGGCTCGGAGTCCATGTGGGTCGTCGTCGGGTTCGAGAACAACATCCCGTTGTGTTGCTGTTGCTGTTGCTGTTGCTCCAGGGCTCCACCGCCGGCCATCATCATCATCATTTTTTAACGCCGATATATATATATATATGTATATGTATATGTATATGTATATATGTATAATATATATAAATATATAAATATATATATATATATATATATATTGGTTTAACGGGGGAGTGTATGTAGTCTATGCGGGTCCACGGCGCCCAGGTCGGAACATAACAACAAGCACGGACGGCGGCGGCGTGGTGCGTGTGTGTGTGTGTGTGGGGGGGGGGGGGGGGGGAGAGAGGGAGGGGGAGGGAAAGGGGGGGGGGGGGGGGGGGGGAAGGGTGAGTTTTCTCGGTAACACAACGATAAGTTTTGGACCGGTTTTTTTGTTTGTTGTTGGTTCAAATGTTATCCGACAGACAGGCGGAGGACGCTCGGTGGTGGTCAAATGTTATCCGACAGACAGGCGGAGGACGCTCGGTGGTGGTGGTGTAGTAGGTGGTGGTGGTGAAACGAATTAATCAGCGCGGCTGCTTGCTGCACTTTACTTTAACTAAAACGCGCGGGATCTTTTACCGCCAAATCAGCCCGCAAAAACCTACAACTGCTGTAAAAAAAAAAACCGGCCGGACAAGACATGCGTTCACCCCCATGGTGAACTGAGGGGAAAGAAAATAAAGAAGGAAAAGTGTTTTTATGTCGACGCCATCTTCCGGACCGTGTTCTTTTAAGTCCCCCGAGTGGGGGGGGGGGGGATATGATAAGTAGTGCAGCTGTTATTGTTGCCTGTTGTAGTGAGTGTGAGAGAGGGAGTGGGTGTCAGAGAGAGAGAGAGAGAGAGAGCCACAGTGCCACTGGCAGGCGAGACGGGACATCTCCCTCCTGAAATCAACGCAGAAAGTCTCATAAAGTCTCATGGGATTTAAATCATATATGTCAATTTTAACCGCTATGATATGTGTCCACTGTAAAGGTTTTCCGTCGTTGCTTCATCTGAAAACATTTAAGTTATTATAACTAAAGTAATCACAGGTACGGCAAATACTATTGAAGTTACTTTTAATCATTAGAGAGAGTGTGTGTGAGTGAGTGTGTGAAGACTTTTCTATCCAAAGCAACCTGCGGTGAATACAAATGCATACATCATGAAGAAGCAGATATTGGTTAGACCTGGATATGCCACGTGTTATATTCCGTTTTATTTCAAATGTACACATTATGTTCATCATATACATCCATAGGCCACTCTACAACATAATTAGTATGGATACATGGATTGTAGTTTTAAAAGCCTGCTCATTGCTGGACGGCCCTTTCTATATTACTGACATTAGGTAAATTGGCGCCAGATCCAATCAATCAAGCAATATATCAATACAGAAAATGCTAATGTTGGCTATTTTAGGATGTCCGGTTCTGCCAAACGAGGCAGATATTTTGGGTTTCAACCCAACATTATAAAGTTCTAACCAATCAAAACAAAAAGTAAATGACATAATATAATGACATGAAAATAATTTTTTAGCTTACAGCTTTAAATAGCCCCCCCCAAAAAGCTTATGTTTTGACTGTGGTCCAGACCAAAGAGATTGTCCTAATCTTTTAGTTTGGTGGTGGTGTTGGTGGTGGTGGAGGAGGGACAATGGCTGCCTCGGGCTCCTTGACTGCGTCTGCCTTATCCGGGCTATGGAGACCTGAGTCTAGCTCAGAGCCAGAGGTCAGCATGGGGAGTCTTCTGGAGAGTCTCTGGAGAACCAAATCAGCTGCGCTGGAGAGAGAATGCTGGGGAACAAACAGAAAAGAGACATAGTTATGGACGGAATTTCAAAATGGTGGACCCTTTCAGACTTCAAATGAGGTCTGAAAAGATGCAAAATATTGACGTTACAAATGGTGGCATTGAGGAACATCATTAGATTTTAATTAGATTTGATTTGTATCTTGTCATTTAGCAGACACATTGTTTGACATACAGTACAGTGTTGTTTTTTCCAATTACATGTCATTAATGAGCAGGTAAGGGTGAGGGGTCTTGCTCAAGGATGCCTTCAGGTTGGGGCCGTGGATATTGGGATTCAAACCCCGAACCTTTCACCTCAACCTTAAACCTCTCATCATCGCCCACGTTTAGAATGTATTTTCCAACAGGAATTGTATCCAAGTGTTTCAACAAGAGCACATTTACCGTAATCATAACTCCCTGCCTCTACCTATAGTTTACATATTTATTGTTTACATACCTGTATGATAGCCATGTACATTCTTACTGTACTTACCGTGTATATATATATATATATATATAAAAATCTGTTGACATAACTGCATATCCCTGCTTACGACCTGCTGTATATACATTTTATATATTTATCTTGTTGATATAACTGCATACCCCTGCTTACTACCTGTTGAATACTTACCTGTATGTGTGTGTGTATGTATATATATATATACACACACCTATAATTCTGCACATATCTTATACCTACTCTAAGTTATTTTAAACCTGTTTTTATACCTAGTATTGACCTAGACTGTTTTGTACATCTTATTTATCAACTGTACATTATATATTACCATGTACTTTAATGCACTCGGTGCAATGGTGAGATGCCAAATAATTTTTATTTTTATTTTTATTTTAATGATTTATTATTATTATTATTATTATTATTTTTGCTGTACTGTACTTGTGCTGTGCAATGACAATAAATGTGAATCTAATCGAATCTAATATACAGTAAATACACTGAACAAGATTGAACAAGACATATATAATAGGAGTGTATGTCTTCAGTGGTCATTACACTACCTGCATGATGTGCAGTCCCTTCAGGGTGAGGATGGCGAGCTCCTTGAGGCCGTCCCCGGTCAGGTCTGAGTAGGTGATGGAGAGTACAGGGCTCTTGAAGCTCCGCCTCCACACCATTTGAAACAGCCTATCGGAGCCACCGTGAAGCTGCTCCTGAAACTTATAACAGAGAAGTTCCTGTTTGGAAGAAGAAAGAAAAAAAATACAATTACATAAAAGTTACAATTAAATACATTTGAATCTAATCTAATCTTATCTAATATTGCCATTATCTCATGGTTAAAACCGTAAATGGTACATGTCTTGAAAGGTACACAAATAATTGTCAGGTGATGGCCAGCCCTCAAGAGGCTCCTCCCACCACGGACCTGCCCATAGGTTCCAATCAGCACTTCCTTCTGTCCGTCAAAGTCCAGGTCTACGACCAGGGCACAAAGCACTGCATCCCATTGGTCGCTCTCCAGGAGGAACACCGGATTGGACGTTCCGTGCTCCTGGATATCTCTGATGATAAAACACACCACAGAGAAAACATGTCACAGTGAGTTAGTTTGCAGTTAATAAGTCTGTGTCTGAGCAGTGGCCACCGTGGGGTTGCTATGGGGACCACTTCAAGTCTAACAGAGGCAAGTTGAAATACTAAATAATTAACAACAATGCAGTAGATTACACTGCTGCATTGTCTTGGCAATTAATTCTAAATGTAACATTTATGAAAACACACCAGTTTAAACACTTGTCTAAACTGGTGTGTTTTTATAAAGTTTAATTAAAAATAATATTCTATCTATCCACACACACACACAACGCCTCCCCCCCCCCCCCCCCACACACCACACACACACACACACACACACACACACACACACACACACACACACACCACACACACACACACACACACACACACACACACACACACACACACACACACACACACACACACACACACACACACACACACACACACACACACACACACACACACACACACACACACACACACACACACACACACACACACACACACACACACGACTGATGCTCACCTGTAGACAATAGCTGTCTCTATAGTGCTGGTTACCAGAAGATTGTAACTACCCATTTCCACACCTGTGAAAGAAGTACAGTTTATCATAATCACAGGAGGAGTAGAATTTACAAAAAAAGGTTTTAGATGCAATTACAATTTGTTATTTATCAAATGCTTGTATCCAAAGCGGCTTACAGTGAACCCAGTACCTTCCAGCTCGGAGCACTCTAACCGCCACGACTACTGCATGCATGCACGCACACGCACCACACACACACACATGCATGCACATGCATGCATACACACATACACATGCATGCACACATGCACGCACACAGATGGACACAAACACAAATACGATCCAGCACAGAGGTGTTAATGTTTAAGAGGTAATCACCCACCTTTCTCCCCTGCGGTGGCGCTAGGCGAGTCGCTGTTCAGAGAGAACAGGAGCACGGTGGATATAGGGCTGTCCTGTAGCACACGCCAACTCTGCAACATCTCTGACAGAAATTCACAGAAACATCACAGACAAATGAACGCCAACCATCTGCAGTACGGGAAGCACAGGCATGAGGCCTTTTACACACACTATCTTAAAATGTTTTGGCAACTGATAATCATATCAAAGTGGCCTTGGTATATGGTCTATACTATATATAGGAATCCTTTTAGACTTTAAATGAAATTACTTTTAATTTCAAGTGTTTTTATATATTTTTAATATGACTGTGTACATGCACAGATTAAACAGACATTAGATTAGATTCAAATGTATTGTCATTGCACTGCAGCACAAGTACAGTACAGCAAAAATAAGTGGTGTTCCCGTAAAGTGCATAGTAATATATATATATATAATATACAGTGTACAGTAATGGGATGTAAAAACGGTCTACTAGGTATACAAAACGTGTGTGTATACAGTATATTTATGTACAGAGATAGAGTATAGTAGAGTATAGTATACTATGGAAGCCACACTGGCCAGAGGTATAACTTATAGAGTAGGTATGAGATAAAGGTATATATACGTATATATATATAATATATATACACACACACACACACACATACATACACACTGGTAAGTGAGCAGGGGTATGCAGTTATATCAGCAGTTGTAGATAAATATATATATATGGCAAGGACAGTAAAAATAAGAAATGTACATGGCTACCATACAGGTATTTAAACAATAAATATAATAATAATAATAATAACAAAAATATAAATATATCAACTATAGGTAAAGGTAGGTAGGTTGTGATTGCAGTGCAAGGGAGTTGAAGATTGCAACACAGATCAGCATTGCCATATTACATTATGTGAAGCATTTGTTCTCTCATCATAAATGATGACGATGCATAATTCACACCAGAGTGTTACGTTTGGCTGCCCACACAGGCTCTTCCTTCCCCTCACATCCCACCAGAGTGCCATCTCACCTGGCTTGCTCTGGTCCACCAGGGCCAGTCCAACACAGCCGTTCTGACAGCCGTAGGCGGAGAACCTCCGGCCCCCAGGCACACACAGCATGTCCAACCACAGGACACTAATGGTGGGGGACAAATGGACAAATATTGTCATGGTTTGTTAGTACGGTACAGCGCCAAAGTCACTTTGTGTGGTGGACACAAGGCTAGTTCACTCCTCCTTCTAAACCTAATAATGGTTTCTAATATGTCAATAGCAAACCCAAATTTGATTTATTATATTTATATCAGCAATCCCGACCTTGTTCAATAGAAGGTGATCCATTTACAACCGTATTGTCCATTATATAATTTCAAAAAACTTCTTCCAACTTGCGGATTAAATAAGAAAACATGTTTTTGAGTTATTGTTCATATCGGACACTCACGTATTAATATATACTATATAAATAAATCCACCACTGACCATATGTCCAGAGACATTAAAAGGAACTGCGGTGGAGGCATAACTAACTTGCTCGGCAGCTCCTGGAGCTCTGGAAAGAGTCTCTCCACCGGCTGCTCTTCAAACTGATGGAGGGACGCATTCTGTTGGAGGAGGAAGTCTCAGGTCAGCATAGTGCACACACACACACACACACACACACACACACACACACACACACACACACACACACACACACACACACACACACACACACACACACACACACACACACACACACACACACACACACACACACACACACACACACACACACACACACACACACACACACTCCGTTTCTGACCTCTTTGTAAAGGTGAATCCTCTGGTCATGGCCGCTAAGCAGAAACACTGTCTCACGCGCTCCTCCTTCACAATGGACCCTAAATAATGAATTATAAACATTAACAAACATTTGATACAAATGGACTGATAAAACACAATAAGATCGCCATTCTGTTGGGGCAGCTAACACTGTACACTGCAAACTGTGGTAGGTCATGAGGTTATTTTCTCAAATATTTAGAATATGCAATTATTATGTTAGATCAGATTCACATAAGTAGTCTAAATCCAAATCATACAATTCCCCGACATTGTGTCTTGTGGCTCTATCTGGATATAGCGCCATATAACGAAGGTGATTTTGTGTAGGAGCAGAGGTATGCCTATGTATTTAATATAGGCTATTTATTTGATGGATTTTGATTATTTCAATGTACCTTTTCATTTCCGTGTTAATATGTAGTGTGCAGCTGTATATTTTCTAAAAGGGAATGCCTGTTATTCTTGAATATGAGTTGTGACATACTTGTGGCATTGAGTTAAAACCAAATTTGTATAAAATACCGATATATATCGTATATCGCGATGCAGCCTAAAAATACCGGGTTTTGGTCCATATCGCCCAGCCCTACTTGGGACCAGTGCTTTTAATCACACACATACCCGACATTATGTGGCTCTATTCGGATGAGCGATGGAGTGTGTGTGGGGGTCAGGACCAGTGCTTTTAATCACACACATACCCGACATTATGTGGCTCTATTCGAATGAGCGATGGAGTGTGTGTGGGGGTCAGGACCAGTGCTTTTAATCATACACATACCCGACATTATTAGCCTATTCCGCCCACTTTTCGAGACGTATATGCTCTCCTTGTTAAAGTGCAAACTGCAGACATACGCGCTAACCCTTAAAAAAACATGAAACGAGGGACCTCCATCCTCCTTATCAGCCTCACACAACACTTGCGGAGGAGTTTGTCTTTGGGGAAATGGTGTAAACTGAGGTAGGGCTGTCTTTGTTTAGACGTTGAGCAGCCGGTACACAATACAATACAATAACAGAGAGGAGAGGAGGCGGCCACAGTTAGTCACGTATCTGGGGTAACTACCGGAAGTAAGAGTACACTGCTCTGTGATTTTTAAGGCTCCGGAAGCAAGAAGTGTGATACAGGCCTATTGTCATTGCACAGCACAAGTATAGTACAGCGAAAATAATTGGCATCTAACCAGAGTGCAAAAAGTCTACAAAAAAACTACTACTAAAAACAGGTATAACATAACTTATAGGAATGAGATATGTGCAGAATTAAAAGTTAAATATATATATATATATATATATACATACACACACACATGTATACACATTTTGGAAAGTAGTATGTCAACCCGCCCTGTGTGTATCTACTTACTCAGTGTGGTAAAGCTGAAAAGGAGTAAACTGCAGCTCCAGATTCAGGCAACTCTCTATTCAGGCCAAAGAGATGACAATCACAGGTGGGTAGATTAGATACATGTCAGATTTAGCGGATTAGAACTGTGACTGTGAATTATAACACCATATAGAAGAGACTTGGACTGACGCGCGATGGACTCCAGGTTGAACTCAGAGCCGGGTTCGTAGTCACAGTAGATATTCAGGAATGGGGTGGCTTTGTCCCCCGAGTCCTGGCACACATTGAGATGAACCGCAATAACTGGCACAGTTCCACATGATCACAATATGGTACATAACGGAGCACAACATACCTTTATGAACGTGATCCCGACAACCAGCCCTCTGTTGGGCGCAGATTTATTGAAGGCATCGATTGATACAATCTCGGCATCCACTAAAGACAAGGAAGAAGCGCGTGTGTGTATATATATATATATATATATATATATATCTCAGTGTTTCACCACAAGATACAAGATATTTTTATTGGCCATTTGTAACGTAAAGTAAAGTACATTGGAATGCTTACTCCCCATTCCCTCTCTCCTCTTTTTATTATTAACAAAAATCTTTAAAAGCATTTTAAAGTGCCAGTAGTGCAGCAGCATCACAAATACAGTGCAGTGCAGTGCAGTAGCTGTGATGAGTCCAGCAAAAGTATGACAGTGTAATGTTAATGACACTCATGTGGTTATGGGCACCATTAAGTCATGCTGTGCCCATTACTTAGTCTTACCCCTCACCTGGGATGTAGGTGAACTGCACCTCTTTGGCCACAGGTCGTATCTTGTGTTGCAGGAGGGCCTGGTACCTGAAACACACCACCTTGCCTTTGAGGGTTGCAGCCAGGAGCTCCTGGTCCCCAGCCCGACACAGACCATAGATGTTACTTTGGGAAGGAAACCGTGAAAAGCTGTCCTCGACAAAGGGAAACGCGTCTCTGTCGTCACGGTGCATCCTCCTCCGTACGTGCGTGTGAGTGTGAGTGTCTGTTTCACGACATGCTGTTTATTATGTGTGAATATATCAACATTAGTTATTCTTAGTGTGTGTATGTGGGTGCAAAAATCCGGTTTGGGCGGAGTCACGTCTTCTCCTCACCACAATGACCAATGAAAGGCTAGTTACCAGGTCTTCTTCTTTTTATAATAAATGGTTTCTTTTATAACGTTGCTTGTAATTGCTGCCCTCCATCGGTTCACATTGGTATCACAGACAATTATGTTTTTGTGAGGATTGATATATGCTTTTAGTACTATGTCCGTACTACACTACGCCATGGTATTCCTCATGAATGTATT